>CM062818.1:107937028-108537028 GCA_031772625.1 Pinus tabuliformis | reverse complement strand
ACCAAGCACGTGGTGCTTGCTTCAACCCATACAACGCTCTCTTGAGCCTGCACACATGCGACTCGCTGCTGAAGACTTCAAAGCCTTCGGGTTGCTCAATGTACACCTCCTCCTCAATGACTCCGTTGAGGAACCCAGTCTTCACATCCATCTGATGAATGTGCCATCCCATCTGCGCTGAGAGAGCAAGAATCGTCCGTATGGAAGAATACCTTGCGACAGGTGCAAAGGTCTCCTCATAATCGATCCCCTCAATCTGTGAAAAGCCTCGGGCAACAAATATTGCCTTCTACTTCTCCACACTCCCGTCAGCTGCCTGCTTAACTTTGTAGATCCATCTCGAACCCACCACTGATTTCCCTTCCGGTCTAGGAACAATCTCCCATGCACTGTTTCTGACAATAGAATCATACTCTTCCACCATGGCGTCTACCCATGCGGGATCCTCCACAGCTTCCTCGAAAGAGGATGGCTCAGTCACAACACACTTGCTCATAAGAGCCATGTATCCAGTGTACCGATCAGGTGACTGTCTCTGCCTGTGTTGGGCTGTAGGTGGTCCTACAACTTTCTCTGCATCTTGAGCCAGTCGCTCAGCTTCTGTCAAGCGCTTTTGCCCTCTGATGGTTGGCGCTGCATGAGTGGTCTCTTCCACTCCATGAACCTCGTCCTGTGGCTGATCCACGTCCTGAAGCTCATCCTTAGGAACTAATAGCTCCTCATCTGCATGCAAGTGTAGCTCCCTCTCAAGCGAACACTTCATGGCTTTCTCCTCCTGAAATTTTATATCCCGTCGCACAACAGTTTTACCACTGTCTGGCAAATACACACGATAGTTGTGGGGCGTATCAGTGTACCCCACAAATATCCCAACCTCTGCGGTCGGCTCCAACTTCTTCCTAGCATCCTTCGTCACATGCATGTAAACGTTAGCACCAAAAATCCTCAAATGAGAAAGATCAGGCTTCTTACCAGAATAAGTCTCCTCAGGTGTACTCATGCCAAGTATCCTATGAGGACAACGGTTCTGCACATAAACTGCTGTATTGCATGCTTCCGCCCACAAGTGAAGGGGTAGGCCCTGATCATGCAACATTGCCCGTGCAACACCCACAATCGTTTTGTTCTTCCGCTCAGCTACCCCGTTCTGCTGTGGGTTATGGGGAGCTATGAGCTCTCTACGAATCCCTTCTATCTTGCAGAAATCCTTGAACTCGTCCGAGATGTATTCACCACCATTATCGCTCCTAAGAGCCTTCACCTTCTTCCCCGACTCCTTCTCGACCAGTGCTTTGAATTCACAGAACTTTGAATATGTCTCGCTCTTCTTCTGCATGAAGAAGATCCAGCACTTACGAGAGAAATCATCAACAAAAATCACATAATACCTGTGTTTTGCTGTCGAAGCAACTGAGAAAGGTCCACACACGTCTGTGTGAATTCTCTCAAGGATCGTCGTGGCGCGACTATCCTTCTCGTGAAAGGTGGCTTTCACAAACTTCCCCAAAGTACACCCGTTGCACTGATCTGACTGCGCAAGTGTGCCTTTAGGAAGCCCTGTAGTGATCTGCTGCAGTATCTTCAAGGCTCCATGGTGAAGGTGACACAATCTCCTGTGCCATAACTCGCCATCATCCCGTCTCACCAATCCTTCTGCCTTGCCTGCCATTGTTGCGCATCCATCTACATGCAACTGATAAAGGTTCCTCACTCAAACCCCTATCTTCCGGGTCTCACCGGTTGTCTTGCTGCGCAGGAAGGCCTTTCCCTCGCTGAAAACAACATCATACCCCTTGTCTTCTAACATCGCCACTGAGATAAGATTCTTCTTCAATCCTGGAACATGCATGACTTCCTTCAATATGAAGGGTTTACCAGACTCCCTCTCAAAGGAAATGGTACCGATACCGGTCGCACTGTATCTACCATCATCGCCCATCTCGATGTGCACTCCAAGATCTTTGTCCTCCAGATCAGAGAACAAATCTCTATCTCCCGTCATGTGAAAAGACGCACCACTGTCCAAGAACCACACTGATCCCATCACACTTGAAACCAAGCATGCGATCAATGAAAAATCAAGCTCAAACTGAGAAGCTAAGGCCTCTCCCCCTGGAGATCCAGCAGCTTGCTTGTTCTTCTTCTTCTGCGGACAATTTGTGGCATAGTGTCCGTGCTGGTGACAGTGAAAACACTTCACCTTGGACATATCCTGCTTCTTGCCTTTCGCACCAGACTGAGAAGCTTTCTTGTTCTTCCCTTTCTTTGCTTTGGCAGCCAAAGCACAATTCTCTTCATCAGCTCCCTTTGACGAAGATCCGTCCCTGGTACTCCGCCTGATCTCCTCCTGCACAAGATCTGACCATAGTCTTTCCCATCCTGGCAACTTCTCCCGACCATTGACAGAGTCCTGATAGGAATGCCAACTCTTCGGAAGACCAAGGAGAGCCAAGCTCACCAAGTCCTCATCATCGATAGTAACCCCCACACTTCCCAGCTCATCTCGACACTGAGTGAACTTCGTGAGATACTTGGGAATACTGTCACCCTTCTCGCATTTGATGTTTCTGAGTTTATCTTTGATCGCCAGCTTCCTCTGATCACTCTTGCTTTGGAATAATTCTGTTAATGATTTCCACATCAAATATGGAGTAGCCTTTCCATGGAGGCTGGACACAATGTGATCCTTCACGCCCTCCAATAGAATCCTTCGACATTTTGCGGTCTTCTTTTGCCAAACTTCCGCCTCAGCAGCATCAGTAGGCTTTGGGATATCCGTATCTATGAACTCCTTCAGCCCGTTATCATCCAATACTGCCTCCATCCTGTCCTTCCATGCAATCTAGTTTGAGCTGCCCTCAAGAGCATACTCCAATCGCAATCCGTTGAAAGACATTGCCGCGTTGTCACCAAGAAAACACTTCTGCAAATTCGAATTCCACCAGCAACCAACTCAACTGCTTCCGATCTAGAATTCGTGAGAACAAAATATTTCTCGTACAGAGATTGACTGTATGGGCTTTTACCGGATATTTCACCTTCCAAAGGAAGTATGAATCCAGAGGCTACCTGGCCCGATTACAGGCTCTGCCTAGAGAAATAGAGTGTAAACACTTCCTGAATAGTAGATCTGATGATCAACAGCTCTGATACCATGTAGAAACTTTTTCTACAATTATCTAGCTCGCTCTGATACCATGTAGAAATTTTGAATAATTTAACACATATTCAATGGAGATTATCCTGATCATGTACTATTGCGGAAAACATACACAATACATAAGCTCCTCTACGTTGATCATCAATATAGCAGCATCAATAACAATAAAACATCAAGAGCATTCACACATTAACACAGTATGTATCCCGGGGAAAGCATCTCGCTAAAAACCCCAACTATCTGTATATTAATGATTGAGTCATGTAACATTACACAGCATAATACTTCTCACAAGTATCTCCACCTCTGTTACACACAATACAGCTCAAATCTGATCTCCAAATCTCTTCCACTGCTTGCCTGCCTCCACTGCTCAATACCTGCTCAAGAACTGCACAAGAACTGATGAGAATGGCTCACCAAACTCGTTTTTCACCTGCAAAATAGTCACTCACACTTTGTTGGACGTGAGCACAAGCTATAATGTGGGCAATACGTGAGCAAACTCATTGGCATACTCAATCCCTTGATTGTGCAAGATCTGGTGCACAACTATAGTCACAACTGATAGCAATCTGATTCTCTACCACCTGTCCCTGTTGAACTGAACATGCACTGACATGCAACTGAGTTAACTGATGTATTCATTAGTTGTATTATGAGTTAATAACTTGTGAATTAATTAATAACTAATTGATCTGAATTTCAAACTACTTGAAATTTGTTTGCAAGGTATTCAATTCAGAATTAAACATGTTTAAAAGATTTCCATGTCTTGCAGAAAGAAAACACATGAAATTTTCAGCTGTTCATGACCCATTTAAGCATAGCAGAGTTATTTCCTTTTACTGTTTAACACATTAAAATGAATTTGTTCTGCAAAATAAATCAACCACATATGCAAAAGAAGTTGATAAAGCAGTTCACCCCCTCCAGGGCTACGTCTGCTGGGTCCAAAGCTCCCAACCGGGCTTGTCCTTGTTTTTATTAAATGCTCAAATTGAAAATACAGCTGAATAGAAGCATCTACAGGAGAAATAGATGGTAGAAATGGATTCAGAACACTTGAATCCTTCAGGATTGACTATTGGATCACCTCCAATGGATACCTGCAACCCTGTACAGTCTTCCCAATACTGGCCCCTGGTGGCTCCTAGAACTTTCACGGCTCCAAAATGTATGCAAATGACCTCTGATGGCTGGAAGACCTGCACCAATGGCTTCATAAGGTCGAAAATATCCAAAATAAAAAAAAAAAAAATCGTCCAAAACCGACTTTCCTAGCCAAAGTTATGGCCATTTACTCCTGACTGCCAGTTTGGCCTAACAAAACCCCAGTTGCATTTAATGACGGCCAGTTAAGCCCGCCAAATATGGCGGGACCGCCAAATTTGGCGCTCCGCCAATTCCGCCGCCATCTTAACCACGTGTTAACTGTTGTTAGCCTTCTGCATGTGACCGGAAATACTTGGCGGTTAGGCTGCATTGAATTTCGCGCCAAGGCTTTATGACTAACGGTTGGTCTAACGGTTTGTCCCCAACTTCTCGGCATGTGACCACGTGGTTTGGAACTCCACGCAATTAACGGCTGGCGGTGATGGGCTTAAGCCCCGGGTTATGGGCGTAGGTTCTATGGATGGGGGCTGGCCCTTAAAAAGGGAATATTCCAAGGAATATTCTGCAGAATATTCCTTTTTAATTTTTTTTTTAATTTTTTATTTTTTTTAATTCAAATTTCTAATGTTTTGGGCAAAATATTCTTTTGGCCATATCTTCCTCATACGGCGACCGTTTTCCGAACCGTTTGCGGCGCCGGAATCAGGAGGAAGAGCACTTTCTAGTCGTTCAGCTTTGAACCAGTTCTGAGCACTTTGAATTTTGAGCATTTTTACGACACTTAGGACATGAACACTTGATCACTAATTCACCCAACTCATCTCTTGTCTATTTGCCAGTTAGACTAAATACAACTAGTTTAACAAAGCTAAACTGAACACAACTCCATCAACTCCACAATCAACTCCACCAAACTCAACTGATTGAGTTCTAACTGAAGTCATGCATACAACAACTCAACTGACTCATAAGAAAAGCGTATTTCCTTCTGACAGTTGCATGTGCCACCTCTGTAGCTCAAACTGAAGTGCTCCAAGAGAATAAGATTAATTTTATAGTCCAAATATTATTGTGAGATAATAATATTTGACTTTTCTATTTTTGACAGCTAGTCTAAAAATAGACTGTGATCACTCACACTGTGATCACTCACACTTTCATCAAAAATAGAAGTCCATCTATTTTTTCCCAACTTGATCAATCATCCATAAACAACAACCTGCAATCCATAGACATGATCCATATGTCTAAAAATAGACATAGTCTAAAAATAGACTTGCGCCAAAAATAGCCTGCGAGCCCACTTAGTGAAGGCGACTCTTTTCACTAAGCTCCATCATCTTGTTGCAATCTCAACAATTTGGACCCCTTGCAACTCCCCACAATATACCGAAAAAAACCTGCTCTGATACTAATTTGATTTGTAAACTACTGTGGATATTCCATTTGGATAATTTGTCACAACATATCTGATAAATTTATATCTACAATTGAAAACCTATACTATGAAGTTTATTTTCCTTAGACTTCTTGATTTATTAAGTTACTATTTTTATTCATGTGATATAGAAAAAATAGAAAATAGAGAATTGACAAAAATACAATCACTCACAATTCTAATATCACATGATATGACCTGTGAAACCCTTTCGGGAGAAAAAATAGTTGCAAGGTGAGACTGCTTTGCTCTCTCTTTCCCTAAATGGAAAGATGCAAGTACAAACAAGTGAGACATGTGGCAGGTGGGTTGCTACAAGGAACATAACCTATATGTTACATCTCTCTCTACCTAATTTAGGCTACTTTTATCTTCTATGGAAAAAAATGTACTTGAATAGAATGGAACGCCTTTTCTTCCCAGTCCCCTAGTTATAAGAGAATCTAGTAGCCTATTAATGGTTAAGTTTGTTGGAAAATCAGAAAGGTAGAAATATTTTATTTATGTTGATAATTACTTGTGATATTCTTATGTTCTTATTAAGTTTCTTGTGTTTCTCATTTTAACTTAATTCATCAAGAAATAATCAATAACAATAACACAAAGATCAAAGACACCAGATGTAGGTGGAAAGTTAGGGGAAAGCCCCTATCTAGGGGAAAACCCAGTCACCAACTCTTCCTTTAATAGTTTCACGAGATATTCCAAGACTCTTGACCTAGACACAAATTTCCTCCAATCACCAAGTTAACCCTTCCCTTCTTTTGTAGATGATACCCTTCTAGTAACAACTTCGACCTAGAAATTTCGACCTTGTAACAACAACTGAACTTCAACCTAGATGCAACACTTCTATCTTGAAACAAAAATTCGACCTATAAACAACACTTTGACTTAGAAGTAACACTTAGACCTAGAAGCAACAACAAACTTCCCCAACAACTAAACTTCGACCCAACAATAAAATTTAGAATTTCGATCCTAACAACAACCCAGTAAATTCACACGTGTGAGATAGATGACCTAGAAAACTTCGATCTGCCCATTCTCCTTCTTCTCTTGGAATTTCACACTTTTTTTGCTCCTCCTTGTTCTATATCCAACTTGTGTGAGTGAGTCTTCCAAATTAATCGAACTGCTTATATATATACCCTTTTCTGGAGTTCAATTTATCCTTATGTAGGTTGACTTCATTAGGTAAGGGCTGACTTGGTGTGGAGGTGAAAAATGACTTATTGGACTCAGTAATAATTATTTTTACATGATTCAAAATCCCAATAAGGGTCTCATTAAATGGAAAATGACTCTAATGATTTAATATTAAACCTATAAGTCCTCAATGGGGACTTTGACCTAAAACATGATGACCCAAGCATGAAACCCATGCTTTAATAAGTCATAATAATAACAATAATAATAATAATCTCTTTTTCTTTCTTTTCATAAATACATTTCATTATGACTCAAATACAATTATGAAGACTTGACCTAGTTACATTCTTCAACACTCCCTCTTAACTAGGGAGGCATTCATACATACATATACAAGTACATGGAAAATGTCATAACACATGAACCATGAAGAGTTTAGGCACTTACAGTGCCACATACTATATTCTTGACCAAGGCAATCTATTCGGGTGGGACTAAGATGGACTAAAGCTTTAATCCTCTCTAGGTACCATTAGGCTTACTTACTAACCATCAACCCAGGGAACTAGGTGTGTAATGCAATGTGAGAGCTATATGACCAATGCAACCCTCCCTACTTCAAGAACTAGACATCAACACATAGGTCGATGAGATGTCCTCCTAGGCATACACAATGACTCAACACATCAAATCTCTATTGATCAAACATATTAGTAACATCAAGCATGCTTCCAAAACTGCGAGAGATTTGCCTGAACAATCACAACCCCAATTAGTAACAAAATTTCAAATATACACAAGTAAACACAAACCTTCGGGGTTTTTCAATCAACTTGATGTTGCTTTGCTATTTATCATAGTAGGTCTTGGAGGCTTCCAAACAAATATTGATAGAAATTTCCTCAATCATATAACTTCCTTTCCTACTTCTCATGCAACAACATATTCTACAACCAGATCTTGCTTTCCTTCTTTCAGTATAAATTCTCCAATTTCTTCTTCAAGGTATCCATCATGACTATAATATGCCCTCCCTCTCAACTTGGGAGATATCCTTCTTTCCTTTATCTAGGTTCCCTCTTAACTTAGGGAGATCTCTATGACATCGAAGAATCTTTCATGACTTCCATCCTTCTTAGCAGATTCATCTTGATCATCATCATTCATATAACTTCCTTCATCATGCTTATCAATCAAATCAACTTTACTTACGAACATCTTCATCATCTTGAAGATTATGTACCTGCACAACTTAGACAACAAGTACAACCAAATACTTATATATAGAAGCATGAAGTAAACCATATAAGAATCATACAATAATGGAAGCATCAAACTTTAGACATCAAATACTTATTTAGGTTCATAATCAACAAGAGACACATACTTCTATACTTCAACTTCTTGCTTGAGTTAGGTTATAACCCCTCTATCACATCAATAACTCAATCAAGTATCAGTTTCATTATATCTAGGGCCTCAACATTTCTTTCAGAGATATGACATACTCTACTATAATATATTGCAAACCCTAGAAGCAATTCAAACAAGTATAGTTCTACAATGCATCCAACAACTTTAGAATTCATCTATTAGACTTCTACTAGGTTTCTATTGCAAGCCCTAGATTCCACCTCTGAGACACTAAGCCTTAGATATCAATAATAAAAACCAATCACAATGCAATCTGAAGTTTCAACTAAATGACCAACTTCTACTAGGGTTTGTTGTAAACCCTAGATTTTATTATCATAATAGAAACAATATCACCATATCCTAGAATATCAAACTTCTACTATGGCTTAGTTACAAACCCTCAAATTTGCACACTATAATCATCAACAATTTGGTTAGCACATATACATATCACGCACAAGCATATTCAATAGGTAAGACCAAGACTCAAACATCAATACATTTAAATTCAGACATATAATGATCTTGATTAGGCTATGGTTTTGATCAAACGAATAAACATATACCTAGGGTTTCATTCTTAGGAGCTTACTCTCGATACATAAGGGTTTTACTCATAAACCTTAATTTACCAAAACCTTGAGGTCTAGGAATACATTACCATCCAACCCTAAAGGGATAGGGTTTCGAAAACAATACTAAAACTTCAAACATGATAATACCATCAAACCCCACACATAAAAATAATAATATTATCTAGATTTCATCAGTAACCCTAAGTAGGCTAGGGATTTCACATTAGCATTGACATACCGTTTAGTTAGGGTTTTACAAAGAACCTATTAGGGTTCCACAAACATGATGATTTTAATGAGGGTAGATTCAATCTAAGGATTAATCTCCCAAAATAAGAATCTTTAAGATTTAAAGGTTCTAGACATAACATTTGTTAGTAATGTCAAGCAAATTTAAATGAATATACCTTTATCACGAAGAGAACAAAACTTATGATCTAAAACATACATTTGAGTTAGACAAACCTTATAGGAAATCAATTCCAATAGAGATTCTAGCATGCTTTGTCTTGTGAGTTCTTCTCCATAGCCCTTAGGCATATCAACAAGCTTTTCATAAACAAGGAAAATATAAAAATGAATGTTATTAGCATCTAGTATAAACACATCTAAATAAGAAAAGGAAAACCAAATATAAAAGATAATACAAGGAGTAAGATACTTATCTTTGGAAAAATGGTGAGGGATCCCTCTTAATCCAATCCTAAGGGATACCTATAACTTTAACAAAACAATTCAACAATGTTTTTCCATAGCATGCTAAACCTACAAATACTAGAAATCAAAGCATAAAGGAAAACAATTCAAAACTTAGAGTAGAAGGATATGTAAGGGATAGAGTCCCTAGCAGATAGGTTTTGACTTCAGATCCTTCCATCCTTTTCTTCTTTGGTGAACCTTCGTTGACAATGTTTGCTTGATCTATCTCTTCTTGGATTCTTAAGACAATTACTTTTACAGTGACCCATCTTGTGATAATTGTAACATTCAATCTTGGATAGGTCTATCTTCTTCCTTGGCCTTTTGGACTTCTTGAAGGTTCCTTTATTCTTGAAATAGGTATTCAATATTTTCTCTTCTTCACTCTCCTTGTTGTTTACTAAAGATATTCTGACTTCTTCTTGACTACATGCATTCTCGAATGTAGGGGTATCCTTTCAAATCTCTTGAGAGAAATCTATGTTGGATATATATGGGATGAGGTTATCCTTTATTCCATCCACCATTAGGGTCATGTTCAATATTTTTGTTTCCCTGAATTTTTCCTTTTCTGCATCACTTGACTTAATTGTAGGCTTCTTTACTTTTCCTTTGACTAGATCCAAGGCTTTTTTTCTTCTCGAGGATGAGATCTATCCTCTTTTTTCCATGCCCTGTAATTGGATGCTCCTTCTAATTTATTTTCTTCCTTCATTGAGTTAGACATTGTTCTTGAAGATGGTAGGCTTGACTTCTTATATGATTCTTTCCCTTAATGACCCTTATTCAAACTTATTAAAACTCCTTATTCTCCTTTTAGTAGACCTTTCGACTGCCTTTTTCCTTCTTCTTCACCTTAACTCTGAAACCATGTTGGAAAATCATAAAGGCATAAATATTTCCTTTATGTTGATAATTACTTGTGATATTCTTATGTTCTTATTAATTTTCTTGTGTTTCTTCTTTTAACTTAGTTCATCGAGTAATTACTGATAACCATAAAACAAAGAATAAAGACCCCAAATGTAGGCAGACAACTAGGGAAAAACCCCTATCTAGGGGAAAACCCAATTAACAACTCTTCCTTTAATAGTTTCACAAGATGATCCAAGACTCCTGACCTAGACACAAACTTCCTCCAATCACCAAGTGAACCCTTCCCTTCTTCTGCAGATGATATCCTTCTAGTAAAAACTTTGACCTAGAACTTTTGACCTTGCAGCAACAACTGGTAGTAGCAACTAAACTTCGACCTAGATGCAAAACTTCAATTTTGAAACAACACGTCAACCTAGGAGCAACACTTCAACTTAGAAGAAACACTTCAAACTAGAAGCAACAACAAAACTTCGACTTCCCTAGCAATTGAACTTCAACCCAGCAACATAACTTCGACCCAGTAGCAAAATCCAGAATTTCGATCCCAACAACAAGCCAGTAAATTCACACGTGTGAGATAGATGACCCAAAAAAATCCGATCTAGCAATTCTCCTTCTTCTCTTGGAATTTCACACTTGTTCTACTCCTCCTTCTATATCGAACTTGCGTGAGCGAGTCTTCGAGATGAATCAAACTATTTGTATATAAACCCTTTTTTAGAGTTCGAATTATCCTCATGTAGGTCGACTTGATTAAGTAAAGGCCGACGTGGTGTGGAGGTGACAAATTACTGATTTGACTCAGTAATAATTCTTTTTACATGATTCAAAAGCCCAAGAAGGGTCTTATTAAATGTACAATGACTCTAATGACTTAATATAAAACCTAGAAGTCCTCAATGAGGACTTTGACCCAAGCATGAAACCCATGCTTTAATAAGTCATAATAATAATAATAATAATCTTTTTCTTTCTTTTGATAAATACATTTCATTATGACTCAAATACAATTATGAAAACCGAACCTAGTTACATTTTTCAACAAAGTTTGAGTCATTCAACTCTTAACTAGAGTTACAATATTGACTCTTCTAGAGTCTTCTTCATTTGATCATGTGGCTAGCCTATTTTCCATGAATAATGGGGCCTGACGTGGCATGCTCTCGAATCATGGTAGTTAAAATAGGAAGGTCAACTTTTAGGTGGCATCAGTTTTGCCTATTCACTTTGCTTGAGGTGATTTTTGCACCATTGGAAATGCATTTGTGTGTAGGATAGCGCTACATATGTGACATTTAAGCAACAAAGTTTTAGCCCCCCAAAAACACCATTTGATGTCTCAAACTGCTCCGAGAAGGTTTTAGGCCCCAATTTGCCAAATTGAGACCCGTCGATAAAAATGGTTTCATATGCTTATTCCTCATTTTTTTCCACTCTAAGAATATAAATATAGATGACAAATAATATAATGATCCAATCTAAATAATTTTTTAGAAGATTAAAATAAATACTTAGGTAAAATACCCCTTTGGAATATATTGTTATCATGAAAAATACTCACATTATAGCATAACTATGCTTATGATTTTTGTTTGTTTGTTTTGAAAATTGAAAAATTTAAATAAGACTTAAGTTCATCTTATTACCACCCCAACTTTCAAGATAATAACTATAACTCATAGTAACAGCAAATTTACAACTCAACAAAACAAGAAATCCCACCTAAAGCATCTACTAAGTGTGATCATAATAAACCCACTTATCACTTTACAAAAATAAATCCAAAGGTAAAGCATCTACTAAGTGTGATCATAATAAACCAACTTATCACTTTACAAAAATAAAATCCAAAGGTATGGGATGACAAATGGTTTTCCTAAGAACTTGAACCATTTTCATATTCATTATGATATTTTCATGCTTTTCGAAAGTGGCATTTTAAATTTATCCACCACTTCATTTATTCATTATTATTTAATGTTAGACTTCATCGAGGCTTTGGGACTTTGATCCTCCATCTAGAGTTCTGTAGTTCCATCTCTATTCAACGATCTCTCATGGACGCGTCAAATGATTTAACCCAATTTTGTAGGTTCTCGTTTATTTAACTACATAATTAGATCTACATCTTTCATCCCTTAATTTATACCAATGACTTCGACATCCGATATATAAACTGGAAAGGTCAAATTCCTTAATTTTTATATCGAAGGCGTCCCTGGTTCTGCCAAAAGTTCCATTGCCCAACCTTTGAAGTCGAAAATGGCTTCAGTGTTGCGATCTGCGATGAAGATGGTCAAGGAGAAGGGTATCGCAAATTTCTGGAAAGAAATCAAGGAAGAAGGATTTCTGTAAGTTCCATTATTGTTATTTCGAGCCTTATTAAATTCTCTCTCCCATTGAAAATGTATGCGAATTTGGTCCAGTTTCTCCATGTATTTGAACTATAAATATAGACTTAGGTTACATTTCTGTCGGCAGATATAAATATAGACTTGAGGTTACATTTCTAGTCAGTATATGGAGATTTATATTGACACCGCTAAAGATTGCCTTACCTGAATTATCTCACATTTATCTTCCATGGGGCATATCCTATGTTTACTTGGGCTTCCTTACAGTCAAATTATTTACAATTATTATTATTGCTATTAGTTTCAAAATTTGGAAATGCTTATCGAATCACACTCAAGGGTCTACATCCCAAACTGCACCCTTCCTTCGGCTTAGGTGCCAAAGTCTGAGAGTTATCTATTTCGTCAGCCACCAAGGATTTACACTTGCTTATTTATTGGGAAAATAATGCCATTTGGACGGGACAGGCTGTGGTGCAGCGAGAAGGGCATCTTGGTGGAGCTTAATACTGCGTCGACCTCCTCAGTGAACCAATGCCACATAAGCATCCATTTATGTTTTTGTAGCATATGTACTTTTTTTCTTTTTCCAATTTCAAAAAACCAAATATTATGTCCAGCTCGAATTGAAAAACAAAATACAGGGGGAAAATAAATACCCACCACCACGGGGTAATAAAGAAGCAATAATATTTGTCCCCTCGAAAATCAACTTTCAAAAACAGATCAGGGGCATCAAACATACAATGTGTCCTAGCAAAATCATCCAAAATTATTGGCACAGGACCATGCACCAAAGAAGCATAAATATCATTCATGTCTAACTCAAGGGATCACCAGCAGCAAGCATAAAAACATTAAATTAGGCACAAGCCGCAGATGCTGAAGATTCCACGTCATCAACTTTGAGCTCGGGCCATTCATTTGCTCATGGCGGATCGTCAAGAATCATTGACTGTCTCCCATCATCATCCTTCGCTCAGGGTGGCTTGGCCACCTCCCGCATCCATTTATGCATTGAGAATTGTTTCCTGTTATTATGGCATATTCTCATTCAAATTGCACAGAACTGAATCTTAAAGTCCTTCCATTGTTTATGTGACATCTCAAGGTTCACCGCCTGCTTATGTTGTTGCTGCCTGATGCACCTTTTTCTTGTAGCCATCATTATAACTGGACACCCTTTCTCTCTCGTTGACATGTGAAACCCTTTTAATTGGATATTTTTTGCTATAACATTGCCTTGCATAATCCTTTGGTCAGGTTTAATTCATAACAGCTGTGTTCCTTTTTGAGAATGAATTAAAAATGAGTTCTTGTAGCTTTGCACCCTCATGCAGATCTCTGTCACTGGAAAATAAGCTTCATGGATTGCCAATTGCAATTTTTTTGTTGGAAGTGCTCCAAGAAACAGGCACTGAGGCAATGCATGTACAGGGCATACTTCCTTTAAATTAGATTCCATGTTTGACAGGTAATTATTCTGCCAAAACTACCGGGGATTTACACTCAGCTTTATCCCTTTGGAATACGACCTTCAGGTGTGGCAGGTCACAGTGAGAATGGAACCACAGTGGATGGCTTAATATTCTGTTAACCCTACTAGCGAATCAAAGTCTGGCTGGCTTGAATTGCAAGTTTGAAGCTTAGAAGAGTGAGAATGGAACCCAGTGATGGCATAATATTCTGTAACCCTACTAGCAAACCAAAGTCTGGCTGGCTTGAATTGCAAGTTTGAAGCTTAGAAGCTTTTGCTTATGGTCATGTGAATTTAAAGAAACGAACAGTTGACAATATTCAGATTTATGTTTAAAAAGTAAAGGTGTCTCGGTGGAGCTGATAGGAACCATGCAATGGGAATAATACTCTGATGTTCTGTCCGCAAGTCTTTTTTATCTAGGATGCTAGCATGTTGAGATGCAGGAATGCCCAATCATGGTGATATCTAAGATAGGTTCCTTTGCAAGAAAAAATTTAGTTCAGTATCAATTTAAGAAAAATGACTTCAGTCAGTATAGGTGATATTAGTACGTTACAACTTAAGGGAGGCAGGAGCGGGAGGGGTTATTCTTTGCCCCAACAAAACTATAGAAGTAAACTATTCATGGGGATTGGGACATCAAACAAATAACCATGCAGAAGCGTATGCCCTTCTATAGGGTCCATTGCTAGCCCAGGAAAGGCATATTTCATACATTGCAATCATTGGAGATATCTAGCTGATTATTCAAAGTTTAATCAAGGAGGTTCTCCCCAAAGATTTAGTGCTAAGGGCAATCCTCAAGAAGATTTGGGGATCATTGGGAAGATTTACATCTCATGAACTCTATCATGTTTTAAGACAAAAGTTAAAACAATGCCTTAGTAGATGAATTAGCAAAAGAAGGTACATCTCTAGAGAAAGGAACTTTGAGATTTAATGGAACACCAACCTTTCAACCATTACCATATGGCATGGTCTATGAAGAAGAAATTAAAAATGGTTGTGTTGGGACAAGTGGCAAGCGAGGAACCAAGAGAATATGCAATGGAAGTTCAAGTTCGAGGAAGGGCGGTGGCGAGAGTTATCAATGAGAAGTGAACTTTGGGTCAGTGGTAATATCGACATCCACATGCAAGGATGGATTTAGTTATCACACAGTACTGATAGGTATGAAGCTCATCTATGGTACAATATATGGTGGATTTACAACAATTTGAAAGGAATGGAGAGATTTGCATCCTTGAACTTTGTGAAGAGAGATGTAAGGCTTGTGACAGGCAAGTCTATTACTCATGTGATTGGAAATGGCAGTAGGGAATTTTGCATTGATGGGAGTTATGATTGGGACTTCGGGTTGGATGGACAAAGCATCAAGAGGCCAAGTAAGAACGAGAGAAAATTTGGTAAGTTCATGGCTATGCTTCCTTTAATTGACAATGTTTTCTCCCTTTTAAATTTGGTATCAAGTTGGTTTTGTCATTTGCTATTGATTTCGTCTTAGGGAAATTGGCATAATTACAGGAAGAGGAGTGGCAGATTAAATTTGGTGGAGACATTCGAGGATATATTTGATGGCCATCGATGACTGGCTTGGATGGTAGATTACCCCTTCCTTTATATCTCAGTCATCTAGTGGGGGTGGCTGGGATCCTCTTAAACAAATTTAAAGTTTTTTGTTTTGTGGAGGCCAAGTGCTCCCCCGGTGTGCAGATTTTGAGCATCTCTGTTTTGAACTTGAGGAAAATCATTAACAACTCTATGACTATTAATGTTCGACCTAGTGTAGTTGGCAAGGCCTTGGTTTTGGGTAGATTAAGTCTCTTTGCCATCGATAGAGGGAAATTTAGACCCAGGCTAGCACAAGACTTGGGGGAAACCCAACGGTGGTAAGATAAAATGCCTATTTCCTTCTTCTATAGAGCACTTATTTTCTTTCATCTCAGATCTTCAGTGGAATGAATTGAAACATTCTAATATTTAGGAAATTTAGGGGATGGGGTATTGTTGAAGGCCACTACTCCACAATCGAAGTTCAAACTCCTAAGTTCCGTGGGGTATTGTTGAAGGCCACTACTCCACAATCGAAGTTCAAACTCCTAAGTTCCCCTGTTTGATTATGACTTATATGTTTTAGGAAGTGATTGGAACTGTAAATTTGCTTGTTGTTTGTAATTTTGTTATCAATCCATAGAGTGGGAGTACTGCATTTTGTTGGGCCAGAGTAGGAAAGTGAAAAGGTTTTCTGTTGGACGTAGTTTGGGATATTAGCCAGAAGGTTTAAATTTTAGTGGGACAAAATTTCTCTAGTGTTGTAGATGGAATGATGCGGCCTTTATTGAAATTTGGGTAGCTCAAAAGGTATTTCCGAGTGGAGAAAACCCATCAAAAGTGAGTTTGTTGGGCAATTTACCCAAAGTTCGGGTTTTGGACCCAAATTTGTGTGTCATATTCCTAATTAGAAAATAACAATAGTTTCCAAAAACATGAACTAAAAACAATAATTAAAATTAAAGAGCAAACATCCAAATCAGAACACGAAAGAAAATGAGTAGAATAACTGAGCCATTTTATTAATCAATGGAAATCTGGGTACATAATGAGTAAGAATAATGTAACTTGGGCTTGCTATGCAAGCTAGGCAAACCCCAGGTGAGATCTTGCTGACCCAATTGTTGAAATGGCTCCAAACTGATAATACGCACTGCCTAGGAAATCTGCTACAGGCTACTAGATGGAACTGGACGTTCTGCTCAAAATAATGCCCAAAATGCTTTGAAATTTCAACTCTGAACTCCTATCCCAAAACCCAAAAAAACCCAGAAATGGTTTGGGCTAAATCCAAAAGATGAAGAAGCCCTCCAAAATGGTGCAAATGGCTCTCTGGTTGGCTATACACCCTATGGATTTCTGCCTTATATATCACTCAAAAAATTCTGAAAAATTGACCCCGACCTCTACACATCAATCCCAACAAAACCCAAAAAGGGTTTGGTCCAATTCTGGTTGACCCAAATGACCCCAAAAAGTGTGAATGGCTCTGCCAGGTAGACTCTGCACACTGCTGAAGATGCTCTGCTCAAATCTGCTCCAAACAGTTGTTGAATAGCCATCCAAACTCCACACAAATTCTCCTCTGAAAATAGGCTTTTTCTCCAACCCGTGTCTCTCTCGGAATCAATTGCTCCTCTCTCTTGCACAAGCTTCAGCCAATGAGCTCTGCGCACTGCATAATGAGAGAAATTCGGCCCTGGATATTTCCTCAATCTCTGCCCTGCAAAATGCCAACAAACTCTTGCTACAACCAAGGAAAACTCTCTCCAAAAGCCTGGAATCACTAACCCACAACTATTGCTCCAAAATATGTACTGCGAACTCCTCTTGTGCCTAGGAAATGCGCAGAGCTGATCTCATCTCCTGCAATAAGCTCAAGGGTAGCCCAATTTGATTCCCAAACTTCCTCACTAGGGAGACACTTGAAGATCTCCGAAATGAGTGTGGAATTCTTGTGCTAAACAACACTTTTCTTCTTGTGCTAAACAACCCTAAGAGAAGATGGAAGATGAAATGTAACAGTCAAAAGATGATCAACAAATGAGTCCATCCTCCTTTTGTAATTTCTCCCCATGCTTCTTGACTCAATTATTATTTTATTCATGGGGGCCATTTTCCACTAAGTGACTTTTGCCACTATTTTAATAAAATAATAATTTGCCGCCAATCTCCGATAAAATATTACTTGCCACCTTTCTCCAAAATAATATTTGCCCCTTTTAATTAATATTACCAAAAATTGGGCAAAATTTCCATGCTCACAAAATTGGGGATATTACGTTATGGGTTTTAGACCTAAGTAATAAATTTTATATTGTAATTATTTGTTAAATTGGTTGAGTGGGCAAAACCCTGGAGTACCAAGGGTTCCCTAAATGACCTAAGACAAAAGTATTTATAGAGGAGACCAATGAAGAGGTCAACATACCATAGCAATCATCCTTGTGAAGAATAACAAGTCTAGAAAGAAGCCGTAGATGTCTAATGGAGGCCAAGTAAGGTGAGGAGATTTGTCTAAGGAGGACGAGTTGCATCCCAAGAGAGGCTAAAGACTATGGGACGTGTGAAAGAGGCAAGCCGAGTATCCCATCTACTGGAATTTGGAAAGGAGTTTGGATGAGGTTCTATGCTAAAGAAGGATGCTGGCTGGGTTATTCTTGTAGTCTGTTTAGTTCAAGAAGGAGGTGCGAAAGCCCTAAAAGGAGGCAAGAAGCCCTAGCTCTGTAATCAGAAGGATGAAAGGCCTCATATACTGAATAGAAGGGCTGTTAGGCCTTAGTTTTCTAAACAGAGAGAGGGTTGGGAAGGGACCGCAGTCCATTTTGTGGTTAGGATAGTCCTAAGAGGAGGCCAAGAACCTCAACTGGTGTGATTAGGAGGTTTGAGGTGCTTAAAAAGGCCAACGAAGGTGGAGAGGGCTGTTGTTTGTTGAAAGGAGAATTGTTGAGTTGATATTTAATGAAGTTTGTTTGGTTATGGATATCTGAACATCATGATTTGACATTGCTAAATATAGTGAATGGAAGGGAATTGTCCACTGTGAGCAGCTGGGTGTGCAGGGCAATGAAAAGAGTCATTTTCCTTTAAGTCAAGGTGGCAAAGGATTGCTAGGACAACGGGCTAATGGAGCTGATCTTCTATGGACAACAAGATTGAAAGGGCTGATTGAAAAGGGAGCTCAACTAGCAAGTAAGTTGTGAGTTTTGGCTTTGTATTGTTGGGTAGATTGAAGGTCTAAAGGATTAGACCTCAAGCCCTAGATTTTGTATACTATGTGTACAAATTTGTATCAGGTTTCACAAGGGGCCATGATCCCTAGTACGGGAGCCCTAATGGTTTCTTATTTATGGACTAATGAGAAACAAGTTTTGGGCCATATATATCTATATACTTTATTGTTTCATTGTTGTTATATTTCCACTGTGCAAAGTTGTTTTTGATGGAGCACTGCTAGTGTGTTTGTGTGCTAAGTCTAGCTATAGACTAGACCTAGAGTGTAAGGAATTTCAACATCGTATCAGAGCCAGATTTGAAGGGTAGGTGGATTAGAGTGTTCACAAGTGTCAGCTCAGGAGGGAGTTGTGAAATTGTTGCGTGGTATCAGAGCCAAGTTTGAAGGGCAGGTGGATTAGAGTGTGCACAAGTGTCAACTAAAGAGGGAGTTGTGAAATTGTTGCAGGAAGCAACAATATTGCCTAGACATGGAGCAAAAGGTTCAATAAATAAGGTGCTTTGGCATGGACGGGGTAGCTTCGTGTGGATGATAGGTTGATTGCGGGATAGTATCTTTGTTGGGTTGTGGAGTTGCACATTTGGCAGTTGTACCATTTGCACATGAGGTATTTGACCCAAAAGGATGAGCACATTTGTAGAGTTGAGTTGCAGTGGTATAGAGTGGATTATGCCCAGTCTTTAGTCATAGCTCGGGATTGTCTTTGGAAGGACACAAGTTCAGTAGCAACACTTTCCGCGAGGGAAACAAAATGAGCGAGTGGAGGTTGTGTTGAATCATAGGGAGTTTAGCTTCAGAGGAAGACTGCAAAGGAACGTCACCTGCCCAATGGAAGTTTGAATCTTTAGGTTCATGAGAGAGTGGAGTGTTTAGCCCATGCAAGGACAGTCATGAACGACGTGAAATACTCATGGTGGTGCAAGGAAAGTTGTAGCTCATACAAGGATAGTTATGGAGCACACAAGGAAAAGGCATGTTGCATGTAAGGAAAATCATGCACCATGCAAGATAAATCTTGGCCAAGTACAAAAGAAGACGTGGCACACGCGAGGATGGTTATGGCCATGCAAGGAAAGTCATGGCTCATGCGAGGACAGTGATGGGCATGCAAGGAAAGTCACGAATCTGGAGATTTCAAGGAGCGATGGAAATACCTTCCTCACTAAGAGGGAGTTTTGAAATTTGAGTAGCTCAGAAGGTCTTTGCGAGTGGAGAAACCCATTAAAAGTGAGTTTGTTGGGCACTTTACCAAAAGTTGGGGTTTTGGACCCAAAGACGTGGGTTTGGGATTGTTGAAAATGTAGTGAGTAAAGGTCTTATGGCTTGTGCCTTAGCTAGTGAAGACCTCAATTTGTCTTTCTTTTAGCACGAGTGCTAGCTTATGAGTTAGACTTCAGTTAGGATGAGTTTATTTCCAATTTATTGGAACAATCATCAAGATGGAATGCTTAGAGTTGGAGCTTCAATTAAGTGGAGTCTTCATCAGTTTGACTACAGAATGAGGTGGCAGTTACAAGTTTAGTTAGAGTGAGTTAGTCCTTAGTCTTGATTGAAGGGAGAACAAGTTAATACTCCAAGTGTTGATTGGAAAAGGAACCAGAATTTGAGTTTCTAGATTGAACTAGGCCCCTTGCATGCTCGAATTGGGTCTATAAAGAGGAGGACGAAGGCACTTGAAATCATAAGTTTTGTACATAAGGTTTGTGAGACAAGACAGTTCACAAGTTTGTACATGAGTTTGTGAGATCATTCTTTGATTGTGGAGTGCGCAGAATTGAGAGCTTGTGTCCTAAGAAATAGGAGATCACAAGTTCACAAGGATTTAGGAGATTGTGTGTGGACAGATTTGAGGAAACTTGTGTCCTAAGAAATAGGAGACCACAAGTGTGCAAGAGACTAGGAGGATTTGTGCTACAAAATAGGAACCAGACTTGCGCTAGGAAATAGGAGGATTTGTGCAAGGATTTAGGAGGCTTCTAGTGCACAAAGATCAAGGAGAAAGGATAAGGAATTGCAAGGGCAAGTCAAGGTATTCAGCAGGGGAACAATTGCGTGCTAGAGGGCCAAGATCAAGCAGTGATCAAGGAAGGCCGAGATCAATTGTATCAGCTGAGATTAGTGAGAAGCAGCAGAATGCTTTCTCAAGGAACAATCAATAAAATACCACAACAAAGATAGCAGCTTTTCCCTTTTGGGTTTCCTGGGGTTAATAAGCATGTCAATTTTTGTGATTATGTTTTTCTCTCTCGTTTTTATTTTGCTGCTTACAAGTTGTTAAGAACCTCTGTATCTTGGTGAAAGTAAATTTAGTTCAGAAATTGTTGCCTTGTTTTCAGTTATTCATCTAAGTAGTTGTTGAGTTTCATGGAAATTTAATAGGGACCTAAGTAATCAATTTTATATTCTAACTATTTGTTAAATTGGTTGAGTGGGCAAAACCTTAAAGGACCTAGGGTTCCCTAAATGACCTAAGACAAAAATATTTATAGAGGGGACCAATGGAGAGGTCAACATACCATAGCAATCATCCTTGTGAAGAACAAGTCTAGAAAGAAGCTGCTGATGTCAAGTGGAGGTCGAGTAAGGTTCTGGAGAGCAGATTTGTCTAAGGAGGATGAGTTGCATCCCAAGAGAGGTCGAAGTCTGTTGGACGTGTGAAAGAGGCAAGCCGAGTATCCCATCTATTGGAAAGGAGGCTGGACAAGGTTGTTTGCTAAAGAAGGATGCTAGCCAAGTTATTCTTGTAGTCAAGAAGGGGGGGCTGAAGCCCTAGAAGAAGGCAAGGAGCCTCAGATCTGTCACAGAAAGGCAGAAAGGCCTCAGACAGTGAATAGAAGGGTTGTTAGGCCTCAGTTTTCTGAATAAAGAGACGGCTTAGGAGGGGCCGCAGTCCTTTCTGTGGTTATTACAGTCCTAGGAGGAGGCCGAGAACCTCAGCTAGTGTGATCAGGAGGTCTGAGGTGCCTAAGAAGGCCAACGAAGTTGGATAGGGCTGCTGTTCGTTGAAAGGAAAATTGTTGAGTTGATATTTAGTGAAGTCTGTTTGGTTATGGAGGTCTGAAAAACATGATTTGGTGCTGGTAAATACAGTGAACTGAAGGTAATTGTCCACTGTGAGCAGCTGGGTGTGCAGGGTAATCAAAGGAGTCATTTCCCTGTGAGTTAAGGTGGCAAAGGACTACTAGGACAAAGGACTAATGGAGCTGATCTTCTGTGGACAACAGGGTTGAAAGGGCTAATTGAAAAGGGAGCTCAACCAGAAAGGAAGTTGTGAGTTTTGTCTTTGTATTGTTGGGCAGATTGAAGGTCTAAAGGATCAGACCTTAAGCCCTAGATTTTGTATAATATATATATTAGTTTGTATTTGGTTTCATAAGGGCCATGATCCTTGGTATGGGAGCCCTAATGTTTTCCTATTGATGGACTAATGAGAAATGAGTTTTGGGCCATATATATGTGTACTTTATTGTTTCACTGCTGTTACATTTCTGCTGTGCAAAGTTGTTTTTGATTGAGCACTGCTAGTGTGTTTGTGTGTTAAGTCTAGCCATAGACCAGACCTAGGGTGTAAGGAATTTCAACAACCTTCATGCAGGTTTTAACCTTGCACGGGTAATTCCTGCAAACAGATTCTCAATATAAAACAAAAAGGATTCAATAGCACACACAAACAATTTGCACAGATTTTACCTTGGAAAGCCAAAACTGGGAAAACCAGATTGATTTTCTATATCTCTAAATGATTACACAGCTGCTAAACAATTCCCTCTTCAAAGAGGGTTTCCTTTTGGGGAAAAAACCCCTAACATAACTTCTGTCGTTAGATTTGCGACTTAATGATGATTGACTATGAAATTACAATATTTTACAAGGCGAGTTTTCCAAAAGTTTCACTTCAGGGGCGTTGCTCCCAAAAGACCTCGCCAAGGGGGCTGCTGGCAGTTGTACGGTGGGGGGCAAGCAACCCTGTTAGGAATTGGAGTCCAAACACGGCTAATCACGCAAAGAATATAAGACACCCAACACTTCAATCATGGAAATGAAGCAGTTGTTAGAAACTATCACACAATTTCAATACGAAAATAAGACATAATCAGCCAGTTTCTAGCTTAACCACTGTTATGGAGCTGTTAGTCGAGCAGAGAACTCAAATACAAAGTAATAAGGATGAGCTATTCAGCCTTTGACAATAAATTGAAGGTATTCAGTTAATTATGAACATGTGACATCAGGACCCATCCTTCGGTTGCCCAACTAATCCCTGATCTCAATGCAACATTCATGCCTCCAAATGAGAGTTCAGCGCAGAGCAAAAACACTTTTCCTTAGTGTGCAAATGTTGTCATGTTTTGTTGGTTTGTTGGCATTTATATGCATCTAGATGTAGCAGGGCTGATAGAAAATAATTGAAAATTTTGAGCACAATCAGTGCACTGGACAATCTAAGGGTAGTCAATGATGTGAACCAGATATGGAAATTGTCCTATTTTGGATGTACTTGCTGTGTTCACAGTGCAGACTTTTAGCAATACAAATGTTCTCGTTCTCGTTAAAAAAAGATATTAGTACATTACACCTCTCCAACTAAGAACAATTTTAGTTTTCTTCCTGCTAATTAAACTTTCTAGAGAAACACTAAATCTTACTGCAAGCCTAATTCATTTCATGAAGTCCCCAAACTTGAAATTAGCTGCAGATCACTCCCTGAGAGATTTTGGTTTTTGTATTTACCACATTCAATGCAAGTTTGTAGTTTAGCATTATGACTTAAAGTTGGCTTTTAAATAAAGTTTTGGTTTAACAAAAAATACTTATGTATTTCTGTTGCTTTTGATGATTGTGCAGGAATTGTATTGTCGATGGCAATCTTATGTGAGTACAAGTTCATATTGCATGACATCACTGTCAGGAAAAAAATGTTTTTAGTTTCTTATATTTGGTTAACTGAGGATAATGTTATGCGTCAGAAATATTTTCACCTTTAACAGGCAATGAATAAATATTACAGGCGAATTAAGAAGTATTTTTCTCTAATGATATTTTTTAGGTGATAATTCTTATACTTGTTTCACAAGGTAGGTTGAAGTACAATGACAGGCTAGATATGTTTGGTTGGCAGCATCAGACATGGATATTATCATAACTCTGTTTTTTCTTCTCTACACAATTTATTTTCTGTTTAACCTTTTGGCTTTTTGACTTTCCACAACTCTTTACCTTCTGTGATCATTCACTTTTAGCAAGCCTTCATTTTCAGATGACAATTTGCTTTGTTTAATTTTTTTTCTCGGGCCTTGCACCTTTTCTTAACCATGGTAGTTCTTATCTCTTGGTCATGACCAGGGATAATTACCTAGCTATGTCCTCTAGCAATTCCATGCATTAATTATTTAATTCCGAGTGCTTAGGTTCCATTAAAGTCTTAGACCCAATAGGAATCATGTGGGGGGATTTTGCTTTTTTAACTTTTCTGTCACTTTCATGAATTTAGAGTACTGTGTATGTGTGACTAACTCTATATGTCAGTATTAAACTGTTATCTGCTTGTAAAAACCTGTACAATCTTCAAGATAATAATGTTATTTCCCAATATCCTTTGTTTGGATGTACTTCTTAACAAGATTGATGTACTGTTAAATGTACATTTGTTTCAATATCAAATACTATTAGTACTTGAGGCTACTTATAGGTCCCATGAGTCTGTTATTTGCACTAATGAAGATGTGCTTTTTTTCTTCAATTTTGGTTTGTGTGGTGCCTTGTAATAAGTAAGACAATAGATTGGTGATGAACTATTGATTTCTCTGTTGTTTGGAATGATGTTCTGCAACGATTACTAGATTTTGTTCAAACATCAGACCATTTTTAATATGCTTAAAAAGAGAAATAAATGTTAATCTGCTTCAAGAGCAGTCCTTTGAAGAATTTGCAATACGTCATATTTTCTAATGACATGCAAGGTTATACCATATGATTCACAACACATGGTATAATGGCAAATCCTTATTCCTATTCCACCTTGACAGGGAGTAGGTTGGCTCTTATAATTCCTGTCTCCACTAGCTGATCCCGCATTTGCCCACTTCTCATTCCTTGAGATGATGGTGACTAAATACAAGCTTCTCTCCAAGGGCATTTTGGAGGAGGCTACCCTTGACTCTTAACCCCATATCATCTAACACTGCACTCATGTGTTCACTTGAACTCAGCCCCATGCACTACTAGAATGAGGAAGAGTGCAATCTCCTTCATAGTCAACATCATTTTGCTCTTTCACACAACTGTCCCTCCATTTCCCACAACCAAAGAAATCACAAGCATCTCCTCCATTGCAAGAAATGTAATATCCTTAACACAAGGAGGTGCAAGCTTCTTGATGTTAGCTTTTGAGGTTATTTCGTACATGTTTACACCATGTTTAAGTGTGTTCCATGATGGACTCGTACATTAGAGTGTCTTACACTTGAGTTGCTAGACCTTATATGGATGCTTGAATGATACGTTTCTCGGAGTGTTGGAGACATATGGAGCTTGGTGACCTCTTCCTGTAATAGGCACATGAAGGAAGGTTGCTTGCTTGGAGGACGCCTTGCAATGGAGGAGGAGTGTTTGGCATTCAGGAGGAGGGTGTTGAGCCCTAGACAACATGGGGTTGCTTGGTTACTTGCATTAAGGTTTACACTTGACTTAGGGAGTGGCCATGTAGGTATGGTTGTCCTTAAGGAGGCAGATTACCTTGGAGATGCATTGAAGCCTTGGAGGAGCATTGGACCTTGGGGACTAGCGCTCTTGCCTTAGAGCCTTGCTTGTTGGTTCTAGTCACCTTGGGGCTTGACACGTGTCATTTGGAGTAGAGTGCTCCACATGTGTGGATCTACTTGTGTCTTGTAGTTTTTACTTGTAATGGACTAGGTGTGCTTGTCATGACTCATTGTGGACCTCCTTTACCTCTGATCTAGGTCGATATTGGTGGCCACCCGCCTATTCCACTCGGACCCCTACAGTTGTTTCTTTCAGTTTCCTTAATTGTAGCACAAGTTACTATTTTTGGCAGTTTTTGGGTTCTAAAATTCTAGAGCCGTTTTGAGGGCCTATATGATGTTTGTAGATCTTCGAAACGAGGTATTATGATAGCTAAACGACATTCATATGCCAAAGTTACAACCCCAGGAAGTTGATGTTCCAACTAACCCTAGCAGGGCCCACAAGCTTTTGGTGCTTCATCTCCTAGGGTTATGTTTTTTGATGTTTAGGGTTTCCTGTTGTTTTTTAATGATAAAAAGGCCTCCGAGCCACATTGTTACATAGTTCAAAAGGCATAGAGGCGCCACATCTCTTCTTAGAGATAAGCTACCATTGCCTGAGCTAGTTTATTTCCTTTCTACATGTAACAATTTTTAGTACTTTGCTATTAATGAATTGAAGTTATGTTTTCGCTGTATCTCTGTGTTTATGTTCATATCTGTATTTCATTTCGTTCCTTCATAAATTTGAATCACTGGTATCAGAGCGGTTTTCTTTTTCTCTGTTTTTCTGTGCATGTCCCCAATGAGGTCGGGGTATAAGGAGTTAGGCTTCGAATTGGTTGAACCTTTGCATGACTAGCCTTGCCGACCCCGACAACCTCCCATGGCGGAGAAAAAGAAAGACGAGTGAGCAGGAGGTCCTTTCAAAATATTGCTCGGAGAAGCCCTCGAGCGACAAAGGAACGCAATGATGGACAACTTTGCGCAGATCCTTTGGTGGATGCCATCGACGACGCCTCTTCATCCAGTAGTCACTTAGGACGTGCTGCTCCCTTCAAGGTACAAGTAAACTTCGATATCAAATAGATGCAAATGGTATAGATAATGTAGAAATTTCTGTTTTTCCACCCCGGTTTTCAGTTTCTCCTTATTTCTCCCATATAGTTAAATGCCCTTTCCCATAACCATACATTTAACAACTGAAAAAATAATTTTTTGCTGAAAACACAAATTCTGGAAATTTTACAGAACGCTGGAAATTGCAGAAATAAAAATCAGCAGTAACAAACAGCTATTAAAACATATTTAAACACAGAGATTTTTGGTCAATGTGACTCTGAAAAAACCCCCTACAACTCTTGGGGAAAACCAGTTTGAGAGCTCTTCTTTATTTCTGGAAAATGCCTTTTTACAGTGAGAAAATTTTCAGCAAAAATTTCAGCAAAACAAAGTTTTTTCAGCAAGCAAACTTATCTCCTTTTTCAGCCTCACAGTCAAACTGAAAACTGCTGTACGGAAGTACGACCATACAGATGTACAGACTGTAAGGCTGTATGGACCGTACAGACTGTACGGATGGCCGTACGGACTGTACGGATAGACCTCGGTTTCTGTGCAAAAAATCGCCTCCTTGAAATTTGTGCCCAAAAATCAGCGTTTTACTGTTTGCTCAGCAAAAATCTGCCTTTTACTACTTGTTCTTTCAGTTGTACGGATTTGCTGAAGTGCTGCCTTGGAATATGTGCCAAGCTGCTGCCTCCTTCTCCTTCTTGTCCAGAAATCTCCCTTGCTCTCTTGCTCTCCTTCTCCCAATCTTCTCATGAAAGAATGAATGATCTTTTCCTCCTTTTCCTCCCTTAATCCAACCCTAGGTGACTTTTGGGTGATCCCTAAATCCAATAGCTGAGATAGATTTAGATCTATGGCTGAGATTAAATGCTCATTTAAATCTCACTTTCTATTTTTTTAATTCACCCCACTTTAATAAAGACCCACTTAGTCATTTATTTCCAAAGTCACTTTTCCTTTCTAATTTTTCATTGACTTTATAAAAGTCACTTTAAAATTAGACTTTAGTAACTTTATCATTTAAAGTCACTTTTAAATTAGATTTGACTTTATAAAAATTATAAAGTCACTTTAGGAGAAAAATTAAATTCTTTTGGACACTTTTCCCTAGGCCAAAGATCAAAGCCTTAGGGAACCACCTGTCCTCCGGTACCAAATTTCAACACTCCCTCTTACCGAGGAAGGTGTTCCTCACCACACCCATCTTGTCTATGAAGTAGACATGCTTGCCCCGTGGTAAGGCTTTGGTAAGAATATCTGCAACCTGCTCATCAGTGGAAATATACTCAATCTTCACAGCGCCCTTCTGAACACAGTCTCTGATGAAATCATATTTGATCTCGATATGCTTTCACCTGTCATGAAATACTGGATTCTCCGTGAGTTTAATGCAACTCTGATTATCACAGTAAATCATTGAAGGTCTCAACGACTGACCAAATAAGCCAAACAACATCTTGCGAAGCCAGATGGCCTCACAACTAGCTAGACTGGCTGCCATATACTCTGCTTTCGCTGAACTCAATGCTACTGACTGCTGCTTCTGGCTGAACCATGACACTATTGTCGAACCCAACCCAAAACAACACCCTGAAGTGCTCTTCCTATTAGAAGCACAACCTGCCCAATCAGAATCAATATATCCTGCCAATCTCACTCCATTCCCCTGCCTGTAGTCCAGACCATAATCCACTGTCCCCTGCAAGTACCACAAAATGTGTTTTGCAGCCACCCAGTGAACCTTCCTAGGCTCACACATAAATTGACTCATCGTGTTGACTGCAAAACAGATATCTGGTCTAATGTTGACCAAATACATCAAGGAACCACTCAGCTGCCTGTACAATGTGGGATCCACCAACTCAGAATCCGAAGCATGAAGCTTCTTCCAGTTGGTAATCATCGATGTCGACATGGGTCTACAATCCTCCATGTGGAATCTGCTAAGGATGTCCACACTATACTTCCCCCGCCCCAGGAAGAAATGCCCCTCCTCCTGCCACACCTCCAAACCCAAAAAGTAATGCATCAAGCCGATGTCCTTCATCTCAAACTCCGTCGCATGATCTCTCTTGCAGTGCTCTATGAGTCTCTCTGCACCTGTAATGACCAAGTCATCCACATACAGCACCAGAATGAGAGGCTCCTCACCAATCACAATAAAGTAAAGGTTCGGATCTGCCTCACTCTTTGTGAAACCCATCCCCTACAAATATGTATCTATCATGGAGTACCAAGCTCTGGGAGCTTGCTTCAGGCCATAAAGGGCCTTCTTCAGTCTGCACACATGGGACTCCTTCCCATGCACCTCAAAGCCCTGTGGCTGCTCAATGTACACCTCCTCCCGTATGAAGCCATTGAGAAATGCAGTCTTCACATCCATTTGGTGGATCTTCTAACCTATCTCTGCTGCTATCGATATAATGGAGCGGATCGAAGTATATCGAGCCATGGGAGCGAAGGTCTCCTCATAATCAACTCTCTCTACCTGGGAGAACCCTCTAGCCACAAACCTCGCTTTGAATTTCTCAATGCTGCCATCTGCAGCATGATTTACCTTGTAAAGCCATCTGGAAGTAACCACGGGTTTGCCCTCAGGCCTCGGCACCACCTCCCAAACATCATTCTTCATGATAGAAGAATACTCCTCCCGCATGGCCTCTCTCCAGACTTGCTGGCTAGCTGCCTCCTCATAGCTAGAAGGCTCAGAGTCAAGGATGCTGGTAACCATCGCCATATAGCTACAAAACCTCTCAAGTGGTCTACTCTCTCTGACCAGCCTCTTCGGCTCAGCAACAGATGAGGCATCTCTCAAGGTGTCCTAAAGCCACTTGGGCTTCCTCTTCCCTGAGCATGCTTCTCCCATAGGAGAATGAAACTCCTCCTCCTCATCACCATCAGTAGCCTGAACTCCTGACTGTCTGTCTGCTGTCCTCCTGACTGCACCTGAGCCTGTAGAAGCTGAGGTACCGTGTGAACTGTCCATCAGTGGACTCCCTAGTGAACTGCTCCGCATGCTGCCCGGAGCACAACTCCTCTGGCTCGGCGAGCCACTACTCACTGACGAACCTGACATCCTCATAGATGTACCTCCGGATCCTCTTGATCCCTACCCACTAGATCCCTGCGACTGACTCAACTGCTGCTGAGGGTCTAGCTGATCCAGATACTCTAACTCCCGTGACCTCCTAAAGGCCCTGTCTTCTTCGAACTTCACATCCCGCCTGACAACAACTTTCCTCTGTGCAGGAATGTAAATCTGAAAGGCCTTTGAGGTCTCACTGTAGCCCACAAAGATACCCTTCTCTGCCGTGGGCTCTAGTTTGGTCCTCTTCTCCTTGGGTATGTAGGAGTATGTAATGCACCCAAAGATATGAAGATGACCAATATCAGGCTTCTTCCCAGAAAAAGCCTCCTCCGGAGTCATGTGTCCCAAGGCACGATGCGGACTCCTGTTCTGCAAATAAATAGCTGTGTTGCAGGCCTCTGTCCACAAGAACAATGGCAACCCCTGATCATGTAACATGGCTTTGGCAGCCCTTACAATGGATTTGTTCTTCGTCTCCGCAACCCCGTTCTGCTGGGGGTTATAAGGAACAGTGAACTCCCTCCTAATGCCTGCCTCCGCACAATAGTCAACAAATTCTCCAAGGGTGTACTCTCCCTCATTGTCCAACCTCAGGGACTTGATCTTCCGACCTCTCTGTGTCTCCACAAGAGCTCTAAACTCCTGAAACCGCTTGAAGACCTTACTCTTGGTCTTCAAGAAATAAATCCAGGTCCTCCTAGAGTGATCATCAATGAATAAAACATAGTACTCATATCCACTCAAGGAAACATGAGACATCCGACCGCTCACATCAGAATGAATCAAATCAAGTATCCCAGTCGCTCTGCTGTCACTGCTGGGAAAAGGGGATTTGGCAAACTTGCCCATCGTACATCATCTGCAAGTATCAAAGTGACCAGTACTGAAATCTGACACACTTGTAGTGATCTCCCGCAATGTCCTCAAGGCTCCATGATACATATGCCCCATCCTGCGATGCCAAATCTCACACAGCTCAGAACTGCTAGCTCTGCTGTCGGTACTACTGCTCAATGCCAAAAGGGACTAGAATGCAAACTTGTACACCTTTGCATGGTGTACACCTATCACTCTAGCTGAATCAGCTGGAGTGCCCGTGGGATACATCAACACTTGTCCTCCCCTGAACAATACCTCATATCCTCTGTCCTCCAAAGCTGAGACGGATATGAGGTTCTTCCTCATCCCTGGCACATAAAGAACATCTGTCACCTTCAAGGGAGGTTTGGACTCCCTCTGAAATGTCAGTGTCCCCACACCGACTGCTCTAACAACTCTGTCACCACCGAGTACTACCTCTATATCAGTGCCACTCTCTGAAAGCTCTGAGAAGTACTCACGGACTCCTGCCATGTGACGCGAAGCCCCACTGTCCACATACCAGATACCTGAAGATGCTCCGCTAATCGAGGGAAAAGCATGCTCCCTCTGAACCTGTGTGGCAGGTGATCCTGCACTAGAGGACTCACACATAGTGAACGCAAACTCCCGGTCAAAACGACCTGCAAAGTCCTCAACCTCTGCTGAAGCTGCCATACTCTGGTTCTTCCCCTTCTTCTTCTTCTTCTCCGGACACACAACTGCATAGTGTCCCATCTTTTGACAATTCCAACACTTCACCTTGGAATAGTCCTTCTGTGTGTCACCCTGTTTACCTTTACCTTTGCCTTTGCCCCCACCATTGCTTGTGGAAGCTTGCTTCTTCCCTTTGCCTTTCTTGCCTCCTGCCACCAGTGCTACATCCTCATCCTGCTCAACTGGCTTGGCTGCCCCAAGCTAACCTTTCCTGATCTCTGTCTGAATGCAATCATCCCAAAACCTCTCCCATGTGGGAAGGGTCTCACGTGCACAAACCCCATCAGCAAAGTTCATCCATGAACGGGGGAGGCCATTCACTGCAATCCGCACCAACTCAGTGGGTGGAATGGCCTCTCCAATCGCTGCCAACTCATCTCTCACATTAGTAATCTTTGTGAGATATCCAGCTGCACTATCATTACCCATCTTGATGTTCTTCAACTTCTCCTTCAGGACCATTTTCCGGTTCTCATTGGTACTCTGGTAGAGATTGGACAATGCTATCCACATCTCATGGGCATTGCTCTTTCCTCTCACATGAGGAATGCAATGGTCTTTGATTCAGTCTAGAATTAGCCTCTTACCCTTATTGTTCTTTTAATTATACTCAGCCAACTGAGTAGTATCAGTAGGCACAACAACAGGGTTCTGTGTAGTATGCACCATGATATCCCAGACTTCTGCCTCCTCAAAGATACTCTGCATTCTCCTTCGAAACGCTGTATTTTGTATGCCCATCCAACCTATCCTCCACCCTCAATCCCAATGACATCCTGCTGTCCTAAAATTGAAAAATAGCATTGCTGTAGTAAAGATAAAACTGTTGTTTGTGAAAAAATCAGCTTGCTGGAATTTTCTGAGTGAAAAATCAGCAGCTGTAATTTTTCCTCCTTGCTGTCCCAAACTGCGCTTCAACACTCAAGCTCTGATACCATGTAGAAATTTCTGCTTTCCCACCCCGGTTTTTAGTTTCTCCTTATTTCTCCCATATAGTTAAATGCCTTTTCCCATAACCATACATTTAACAACTGAAAAAATAATTTTTTGCTGAAAACACAAATTCTGGAAGTTTTACAGAATGCTGGAAATTGTGGAAATAAAAATCAGCAGTAACAAACAGCTATTAAAACACAGAGATTTTTGGTCAATGTGACCCTGGAAAAACCCCCTACAACTCTTGGGGAAAACCAGTTCGAGAGCTCTTCTTTATTTCTGGAAAATGCCTTTTTAAAGTGAGAAAATTTTCAGCAAAACAAAGTTTTTCAGCAAGCAAACTTATCTCCTTTTTCAGCCTCATAGTCAAACTGAAAACTGCTGTACGGAAGTATGGCCGTACCGATGTACGGACTGTACAGCTGTATGGATGTATGGACAGTACGGACTGTACTGATGGCCGTACCGATGTACGGACTGTACAACTGTATGGATGTATGGATAGTACGGACTGTACTGATGGCCGTACGGACTGTACAGACAGACCTCGGTTTTTGTGCAGAAAATCGCCTCCTTGAAATTTGTGCCCAAAAATCAGCCTTTTACAATTTGCACAGCGAAAATCTGCCTTTTACTGCTTGTTCTTTCAGCTGTACGGATTTGTTGAAGTGCTGCCTTGGAATATGTGTCAAGCTGCTGCCTCCTTCTCCTTCCTGTCCAGAAATCTCCCTTGCTCTCTTGCTCTCCTTCTCCCAATCTGCTCATGGAAGAATGAATGATTTTTTCCTCCTTTTCCTCCCTTAATCCAACCCTAAGTGACTTTTGGGTGATCCCTAAATCCAATGGCTGAGATAAATTTAGATCTATGGCTGAGATTAAATGCTCATTTAAATCTCACTTTCTATTTTTTAATTCACCCCACTTTAATAAAGACCAATTTAGTCATTTATTTCCAAAGTCACTTTTTCTTTCTAATTTTTCATTGACTTTATAAAAGTCACTTTAAAATTAAACTTTAGTAACTTTATCACTTAAAGTCACTTTTAAATTAGATTTGACTTTATAAAAATTATAAAGTCACTTTAGGAGAAAAATTAAATTCTTTTGGACACTTTTCCCTAGGCCAAAGATCAAAGCCTAAGGGAACCACCTGTCCTCCGGTACCAAATTTCAACAGATAAATGGATGAATCTGTTGGAAGGTTACTTTTTGGTCCATAGTTTCCCTGATAGGGAGAAGATTACTTTTGCATTGCTTAAGGCTACTCATGTCAAGGATTGGTGGGAAACTTATTGTGAGAAAAGGGTCGAGGAACCCTCTCTATTTACAATTGCCCCCTCTTGCAAATCTTTCCGAGACGTTGTCAAGGAACAATATTATCCCGTGGGGAGCTATGAGGACAAGTATATACAATGGACCACACTACGACAGTAAAGGGACCAAGATGTGCATGAGCTCACAAATATTTTTCATACTCTACGCACAAAGTTGGGTATCAAAGACTCTGAGTGACATTTGGTGCTCAACTACCACCACTGTGTGCACAAATACATTAAGGAAGAAATGCAGTTTCTGGACATCTCCCCGCTTGGTGCAACATATCAATATGATGCCAAGATTGAACAAAAATTTAAACAAAAGAAGCACGACTTTGGAACTGTGAATTAGAAGCATGGCAAGAGTGCCCCCAAACCGCAGAACAAAGGACAAAGCCAAGGCAGGGTGACCTAGGACAACCCAACTAAGCCGCAAGCAAAGAATAAAACCACGAAGACAAAGGACATTGGGAAGTGGTGTGAGTTCCATAAGATCCCCACTCACAACACAATTGAGTGTCAAGCCAAGCAGTGACTAGTGGCTGAGCTGAAGGCTTCAGAGTCAAATGCATGTTTTGACTTTGGGGCAGAACCCGACAAGGGGAATGATAAAGGGAAACAAATTATTGATGCAGTGCCCAACACCACCGTTGCCACTACCAAAGATCTAGAAGATCGAGCCGAAGATCCACAGGAAGGGGAGCGTCTTTTCCACTCGCAGATGTGGGTGAAGGGGTCTTCGCTACAGTTCATTGTCGACAGCGGAAGCCAAAAGAACCTCATTTCAGCGGAAGTCGTGAAGCGGTTGGGCCTATTGACCACACCTCACCCACAACCGTATACCATCGGGTGGCTTCACTAAGGACGAGATTTCCACATCAGCCAACAGTGCCACCTTCACTACAACATCAAGCCCTTAACAAATGAGGTACTATGTGGTGTTGCTTCTCTTGAAGCTTGTGATGTATTATTAGGCCAACCATACTTGTGTAAGCGTCATGTTGTGTATGAGTCAAGGCCTCGCACTGTTATTATTACTTTAGGTAGTAAGTTATACAAAATATTGGAGGTAGCCTCGCCTACTGCCATCTCTTTGATCTCTGCTAAGCAATGCAGTAACATCATCTCCTAGATCGAGAAATTTGCTTTTTTTGATTCGTTCTCAAATTAAGGGGAAGATCGTTGCCACATTTGTGGCCCCTGCGAAAGGTTCCACCGCACAATAGAATCAAGGTGGATAAGGTTGTGGAAGAATACAGGGACATCTTCTCCTCACCCACAGGGGTGCCCTTGCACTGTCAGGTCAAGCATTCGATCGATCTAACTCCCGGAGCACCTCTACCCAATGGGCCGATATACCGCCGCTCCATTTTGAAAAGTGAAGAGATCAAGCGGAAGATTCAAGCGTTGCTGCAAAAAGGGCACATCCGACCTAGTTCCTCACCTCGTGGGTTACCGATTGTACTTATATAGAAGAAGGATGGGACCTGGAGGCAATACATTGATTATTGGTCACTAAACAAAATCACTGTAAGGAAAAAGTATCCAATGCCACAGATTGATGACCTTCTAGGCTAGCTCAAGGGGGCAAAGTATTTAAGCACATCCAAAGGTCTCATGGAGGCACTCAACGTAATGGGGACCATTGCTTCCTAAGGGGGGAGTAGTGATCTAGGTGGATATTGGTGGCCACCCGCCTATTCCACTTGGACCTCGATCGTTGCTTCTTTCAGTTTCCTTAATTGTGGCACAACTTACTATTTTTGGCAATTTTTCGGGTCCTAAACTTCCAGAGCTGTTGTGAGGGCCTACATGACATTTTTTGGGAAAATAAAGAGACTAGAAAAGTGCTAGACCAATCTATTGATTTTTTTCAGGCCCCTCTTGGAGATCTTCGAAAAGAGGTATTATGATAGCCAAATGGAGATCGTATGCCAAAGTTACGACCTTTGAAATTTGATGTTCCAACTAACCCCAATGGGGCTCAGAAGCTTTTGTTGCTTCATCTCCTAGGGTTAGGTTTGTGGATGTTTAGGGTTTCCCATTGTTTATTAATGATAAAAAGGCCTCCGAGCCTCATTGTAATGCAGTTTGGAAGGCATATAGCCGCCACATCTCTTTTCAGAGATAAGCTACCATCGCCTGAGCTAGTTTATTTCCATTTTGCATGTAACGATTTTCAATAGTTTGCTATTAATGAATTGAAGTTATGTTTTCGTTGTATCTCTGTGTTTTTGTTCATCTCTATATTTCATTTTGTTCCTTCACAAATCTGGACCAATCTCTCATATAAACAGAGGAAAGAGAGAACTATCATCAATCATGCACATTTTCTTATTCTTCTTTACATTTGCGTTAAAGAGGAGGAGCATTAGTCTCCCTCTCCCTCTTGTTTTATCTTCTTTATACTTTGTCTCTCTGTCTTAAAGTGCTAGGGTTTCTTGGAGTAGTCTTGAAATCTAGGGTTAGATTTTTATCTCTAAGGAGGCATTAGAGTTGGTGTTTGGTGATAAACCCTAGTTTGTACTCGTTAAGGAAAAAAGAAGAGGAGACGCCTTGCATGAGGCCAAGGAGGACTTGTTAGTGGTGATTCTAGCTTGTTAGAGTTTCTTTGGTGGAGCTAGGGTTTTTCTTGGGTTTTCCCAGTTAAGGTTTTGGAAAGTTTGGAGGGTTGTACCAGCGTGTGACATGCTAAGAGTATGTACGTAAGCTTCCTTTCTTATCTATATCTATGGAATTTTCAGATGTTCAAAATTGATCTATAATAGATTTGATTTTTAGGTATGATTGTTTTCATGGTTTGGTAATTATAACCCTTGTATGTCCCATTGTTGCGAGATAAGTTAGGGTTGAAATTGTAAAGTGACCTAACATAAATCTTATTGAAGATAATAGGACAAATGTACTACTATAAATTTGCATTAGTTGTAGTGATTTAAAATATGGCTTATGCATAAAAAGATTGTTCTAAGGGGTTGAAACTTGTTGGCATATATTTGTTATCTTCTCCCTTGAATTGCCTAGTATATTGGCGTTGAGGTGAAGTGAAATATTATCTGTTGTAATTTATATTTCAATTCAACTGTAATGTTGATAATTCATAGGGATTAGATTTGTGAAATGTTTTTTTTTTTTAACACCAAAGAGTACCGTTTATATTGATTTCGTGCCTAGGCGTGATAGATACTAAGGAAATTTACAATTCCATTACATCAGTAGGCTTCATGAGCTACATATGTAGGCTATCAAAGCAGGCCCAATTATCTAGCAAAACTTTAAAATTGAACAACACTCCTATTATTTTACTAGTATATACTCGACATAACTGCGATAAGAGAAAGATACATAGGAAACCAGACATAAAAACACAGACTAGTCCTTAGAAACAGAGGGCGGTTAAGGTCAAGGCTTGAGATTTCCTCTACAAGCGGAGAATTCTGCTTAGCGAACTGCATTTGGAGACCTTCGAGCATGCTTTTGAGTGTCTTGACTTCGTCTTCCAGCCGTGCAATTTGGTTTCTCTTTGCCACTATCGTTTCCTAATTCTCACTAGCCGACTTCCTCTACTGATGAAGGAGCACCTGCATCTCAACAATATCTGCAGGCAATTCCGCATACTCGCTGGCACACATGTCATAAGCAGGTGGAGAGAAGGTGGCTAAGGGTGGGCACATCTTGACCTTGACCCAATCATGCGAGCAGTGCCTTGCTACCCCGCCCGAGCGAGGACAACGACAACCCCAGGAACCCGATGCCATTGTGGAGAGCCTAATGAGAACACCTTCGAACCAACTTCTAGCCGCTTGTAGAGACACCAAATGCTTCACCGAATACTTCCCCGGATGCTTCACATATCGAACAAGCTTCATTGAATGTAGAGACACCCAATGTTATCCTGGGTTGCGTGCCCCCAGGATCTCATGGTAGCTCCATGATTGGTTCGCAAACCAAAGTGACCTTCATTTCAGGCATCCTCGCCTTCGAGTGGGTGAGCCGTCTGAACTGAGAGGAGTAAATGCGACTTGTTCGCAAAGGGAATTCGCATGGAGAACACTTGAAGATACTAGTGAGAAACGATAATTCGAGAGATGGACAAGAGAGCTCCCACACTTATCGGGTCCTTCATGTTGATTTTGGGTAGCATCAGATGTGCTCTAGCTCCAAAATTTTGCGGAGGGGCTAGAATACATGAGATCTCCAGAACCCAAAAATCGTTTGGAGAAATTCCACTCGGATGAGGAGTTATTAAAATAATTAATATTTTTAATGGGTTCCTAAGTCTAAACTTACGAAATTAAAAATATTAATGTGTATTAATAAGAATATGGGCGAGAAACTTCTAAGTGACGAGGATCAATCCTGTTTTAATCTTAGCCGTTGATTAGAGTTTAGATCACGACTGTTGATTCATCAATAGGAAAAGTGTAAGAGGAGACTTGAGGGTCAGTTGGAGATACACCAAGAGATCAAAGAGTTCGATTTTTCTGGGGCGTGGTTTGCTGAGAAATTCGGGCTAAGTGATCTGAGTTGCAGTGAGGGACTTCAGTCCAAGGCCGAGGATACATAGCAGAGAGGCAGAGCAGCAACAGGAGAGACATCACAACTCCAGTGAGGGTGATGCAGAAGATAGAGGGGCTGACGCAGTCCTTTAGAGGCAGTGCTGGGGTTTTCTGTGGGGTAGAGAGAGCAACAGTTCAACAAATCAACTTTTGAGCAAGGGGGGCTCACTAGGAGGGTGATGCAACTCCAACACAGAACTTGGAGCAGCCATCGCTGCCCAACACTAGGAACAACAATTGTCATCTGTGGGGTTTGATCATCGAGTTGCTAGAATTGTCAAAATATCTGTCTCCGGATAGAGGTACGTCTGCCAGGTTTATTCACTATTGGGTGAGCCGGATTTGGCACCCTAGTTGTATTCAAAAATCTTCTTAATAATACAAACCCTCTATATGCTGCATCGGTTTTCCCGAATTGGGTTTTTCCAGGGACGATTACGTTGTCCCTTGTGTGATTGTCTCAGTTTATTTTAGTTCATGATCTGTATATATGTGTAGGCTGCAATAGTGTTTTCATCGCTGTTTAAGTAATTAAATAACTTGTTGAATGTAAAGAACAAGTAGGAGATGATAAACCAATGATTGCAGTAGGATTTTTGATGTGTAGATTCAGAAATTCTCACACTTCAAACTTGGAGACCTCACATCTGCCGATTTCAAAGCACCTCGCGTCAGGAGAGATGGAGGATGAGTCCTCAAACAATGCCAGGTGGAGCTACAAGAGGGGAGAGCCGAAGGGAGACAGGGAGGGGGGATGGTGGGAAGAGGGGCCAAGGAGGGGGCAAATGATATGGAGGGACAATTAGGATCTAATTGCTCTTTAATAATATAAGTCTTAGGAGGGGGGGAAGATTAGGGAGAGTTGCATAATGAAATTAAGGGATGGGTAAAAAACCATAGTTTCCATTGACAACCGTATGCCCTTCATTCAATTGACAAGCCTTGTTAGCTTGTGAATCTGCCTCAGAGTTTAAGCCTCTTAAAATATGGTAAAATTGTAAGTTAGCAAAGAGAGGGAGAATTCCATGGGCTCACTGAAGCAGTTGATTGAGCTTGTTGTTCTGGGCATAAGAGTTGGAGCGCATGTGCTTTATGACTAGGAAGGAGTCTCCCAGAATTGTCACGTTCGTGATTCCCCTTTGGTGGGCTAAAAGGAGCCCAAGATAGAGGCCATAAGCTTCAACTTGGTTGTTGGACTTCTTTCCCAAGCCCCAGGCATACTGGTCGACAAGTATTCCTTTGGGATTACTGAGAATCCCTCCCCCTACTGCCACCCTATTTGTGAAATGTTAAAAGTGGTTAAATTTCTAAATTTGCAAAAGAAACCACAATTCATGAAATTTCTACACTTGAAGCTCTCTACCATTTACCAAAAGCCTTATGGCATGGCCTTTTTTCTGGCCACGTTGCTCTCCCACCCAACGTAAATCACCATTCCTGGTTCCCATATATTGCCTCTCTATGTTGTCCCTTGACAACCCTTAGTGTACTTTTCTTCTCCTCCCGCTTCTTGCCTTGCATTCTCCCATGTAGACATTATTAAAGCAATTGGATTCATGAACACTAGCAAGGCTATTGACGAGAAAGGCTTTCAAGTCGAGTTCCTCAAAAATGGTATTCACTTTCTCAACTTCCACAGAGTTGATTTATTTAATCTTGTTGTTTGTTTAAGGTTCCCTTTGTCTTGGTTGAACCATATCATCCACCTCATTTTTAAGTTGAGTATCACTTCATACCCCAAAAATTGCAAGATCATCATAGTTGGAGACACTTTCACCAAGCTTCTTGGCACAATAAATCATACGTGGTTATGGGATGAAATAGAGAGGAGGCACCTCATGGTTAGAGGGCATGTAGGATTTTGTTTAGAGGATTAGACCATTGACTGCATTTTTACTCTTCATATCATTATTGAGGTGGCTTGTCATTGACCTTTTGAAGTCTTTTGTTGCTTTGTGGACTTTTAGATGGCACTGAACTTTGTTTTGAGAGAGGTCTTGTTCTAAAGGTTCTGTGGCATTGGTATTTCAAGACCCTTCCAGTGGCCATCATGAGAATATACGAGTTGGTGCTTCATCAACTTTGCTTTGCTTATGGCATCTTTGGTTGTTGCATTTGATCTTGATGGTCAACTACCTCTGTCCATCTTTTGTTATTAATTTCCTTGACAATTATTTGGAACAAAGCCTCATCCTTCAATGGAGAATTTTCATCCCATCTATCTTCCCAAAAACATCTTGTCTTGTCACCCTTTACTACCCAAAACAATTTGTTAGTGATAATAGAAGTCTGCTTAACTATCTTCCCAAAAACATCTTGTCTTGTCACCCTTTTCGGAATCAAATGATCTTTAGAACAATCCTACACCTCTCGATGAGAGGAGTCTAAGAAAAATATCAACTGCCATAAATAAGATGACCCACATGGAGTTTGGCCCTAGTTGGTAGTTTTAACACTCCCTCTCAACTAGGGAGAACTCTATCTGCTGATCCATCTGCCACACTGTACTATCTCTGCCATCAGTGCCCTGCATTGCTCTGTTGAACCATGAAGAAGAAGAATTGATCGAGAATGTCTCATACCATTCTCTACTGACTCGCAGTTAGTTCCATATGAAGAGAGTGTGTCATACCACTCTTACTGATCCCAGATCAGTTCCAAAAGAGAGTGAGTTATGTCACTCTTACTGACCCGAAGTCAGTTTCATTGATCCCAGATCAATATCACAAGAGAGTGTCTCAAACCACTCGTACGGATCCCAGATCAGTTTCATTGATCCCAGATCAATGTAGCCCATCCTGGCATAGGGAGTACGATAGATACAATGATGCGTCCATCGATAGTACTACTATGGTCCATAACCCCACTTCCCTACTCAATGGCCAAATGAGAGGTACTTCCCATGAATCCCAGACTGCATGGGTAGGATGTCTCGACAGGAGAACCACTCATCCTGTTCATAAGTCACCGCGGGGTATTATCACAGGGGAAGGCTGAACCATTCACCCTGTACACAGTGCACCACTAGGGGAGGGTGAGTCGCCCTATGGTCGCTTGTTGCTCCAAGAAGTACCATAAGCCCCCCTAGAGCTCCCAAAGCTCAATGCATGCATCATACAGGACCCTCATAAGAGGGCCTCTCAATGACTCCAAGTCGTTCGGGAAAGTCACAAATTTGACCTTTTCTCGGGGCTTTGACAAAATGTCTATGACCTGCACATTAGTCCCAATGCGATGGATCCTTCTTGCTCATCGATGTACCACATCCCAAATAAAGTGGTACCTGATGTCTATATGCTGGAGCAATCATAGAATATGGGATTCCTCAACAATCGAACCCCCCTCTGGTTGTTACAAAAGATCATGGTGGTATCCATCATGTGTTAAACAACTCATTGAAGAGCTTCTGCAACCAGGTAGCTTCACACGAGGTCATACTCGTAGCTATGTATTCGGTCTTAGCGGTGCTTATAACAACCCACTTTTGCTTCTTGCTCATCCAGGATATCAAAGCAAAACCCAAAGAGAACCAACACTCAGAAGTGCTCTTGAGATCCTCCACACTACCTGCCCAGTCAACACTCGAATAATCATGCAACTTCATATTTCCAGCAGTGTATCTCAATCCATGAGAGATTGTGCCCTGAAGATATCTCAAATGATTCTTGGCACCAATCCAGTGAGGCTCAACCAAATATGAGCTCAACATGCTAACTGCAAAACATATATCTAGATGGGAGTTCACCAAGAACATCAATGCTAGAATGAGTTTGTGAAACTCAGAGACATTTTCCAAATCAGGTCCGGCATCCCTACCACATAATTTCTGAAAGTTAATATCCATCGAGGTAGTCACGAGCTTGCAGTTCATCATTCCAAATTCGGAATCCAACTCCCTCTTACTTTTGCAAATGAGAGGGTCTGCGCCTGTTAGGAAGAGGTTGTGCTCAGAAGGTGCCAGTATGAGAGGTTTATTATCCACAACCTTCAAGCAAAGGTTTGGATTGTGTTCACTCCTAGTGAATCTCAGCTTCATCAGACGGCTATCAATCCTCTCATATCAAGCTCGCGGTGTTTTGCTTCAAGCCATAGAGGGCTTTCTTCCACTTGCATACATGAGATTCCCAATCATGAATCTCAAACCCCTCGGGTTGTTCCAAACCTGTGGACGATGGGAATGGTACCCTTGTAAGATTTTCCTTCGGTAGATCTCAGACATGTACCTTCATGCTCTTCTTGAATTCAGTCATCCCTGTCACCATCTGACACACATCGAGTAGGGCCCCATAATAAGTAGACCTCCAGTGCTATAGATGAGATGTGTCAACTGACACGGTCCCTAATGGACTTCCTGCAACTTGATACAAATTGCCAACCTTGAACCCATGAGTAAAAGCATCTTTGAAAATTCTATTTTCAAACACGTACCTTTCCATCGATGAATGCCACCCTGAAACCTTTGATTTCCATTGCCGAAATGGACACTAGGTTCTTCTTGCGATCAGGTACATAAAATAGATTCTTGTAAATGAATTGAGTTACCCTCATTTAATTAAGGGGTAACATTCCCTACACCCTTTCTGGGATAGGTGGCATTGAATCCAAGTATAATCCCATGATTGTTTCCATCTCTACCAAATTAGAGAGAGCAACCTTATATCCGATGAAGTGCCTTGAAGCACTACAATCAATAAGCCAGATTCCCAAAGAGTTTGAAGGAGAGGGCCAATACAAGATAACAGAAACAACATTTGATTCTTCATACCTGGGGTTCCTTGCTTTTTTTTGAAGAGTTGGTTGTTTCCTTGAAGACCTGCATTACCTGTCATTCCTCCGATCATTGAAGATGTCCCTAGAATGATTGTTATCATCATCAAGTGATGTATCCCTGCATAATGGCCGAACTTATTACAACCAAGGCATCTGCCTTTCCTTCCTCCCTTAGATCCAGACTTCCCATTGAAGTGATCTTTAGGTAGGCCATCAGAAGCTTCCGCTACGCCATTCTGATAATGTTCTCTCCTTCGACTTCACCCTTGGTGAATTGGAAGAGGGATGAGGAACCCATTGAGCCTTTTGTCCTTTCCCAACCGTCTTTGGTGATTGCTCTTTCACTCTTGCTTGGGCTTTGTATTCACCTCAGCTCTGATACCATTTTAATTTTAGGTATGTTCTATGCTTAGAGCAATTTATTTCAATTTTCACAGTTAGCTCAATATCTTTTTCAGATTAGAAATCACATCAGCATTAAAGTAAATTGCAGATAAAACATAAACATAGATTGTAGAAGACAAGCCAAGACAAGAGGACATAGGATGTGGCGCTAGCCAGGGACAAACCCCAATGTGGGGAAACGCTTGATCAATTCTTCTTATATGTTCTTCAATAGTTCAGCAGAGAGAGAGAGAGATAGTACATATACAACATAAGTCAACACTTTGACTTATCTAAATAAGAGCATAGATCATCTCTAAGTAGATGATACATGAGGTAGCTGAACTCAGTTGAAGACATACTGCTTCAGCTGATTCTCCCAGGTGACTCCATCACCATGATGCACTTATCATTGTGCTACTCCTCATCATCATGCTGCACCCATCATCCCTCTGCTGCATCTCATCATGCTTTACCAATCATGATTGTACCCATCACTGTATTGCATCATGTACCATTGTGGTCCCATTGTGCTTGCTGCACCATGCTTGCCATGCTGTCACATTGTGTTTGCAACACCGTGCTTGCTGCTGTCCCATTGTAGCATTGCTGTACCATGCTGATGTCCCAATGTGTTTGCAACACCATGTACTTGCTGCTATCCCATTGTAGCATTGCTGTACCATGCTGCTGTCCCAATGTGTTTGCAGCACCATGTACTTGCTACACCAAGTACCATTGCTGCTATCATGGTGCTCATGCATCTTGCTGCACTATCACTATGTCTATTAGTATGCATTCAAACTTCATGGGTCACCTTGCTGTCACATCTTATCATTGACTGTATAGGTTCATAGTTTAGGATCTCTGTATGCTATGTAGGATGGAAGATGGGACAACCTTCATCATAGGCCATCAAGATAGATCTAACATCCCTCATACATAGGAAACAACATCCATGCTTGTCCAACCTTGTTTGCTGTTGATTGTTAGTGAAACATTGGTTAGGGCACATACCTGTGGCCTTAATATTCTCCAATCTGCGCCAAACAAACCTTGGAAGACTGTGGCTCGCTGAAGGTGAACTCATTGCCTTCGGGCATATGACATCAAAACAACCCACGCTATTTCTTTGCTGTGGTGGTATGTCCTGCGGCCTACCACACAGCCTTGCTGTAGCATACAACCTCCTCCAAATGTGCCCAAACAACCAATGTTTTACTCCTCTTCTACTCGGCCTAGCAGCCTATCCTTTCGGCCCTAGTTTCAGCCTTAAGACTCACCAAACTGGGCCTCCCGTAGCAACCCTCTTCCACGTTGTTCCTTGACCCTTTCTGTTGGTTAGGGCATCCTTAAGACTTCGTTTAGGGTCACTCTAGAACTGTGATAATGTCTCTTCAAGGGCTGCGTAGGAGAGCCTCCTTTAGGGCAGCGTAGGTGCCTCTCTTCAATGATAATCATCCTTCATGACTGTGTCCATAGTGCCTGCATCTAGGTCTCTTTAGATAGTGTCTAGGGCTAGGGCATCTCTTAGTCTCCCTTAGTCTCCTTTCCTGCGGCGTCTAGGGCTACTTCCTCTTAGACTTCTCTTCCACTAAAACCCAAAAACAAGTGGAGAGAAAATCAAGAGTGAAGTGTGTGTGAAATGACTCTCAAGTCATCTCTTTTTATACTAAAATGTTGAGCACATGTGGGGGTTATTTGGTTGCTGGCCGACCTTGACGAATTGTCCTATAACACAAATAAATTCATATCTTCATGAATACTTATCAGAATCAGATGATCTTTAGATCAATCCTACACCTCTCAATGAGAGGAGTCCAAGAAAAATATCAACTGCCAGAAATAAGATGACCCACATGGAGTTTGGCCCTAGTTTCCAATTTTAACAATAACAGTCACCAAAAAATGTAGATCTAGGCCAAATTTTTGATACCCATCAAACATAAGTGATTTATTAATGTATTTAACAATTTTTTCAGTTAATTTCAAGCCACTTAGATGTGCTTTTCACCACTATTAGAAAGGTATATGACTGCTGTATCAAACAATGAGGAAAAAGAGGGTTTAGAGATCAAATCCTTGGGACCTAGGCTTTGAAGATCACTTGTCTAAGTTGCCAAAATATTTTCAATAGCTTAAACACAATTCTTTACTAATTTTTCTGTAAAACCCACCAATGATCAGTGTCAGAAAATTAAATATTCAGATCAGAAATGGAGCAAAGAAAATATAGGGCCAATGAGGGCTACCATCAGGCTTAATAGTGTTAGCGTTGGGTTGGGAGAAGGCAGATTTGGGCTTAGGAGCCCCAAAACTTGAAACCATTGTTCTGAAAAAATTATTTTGCTTTAGATCTTTAGATTTGTTGTAAAATCTTCAATGGCTGACCCTGCAAAATTTTTGGAGACTACATCATACCTCATGGGCCTAGATCTGGCTCTGATCCAACTCTTTCCACTTGATCTCACCTGCACAAATGAAAATAAGAATACCCAAAACCCCAATATATATAAAAATTAAAAAAAAAATTCAAATCTCAAAACCCCCCTGTTGCAAAACCAAGATTAGAGAAATAAAATAATTTACAAGATTTTTTTTACAAATATAATCAGATCTATACAAATAATATATAGATCTACTGGTTCTGAGAAGTGCGAGTTTAACTACGCTGTGAGATCTGTAGAAATAAACTCCTCCTAGCCAGATCCATCAATTAAACATAATATATAAAAGATAAATAATTTCAAATGAGGCACTAGCCAAGAAACCCTGCAAGAGAAACTTCGTTTGATAAGTCTCGAGATTTAATAGGAAGTCTCTTCAGTTCCTATGCTTTGGGAGTTGTCTAGTCCAATCGAGAACTTCCCCTCATGCCCAAGCTCAAAGGCTAAAAATCAACAACTTTTAAAAATATACTTCAGCAGAGAATTAAGAACAATAATACCATAAGAAATAGGAGAGAAACACTACCATCAAGGAAAACGCCAAAGACTTTGCGTTATTATAATACAAAAAAATAACAAGAGAGCTTCAACAGTTAGTACACGATTCAAAGATCAGATGATTTGTAAGACAAATGACCTCTAATTTATAGATAAATTCTCCAAATGGCAAGTTGGCTTGATCCCCTTCAAAGTAATCTCTACCGTTGATAAAGATTTAATTATCTTTTAATCTCCACCGCTGAAATATTTATTTTTTGAGGAATTTTCGAATTTCTCTTTTAATCCTTTTTAATTAGTTGAAAGTTAATTATTTTGAACTAATTTCCTCAAAAAACTAACCTTGACTTAACTACCAAGGCCCAAAGGTCCAAGAGTTCTTGAAATTTTCAATATTCCTTTGGTGGGGGACCTCTAATACTTAATTTTTCTAGGACCCACGAATTTTTTTATTTTGGAGAATTTATTTTTCCTTTAGACTTTTAATTTTGACTATAATTAATTAAATTATTGGCTTAAGATTTTTAATTTATTTTTGTAAGAAAATTTAATTAAATGGCATACGAGGGGATTAATAATTTTTTCCAACCCTCTAATATTTTAGCACCATGGCTAAAATATTATTTACATAAGATAATTACATTTCAACTCTCAAAGGGGGGGCGGAACCCATTTGTTATAGACCTTCAATTATTTTATCCAATTCCGTGACTCAATATGATTTAGTGGACCAGGTGATTTGTAATAAAATAATCTAGTCAATTAGCTAAAATTATTCCTAAATCACTTTACTGAACACTTGTCTAGAACACTAGGACTTACCTAAGATCTTGACGACAAAATCCATCGTAGCTTTGGGGTGAGGCTGGAGGGAAAAACTCTGCCAATCATTTGTGTTTAGAAACACAGATGAATCAGTGAGACGAAAAACCTCCTAGGATGAAAATCGTCATCAAAATAATAGGCTTACCTAGGTTGTTACATACATTATGGTCTTACTAAGATCATTTACATTATAAACTTGCAGAATGGGTTTACAACTTTGACAAACTGACGACTGATGACTGATGAATCCGGGATGATCTGAATGCTCGAGCATGATGGAATTCCTTTGCGAAAATGTGTACTGCTATAGGGTAGTTGACATAGAGTGGTCAACAAGTATAAAAAATTCATTGGCACATTATTCATTTTGCTAGGCTTAGAGAAACTAACATGGTATTAGAGCCAAGCTTCTAAAAACAATTCAAGCGTTGCATAGGTTCAAGTTCAAAGATGTTCATGGTCTTTCTAGGGTTTTCAACAAACAATTATTCAAGGGTTTTGATTTGCCATGGAAACCAGTGTCAAGGATGAAGACAGTTTAGAAGGAGCCTCAAACCAGTGTTGTGAACATCTCGATAACATCCCGATTTTATCAAGAAACCGTGATTTTTTGGCCTAGCTGATGTTTTCCAATTTTTGCCCATATTTTGATGGTATCTTAATTTTGTCAGTGTTTGCCGATTTTTACCTATATTTTCCCAATTTTCCCAATTTCTTGGTTTTTGTGGACCCTTGAGGATTTTATCCCGATGCCGATGTTTGCAACATTAGCCTCAAATTATCTTCAGTGGAGAGTCGGATCACAGCTGTTGTCAAGGAGAACAAGTTGTGGAGCATTGCTAACTCCACAGTGGTTGTGCCAGTGCCAGATCCTGTTTTATGTTGAAAGACTCCAATCTGGCAAAATTCCAACCAACTGTTCAGATGTCGTTGTTGGCACTGTTGGCCTAAGCACGAGGAAAGAAATCTCTGCCTCTAAGAAGCATGGCTAGCTTATTGGAACAACCCAATCAATCCCAAAGAATTCAAATATGACCTGTGTGACATGATGTTAATGTGAGGCCAAGTGGGAATCTTCATGGAGAACTGAACTTTTGTGCATAAAGCCTGCAGCAAGTGTGTATTATCATGGATAGATGAGATCTATATGTGAAGCCTACAGCAATTATGAAAGTTCTATTTTACTTGAGCATATTCATGTGCCAGATTGAAGTATATCTACGGCGAGCTAGCATGTATCTGCTGAGACAAAACAGAGGATATTCATGGAGTCAATTACAAGTTGGAATTAAAAAAGGGGAAATGTAATTGAACAGGTTGGCCCCGATGTCGGCCCCTTCACCCCACAGACATGTCTATTAAAAAATTATCAACCACTATAATTGACAATTTGTCCTCTCCTTTTGATAATAAGAACTCGGGGTAGTAGCAACAGAAGATTCAGATCTGAGGTAAATGAAGGAGCAGAATTAGAACATTTTTGGTGGCTATCTTCTGAAGTTTTTTTTTTGGGCTTGGTTCTGGCTATACCACTGCAGCTTTCGTGGCCCTTTAACAGATCTGGGGAGCAGACATTTCTGGAGTTTTTTGTTGCTCATAAAGCAAACAATTCTGTGGTCTTTTTCGTGATACCTGGGAGCAACAGAATCTTTCCACAGAATTTGTGCAGACCTCATCACCCTTTGGATCAGACTTGTAGCATTGTGATCTGACCTCTGCCTGATTACAGATCTGAGGAAGAATCCAACCAAGAAAATGATAGGGATAGAATCTGAGGCATGCATCAGTAACAAAGAAGCAAGGGTTGAAGTAAATATGTGATGGAAAGATTGAAGACCTGAAGTATATTGTCTGACCATTGTGTACAGAACTGAGATTTCTGTGGTCCAGCCCTGTGGACAGGACCGAGCTTTTTGGAGAGTAAAGTCTGTAATCTAGCCAGCCTCCTTGTAAAAGAGAAGTCTAAACTCCAGTTTTAAGTTGACTTGGTGAAACCCAAATTCTTGAGGCCTAAAGCTTGTTCTAAGGCAGATGTTAAGCAATCCTGGGAGTTTTGTGAAGATCTAAAGGAAATCCTTTGAAAACTTATTAAACTGTTCTTTGAAATCTCCTCTAGCAGACTTAAGATTTGGAGGTAGTCATTTTTGGTAACCTTAAAAGCAAAAACAAATCAGAAGCAGATTTATTTGAAGTAATTTCCTATGCAGACCTTGAAGAGCATCCTGAAGAACTTATGAACAGAACTTTGAGGAGCCGAATTGTCTCTGTATTGACATTGTTTAAGTTCAACCTGAAACAGATTTGGAGACTTTGGAACAGAATTGAATACATGCTGAAGACCCTTTAAGGAGAACTCTTAAAGTCTTTTGGAGCAGACATAGAAGCAGTATCTTGGAGCATTCCTGAAGCATACTGGAGCAGAACCAGGATCCGATCTTTCTGAAGCAGTCCTGATGCAGAGGTGAAACAGATTTTGGAGTCATCTTTAGAAGACTACTGGAGACATTTTGAAGCTGATCTGAAGAACTTCTTGAAGACCCCATGAGACGTCCTTGAAGCATTGTATTGTTGATGACATCTGTCAAGACTTATTGAAGAAGTTGTTAGAAGTCTTGAAGAAGCATTGAAGCCTACTTGAAGAATTAAAGCAGATTGAGAGGGTTAGAGCCCTAGAAGATCAGAGCCCTCACACAGGGTTGGAGTCTTGTGGAAGATTAGGTTAGAGCCTGGACTTGAGGATTGGAGTTCTCAAGTAGACCAAGTCGGAGCTTGGATCTGTAGTGAATATTTCAGTCCTCATCCAAGGTTGCAGCCTGGGAGAATTTGAAGAATTTATTGTACAGGTTGGAGCCTGGTTGCTTGTAAGAGGATTGGAGTCCTCATTATTCCTATTAATAATTTTTGTTTGTTTGTTGTATTCTCTCTTACATCTTGTGTTCTGATTTATTGATAATCTTAACAATTGTAAAGAAATACTGATTCAGCCCCCCCACAGTATTTCCAACACCAACAGAATTCTATTAGTGTCCTTGGCCAAAACCCGACCAAGCTGGTCCAGTGAGCCTTCACAGCTCAGCTCCTTGGCCCATTATAATGAAGTTTTCCTAAGCCTTTTAATGGCTTAATTACTTGCATTCCACAGTCACAAAACCATGGGCAACCAAAACCATGTGCCCAAAAACACCATTGTAGACCAATTAACTTTGACTCTTTCACCGAGTCAAGTTTTACCTAACACTTTGGTCATTGTTGGATACTGGTAATCCTTTGTTATATTTTTTTCACAGAAAAACCTAATAGTTGTCTAACTGAAATTTCCTTCATTCCTTTATTCTTCATCTGACCAAGGTTGTTGGTGTTAATTCTTTGCTTGTACTCTTTGAAAGGATATTTCTTTTTCTGTTATAATTGCAGTGATGTGGGCTCTTGATTCTTCAGTTCAGTAAGTACTTCCAAGAGAAATTGTATCGTATATTCTGTTTTGATTGATGAGTGCATTTTCGCCTTTTACTTTTAAAAACCATTCAAGGAGACATATTTCTTTACTGCCATTTCGCTCGTGCAAGTTCTATTTCCTTAAACCTAGTTAGAGGACAGTTTGAGATGTCATTTTTCTCATTACATGGATATCAAATTGAAATGTTGCTTGACAGGGAGACAAAAATTCACAGTATTGGAGCTACTCTTGTGGGCGTTGATGGGTTTGGAAACAAATATTATGAGAAGTTGGAAAACACCCAATTTGGTAAGTTGTGAAAAGACTTATTTGTTGCAAACTTGTTAGGAACTGGAAAACTAGTCTTATAATTATGGAAAATGTGACCTCCACTATGAAAGTGAAGTCCTGATAGTGATTGCAGTTTTTTAACATGTACAAAGATTTCATTTAGCTCTTAATAAAACAGGTAGATACAGGGTATTTTATACCCAAAAGCAGGCAGCTGAAAGCAGCCTGAGCTCCCGGAAGCACTTTAGTAAGCTGGATTACAAAATGATTACTTGGGCTACAAAACATAATGAAGTCCACACCTTAAGTGCCACATAAACATAATGACCATGTCAGGAGGCAGCCATCTCTATGTTAGTTATTAGTTCAGATTAAAATAAAGCTTCCACCTTACAATGTTGACATGTCTATAATACTGTATTCTGTTAGTATGCATTCGTTGAAATTTCTGTAGTCAGGAGTTTTGTTTCCATTCCCAAACTTGTAATTGCAATATGCCTTGTTGCAAGTGCTTTCACTCCGTACTTGGTCATATACTTTCTTGTTTGTGTAAATTCAAAGTTCTTATTGTGTATTGTATGATTTCAATCAGCTAAATACTTCATTTCTCCTGATAATGTCTTTTTCTGATCTATAAACTGAGTTTCATTTTTAGCAACACTTTAGAGCATAGATTTTATGCAGCACATAAATAGTCTGCATGGTTTTGTTGTTTGTCCGGTCTTTTTGTTTTAGATTACTGCAGTCAGCTCCTCTTCCTTATGCTTCTTATTTCTATGATCAATTTCAACATATTTTCAACTATTTTGCGGAGAAGTGACCAAAGCCGGAAGATTATCCTACTAAAAGGCTTTTCTAGATTTATGTTTATGGAGAAGACATGAAGTTTTCTAAGTCTGTTCTCATATGGTACTACAGGGAGGCACAGGTGGGTCGAGTATGGGGACAAGATACACTATAATGCTTCATCAGTACCTCCTGAATGGCATGGTTGGCTGCATTATATTACAGATCGTACTCCAGAACAGGTCTTCTTCAGTGATATGAATGCATCTAACCCTTCATTTATCTTCTCACAATAATGATATCTTAAATGCATAACAGCAGATTCTGTATTATTAATGATATGTTCATTTGGTCAGTTACTAACCACTTGATTTCCTAAATGCACTGCCTCATATTTTGGAACTTTGGAAGACATCTAAATGAGCTTTGTTGTTTGACTAATCCATACCTAAAGCAAGAGAAACTTGCTTAAAGTATTCCAAGGTGGAGTATTTGGAAGTTGGTAATAAAAATTGTATGTAGCAGAATTTGGTCCACGCTGCCTTTAAATTGATACCTTCAACCTTGAAATAGAAACATATTCCTTTGATAGTAAGTGTTCTTAATAGAAAACTATGATTAGATGTATAAGTGACAAGGATCATATGGTTGAAACCTGATACAAGGGACCACTTACATGAAAATTATGATTAAATGTTCATTGAGTAGGAAACATATAGTTGATACAATCTTCCATTGCTCTATGAGACTTGGTGCTTTCATTGTCATTGGTTTGTTGATTGAGGATAAAGAATAGAGCCCTTGAGGATCTACTTTTGAGAGACAATAAATTATAAAAGTACAAGGAAAGCTGTTGCTATCGAAGGTAAAATTGGAAGTCTTGTTTGTGTTGTTGGTTTTTAGGTTGAGAGTGAATGCAAAGATTTTATAGGAATATTGAAGGTCCAAGATTTATAAAGATGGTAGCTTATTTTTTATCAAGTATATTTTATGTTTGTGACAGGCATTTGATGCCTACAGAGAGAGATGTTTAATTGAATGTAGAAGATTTCAAAAGTCATCAAGCATAACCTCCAAACAATTTGTCTCTTGCCGGGTATAGTGAGGTAAAACTCACTCAGTTTCTACGCCATTGTATTTTCTCTATCACTGGATTGCCGAGAGGGCATCCAACATTTGTATTCAGAACTACTGCTTAATAATATAAAACCCTCAGAGCTGCTTCACCGGTTTTCTCGCATTGGGTTTTTCCGGGGACTATTTTGTCCAAAAAATAACCGTGTCCTATGTATCTTGTTCTTTGCTCAGTCTTCTGTTTCATGTAAATCAAATTTAAAGTAGTGTAGGCTGCAGAAGTAATTTGCTTCAGTATTTAGAGAATAACTTGATAATGTATATTAAAATCAAGTAGGTGAAGTAGATTCGGATTTGCTGCAGTAGGGGTTCCTTGAGGATTAGGAATTCTCACATGGTATTAGAGGATTGATTTTGAAACAAGGAAGGGCAGATCCAGCGCTCAACAGAGAGGCCAAACGCTGCACTTGGCAACAATTTGAATCCCCTTGAAGGGATTGCGCAGTCCTTGCTGGGAAGCAAAGATTCTGAGGAAATCTCTCTCTGAGAGAGTCGACAGAGGTACGATTTCCAGTTCGTGAGTTTGCAAAGGCAGAGGAAGTGACATAGAGCCTCAGCATAGTGCTTGAAGGACGCAGTTTGTGCCGGGCAGAAATCCGTCGGAAAAGAGGGAAGACACATAGAAGGGGAATTGTTTCCTTAGAGAACTTTTTGCCAAAAAGTTTGAATTTCTCTCTTGCTGGGCCGTTGAGCAGTGACTAGAGGAGTCAGTTCGACAGTTGGGTGAGATGTCATTGCATGGGCTTAGAGATTATGACAAGTTGGAAGGAGCTTCCAACTGTCATATGGAAGACCAAATTCTTAGTTGTACTGGAGTACAATCTTAAAGCCTACGTCAAAAGTGTTGTAGTTGTTCTTGCTGACAATGATCAAAGGAAGAAGTACAAGGTTGAGCAGGGGAAGGTGAAGAGGCTCATTCTCGATGGAGTTCAAGATCATGTGGTCTCACACATTTGGAGGGCAAGGATACAGCCTGAGAGATGTGGGAAGCCTTGTCTTCTCTGTATGAAGGCTCTTTCGAACAACAAAAGATGTACTTAGAACATTAGTTGCAACGGACATTGATGCAGAAGGGAGAAGGGGTTAACTCCTATCTTCAACGTCTTCAGGACACCAAAGACCAGCTTGCTGCAGTGGGGTCTACTCCTTAGTCTACCGTGATGGTAAGGACGACCCTGAATGGAGTCTCAGATGAATGGCAAGTATTCGTCCAAAGTATATTGGGCAGGGAAAGACTACCTTCATGGGAGGAGATGTGGGCAACTCTTCAACAAGAATAATTAAGGAGGGACTCGGAAGGTCAACCTCGATGGCAGCAGTGGGAGTGGCATGAAGACCAAGGAGGAGGAGGAGAACGCAGCTCTAGTATTAAAGGGATAGCAGAAGCAAAAGCAGAAGAAGGACATTTTGAAGGTGAAATGTTTAAGGTGTGGCGAGATGGGCCACTTTGCATCCCAATGTCCTTTGAAGCAAAAGGATAAGGATGAGAAACATGATCCTAAGTCTGCTCCAACAAAGATTGACGAAGATGAGTTTGCCATGAGTGCCAACGCATCTCTAGGAGGGAAATGGGGCGATATTGAGCTATAGTCGAGAGGACTACATGTGAGCAGGATCCTTGAGGAGTCCACCCCTTGGATCAATTCCTTGCTACGAGAGCCCTAGATACAGCAGTAGCGAGATGGACTTAGTGTCAGATGATACAGTGGAATGTTTGGAGAGACAGATGCAGTAGCCGAAGACCAGAGACTGATCTGTGCAGAGCAAGGTTGGCAACGGTGCAGTTGGCACAATGCAAAAGTTAGCAGCAGCGCAGAAGATTCAGAGGGTCAGAGACTAGAGCAGTCAGATTCCAACATCCATGGCATTATGCTAAACACAGTTAAGTTCAGTTAATTTTGGATGTTTTTCAGTTGCTTCTCTCAGCAACTGAGTTGCAGTACAAATGCAGTGTTAGCAGTGGCAGTGCTAGCAACATAGCAGATGCAACATTTGAGAGGGCGCTGTAGTATAGATGCAACAGTGATAGTGTCATGGGTAGCAGTACAGTAGCAACAACAACACAATGTTGGTGGCAGCAGCAATGCAGAAAGGAGGTGCTTTAGAGATAGAGCAACATGCAGTTGGACATTGTTGCTAGAGCACTTTCCTCGCTAAGAGGGAGTGTTAGTTTTTGGTAGCATCGGATGTCCTCTAGCCATGAAAATTGGTGGAGAGGCTAAGGCACATGAGTTCTAAAGGACCCATAAATCGTTTGGTGAAATTCCACCTGTATTTTATTAAAATAATTAATATTTTAATGGGGTTATTAATAGGTATTAATCAAAATATGGGTGAGAATGATCTAGAAGGTGGTTCAAGTCAAGTTTTAATCTTAGCCGTTGATTAGAGACTTAATCTCGGCTGTTGAAGTCTCAACGAGAAAAGTATATGGAGGAGGCTTGGGGTTCATTTAGATACACATAGAGAGATTGATTTGCAGTTCGAGTTTTGGGGCTAGAAAGTTGAGAAATTCGAACTGAGTGATCAGTTGCAACAGAGGGGCAGGGATTGTTCGGGAGTACTGATAGAGAGGCAGAGAGAAGCTATTGGAGGCAGCGAAACAGCTAAGAGGACTGATGCCGAGCCAATATGGGCCCATGCAGGCCTGACGTAGAGCCAGAAGGGCCAGCGCAGAAGCAGACGCTGCCCTCCGCACAAAAAGTCGGAACTGTCGGGAAATTGCCGGAACAACTGGGAAGGTTGACGCAGTGGGCAGAAGAGATTTAGCAAAGCTAATGCAGAGCCTGTAAGGCTAACGTAGGGTCAACGTAGAGGTAGCTGGGGTTAAGCCAGTTTTGATGCTAGATTAGCTAGAATCTGTCGGGTGAAGTGAGGTAAAACTCACTCAGTTTCTCCACCATTGTATTTTCTCTGTCACTGGATTGCCAAGAGGGCATTCAACATTTGTATTCAGAACTACTGCTTAATAATATAAAACCCTCAGAGCTGCTACACCGACTTTCTTGCATTGTGTTTTTCTGGGGACTATTTTGTCCAAAAAATAACTGTGTCCTATGTATCTTGTTCTTTGCTCAGTTTTCTGTTTCATGTAAATCAAATTTAAAGTAGTGTAGGCTGCAGAAGTAATTTGCTTTAGTATTCAGAGAATAACTTGATAATGTATATTAAAATCAAGTAGGTGAAGTATATTCGGATTTGCTATAGTAGGGGTTCCTTGAGGATTAGGAATTCTCACAATTGTGGGTTAGGATTTTGCTAAAGATGAAATTATAAAATAAGCCTAAGGGAGAGGTGAAAGATACATTGTGACTTAGAGAGTGATTTTTGCAAGGAGCAGGAGGCTAAGACACTGAAAAGAAGAGAAACGTGTTTAGCAAGGGTTTTTCGGAAGAGAAATTGGAGACTGAATTCTAGGAGAGAGAGTATAAGACTTGGGAGGTAGATGCTGCGATTTCTTTGCAGGCCGAGACTATGAGAGGAGGTTGAGTTTCTAGCTAGGTTTCTATGGGTAAAAGGACCAAAATTTTCCTAGTACACAAGCCGTATAGGTGGAGGCCGAGATCAAATTTCTAGAGGCTGAATTTTTGTAGCGGTCAAAAATCTAGTGGGTCATTTTCCAGGTTCAATTGTGCTGTAATTTTCTATGTATTTCTTGTTGAAAATGTAGTGAGTGAAGGTCTTTTGGCTTGTGCCTTAGCTAGTGAAGACCTCAATTTGTCTTTCTCTAGCATGAGTGCGAGCTCATGAGATAAACTTTAGTTACGATGAGTTTATTTCCTGTTTACTTGAATGATCATCTAGATTGCATGCATAGTGTTGGAGCTTCAATTACATGGAGTCTTCTTCAATTTGACTACAGAACGAGATGGCAGTTGCAAGTTTAGTTAGAATGAGTTAGTCTTCAGTCTTGATTGAAGGGAGAATGAGTTAAGACTCCAACTGTTGATTGGAGGAAGGACGAGTAGAACTCTCAGTTAACTCGCAATCAGAACTCGAACTTCTAAATTGAACTGGGTCATCTTGCATGCTTGAATTTTATCTATGAAGAGGAGTATGAAGGCACATAATTCACAAGTTTGTGAGGTCATCTTTGATTTGTAGAGTGCGTATTCATGAGGAGCAAGTGCAGACACATATAGGGGGCTGATGCACTAAAGAATAGGAACAGATTTGTGCTAGGAAATAGGAGGAAGTGCACAAGGAAATAGGGGCTCCAATGCACAAGGAAATAGGAGCAGGGATCAAGGATTGCAAGGGTGAGTCAAAGCTATTCAGCATGGGAACAAGTGTGTTCTCAGAGACAGATTGCTAGCTGCAGGAAGCAGTGTGAATTGTAATAGATTCAATTGCTCAAGAACAATCAATAAAATACCACAACAAAGAAAACGTGTTTTTCCTTTTGGGTTTGCTTGGTAAACAAGTGTGTCAATTTCCGTGAATGTGTTTTTATCTCTCAATTATTTTCTTCTGCTTATAGTTTGTTAAGGAACTCTATATTTTGGTGAAAGTGAATTTGGTTTCAGTTTTCAGTTGCCTTCTTTTCAGTGATTCATCTAAGTAGGTGCAGAGTTTCAAGAAAATTAACATTACTTTGTGGGTCAAGGCCTTAATTTTCTAGATTAATAAAAGTGAAAGAAGATTTGCTGGGTGGAAGTTTCTGTTGTTTTGGTGGTTGATTATCCTATTTTATTTCCACTGAAATTTATTTCTGAAATTTAAAAATACCAATGTTTTAATTTTTCCAGCAGTTTTCAGAATATTATTTGAGCAAAAAAAAATTCTGGGTATAATAAACATGGGATTGCTTTGTTGATTGTTGGATTCTTATTAGTAAAAATATTTTAAGTTTCCATTATTTGTACTAGAACATTCAATTTTTTTTTTACTTCAACTAAATTGGCATCTTCTTAAGTTGGATCTGTATTTGTTCTTTTATCCTAACTAGGATTTTTACATTTGATGACCTTGATGCTTCCTTCTAGATCAATTGTTCTATCTTGTATTCTATTGACTTCTTATGATTTCTTAAGCTTCTTAATTTGTATAAGTAGGTTTTGATTATGATTCTTTAGGCATGAAAGTTCTCCATTTTCTGATTTTTTGACTTTATTTTTAATGTTTTCATTTGCAAATTTCTGATTTTTAAACTTCCACATTTGTTCTAGCAACCTTTCTTTAAGTGAAAAATTTCTTAGTCTTTTTTGGATAGACTTCTCAAATTCATTCTCTAGATCTCCCTTTCCTTGCTCTTAGTTTTTTATTACTCTGCTTTGTAAACTTTGTTATCTTAATTTGTGCAAGTAATTTTTAACTATGGTCTCTTAAATGAGAGATTTATTTGTCTTTTTCTACTAATTTCTAGTAAAACATATCTTCAAGGTCTTTATATTTCTGTTGTGATATTTTTCTGTTTTGTTGAAATTTGGTCTTTATACCTTCAAGGTCTTTGTTATGAACAAAGTTCATAAACACAACATAATACTTAGAAGATCTGAAATATATGAAATATTCATGATAGGACAAATATGTTTGTATAGGACATGTACAAAAGATATGAGACATGATATGATATGATTACAAGTGAGGGCCCTTTAAATATACCTAGGTAGGTACCCCTTCACGAATGGCCATGTCCTTAGAGATATGCCTCTTCAATACTAATTATTAGTTTTAATCATTATTTCATGATTATTATTATTTATATCATTTGTAATTTTGTATTATTTTTATATATATTTTATTCATAACATTGCCTTCCTCTTCGGAAAACTTTGTCCGCAAAGCTTATTGCTGACAAGGCGTGACCTTTTATTTCTTTGTCTTGTAATCTATTCACAACTTTCAAAAGTCTTCGAGTTGTCATCTTTGATGATACAAGATGATAGGATCCTTGGAGTGAAATAAAATTGTGAAACTGAGAAAGCATCTGACCATCCTAATGTAATTTTCTGTGGAATCTTGTGGTTATTGGATACTTCGTGTGAACTTATATCACAAGATTGAATTGCACTGACATTAGTAGTCTTCGAAACATAAGTTTGTTGTTTTTGATTTGAGTGATACAAATATGTAGATTGATTGAGTTGTCTTCTCTTGTGATTCGGATGTCGATAAGGAGTTATTGTGGTTTGATTTTCCCTTATCGTGCGTGTGACAACTTCTTGATTTACTTCAGGTACTGTTGTTGTTGAGTTGGTTATAGAATCCTCATTTGGATTTTTCATCGTTTGAACTACAACATTGAAATATGTTTTTACTTCAACTAGTCTGTCATCTTCTTGGGTTGTGATATCCATTGGATTCATATTCGTTCTTTTTTCTTCAACTTGAATTTCTATATTTGAAGATTTCGATGCTTCCTTTTTAATAAGCTGTTGTACCTTGTTTTCCAACGACTTCTTGTCCTTCTTAAGCTTCTTAATTTGCGTCAGAAATTCTTCACTATGGTCCTTAAGCTTCTTAACTCACATCAGAAATTTTTCACTATGGTCCTTAAGTTGAGAAACTTCTTCATTTTTGTCAGCGGTGATTTTGTGAACTTCCCTTTGCATATTTTGTATTGTTTTTTTACATTATTGAAAAATTACTTTTGAAATATCTTATATGTCTTCTGGTGTTATTGAATCTGATTTCAAAGTAATGTCCTATAGTGTTATGTTTTCTTCTTATAGGAAAATGTTAAAAACTTCTTCTCTGTATTTAGGTTGAAGGGCCTGTTTTGGGAAGTTTTAGTTTCTACGGATAAATGCTTAAACCCCTAGACTAGTAGCTAAGTCTAGAACAACAGTGCAAAGCATTCTCTACTTTTTCTATGACGAACAGATTAAATAAGAGGTAAAGAAGCCTACCTGTAACTTTCGCTTACTCCTTATCTCCCTTGACCAATTATGTCGCTCCTTTTCGTACTTAATCCGCTTGAAAAGTACTTACACAGACAGAAGACAAAAACCGATCAAAGCATATGATAATGATCTATTGATTAAACATAGTATGGAATCAAGTACATAGTACACATATGAAAGCATCAATGAATAACACAAGCATATGAAAAAAGCTTTGAACACTTTATTAGTAAAAGGAAGAGTTACAACCCAATTTGCTTGATTCAACATCACTCCTCCAGTTCAATCCCATCCTCTCCTCATAATAAGCAAGACATTTTGACATCATTACAATACTTGAAATCAACTCAAGTTTCATACTAACAGCATCTCCCTATAATTCAATGATTTCCAGCCCTTGATCACTTAGATGAGTGGTCTTTTTATAGGTGAATGAAGGAAGTTATGCCATAAATCGTGATAATGAATGCCCTCCCAAACTTAGAATTTAGTTCCATGGAGGAAGGGATAAAGGGATTGATGTTCCTTAACTCCATACCTCATCCAAATTCGAGCCCAAAGGAGTAGATAAACTTGGGAGACTTCTAGATGCATCCAATGGATAAGAATATTCCCAAACCCCAATGCAATTTTGCTCAAGTTCGCCAAGCGCAGGCCAAAGAGGGTTCAAGTGCACTGCATAGCACCCTAGCAGTGTATGGACTGCATTGTAGTGCACCATAATGAAGGCCTGCCTGTGCTGATCTTCTTAGAGGCAATTTTTGGATGATTTCAGTCATGGAACTTCTTAGGAAGCTAGGCATTCTGATGGTTGACTTCTTTAGGGTATGTAACAACTGAATTAGGGTTTGATGGGCCCTAAAGCACTGATCTATAGATGGGAGTGATGTGCCCAAATGGATCTGTAACAGTTGCCCTCTAAAGCGTGGAGTCGAAAATATATATGTCGAGTGAAATGTTTTACCATGTGGAGAGGAGGTTTCAAAGTGGAAGGTGACCTGCACAATTACAATACATATATCATGATAATTTGATTTTTTCTCATGAACTCGCTGAGGGAGGGCATACCCATGCTCAGCTTATAAACTTTCATTACATGTACAAATATAGTCATCTACAGATATAGACCCGTGAATGGATGACCATGAATGTAAGGCCATTGTACATCTGATTTAGTACTCCTGAAAATATCGTAGCTCGGATTGATGAAACTAGATCTGGGGTCTTCAATCTCGTTCAATCTTTCGCTCAAGTACAAGTCTAACCATGTGAATAGATGATCTGAGGTCGAACATGGGAAGACATCGTCTGATTACTAGCCAATGATGTAAGCCGTTAACAGAGGCGAGAGGAATCACCAATAATGATAATGACCCTCAAGGTACTATAGTACATTTCGCATGGTTTGAATAAATGATTTGATGTCGAACACCATACAATGTTCTTTGGTTGAAGGTCAGTGATGTCAACCTATTGCCGGAAGCGAGAAACCTGCCATTGATGTATGCAAGCCTCAAGGTACTAAAGGGGTGTTTTTAAGTCAACTTCTTGGATGTTGTGCTGATGTCGACAAGAAGTGACTCGTCGCAGGAGGGCCTTGATGTATCCCACATCAACAACATGAAACAAGGTAAATGATTTTGGAGATGAAAAATCGACTGACGACAGAAGGTTCAAGAATGGCGGTCATTAAAATGAAGGTTTATGGTATTGCAAAGGATGAAGTTTGAACTGAATGATTTCTCTTGAACATGTCGGCGACACTAAGATGAATTGGTAGCATTGATCCAAAACAAAGTAATGGATGGTATGATAGACCAACGGTGTGATAACCATCAAGCTGAATGACCCAACCCACATAGTCACGATGATGAGGTGAAAGTGTCATGTTCAAGAGCGACTTGCTACCATAAAGTGTTTTCCCCTTTTTCCAATTTTCCCTAGACATCGCTGACCAGTACCTCTTTATTTTTATCAAGCTTGAGGAGGATAACATATGCTTCTTGTATAATTTCACTCTTCGGGTGAATCCATTGCTATTTGATGTTTTAACGAGTCTAGCGAAGGTGAAACTCGAACTTGTCTAGATGCACAAGTTTGTCGCTATTTGATGTTTTTAACGAGTTTAACGACAGAGATAACTCGGTCCTTTTCATGTTTAAAGAGTTTGAAAAGGGACGAAAAGGTAACTCCAAAAGTTGTTTTTCATAGATTAATCTCTCAAGTCCGAAAAAGTGTAAAATAATACAAGAGAGATATCATTTCCAATCCTTTAACGAGCTGGAAAAGACAAGCGCTCGACAATCTTTTCATGTTTAAAGAGTTTGAAAAGAGCTTAAAGAGGACTCCATTTTGAGGAATGAGTGGTGTTTAGTGTAGCAACTGGTTCTGTTGATGTCGGAACTTCTCAAAACATATTGATTTATGTGAAGAGGCTGGGCAATAAGACCACTCATTGCAACTATTTCTCAAAAATGGTAAAACAACCAAGTGAAAGCGTATGATTGGCCAAAGGGATGGTGGCAATGGGATGAAAACAACCAAGGCTCATCTGACGAAAGAGGATGATAGAATGGCAATCACGAGGGTTAAAAATGGAATTGGGTTCATTTTTACACAAGCTTGAACCATAAGGAACTATGCTTGGATTCAGTTTCATGTTTACAAAAGCTTGAAACAAAAACTATGCTTGGATTCAATTTCATTTTTACGCAAGCTTAAAACGAAAAACTATGCTTGAGATTGGTTTACATGCCTCCAGCATGATGAAAGGGAGAGTCCCTTGTAACCAAATGGAGTGATGTGCCCAAATGGATCTGTAACAGTTGCCCCCTAAAGCATGAAGTCGAAAATATATATGTCGAGTGAAATGTTTTACCAGGTGGAGAGGAGGTTTCGAAGTGAAAGGTGACCTGCATCAATTACAATACATATATCATGATAATTTGATTTTTTCTCATGAACTCGCTGAGGGAAGGCATACCATGCTCAGCTTATAAACTTTCATTACATGTACAAATATAGTTGTCTACAGATATAGACCCATGAATGGATGGCCATGAATGTAAGGCCATTGTACATCTGATTTAGTACTCCTGAAAATATCGCAGCTCGGATGGATGAAACTAAATCTGGGGTCTTCAATCTTGTTCAATCTTTCGCTCAAGTACAAGTCTAACCATGTGAATAGATGATCCGAGGTCGAACATGGGAAGACATTGTCTAATTACTAGCCAATGATGTAAGCCTTTAACAGACGCGAGAGGAATCATCGATAGTGAAGCAGGATGACTATCCAACACCTTTTTGGCTTCGTCCAGATAGGGACAAAGGTGAATGGGGTGATTCCCTTCACATAACCTATAGGGAGACTTAACTTTACCACTAGGTGCATATTTGTTTTGGGAAGTTTTAGTGTCTACGGATAAACGCTTAAACCCCTAGGCTAGTAGCTAATTCTAGAACAACAGTGCAAAGCATTCTCTACTTTTTATGACCAACAGATTAAATAAGAGGTAAAGAAGCCTACCTGTAGCTTTCGCTTAGTTCTTATCTCTCTTGACCAATTTTGTCGCTCCTTTCCGTACTTAATCCACTTGAAAAGTACCTACACACAGACAGAAGACAAAAACCGATCAAAGCATATGATAATGATCTATTGATTAAACATAGTATGGAATCAAGTACATAGTACACATATGAAAGCATTAATGAATAATGCAAGCATATGGAAAAAACTTTGAACACTTTATTAGTATAAGGAAGAGTTACAACCCAATTTGCTTGATTCAGCATCACTCCTACAGTTCAATCCCATCCTCTCGTCATAACAAGCAAGACATTTTGACATCATTACAATACTTGAAATCAACTCAAGTTTCATACTAACAACATCTCCCTATATAATTCAATGATTTCCAACCCCTGATCACTTAGATGAGTGGTCTTTTTATAGGTGAATGAAGGAAGTTATGCCATAAATGGTGATAATGAATGCCCTCCCAAACTTAGAATTTAGTTCCATTGAGGAAGGGATAAAGGGATTGATGTTCCTTAACTCCCTACCTCATCCAAATTCAAGCACAAAGGAGTAGATAAACTTGGGAAACTTCTAGATGCATCCAATGGATAAGAATATTCCCAAACCCCAATGCAATTTCCCTCAAATTCACCTAGCGCAGGCCAAAGAGGGCTCAAGTGCGCTACATAGCACCCTAGCAGTGTATGGACTACACTGCAACGCACCCTAATGAATGCCTGCTTGCGCTGATCTTCTTAGAGGCAGTTTTTGTATGATTTCAGTCATGGAACTTCTTGGGAAGCTAAACATTCTGATGGTTGACTTCTTTAGGGCATGTAACAACTGAATTAGGGTTTGATGGGCCTTAAAGCACTGATCTATAAGATGGGATTGATGTGCCCAAATGGATCTGTAACAGGGCCCTAATGTTTCCATCCAAGGTGAACCTAGAATAATGTCACCTTGATCCTTCCACATGGATCGAATAGAGAAATGCAATATAAAAGTATAATCCCCAATGTTTAATTGTAAATGAGTTGTGTCATGTTTTTTATCCCAATGGTCCACTTTTTCGATTACATTTGACTTGAGAATCACCAATTGGTTAGCAAGGTGAAGGTTTATATAATTTTTTTCTTTGGCGGGAGAGATAGAAATATTAACATCTTTTCTTGAAAGAGTCCTCTTAATTCTAAATAGGACTAGAGTAGTGTTGCGTGGGGTTTCTAAAATTTTTCCATTGCTAATCTCCATTTTTTCTCTTCAATGATTGACTCCATTTGTATTCGTCAATAATTCTGCCAACGGTACTTAACCAAAGAGTTTATATCTTCTTTATATGAGATAACCACTTCTCCGAAATATAATAAAGTATTTGACAAACTTTGAACACCTTTATGTGTTGGGTACTTTCTTTTAAATACCTTCAAAACTTTAAGAGAGATTCTTTTCATAAGCCTTCTATGAGCCTCAAATACTTTTAATTATAATAACGCTTTTTATATATACCTTTGACATATAAAGGTATTATATTTTCTTTTTCATCTTAAAGAACTCTTATAGTCTGAATTATTTGACTTTTATATTTTAATATTGTTAAGCATATAAAGTGGCTTATGACATTGTTTTTGTAAACTTTTTACCACCATGTAATAATATTTAGTCCTTTTAAATGAATTCTCACTTTAATGATTTGTTGTAAATAGGGTTACGACTATTGGTGTGACTGATACGCCATTACCCAATTATCATATGTATTCCTAAATCAATAACTAGCTGGTATGGTAGCTAGAATTGAACAACACAAAAATGGTGATTGTACTAGATGCAACAATTTACAATCCTACAACACAGGAATTTGTAATCAATTGATCGGATTTGTTGTGGAGTTTGGTAGTGTAGCAATGTTGTGGTTATCGATGGCAACAATGGCTGCGCGTGATCACGACTACTGGTGGGCACGATGGAGGCGGAGGAGATGCCCGCGGAAATATGTCGTGCTTGTAAAAGTTGTGGGTTGTTGGATTGTGGATGGAGGTCGGTGGCGTGAAACAAGTGCAGCAACAACGTTGGAGCTTTTCAGGTGGGGTCTGTCAGGTGGCAGGTCGACAGTTGAGTGGTACAGGGACAACGATAGTGGAGCACTGTTGGGGAAGAAGGTGGCTGTTGATTTTTTGTTTTGACTTCTTTTAAAATTATATATTTATATATTTTTTTTAACCCTTTGTTTTCTTAGTATAAACCTTTTTTTGGACCTTCTTTAATTTATATTTATATTTTTTTATTTTTATGGCCAAAGGCCTTATGGTGGAATGGAGAATCTCCAAGACTTGTATAGCGAAACGCTTGAATTGTGACAACAACAAAGTTGGTGATGGGTTGATGGTTAAAGACTAGATCATACTGGCTCTGTGTAGTGGTTGAGCGGCCAGAGGATCGAACAATTCTGATACCAATGTTATGAACAATGTTCATAAACGCAACAAAATACTTAGAATATATGAAATATATAAATATCCATGATGGGAAAAAATGTTTATGTAACAAATGTACAAAAGATATGAGACATGAGATGATGATATGATTACAATTCAGTCTGGAAAAAGTTGGGAAAAAATCGGGATTAAATCCCCAAAACGCGATTTTTTTGGTTGGTCGATTAAATCGGTCGATTTTTTGCCGATTTTTTTTCCCAGTTGAAAAAGTCGGGATTAAATTGAAAAATTCGGGATTAAATCGGGACTCTTTCCAAAAAATCATGAATGAGGTAGTTTCTTTAACGATTTTTTTTTTTTTGAAAAATCGGGATTTTATTGAAAAAGTCGGGATTTAAAAAAAATAAATATTTTTGTATTTTTTTTGTATTTTTTTAATTTTTCCGACTTTTTCAAAAAAACTCCCGACTTTAACAACTTTTTCAATTTCTGGATCCTTGCCGATTTAACCCTAATTTCGACTTTTTCCACATTGATTACAACTGAGGGTCCTTTATGTATAGCTAGGTAGGTACCCCTTCATGAACGACCATGCCCTGAAAGACATGCCTCTTCAATACTAATTATTAGTTAATTAATCATTATTCATGTTTATTATTATTTATATCATTTGTATTATTTATATATATATTTTATTCATAACAATCTTAATCTTCGAACTCTAATTTTTTGGGTAGAAGGGATTGTAGCATCTTGCAGGGTTGGTGTTTGGAGCTTGACTTGCAAGTCGAATTCTCTTTCCTTTGATTCTTGAGCCACATGTTCTTGTCTGTCGATAAGATAAGATAAATGTCGAACAAATAACCACAAAAGTAGGTCAATGGGACTAGATGATACATCGAGTACGAGTACAATGTGGTAGTGCAAACGCAACTTCTAGAAAATGCCAAAGCTAAATCTGGGATAAAATGAAGTAAATAAGGATACACCAATAGGACAACCTCATTGATGTGTATATAACCAGATCAAAGGCCTCATTGACTTAGAAGACTAATTGAGTATGTCTAGGGTTGGAGGTCGGTGATGTCAAGAATGCCCAAGTCTGATAGTCGACGACGAGGAGGCGACAATGGCACTAGCTCTCTATCAGAGTCCTCTGGATTCGACGAAGAGGTTGGCTATACGATCCTAGGGGGATGTAGGAGTGAGGGATACTCCTAGCATCTGAGGCCAAAGAAAAGAAACTCTAGATAAGTCTTTGGTTGCTCCGCTAGGACTAGGGAGGAATCGATGGGGGCACCCTACTTGGGAACCCTTTGGAACTAATCCCTCTAATGCTTTGGGTGTGAGTGAAATGATGTACTATTTGACACCTCTGCAACGATATTATGGATATCGGTTGGCCTGGCAAGGGGGGGGGGCCTGGGGGGAGACTCGAGATCTCACTTTTCTACTATTTGAAATACTTTGAAACTTAGCTCGTCGCTTGTTGCTTCGATCAGCTGGATCAACTTGAAAGTGTGATGTGATCATCTGATTTGCACCCAAATGGGGCGAGGTATGTAGGATCTCAGATGTATGCCTGAATATCTCCCTTATGAAGAGGGCTAGGCATCTCTGATCAGGATGCTGAAAGAAGGTAGAGAGGGATTCTCATGAATCTCTATAGAGGCAGTGGTAGCACCATTTGATGTCTTAGTATAGGGGGCACCTAAAAATGAGGTGCTGCTTTGTCTCTAGCTCCTGAAGGTGACACACCTGTTAGAGCCTATCAGATCGTGGTATAAGGTGGTTAGTCTTTGTTTGGTGTTGATGAGAACCAACACGAAGTTACCCCAAAGGGATCCTGAGTGAGTGGATCCAATGTCTGCACGTGTATGGGGGGCGGACGATGATGCTCATGTAACTCTAGGAAATGCTGAAAGGTAGGACATCTTCGGTCCCAGTTCCGTCGAGGGAGAAGTCCAGTTGACCTGAATGTATAATTTGTAGTGATTCTTTCTGATGGATTGGTTCAGTACTTGTATAGGCAACATGGGATGGCTTGGTACAACAAGGGAGAATCTAAAGGGAGGAATACGCTTTGGAGAGATGGTTAGGACTCAGTGTCTGGAGAAGTCAAAACATTTGAGAACCAATTTTGTGTCTGACCTAAGGGGTGAGCTGAAGCAAGGGTCTTCGAGTAACAAAGTGCAACATAGGGGTACCGATCTTTCCCGACAATTCAATCTCTGAAAGATTTGACTCTAGAGGAAAGAATCCAAGCGAAAGATCACCTCCAGGCAGAAGTGGGGGCACCAAACTCCGCTTGAATAATGTGATGTGAGGTTGTACATTTGCATTGAATGATGTGCTTGAGAAGCAAGGTCTGGATTCTCTCCATCTAGGCCCCGTCTGTCTGTATCCAAGCTCTACCCAGAAATCTCGGAGCCATAGAGGATCATGGTTCTAATAACTGTGTCCATGAGGGAGAGTTTGGACAAGATGTCTTCAAATCGACTCTAGAAGCACTGTCTCTTGCTAAGGGCCGAGGAATCATATACTTTGCTAAGCTGAGGTTGGAGGGTTTGCTGCATACCAATTTGAGGTTCTCTGAACTATACGACTAGGTAGATGTATGATGTGGTGACCTCGATCTCCTCCCCGCGGGAGTAGAAATGTATCTCTGTAAGAGTTTTCTTTGAAGCATTGAAGATCATAATCTTTGTTTTACTTAGATTGACCGTTAATTGTCGAAGGTCACAAAAGCTAGCTAGGGCGTTGATTTGTCTCTGGCACTCTGCAGGCCCTTGGTAGTTGATGTCGACAAGACAAAGTCACCTGGAAAAAGGAGCAGGGAGATCAACATTTGATGTAGAAGGCAACCATCCCCCTCCTGGATGTGTGCCTGGAGGAATAATTCCAACTAATCAATGTAAATCCCGAAGAGGGTCTTGGAGAGGGGGCACTGTTGTTTTTGTTGGAGAATGTAACTAGTTTTGGTCTTCATAATTTGTAGCATCATGTATTTTATGTAAAATGCAAAAGAAAAGAAAAAGAAAAAATATTATTTTCTAGACAAGCTCCCAATTTCCAACATGGTATTAGAGCTAGGGTGTTTAAAAATTGAAGGCTTGAAAGATCACATTTAATTGGATCAAAATCCTTGAAGGTTCTTTCTCTGATGAAGTTCTGGACAATCCAAATTCTGGGTTGGAAAATTCTGTGATAACCCTAGCATTCTATGTGAAAAGGTACATGGAAAATTTAGAGGCTCGCATTCCTGGTCTTACATCCAGATCTTGCATTCTTGGCTTCGTATCTATATTATAACATCGCATGATGATTCGATCATCATCCTGGGTTTGTTAAAATATGGTAGAAGTTCATAAGGCTCTGTGACTCACCTTATGCTCACCGTCCAAGTTATAGATACAATTGTTTGTGTACAGTGGTTCGTAGTCCTCCACTGTGGCAGCCAACCAACTTGTTATATATATGATGGCTTAATATCTATTATGATTATCTCAGTGGCTTGATTCATGAATTCATGACAACGTCTAATCGCACAACTCTAATGTAGCACCTGAAAAGTCTAACATTAAATAGTAAATACAGTGGATAGTTGTGGATCAAATTGATTCTTCACAATAGCTCACCATTGGTTTGATTCGATACACATGAATTCGATCTATAGCATACATTTGTTGGGTCAGACTTGCACTATGTAACTTCGCATATGGTATACAGTGGCATCATTGTTCGCAAAAATCTTGATGGTTTGTATCTTGCTCTATGGCATGACCTATGATAATAGTTTTAAGGCTTATATATCTCAAAATGGTCTCGCTCCTTCAGGTATAGTGCGACACATTGACAATAACTTGTAACTTACTCTTTTGTAACATAACAATAGCATCGTCCACATTTGTTTGGCTCCTGTATATTATATGCTCGTATATGTGGAATTGTAACAATAAACCTGAAGTAGCTTGTTCCATTAGTATCACGCTTCTGTGGCATATATGGATGACTTGTATCTACTTCAGAGGAATTGTGATCGTTGGCTCGCAATAATATACAAAGTGTGGCTATTGTAGTTCATTAGCCCCGAAATTACAATCGCTTGCACCTTTGGATGGTTCACGTTACAATGTTTAATAAAAGTGAGAACGTAACTGGCAGAAGACTTGATGCTATGATCTATGACGAAGATCTATGATGGATTATAAGGCTTGGATATTGGCTCTGAGAAACGGTGATCAAGAGGCCAACCTGAAAAGAAAATTTTGAAGTCATTTTAAAGTATTATATAAGTCGAGGTCCTTGAAAAGCAGTCTTCTTTAAAAGTCCATTTATGGCAATGGGAGAAAACAAGATCTTTGCTAAAAGAAAGTGTTCTGATATATATTGGACTCGGCATTTGAATAACATCTGAATCTTCACAAGAAAGGAATGATATATATAGATCCATGAGAAGACAAAGTTGGCAGCTCAACATAAGAAAAGTTGAGACATCTGTTGAAGACATGTTGACACATAAAAGGGTTGGATCTCTAGAAGTACGATGATATCGCAAAGGTATGTACAATGTGTTTTTTTATGTGTCTAGACTATGTTAATGATCTTTTTTAAGTGGTCTGAAAAATAATTAGGATTTTGCACCATATTTTGCATGGTTTGTAGATCTTACATTTTTGAAGGTTTTTGGTATTTAGAGTTCATAAACCCTAGATGGGTCTTGGATTGGAAAACACTAGAACAGTGAAAACTCTAACCTTAATTGGTTGTTCCTTCTAAGAAAACCCTAGCTCTTGACATATAGGGTTTGCAGATCTATTTTTGAAAAGATAATCTAGTGTATGTGGTAAAACCCTCCCAACAGTTGAAGTAAAAAATTGAAACATAAGTCAAAACCCTAGGGCTGATGTTTCTGCTGAAAGTAAAAACACTAATAAGGGTTTGATCAAGAAATATAGGGTTTGTAATTAGAACCCTAGAAGATACCATGGAAACCCTAGATTGAAAAAATTGACATCATGCTCTTGTCTTTGTATATTTTTGCTTGTTGTACTTGCCGATGAAAATTGTAGATACATAATGAAGGAAGCTCATGTTGGATGATGACTCCTTGATGATGATGAGCATGATGGAAAGAGGACCCTGATGAACATGATGTTGAAGCTTCGAGCTGATGAGCTTATTCCTGAACACATTGATGATTGAAAGATGAAAGAAAACCTTGTTGCAATATGAAGATACAACATGCAAAGGAATGATGACTTCAGAGGGAGCAAGTAACAATTTTAACATGACACTTTGACTAGAATATGTTAAATCTGATATTGATGATTTGCATAGGATATGATTTGCTCCCTAGTAAGGCACATTGCAAAAGCACGTGAAGAGGTTGGAAGGAGAGTTCATTTGATCAACATTAGATATAGTCTCCTGAAGAAAGAAAGAGTTGACAATGAGAACCCCAAGGAAGAAGATATTGTAGGTTGTTGATTAGTTCATTCCATGGGCATTTTGATTGAAAAGTGAAAGGATGGACAAAGTTTTTCGTTGTACAATACAAAAAGTTGACCATGTGGAAGGAAGTTGATATCAAAGGAAACAAGCAAGCAAGATTTGACAAGAGGCCATCATGTTGAGATAATCATGATATTTATGTCCCGATATTGGTTATTTGGTCGGTATATGGTTTTGCTACTTGGAAGAATGTTGCAAAAATTCATAACAACAAGGAGCCAATTCAAAGAATACATGGATTGAGTGGATGGTTTTGGTAATCCTTGAAGGATTACATGTTCAAAATATTTACATCATCTTGGGATTGAAAGGTAGCAGTACAAAAGGATAACTTGCTGTTTTGATGGCATTGGAGATCACTTTCATGATTAGAGGGAGCTAGGATTCGCTCTACCTTGGTTGGCTCAATATAGTGCCTTTGTTGATGATGAATAAAGGAAAGTGATATGAAAGGTTGATGGCTCAAATCCCGTCACAATTTCGTTCCAGGATGATGAAAGCTCAATTGGAAGAGATGCAACCATACAATTACTTGAAGATCGTCATGAAGGACTAGTAGCTGATATATTGATGAAGACACACTGGAAAAACTTATGGTTATGACTTCCCAATTAAAAGGAAATAAGGAATCTCATCTAAGCTTAAGAGGAAGTAAGAAAATCTCCTTAAATGTTTAAAAAGGAGCAAGGATATATTCCTTGATCAAGAGGGAATGAGGATCCCCTCTTTGGTTGAGAGTGAGATGGACATTATACTCTCTTCTTTATATGTGGTGATGCACTAGTCCAAGCCTAACAACCATACGTCTAGTGAAGGCCATGGACGGAGAATGGGGTCTAGAGGATTGGATAAGCATCTAAGATTGATACTCCTTGCAGATAAAGAATTCAAGAAATGAAGTGGATTGACACTCTTTGAGAATGGGACAAGTATCCAAGAGTGGTCGAAGAGGACTTGAATTCTTTGAGGATGGGTAATCCAAGATAAGAATAGTTGTAAAAGGACATACCTAGTGTGGTGTCTCACATAAAGCCTCCCAACGTTATGCTCTGATGAAAATAGAGCTTGTCAGTTAAAGGCCTTACTATGTTGACAATGTGGTTATAATCTTGATGCTTAAATATGGCTTATCAATCCGGCTATTCTTATGAGAATATTTCAATTTGAGAATATCCTTGTACCAGGTGTACAATTATGAATACCTCCCTAGTTTAGAGGGAGTATTGGAGAATGTAACTAGTTTCAGTGTACATAATTTGTACTATCATGTATTTTATGTAAAGGCAAAAGAAAAGAAAAAGAAAAATTATTATTATTTTTTAGACAAGCATGTTCTTCGTGCTTCTAGGTTCTTGAGTCAGTCCTATTGGGATATATTGTAAAAAAAAGAAAAATAATTTTTAAATATGTATTTTTGGGTCAGAAACCCCTCTAGGTGCCAAGTCGACCTACATGACAAGTCGACTCTTTCCCAGTGGACGTGTCTATTCGTACCCTCCTCTAGACTATATAAATAGAGGGAAGATGGAACTCATTTGGAGAACACTTGGATGGTTTTGGTTTGAAATATCGCAGAGAGGGCTGAAGTTTGAAAGAAAGAAGTTTCTCTTGAGCAAGGGTTTGTGGAAGATCTGCCTTGGTACTTCTCTTGTTGTTGGTCTCTTGCTAATGGATTTGCTAGAAAGAAGAAAGGCTTAACTTGGCATCTAGAGGTGGAAGTTTTTTGTGGTTATGGGTCTTGGATATCTCATTTGATCTGATTCTATAAGTAGAGAATTTTCTGGGTATTCCCCTTGGAGGGGTTTTGCCCTGGCTTGGAGCCTGTACCTTGTGTTCTATTGTATTCTGTGATCTTCATGTTTTATGGTAGTTGCTTGATGAAGAAAGGCATAATAATAAAAATGGTAACAGACTCACAAGTAAGTATTGTGTAATCGAAATTTAATGATAAGATGAAAAGCCTCTCGATTTCCAACAGTTTTACCCCAATGGCACTCTGGATAAAGTTAGAAAGGTCATGTGCCATATTGAGGCGACCCAAAACCGACTCGTATAGTTTCATGATGGCTACTAGAAGGGTCTTAGATATGCCAATGTCCTAAAGCCTTTGGAATAATGCCTCACTAGGCATGGTATCAAATGCTTTCCATGTTAATTTTCTTGAAACTTTGCGCACTACTTAGATGAATTATTGAAAACAAGGCCACTAAAAACTAAAACCAAGTTTAACTTTCACCAAGATGTATGGTTTCTTAACATTAAACATGCAACAAAAAATAATCAAGATAAAAAGCACATGCGCACAAAATTGACACGCTTGTTTTACCCAGGAAACCCAAATGGGAAAACCTGCTTTCTTTGTTGTGATCTTTTATTGATTGTTCTTCGAGCAAGTGGATCTTTCACATTGCTATTGCAACAAACAATTTGTCACTGAGAAAGCGCTAGGCTTCTCTTGACTAATCTCAACTCTACAGTTGATCTCGGCTTGCCTTGATCTCAACCCTGCACGGTTGATCTCTGCTAAAGATAGTCTCAACATGCTCAATGAATCTTGATCCCTTGCTCCACAATCCTGGCACACTTTGGCTTCTAAATCCTTGTGCACTTTTGGCTCATAAATCCTTGCGCATTCTTGGATCCTAAATCTATGCACACTAATGATCCTCAATTGATGCACATTCCACAATAAAGAATCGATATATGCCAGTTCACACTAGTGTCACAATTTTCCTTTGCTAGTTAACTGGAGCAAGCCCCAGTTACGCTTGGACTAGCTATCAATTAACTAGCTTGAGTTCCTCCTTGATTTTTTTCTAGTTGTGATTTGAGTTAACTGAGGACTGAACTCGTCCTCTCTTCACTTATCTTTGAAGTCTTAACTCGGCCTAACTCAACTTGTCACTGCCACCTCATCCTGTAGTCAAACTGAAGAAGACTCCAACTAACTGAAGCTCCAACACTACACATGCAAACTTGATGACCATTCCAGTAAACTAGAAATAAACTCATTGTAATTGAAGTCTATCTCATGAACTCGCATTTATGCTAGAGAAAGACTAATTTGAGGTCTTCACTGGCTAAGGCACAAGCCAAAAGACCTTCCATGAACTCGCATTTATGCTAGAGAAAGACTAGTTTGAGGTCTTCATTAGCTAAGGCACAAGCCAAAAGACCTTCCACCACTATATTTTCAACACTGCCTCTTAGCAAGGAATGGATTATGTACAACTCCCAACTTATCTTTAAAAAACATGAACTTACCTTTGACTAAGACCTTTATTAGGATATCCACAACCTGCTCATTCGTTGTAATGTGTGGTAGCTTTACTATCCCTTTCTACACACAGTCCCTGCGATGGTTGTACTTGATCTTGATGTGCTTGGAGCGATCATGAAGCATTGGATTGTCAGAGAGTTTAATGCAACTCCGATTGTCACAGTTCATCATTGTGGGCTCCATCCCCTACATGAAGAGACCTACAAGCAACTTCATCATCCAGATAGGTTCACATGCTGCCAGGTTGGCAGCCATGTACTTGACCTTTGCTGAATTGAGTGCAACTGATATCTGCTTCCTGCTGAACTAGGAAACAATAACTGACCTAATGCTGAAGATGCAACCTGAATTACTCTTCTGATATGTGGAGCTCCCTTCCCTGTGAAACCCTCAAGCCTCACTCCATCAATGTGTTTGTACCATAATCCATAATCTGTCGTGCCTCTGAAATAACTCAAAACGTGCTTGGATGCAACCCAATGAACTCTAGTAGGATCCATCATGAACTAGCTCAATTGGTTCACTGCAAAACATATGTTAGGCTGTGCATTGGCTAAGTACATCAACGATTCGATGAGCTGCCTATACAATGTAGCATTTACTGGCTTTGCTTTGCTAGCGTCCACACTCTTCTCGTTTGTGACTAGGGGCGTGGTCATGGGTCTAAAATCTTGCATATGAAACCTCTTGAGGATCTCTGTAGTGTACATCCCCTGCCCCAAGAAGATTTCCCCATCACCCTGCCATACCTCTTGCCCAAGGAAATAGTGCGTAAGCCCTATGTCCTTACCAACCCCATTTTGATTTTGAAGTCTCTTCATCTATCCCTTGTACTAATGCATCCAACCCCTTCGCTATGTTCCTCCCTCTTTGGAGTCCATGCGAGAAAAGGGTAAGGGTAAAATGAAAAAGAAGGGTGATATGAATATCAAAAGTTATTTCACTGTCACACCCTCCTCGCCATCAAATGCACATGGCCCCCAAGCAAGTAGAAGTCATATGCAACCCACTTTAGATGACCATTGGAAGAAAGAAATGAGGGAGACTGCTTGTGATTACATAGCTAGATGGTGGTATGCTGCTGATATCCCCTTCAATTTTTTTCGTTCACCATATTATGAGCCTATGTTTGATGCCATATTTGCTATTGGAAAGGGCTTTGAAAGCCCTACTATGCATGAGTTAAGGGGGTCTCTTTTGCAAAAAGAAATTTCTTCCATTGATGAGCATTTGAAAAATTTCAAAAGCTTATGTTGAAAAACAAGATGTACCATCATGTCAGATGGATGGACAGATTAAAGGAACCATACCATCATAAACTTTCTTATCTTTTGCCCACAGGGAACCATGTTTCTAAAATCAGTTGATGCATCTGATAGGGTGAAAGATGCACAATTGTTATTTCAGCTGTTGGATGAGGCTGTTGAGGAGGTGGGGTGGCTAATGTTGTTCAAATCATCACAAATAATGCCTCTAACTATGTTCTTGCTGGTAAACAGTTAGAGGAAAAACACAAAACCATCTTTTGTACCCCATGTGCTGCACATTGCATAGACCTCATGCTTGAGGATATTGGAAAATTAGATTGGGTCAAGAACATTGTAGAGCATGCCAAAAGCATAACAAAATGAATCATTTATGGATTTTGAGCCTAATGAGGAAACATAGGGGGCATGGATATTATTAGGCCTGCCATCACTAGATTTGCAACTCATTTTTTGACATCGCAATCTATGCTTTCCCAACATAGAAACTTGCAAAAATTGTTTTCTAGTGATGAATGGAATGAAAGCCATTGGTCTCACAAACAGGTTGGCAAAGATTTGAAAAAGAAAGTTAATGAAGAAATATTTTGGGAAAAGGCAACAAAGATTGTGAAGGTTGCTGAGCCATTGGTTAAGGTGTTGCGGTTGGTGGATGGGGAAAGATTGGCTATGGGCTTCATTTACGAGGCTATGGATCAAGCATAGGAGCAAATAAAGGCAACATACACGGAGAGAGTGGCTAAGTATGGGTCAATTTGGGCAATCATTGATGAAAAGATGGAACAATCAACTACATTGCCCTATACATGCAACTGGGTCTTTTGTGAACCCAAGGTGTCATTATAAAGCTTTAGAGGCAGGAGCTTTGACTGGGGAGGTTAGAGATGGATTGATTGACTGCATTGATCGCATGGTGCCTATGGAGAGTGATCAGCTGGAGATACACTGACAAGTCACTTCTTTCAGCAAAGCCACAGGTATGTTTGGAAAGAACCTAGCAAGTATTGCAAGGGAAGCAACTTAGCCAGGGAAACAAACAATTTCAATTTTCAAATTCTTATTTTGTTAAATTGTTTATAATTTCAAAGTTGGATATAATTGTTGAGCGAAATCATTACACAACTATGTTTTTTGTAGCACAATGGTGGGAGGCATTTGGTAGCCATTGTCCTCAATTGCAGAAGTTTGCAATTCGTATTTTGAGTCAAACTTGCAGTGCTACTGGGTGTCAGCGCAATTGGTTTGTCTTTGAAAGGATTCACACAAAGAAGAGAAACCGTTTGGATAAAAAACGGTTAAATGATCTAGTCTATGTCCAATACAACCTCTGGCTCAGACGCAACAAATTGCTCAAAAAACGACCTGATTCAGATCCTATTGTGTAGGAAGATATTGATCCAACATCAGATTGGGTAATGGAGAGTCATCCAACAAAGTCTGATTCTGACGAGGATATTGGTATTTATTTGGATTTACAGATGGATGCATTAGTTGAACAAAATGATCAGTTGAATGCAGATCCTCTTCTACAGTTGCAGTTGGATTGGTGATGAGGAGGAGCCATGGGTTTCCATGTCTAACTCTGATTCAGAGTCTGAGCCAAACGATGTTGGCTCTTTAGCAGTAGCTAGTAGTACTGGTGACTAGTGATGTTTTACAGGTTACTTTTGTTGTAGAGGCCATTTCTAGCCTCCTTGGTTATGTGTTTTTGTTTTGATCTCTATATCATCATTCATGTATGTATTGGACAATGCACTGAGTGCCATTTTTATATAATGGATATATTCGTGAGCCTACTTTGACCATATGTTGTCTTCTTTCCATATTCTAAAGCTTTGTGTTTGGAAACATGAATGAAAATCTTTAAAATTATGTTTTTTTTTTATAAAAAAAATAAATATTTAATGTATTTTTTACAACGACCGAGTCATTGAAATCAAACCAGCCGAGTCGATATCGAGTCGGAGTCGGAGTCAAAGTCGACCCTCGGCCGTTTCTGAACCGGAGTCGGAGTCAAAGTCGACCCTCGGCCGTTTCTGAACCGGAGTCGGAGTTTTAAAACATTGATTTAGAGCATCCAAGAATATCAATTCTCATGCATACATCTTTGATATAACCACAGATTTGAGGACAAAACGTGGAGGAGAAGCATTGTTCTAGGTTGTTGTTTATCTCACCACAGGTCCGAATTAGTGCAGGGAAGAAGGCCACATTTCAGAGTGGTATTAAAGACTGTTTTAGGTGCAGTTTAGTGTGGGTGCTCTCTCGTTACTAGGCCGCAGCCCTAGCTATGAATTCTGAGTAGGTTGCAGGCCTAAACTGTTCTATATAAGAGGGCCAAAGGTATAGTTGTTACCACAGTCAACTGCAAAGGGCATAGGAGGTGTTTTGGGCTTGTTTGAGGGCTGGTTTAAGCCCTATCCCACAACGAGTTGGACAACCAAGTGTTGGAGGGAGGCCACATCTAATAGGAGATTATTTTGGTAAAGTTGATAGGGTTGTTACCTAGTGACAAGTGCTCTAATCAGCAACAAAACCTTATAGTAGAAAAAAATTCTCAATCAAGGTACATATTGATGAAGAGTTTGGTTGATTTGATGTTGGGGATCGTGTCCTAGTGTGGACAGAGTTCTAGTAGCCTGTGGAAGCTAAGGAGGAAGGGTTGACGTGGAGGTTAGAATCCCTAACTAGTGGGCAGTTTCCACAATGATGGTTGGTGCCTAGATTTGTGCAATAGCTCCTCTATTGCAGAGCAAAGGGAAAATATGGAGAATTCTGTTGGTAGCCGTGTGTAAGGGTCTCCTAGGTGTGAGGATGCCCTAACTAGGTGTAGATGCTATAGCGTGGACTTGGTCACTCGTGGGCTGTTGGAGGGTAGCGTGAGAGTGGACCAAGTGTGAATGTGATTGGGCACTTATGGTTTGCTAGAGGACATCATGATAGTGTCCAAGGTGAAGCCTGATGTGCAACACCTTGATGGACAAAGGTAGTTGCGAGAGAGCCAGTTGTTGAGATCAAGAGTCTGATCAACCAGGAGCAGTTTGTGCATCCCGAGACTTGTGTGTGGTGAATGACTTATATAGCAGATGATGGGTTAGTACTCCAAGCTCGTGTCCATTGTGGGAGTTGGTCTTCATGGTGCAACGCAGGAAGAACATAGTGGGCTGAAGTCCCTGAGTAGCTAAGGAACGACAATGGTAATTGAAAGTTGTTCACAAGTGGAGCCGTGAACAACTCGACAAGAGTCTTGATGTGTTGTGCCCTTGATGGACTAAGGCACAAGTAGAGAGTAGATTGAAAGTCGAGGTTCAGTGGCCAGATGGTCTTGGAGCATTAATAGAGGCAGGAGCTGCAGATCAGGAGTCGAAGGACCGGGCAGGTACAGGGTATGATCGAGAGGAGCTGAGAGGGCATGTGACAACTAGATGGTCAAAGTATCTTGTTGAGGGGAGATTCAAGGGTAGATTATAACTGTTAGTCAAGGTTGTCATTGATGTCAATATGGCATTGTTACTGATGGCAAATTCTTGTGTTACGAGATGTTGCCCATTGACCATAATGCTTATAAAGATGCCCCTTGATCATAATGCTCATAGTGATGAAAGTTCTTATGAAGATGCCATATCAAGAAGATGATATATGATGATATGGTGAGATGGAGGACCCAAGGATTGAATACAACATATGGATTGAATATATACAGACATAATAGAAGCAGTGGACCCAAGGAGCAGTCCCAAGGAGGAAAGCCATTAGAAGCCATCGGAAGCCATTAGGAAGCCATCAGAAAGACATTGAAAGCCATCGAGAAGCCATTGGAAGCCATCGGGAAGCCATTGGAAGCCATTGGGAAGCCATCGGAAGTCAAGAACACGAGTGATAAGCCAAGATCCAAGAGAAGCAATACAACGGAAGCCATCGAAGCCAGAAAAAAGAAGCTATTGGAAGTCATAGGGGCGAAAAGCCATAGGTGCGACAAGCCAAGGAGGAGCAGATCCATGAGAAGGCCACATATGCCCAAGAGAAAGAGCTAAAGGGAAATACAACGATATCGGAGGAGCAAAGAGAAACACATCAACGAAAAAATTATATCGGGAAATCATATCGGCTCTTTATTATGTGTTACCACTTGGAAATCTCAATCTCCGATGAATAAGACCTCCGATATCCGAATTGCTGATATGCGAACCCGAATCTTTTATTATAACAACTTCAATGTAATATCGCATCCACCATATCGCAAGTCTTTAAAGCCTTGTCATGCTGAAACCTTCGATTGCAATATCAGTTGCGGATTCGATTACTCCATTATAACATGCCCTAATGTAATATTGCATCCGCCGTATCAGAACTTTCATATCGCAAGTGTTGAAGTCTTGTCACGTTGAAACCTCCAATTGCGATATGTATTGCGGACCCAATTGCTCCATCATAACATGACTTAATATAATATCGCATCCGCCGTATTGCAAGTCTCGAAGGGATGACATGTTAAAACCTCCTATTGCGATATAGTTGTGGACCTGATTGATTTATCAAAATGGGTTTAATATAATATTGCATCCATCAATGGTTAGAGCTTAATGCGGACCCAACTGGAACTATCAAAACAAGTTTATTTGAATCATATCTGCTACGTCGAAAGTAGAGGCGATATGTGTTAGAGGAATATCGACGATGTTGATATCAGGGGATAGAGCATGTGCACAACTTGAAAAACCTCTGATATTAATGAAGTTGCGATTGCGGGATTAAGGTGATGATGTGGCATGTGGGACCTCTCGACATTCAGTGTAATGTGGCTATAGCCTCTCCTATGTTGCTATGTGGTTTTCGTAAATAACAAGACTGTTATATTTGGTTGAATATTAACAAAAGGTCCCCTCAGATATATTTTTAATGTGCCAACTCATGCACAACTCGCCCTCTCCTCCAAGGAACGTGTCTTTTCGTTTATTGGTGAAAGTCATATAAATACATGTCAAATATTTCACATCAAGGATAAAAATATCGATCATCTATTACAGAGAAAAAAAGACATTTCACAACTTGTGAACTTGAAGGAACAAAGGAAAGGAAGCCTAAGGCCGAGCATGATTTTTTTTTTGATTGGGTTAGTCTTTGGAAGGCTCGTACCTGTGACTTGAAGAACAGTTCTGTGAAGGTTCGTTTAGCAGCTCAGTTCAATTCTGTACCACTGTCTTGGATTTGTGGAAATATTAATTCTCAGACAGTTATGTCCTTAGATTTTTATGACCTCGGACCAACGAAGTAAGGTTGCATCTGTCATCGTTTGAAAGGAGCAGAAGACGACACCAACATTGAAGTGTTTGTGAGTTGTTTCTTGGAAGTAAGATATCACAAACCTCTGAAGTAGTTACTGTGGCATTGAGAATAGAGGTTAGAAACAGAGAATTGTTTGGTGGAGACATTGAGGCTTAGCGCAACCTATTGAAGATATCTTGTTGAAAAGCTTCAACAAATCCTTGAGACATCATTGGAGATCATGATGCATTGTTGAAATCATCATGAGGTAACTTTGCAGATTCTGTTTGGGTAACATGAAGAGTTGTGGAGACTCCTTCATGTGTAGAAAAGGTTGTCATTGATGAAGTAACGTGGAGATTAAGCCTCAACACCCACATCATAAAAGCAAACATCTCAACCACTCTACAAATCCATATCACTCAGATAAAAACAAATGACTTATATTCCAAGGAATATTGAGGTCACCATAATCCAGTCTTGTGGTAACAATTCATCTGAAGTATCCAATAATCGCAAGGTTCCACAAAAAATTGATTTAGGATGGTCAGATCCCTTCTCAATTCAACAATTTTATTTATCACTCAAAGGATCTTATCATCTTGTATCATCGAATATTACAACTCGAAGAACTCAGAAAGATACGAATAGATTATGAGACGAAGAAATAGATGACACACCTTATTAGCAATAAGCTTTGAGGACAACTTTTTGAAGAGGAAGACAATGTTATGAATACAAATATATGTGAAAATCTAAATTATACAAATAATAATAATCATAAATAATGATTAAATTAAACATTAATTAGTTAATTGAAGAGGCATGTCTCTAAGGATATGACCGTTCATGAAGGGGCACCTCCCTAGGTATATAAGCAGGCCCTCATTTGTAATCATCATCTCATATCAACTATTTTATACACTATTCAATATATATATTTCTTATTCTCAATGGATGTCTTTGTGTACCAAGTGTTCTGAAGATTATTGCAAAGTACGAACTTTGTTCGTTAAATTTGAGATGAACTTGCAGCCATTGGGTAGAAACCGTCTGATGATGAGCTGCTACACACAACTCGAAATGGGTTTTCCAGGGAGTGGCATACATTTGTCCAAGTTATTCTCGGTTGGAATCACCTTTGGAGTGATTACACTCAAGAGGCGCCGAGACTTAGCTTCACAGAAGGTACTATCAATGGTAGCAACAAAGACCGAAAGTGGAGGAGGAAGAGGAGAAATTACCCCTTGCAGGTAAAGGGAAGGCGAATAAGGGTCCCAGTCAGGGACACAACTCAAAGGGAGGCGAGAAGAAGAAAAAGGACTTGTTGAAGGTCAATTGCTTTACATGTGGTGAGTTTCGTCACTACGTCACCTAGTGTTCAAAGAGAAAGAAGGACAAGAAGGGGTAGAAGCAGACGACAACTTCGATAGAGATAGATGAGTTGACCTCTAGATTGGAGGAGTTCACATTTCTAGCAGCTATACCTCTAGATGGAGGAGGAGCGTGATGCTTCAGAGTTGAAGGATCAGGCAGGATCTGTGCAAAAAACATTATTCTTCACGTAGATCACTTCCTTTGCTACAAGAGTCCACAATATACGGTAGCAGGATCAGTGTTTAGCAGGCATAGTCAGATCTTGAGGGACAGTGCAGAGCTAGTTGCAGTCAGATACTAGAGAGTCACAAAGACAATTGGGTACAGTCAGACACTCAGTGGACAATGCAAAACTAGTTGCAGTCAGAGACTCAAGGGACAGTTACAAAGCCAGTTGCAAGGACACAGAGATCGAGTTTCCAGTGGTAGTTGTAGGAAATTAGTGTGATTCGAGTAGGCAATGCGAATTGCCCAATTGCAGGTTGCAAGTGCAATTCTAGTCAGAGTGAGACTCCATGTAGGGGTTTCCATCCAGGAAAGATTTCCCAGTGCCATTTCAAAGGGAGAACATGTTAGACTCACTATTGTAGTAGTTGCGGCAATAGTGCAATATAGCAATGTTAGCAACAATGTGAGATAGATCAAAGTATGTGCAGTGGTTGGTGGACAATATTCGCCAGGTTGACTTCTTCACAGTGATTTCCAGTGACAAGGAGTCAAATCAGTTTGAGATGAGAAGAAAGGGGGTGAAACAGAGGTCAGACATCAACAACATGTTCATAGAGATGATGGGGAGAGAACACCTTCTTCGCTAAGAGGGAGTGTTAGTTTTTGGATATTGTGGTAGCATCAGACATGTGTTCTAGTCTCAGAGGGTGCTAAGAGGCTAAGGAACACAAGATCTCCATAACCTAGAAATGGTTTCGTGAGATATGCCTCCAAAATACCTTAATTAAATTAATTAGCCAATAATTAAATTATATATTAAGTTTAACTTAGGAAAGTTGGTTAATTAATGTTGAAGATTTCCATAACCCAGAAATGGTTTCGCAAGATATGGCTCCAAAACACCTTATTTAATTAATTAGACAATAATTAAATTATATTTTAAGTTCAACTTAGGAAAGTTGGTTAATTAATGTTAATTAATTAAGGATGTTTGAGATTGCTCTCGAGACTTATATGGATGAAGTCGAATTGATCTTAGCTGTTGATGGGGATTTAATCTTGGCTATTAAAGTCTCAACGAGAGATTATAAGATTAACGAGAAGGGATGGAGAAAAAAACATCGAGCATCAGTGTTCTTCGCAGATCGAGCTACCTAGTTTGCAGTTAGTGAGGGTTCGAGCCACAGGGAGAGCATTAGTGTAATGCCCCTTCTTAAATTTTTTTGGAACAAGATTTACTTCTACATTTTGGGGGCCAATTTTGGTGAAGACAAGGCCCATTTGATTTTTGATAGAAGACTTAGGAGTTAGAGGCAAGTTAATTTTATTTTATTTTGTTTTGTTAATGATATGTGGGGACCACCCACATAAGAAATACACACTCCCTAAGCCAATGATTCGAAATGCATGAGAGGGAAGAAAAGGCGAGAAGAAAGGCTCCACAAAAGTTATAAAAGGAAGGCATCACACTTCATTTGGCATTCTTGGCTTATCGAATTTGATTCTGTTGCTCAAGCTGTTTAGCCAGGTCACTTGCTATTTAGCAAGAGTTTTCCAAGCAGAGAACTCACTCTTTCTTCGAGGGACTTTGAGTGCAACCCTAGAGAGGTTCTTGCATTATCATCTCGAGGAGATTTGTAAAGACATTTCCAACATTTGTATTCAGTTCGCCCCAACAATGTGTATTTCTGGAGGACGCAGTGGTGGATCTAGTGTGGCCATTGCAATGTCCTTCTGAAGGCCTATTGCCGAGAGAAATTAGGAGAAGAAGGCTCAATAGATTTGCTGGCTATTGGGTGAGTTTGAGGGCTGGAAGTGGCAACAATATTCAGGAGTGATTTCGCAGACTCTGTGGCCAACGAAGAAGAGAGAAATTGGGCATACGTGGGAGATAGATTTTCAGCCATTGGGGCTATTGCTTGCTGGGAGAAATAAGGGAAGTATTGGTGGAGTTGATTGCTACATTTTAGGAGTGTTTGGGAAGGATTTTGCTTGTGGTTTGACAGACAACGTGTTTCAATAGCTATTGGAAAGCGTAGGGCTTTTGGGAGTCTATTTTGGAAGGTCAAAATTCGGCCGAAACATTTTTGGGTTTTGTGAGAGGAGTTCGTGGTTAAAATTTCATAATTTTCTAGGCGATATTCAAACCTGAAATCCTAATTCTTATAATAGGGCGAATTGCTAGTTCGCTGGGGAATTTGCACCATTTTGTGGGTTAGACTTTGGCTTGGAGATAGGCCAAACCCTTTCTAGGTTTTTCTAGGTTTTTGGTGGAGAGCTCAAGATAAATTTGGCAGAATTTTCTGAGCACTTTTGGAGGCTCAAGCAAGGGTTTCTTCCAGCCAGCAGTTGTAGAATATCTAGGGCCAACGTAGAACATTGAGAAGTCTTTCCTTTGCATCTGGGCAACATTTTTCTCACTTGGGATTCTCTAGCTTACTTTGGCAAGCCAGGTGCACACATTCCATGCATTGTACTCTCCTTTGATAATAAAATGACTTAGTTTGGCACAATTCTAGTGCAATTTTATGGGTGTTTAATCGTTGTCCGTATTTTTCTGTGTCGTATGTGTATTTTGCTTGTTTAGCATTGTTACTTCCTTTTTAGAAAATTACAATGGTATCATAGCATGATCTTGGCCCAGCGGTGGGTAACTAGTAATATCATGGAAGATTCAGGTATGTAGGCACAATAACAGTGAAACCATAGAAAAACCCATGGCTCAAGAGAAATTCAGTCTGGAGAAATTCTGGGGTGGAATCCATTAGGACAATGAGAGGTTGGCCCAGTTGAGGAGGGTGATAGACCAAACCCATCCTCATCCTTTCATCAAAGACACTAGAGGTACATAGACCGTGGGGGTGCGACCATCTACACCATGTGGGTAAATCGACAAACTCAGGACAAGAACAATTAGAGGGTGAGACTAGGAGGCATTTCTGCTGGTGGTGACTTGGCTTTAGATATGAGGGGCCTAAGGAGGAGATTGAGCATGAGGCACAGGACATGCGGGAGTGTGAAGGGCACATTGGTATACCCAGTGTGGCACAAGAGTCACCATTGTTGGAGGCCTCTTTGATAGCACCAGTTGACACCTTGGGGGAGAGAGTAGAGCACACGCCCATAGGGCCATCCATTGACGAGGTGCCAGGAGACATAGACATGTCCACTGTTGAGGAGGTGACATCCGTTGTTGAGGCATCCATTGATGAGGTATCCAGGGTTGTGACCGAGTTTGCAGGTGATAGCAGCGCATGACATGATGATGAGGTGTTGAGAGACATCACCACCCTTGATGAGGAGCCGATAGGTACAGAGGCACCCAGATCTACGACAGAGTTGCAGGATGACAATCACCTACAACAACATGGAGAGCACATATATGGGTGTGAGCTAGTCATGGAGGGGCAGTTGGTGACTCTTGTTGAGCCAATGGTGGAGGAGGACGGGCACTATTCTTTGGGGCAAACCCTTGACTTCGAGCAGATAGATGCACAGGTTGTCAATTGAGTTGCAGTACTTCCAAATAGTAGCTCTCTTTGGGCTTATATAGATGGGGCTTGCAACATTGCTAGACTACCTTTGCACCATAGAGAGAGATGTAGAGAGCCACCAACATATTTTATGTTTTTGCTAGGATGGTGATTTGAGACGACATGAGCTGCGCAGGGTGCAACACTCGTAGGATGGAGGGCTTGTTCTATGTGTTGGAGTTTGTGCATTCGATCCCTCTCTTGGGGTTGGATGGTGAGAGATTTTGAGTTGGTACTCGATGGAGTGGGCTAGACTCACGGAGATGGTCATAGTTCGGTGTGAATCTCAGTGGGAGCTCTTAGACATCGAGGGTATTGGAGGCCCAGGTTGGCATTGGGATCCAAGTGGTGCTTCTTATCCTATATTAGACATGCGGGATGGCTATGGCATTGAATAGTTAGTCGACCCAGTGCCTGAGTGCATGCATTCCTTAGGGGAGTTCCAGTTGGTGCTAGTGGCTAGGTGGTTTGTGAGCAGACTCCATTGGTTGTTTTGGCATGTTGGTTGCGCATGGGGGCGCATGATGATTAGCATTCTCTGGCAGGAGCTGGTTGGAGGAGGTGGCATGGGTAGGCCACCGAACCGGATATTGTATGGAGACGATGTTCTCCCATTGAGGTTTAGGACTCAGAGGTCACAGAGGATCGACACAATAGAGATATCCCCTCTAGTAGGAGTGGAGTAAGGGTGCTCAGGTCTACCATGATGGACAAGGGGACATGACGCGTGTCATGGTAGGTTCACTAGCAGAGTGGCAGACACTTTGACACATGCAAGATACCATATGTTACAGGGTGCTATGATAGTAGGCAGTGGTACACAAGACTGCACAGAGTCAGGTCGTAACGTCCAGTGTTATAGAAAGGGATGTGGCCTGATGCATACAGACCGAATTCTAGGCCATAGCACCCAATGGTGTGCAGGGCTATGTAGCGAGGAGCAGCGGCTTGCAGAGGAGCATGGAGATGCATGGTGGTATACCACAACATGCCAACTTACATTGTAGGGTAGGAGTGACTTGCATCGCATTGCGATGTGCGGGGAGTGTCAAGTGCAGTGACACAGGTAGGACACAGGATTGTATAGCTAGAGTCGGGGGTATCCAATGGTGTACATGGACAGGTTGCCATGTATAGTGGCATGTTGAGGAGTGCGGTGGACTTGGTGGTATGCAGTGACACATGATGCGGCACAACGTGCTCTTGGAGTATTGCCTCTAGGGATACTTATGGACAGGGACAATAGGTGTACCATAGGACGCAACTCACCTAGGATTGATGAGGACATTGTTTAGCATCTAGGGACACCATGTTTAGTAGAGGCAGGGCCTCAAGGGGGCTATCAGTAGATCCAAGGTGGAGAGAAAGTTGTTTGTAGGATTACTCTTGAGCATTCCGACAGACTCTTGATCATACTCTTTGGGACATACACACCCATCATCCTCCAGTGTTGCTTATAGTCGCAGAGGGTTTGGGTGTTGCCCTTTGACACTCCATTCAGGCAACAAGGCATGGAAGGCTCACCCTAGGTAGTTGGATGAGACACCGCATGTCATGGGCCGAGAGGAGACTCTCTAGTTGAGACACTTGGTAGGTGCACGAGTTGATGGGTACAGGGTTAGGGATGGCGTGGTTGATTGTCGAGGTAGCTTATGTTCCAACCGTAGGTTCACACTTGGGGAGGTGACTGAGAGGGATTTACATGGTGCTTTTTTAGCTAGATAGCTCGAGGCGTTAGGCGAGCACGAGGTGTGGAGGATGGTAGTCCTTGTTAGAAGGATGATGCCTAGGCTTTGGACAATACTGGGGCACATAATCAGGAGCTAGGATAACAGATCTTGTTGTGTGATTTGGCAGTCACAAAGAAAATGGGTATTCATGGCACAGGTTCTTGGTGCGTGGTGCCTACCTATTGGATACCTACAGGAGGCAGAGATGGGGCGTAAAGGGGCCCAACAACTAGCAACATATCACAGTGGCAGGCATAGAGGATTGGGGGTTGTGGACCTCCAGTATGGTTATGGGATCTAGGGATCCAGTGGATTGGTGGGATACTCCACTTCTCAGTGAATATGGTCGGGATAACAGGGGGCTCGATTCATTCATAGGAGGACACATGGGGGATCACTGAAGCGCTCACTATAGGACGAGGTAGATTGTTGCTTAGAATTGGGGCTAGCCATTAAGTGATAGACGTTCGCACTGTTGAGTCGCTTTGGCAAGATTGGCCTAGCCTCGATCATCGCATAGATTATGGCCGAGAGTTATGGGAGAGGAGGCTTTGGTACGAGCATGCTAGGTAGTCAGTCATGACCAGAGTGTCACGATGTTAGAAGGATAGGTTCCTTCTGCGACGAGCAAGGGATTCTGGCATAACAAGGCTGAGCAGTTCAACTACCTATAGAGGTAAGTGGTTTCTATAGGGGAGGGTCATCCAAATCTTGCATTTGGTTTTAGTGATTCTTTGATGGCGTGGGGAACTTCACCGGTGTGGCAGGGTGATTGATAGGAGGAGATCAGGGGACGCCTAGGTAGACGAGGGTTCAATCCCACCAGGATTGGATTGCATCTTCAAGAGTTTACTCTTGTAGTGCATGAGATGGACTACTCAATAGGGAAATTTTATGGGGAGTTGGGCAGAGTCTTACATAATCATGACGTTCTACTTATTGCTAGTATGCAGAGGCTTCTGGTACTTGTATCTGGTTGGATAGCAAGTGGAGCAAGGTGTGCTTCACATTGATTAGGATGGCTTGGGATCCTGGTATCAAGGGATTCCTTCATGTCGGGATAGTGCTGAGATTGGGGATGACTCAATGGTACATTTGAGACCCTGGTATTATTGGTGGTTACAATGGTGATCAACAGTCAAAATTGCAGTTGTGCTAGCCTTAAACTCAGTTGCCATCCTCCAATACAGTTTTTGTTCCATGCTCCCATTGTGAGCACTGTCAAATTAGCCCACTGTTTAAACTCCGCCTTGCTCTGCTAGTAGCTACCACCATCGTCCACTGCTGCTGCCATTGAGCAGTCCCCCTGTCATGACTTCTGTCAACACCCAACCGGCTGTAAAACACGGTTTCGAACACTACGTGCTCATTGTTTTTCACATGGTGAAATGCGATTTCACCAAGAGTCGTAAGGTTTGACTAAGTTGATTTGTTTCAAAAATTCGATTGGTTAAAACAATATAGTTAATAAATATATAGAACTATATTATATTATAATATAGTTAGATATATTAACATTATTATTATTATTATTAACCTTAAGTTATCTCGATAAAACAAATGGGATCAATCATTGAGAAAAAATGATGGAGCTCAATTCTAAAATGACGAAGGAAGAAAGGTTTTCCTATAATGGTCTTTCAGTTACATATCACAGAGTAATTACATTAAAAGGAAGTATCCAAGGAAGAGAAGTTAATGCACCATCAACCCAAGCAATGATAAAAATTATATCAACATCAACTTGGCAAATCAGCTCTTAATTCCAAGGCTAAGGATTGGTGTAAGGAAAAATATTTTTGACCAAAAAGAGTATAAAATTAGTGATCTACAAGTGACAATTGGTCATTATGAGTACATATCTCAATTTCATGTTGTAAGGACGGATAAAAACACTAACATCATACTCGGTCAACCCTAGACCTAGTTTAAGGATTTGGGTACATTCATGTTAAACATAGAGAAACAAGTTTTGTCATTTCCTTATAAAGGGAAGATGGTCACGTTTCGAGACATAACAAGTAAATCAAAATCGATAAAATCTTCATTAGAAGACCTCAAGGATATCTCAGACTTGATGTTTCACGATAACAAAAAAACTATATCAAAGAAGCAAAAAGAGCTTGAAGTCATCTACAGCAAAGACAAAGAAATTTCGCGCCTCAAAGATCACCAAGAAAAACTACTCGAACAAGTCAAGAAAGCTAAAGCATCAAAGAAGGAGCATTCATTAGAACAAAAAGAAGAAAATTTACGTTTAAAGAGCCTTACCCAAACATAGTAAAGCAAATCAAGTGTTCAAAAGACAAGAAGTGTGAAGGCCAAAATAAAGTTAACTTAGAGAATGAGGAAGGCTTACGTCTCAAAAATCACAATCAAAATCTGCTTAAACAGATTAAAAAACTTAAGGACGAAAAGAAATCATTGACAAATAGGTTCAAAGAACTTGTCACAAAGGAAGCATCAAAATCCCAGATGTAGCAGTCCAAACTTAAGAAACAAACATCAAGACCACTAATCTCGCAGTTCAGGCAAATCCAAACCCTATTGAAGTAAAAACGTACTCAGAGGTTGCCGTTCAAATAGAAGACACCCCAAATAAAGATTCAGTAGTTAAGTCAACAACAACAATGCCTGATGGAAATCAGGGAACTACCATAAAACGTTTAAGGAAGTTCAAACAAGAAAAATTCTTTATCTACATCTGAATCACAAGAGTAGATGCCTTAATAAATCTACAAATCTATGTCACGCAAAACATAAACAACAAACTTATGTTCTGAAGAATACTGAAGTGAGCTCAATCCAGTCATACGATAACTATTCACCACACAGCTCCAAGGGTCAGAAGATTTCCCAGAAGATTAATTTAGGATGCTCTGATTCATTTTTAGTACGACAATTCTGTCTATCACTCAGAACATCATATTATCTTGTATCATCAAAGATGAAAGCTCATAAATAAGAAAATATGTCGATCAATAGAAGAGAACCGATCATTCATGAGTAAGCTTTAAGGGCAAAGATTTTTGAAGGGGAAGGCAGTGTAACAAACTAAATTTATATCAAAAAACACAAATAATGTAAAAGACAACAAATAATATTAATGATTAATTAGTTAGCAATTAATGAAAAGGTATGTCTCTAAGGACATAACCGTTAGTGAAAGGGTACTTATGTGGCTATATATACAGGACCCTCATTCTCATTTGAATCATCCTACATCATTTCTTTATACAATATACAATTTACAGTTATTATCCTACGATGGATGTCTTTGTCTACGAAGTATTTTAGTATTTCCGCTGCGTATACGACTTTTGGTCGCTACACCATTGTAGCATTCTTCCAGAGGTCTATTGCCGGGAGAAATTATGAGAAGAAGGCTCAATAGATTTGTTGGCAATTGGGTGAGTTTGAGGGCTGGAAGTGGTAGCATTATTTAGGAGTGATTTTCAGATTTTTTGGCCAGTGAAGAAGAGAGAAAATGGGCATACCTGGGAGATAGAGTTTTAATCATTGGGGCTGTTGCTTGTCGGGAGAAATAAGGGAAGTATTGGTGGAGTTGATTGCTACGTTTCAGGAGTGTCTGGGAAGGATTTTGTTGGTGGTTTGACAGACAGTGTGCTTCAACAACTATTGGAAAGTGTAGGGCTTTTGGGGGTCGATTTTGGACGGTAAAATCTGGCCGAACCATTTTTGGGTTTTGTGAGAGGAGTTCATAGTTGAAATTTCATAATTTTCTGGGCGATATTTCGGCTTGAAATCTTAATTCTTGTAACAGGGTGAATTGCTAGTTAGTTGGGGAATTTGCACCATTTTGTGGTTAAGACTTTGACTTGGATATTGGCCAAACCCTTTCTGGGTTTTTGGTGGAGAGCTCAAGATTAATTTGGCAAAATTTTCTGAGCACTTTTCGACGCTCAAATAGGTGTTTCTTTCTGCCAGCGGTGGCAGATTTCTAGGGCCAGCGCAGAACATTGAGGAGAAGTCTTTCCTTTGCATTTGGGCAACATTTTTCTCACTTAGGATTGTCTAGCTTGCTTTGGCAAGCCAAGTGCACACATTCCATGCATTGTACTCTCCTTTGATAATAAAATGGCTCAGTTTGGTGCAATTCTGGTGCAATTTTATGGGTGTTTAATTGTTGTTTGAATTTTTCTGTGTCGTGTGTGTATTTTGCTTGTTTAGCATTGTTACTTCCTTTTTGGAACATTACAATCAGAGAGAGGGAGTAGCAAAAAATTTGGGAGGAAGATTAAGGAGAATTTACAAGTGATTTTCTAGTGCCAAAGCAGCAAGAAAAGGGATGCCAAATAGTCTGTAGAGGAGGTTGAATTCTGCAGTGCGAATTAGCCAGTCTAGCAATGTGAGTGGTCGGACGAGGGTTTGATTAGTTGTCTGGAAGGCAAAACGAATTTCTTGCAGAGGCAGAGGGAGGCTAGACCGTTGAGTTGGAGGCAAATCTAGGGTTGTACGATTTGCATAGAGCCAACAATGGATATTTCGACTAGTAGTGCGAGCAGCTAGTGAGGGGTGCGAACATGGCCAGAAGGGGCTGAATTCATTTGCAGAGGAGGTCTTTGTTCTCCATATGATTTTGCCAGATATTTTTTTGGAGGATTGCCAGTTGAGCATCCAGATTATTGTACTTTAAAAATTTGTTGCATTATAATAAATGAAACCCTTATCTGTTGCACTAGTTTTCCCTTCGGGGTTTTTTCTGGGACTTTTTAGTCCAAAAATATTGGTGTCTATTTTTATGTGTGCGCTTCTATTTCTTAGTTTTCGATTTTACTTCCACAATGTATTTTTATTGTGAAGAATTGCAATGTGATATATTCGTTATTTGCCGTGAAACAAATAAGCTGCTAATTAGTTAGGAGAATAAACTCCAATGGCTGCAATTTAAGGAAATTTCACAAGTACCCTGGGCCATTCACCCCTGGCCAAATCAACATGGCACAACCTAGTCCATGTGGCTTTTGAGGTGAATTTCATCTATCTCCTCCGGTCAAATCAACATGACCCAGCCAACTCCTTGTGGCTTTTGAGGAGAAGATAATCTATCTCCTCTGGTCAAGTCAACATGACCCAACCATGTCCTTTTGGCTTCTCAGGAGAAGATCATCTATTTCATCTGGTCAAATCATCATGACCCAACTAAGTCCTTTTGGCTTCTCAAGAGAATATCAGCCCTTGGACCATTCACCCTTGGCCAAATTAGCATGGCCCAACCAAAGTCCTTTATGGCTTCTCAGGAGAGGATTGTCCAATCTGTAATTGCCTTGGGCCATTCACCTCTGGTCAAATGACCCAATCAAGTCCTTTTGGCTTCTCAGGTGAATGTATCCATCTCCCCTAGTCAAATTAGTATGACCCAACCAAGTCTTGGCATTTCAGCAGATGGTTTGTTCGATCTTGCAAAGACATCAACATTTCCTCTCAATGAGGGAGACCTTCTACATCATGCCAAGCATGTCTTTGAAGTATACAAATTTCGCTCTAGACAGAGGCTTTGTGAGAATGTTTGCAATTTTCTCATTTGTGGATATTACTGCTAAGCAAATGTTTGGCCTGTTGTTAACCATGTACATCAAGGATCAAATCAACTGGTTGTATGTCGTGGGATCCACCAAATTTGAATATGATGCGAAATCACTCAACTTCTTCATATTAGAAACCATATTAGTAGCCATGGACTTGCAGTCCATCCATCATACCGAGGCTCCTGAAAATATGGACGATATCATTTCCCTGTCTAGGGAAGATCTCATCAGGTCCCTGCCACACCTCCAATCCCAAGAAATATTGCATCAAGCCAAGATCCTTCATCTCAAATTCCGAGGTCAACTCCCTCTGACACTGATGCAAGTCTTCTTGTGGTAATATTGGTTTCTCCCTCTATCATGGAAGCAAATCCTCCTGGCACTGTTGCTCCCTTTGTCACATAAGCAAGTCCTTCGGCCACTATTGCTCCTTTTGTCATGTAAGCAAGTACTTCTGCCATTGCTCTCTTTGTCGCATAAGAAAATTCTTCTGTTGTCTGATATGGTCCCTTAAAAGAAGCCATACTGCTCCTAGAGACCTTTTGTCTCTAAGCATCTTTAATCTCAACTCATGACATCCTCTTGGAAGGTTACCCCTTCCACTTTGCCTGACTATTTGCTTCCTCGAAACTGGAAGCCCTTGTGGTCATTTGGCACGATCATGGATGTCCTAACAATCTTTACCATCCTCCCGCTTGAACACCAATCACTCCTGCTGAGTCTATGCTCAAGTCTTTAGGTTACAAGAACTTGACCATTTGGCAAATGGAGCAAAGAAAATCTCCTCGTACTACACTCCTTCCTTCCGAGAGAACCCTCTTGCCACAACTTTGCTTTGTACTTCTCGATGCTGCCATCTGTTGCATGAATAATGTACCCTTTTTTCCTTTTTGCAAATTATCTCTTGATTAAGGAAGAAATCTGTCATGTTCCTAGAGGCACAATTGCTCACAAACATTACTAGTAGTAGATCCTAAAGGAAGAATTCCTTTGGCTTCCTCTGAGGATGATGCTCATCCTCGTCCTCAACATTAGTTGCTGATGCATGCTGCTTTCCTTTCATTTTTCTTCTATGAGTTAAACGGTTGGGGTTTCTTCATTTTGTGGATTCATTGAGCTATCTCGTCACACCAAAGGCTCAACAATAAGCTAGCATCAACAACAAGTCATACCACATGCTATCAAGTAGATAAACCAAATATGCATCACACAAACTCTACTTGCATCCAACAATCCAAGTCTTGCTCTAGGGTTTCATCCCACAGACCCTAGGACTTCTTATCCAAAACTTCAATACAAGTCGTAACCTCCAAGTCTTCTCTAGGGTTTAGAAACCCTAAGCGTTCTAACTCTTGTACCACACAAGAATAAAGATACCATGACTAATACATCAATATTAAAAGCACATACTTTATTACAAGTGGTATGGTAGGGTTTCATCTCGCTTTATATAAAAGAAGAAAAGGGAGGTTACTCCTTAACTCCCTCTGGCTCTGGAGTAACTTCCTTCTGAAGATTTGTAACACGGTCTTCCATTTTTGAGACTTTGCACCAATTGTCAAGAAATCAAAATCTAGTAAAGTTGTTGAACACTTCTCTTAGGTTGACTTCAATAGGTGCTATTTCAACAAAGCTTTGATACCATCTTGAATTTTGTCAAGAAATCAAAATCTAGTCAAGTTGTTGAACACTTCTCTTAGGCTGACTTCAATGGCTGCTCTTTCAACAAAGCTTTGGTACCATCTTGAATTTTCTACAAGATGCACATTAGAAACCAATCTTTTGATCTAATAATTAACACCTAATAATCTTCAAACAATTTATCTCATGCCACTGATATCATTGAGCAATTATACATAGGAAATCTGAATAGCAAATGCAACGGAAATAGTAAAGATCATAAAGAGATAGCCATGCATAATAAAAAGTATTTTTAGCCTGGGAAACCCAACCATGGGAGAAAACCCAACAACTTTCCTTAGGAGGAATTATTCTTCAATAAGGTTTACAAATCAATAATTGTCTAGAAATCTGTGCCAATAGCCAAGTCAAAATTCCAGACAAATTTGGTCAACCTCTAGCAAGTCAAGGCTGGTCAAACTATCCAAAATAGCAAGATTTCAATGTTGGTCAAACTGCCCAAAATTTGCTGTCAAATTAGCCTAGTCAAACTCATACTTGCAGTTAGTTTTGCTGTTATATTCAACCCTACAGCTCCTGCGGTCAACTACAGTTGACTGTGGTTAAATTCAACCTTCCAGCTTATGTTGTCAACTGTGCTCAAATTCAACTTCTTGTAGCTCGGTCAACAATGGTCAAACATGACCTCCTATAACTTGGTCAATTGTGGTTGAACTTAGCCCAAAACAAACTTCTTGCAGCTTGGTCAAATTGTCGTCCTACAACCCGGTCAAATTCCAGTCAACTCATCCTCTTTCTGTCACACGTGTGGTTGCTCTAGGAGAGAGAAGATGTGATGAATGATTGAGCAAAATGAAGTGTCACATCATGTATATATTCTGATTCAATGGGTGTGAATTTGCTCAAGGGACACACCCTTCATGGTGGGGGCAACTTCTCCTTTTTATCCTACATGATGTTCCAATTTTTTTTTTTATTTAATTTCTCTTAGGTTGACTTGGAGATTTCCTTTAATAGGGTGGGAATACCTCTTGATGCTACAAAAAAAATCAACAAGCCAAAGTTAGAGTTGTAGCTAGAGTAAAAGCCATGAGAGCTAAGTCACCTGTTACAGGGATGCGAGATTCGACGGATACGGGGATTCGAGTGTCGGTTACGAACACGTTGACCCCCCAGAAGAAGACACATTCTGATATGTTCTATATTATTTTATTAAAAACTATATATATCTATATATATATATATTAAAAAATAGATATTTCTTATACAAATTCTCATTCTTGATACAAATTTATTGATTTCAATTTTCAAACATAGATCTTCATCTAGATGTAAGTTTTACAAAGTAACATTATGCATACAAATACAATTGTGATATAAATGATAAATCATAATACATATTCAATTCATCAATGATCCAATAGGAGAAAGATAAGATAGTAAGATAAAATATTGTAGTTTTCTGATTAATTCATCAAAATCAAAATGTGTTACATAGGTAGTGCAATGCCAATGGAAAACAGAAATAGAAAATACAAAACAATTACAAGTATACAAGGCTCAAGGCAGTGCCACAGTGGGTAACTCATGACTCATGAGTCATCAATCCTCATAGTCATCATCAAAATCAACATCATTGTACTCATCATCATGGTCACCACTGCTCTCCTCTGCTATATCCTCCTCCCCTATATCCAAAGTCATCTCTGCATCTGCTGGTGTGGAGGTTGACCTCTCTACAGTATCACTATCATCAAATGTGACAGGCTCTAGCATTGGGTCATTGAGATCCAAGTTGGCCAATGCCAACTCAACATTGTTGTCTCGACCCATATCATCTGGAAAGACATCCCACATCTTTGCCTTTCCCTTCAACCAATCATCCCTCTGCCTGTAAATAAGACGAAGGTTGGTGTGCACATACACCATTGTCTCTGCCCCAGACTGCTCAAGCCTGCTCTTCTTGACACTATACAAATTTCCACAACAAACTAAACAACTCAATGTGAAAATAGAATGGATAAAATTGCCTTTATAACGTCGCGCGAGTTCCTAATTTCCGGGTTCGAAATCGAAAATCGGGACACAATTTGGATTCGATCATGTCCTGATTTTCGGATTTGAATCTGCCCGAATCGTGTCTGATTCACCCAATTCGGGACATGATGGGCCTGGGGGACGAATCCGGTTTCATAGGTTGGAGTTGGCTTTTTTGGAGGGGTTTCCTTGTCTGACTTTGATTCAGAGTCTGAGCCAGATGATCTTAACTTGTTTAGCAATAGTGACTAGTGATGTTTTGTTGTAGAGGCCATTTAGAGCCTCCTTGGTTATGTGTTTTTGTTCTGATCTCTATATATTACATGTATTGGACAGTGCATTGGGTGCCATTTTGATATACTAGATATATTCATGAGCATACTTTGATCATATGTTGTCTTCTATCTATATTCTAATGCTTTGTTTGGAAACATGAATGAAAATCTTTAAAAATATGTTTTTTTTATAAAAAATAAATATTTAATGTATTTCTTACAACGACCGAGTCATTGAAATCAACTAGGCCGAGTCAATACCAAGTCAGAGTCGACCCTTGGTCAGTTTCAAATCTGAGTCAGAGTTTTAAAACTATGAAATCCACTCTAATTTTTAAGCATTAAAGTTGCACATAGACATCCACATAACATAATACTTGCAGAGAACAAAAGCAATATTTGAGAGTATCCAACAATGATGTCTAATGAAAGAGATAATTGCCCAGACAACTACCTACTATTGTGTTAAGACATAACTTAATCAATACCTCTATGTTCTAACATTAATTTATTAATATGATATGTGATCAATCGATAACTTAAGTCACTTTATTATCTAATTTCCTAATAAATATATGATGACCATTAAGACCAATTTAATTTTATCCCCCACCTTTCCCACATTACAAACATATCTAGATCAAGCATGTCATATAAGATGTTTGCAACATGATGCTGAGTTGTGCAATCGATCAATAATTAAATATGATGGTAGAGGAAGTGTTAGCACATAAATAGTGTAACATTTAGAAGAATTTGCCCAATACTGACACTTGCAAATTCGTCTCTCCATCCAAGCTAGTGCTTGCCAACCTCGGGGGGTGTCCCTAGACTTGCATGCATTGCTTTTCCCATTAGATCTGTAAGACAGACACATAAAAAGCAAACAAAAGTTTCCTTGGCATGCAACCAAGGTGCCAAAGGTGTTATAAAAATGTTTTATATATAGTGGTGGAATTTCCTTCAACATTAACTTTAATGATGAAAGAGAATTAAGAAGAAAGCGTTTTAGATGGTAGATTTGTTACTAACTTACTAATATAAAGGCCTAAGAACTTCCGACCTTGTAGGCTATAGTCTATAAAGAGGAAAACCCATTATCCAATGTTTTGGGGCAACATTGGGTAAATTTGGGGTAGTTGGGGCAAAAAGTCCAAATTGGGGGCTACACTAGTAACCCCTCACATTTGATTAAGGAAGAGAGAGCCCCATAAGGATTCTATAAATAAAGGAGAGATGAAATGATTGAATTATCTCTATTTTCTTGAGATGAGACTTTGTGGGTTTTAAGACCCCCTTTCTTTTGCCTAGTCTTGGTGAAGGTGATCCCACCCTAGCTAGTCTCCACTGATTTTGGTGGTGAAAGATTCCACCCTAGTCAACCATCTTCTCTTCATCAATTATTTGTTATCAATCACCTAGGGGAAACTTTGACTGTGATTTGGCACATCTGATTAGTGTGAACTCAAGTGTAGCACGACCCTTATAAGCCCTACGAATACCCGCAGGTCTTGACGGGTCTTATAGTAAGACGGGTCACTCGGATAGAACACGCGGCTTCTACCTAGCCCGCAAAAACCCGCATAAAACTCGGCTACCCACATTGAACCCATGAAGAACCACATATAACCTACATAAGACCCATGGAGACCCTCATTTTTTTTTGTTAAATTTTTTTTCATCGATTTTTCTAATGTTTTTTTTGCCGAGTCTTATATGGGTCGTTCCTGAGTCTTATACGAGTCTTATATTGGTCGTTCTCGAGTCTTATACGAGCCGCCGAGTCAATACCCAGACGAGTCTTAGATGAGTTCCATAGGATTCAGTGACTCTCCATACAAGGTCTAGGTGATGTTTTCTCTCTATCCTATTACAACATATTCTCTTGAAGCAATCTCGGACCTGTTCTAGCCACAAAGCAACTCTTTGTGGTATTTAATTGGTCAATGAGTTTCTTTCAAGGGCAGCGAAGATATTTTGTGGAGTGTTTGGTCACTACAATGTTCTAGGTGGCAAGATTTATTTGACGATTTTGTTAGGGGACCACAAGGCCGAGGGCCTCAAACCCTAATTCTAGCAACGAATCAATTACGGAGGGTAGGTTGTGAATTGTCGAAGAAAGCAAAGACTTAGACACAATAGAAATTAGCAAATATGGGTACAACAATCTTAGATTCAAAACTTTAGAAGTTCATAAAGCTTTTGTTCCTCGGGATACTTTGATGAGGCAAGAGGAGGGCATACACTTCGTAACATACAAGACTTTAGGACATGAGGTGTTGACCTCTACCGGTCAACTACCCATGCAGTACACCCCCTTTTTCTTTGCAAGAAAGGGGCAGCACCTGATCAGCGTGTCCGTGCCATCCAGCAGTCATCAGCAGCTTGATCAATCTAATTGTAAACCCAGTCTGCATGTATTAATTGTAAATAATCTTAGCAGATATGAGTCGTGTATGTGAATTGCCTAGGTGGACCTAACTTTCTAGTGGTAATCTATGTCCCGGAAGGTTTTTCGTCTTACCGATCCATGGACCGGCAGAGTTTTTCTTCAAACTTGACCCCAAAGCCGGGATAGATTTTGTCATTGGAATTTTAGGAGAATCCTAGTGTGATGATCTGCTAGATTATAGTTGTGTCGCAGAACTGGGTGATTTGTGAGGGTCTATGTTAAAGGGGTTTTCTCCCTTAAGATGTAAATTGTAAAAGTCATGATGTAATGTGTCCTGAGGGTCGAAAAATGTTTTAAATCCCCTCATGAGTCCTAAGTCCTAGGTCCTAGGTGATGTTTTCGAAGGCTTAGTTCGATGATCCATTTTAAAATGAATTAAGAAATTAAAAAATAAATAAAAATAATAAAATAATAAAATAAATAAAAATTAAAAAAATGAAATAAATAAAAAATAATAAAAAAAAATTTAAAAAAATAAAGCAAAAACCCTAACTAATAAAATAATAATATTTTAAGTGAATAAATCGACGGATGAGATCAAGAGATGTCTTGACCCTCATCAACGGTCGAGATCATTTCTACATGGATCACTCGAACTAGCTTTTGGGATCATTTCCTTTAAATAGGGTGCTAGGGGTCATTTTGAGATCATGGGATATGTGAGTCTAAGACTGAAGAATCTCTCTTGTAAATCTGTTTTTGGTTAATAAAAGAAGACTTTGGGGTCCATATCTTGCTGGTGTTACTCTCTTAAAACGCTGTGAGATTGTTTTAGTTTCTGCATATTTTATTTTCAGTCATTGATAATAGATTTTTTAAGAGTATTGTGAGCACAGGTATCTTGTTCACTTGCTAGGGTTTGGGTGCTGTTAGGGTTTCTGAAGTAATGGCAGGTATCTCCATTACTCTCTGAGATCTAGCAGCATTTTTGCCCTCTTTACTGATGGTTGTTTTGAGCTGTGCAGAAAGCATTTTCTGAAGGAATTTTGTGGGCGTTCGGGGAAGTTCTCGGCTGAACCAGCCAACTCCCGCAAGCATTTTTTGCTGAGCCCAGTTGGATTTGATCCTGGGTCTATCATTCAGTTTTATTTTTCTGATCTGCATGAGAGATTTTCTGAAGTTTTTCACAGTGACAATCTGAAATTTCTGTTCTTTAAATATTTTCTGTGCTTATTGATGAATCTGGCTGCTAAGGGGCCAAATTTGTAAATTAATCAGCTGTCTTAGGGTTTCAGAATTTTCTGATCTAGGGTTTCAATTTTAGTTTTGCTTAGGTCAGGTTTATTTAGGGTTTTGATTTTGGTTGTTTACAAATTTTTGGGTTTTATTTCAGGTTTCAGTGACCATTACAATTGTAAGCATTCTGCATTGGGTTGTAATCTTTCTGACAGGCACGCTCAAATTCTGCAAATTTATCCTGGCTGTCACCTATGTCCTCATCACGTCCACCCATCCAGTCACCAAAGCCATCTCAAACAAGCAAAAATCAGAAGTCTGTGCAGGTAGCTCATCGGTTTAAAACCTATAAAAAGGAGGAAGTGCGATTGAAAACTGAGCATCCGTCTAGGCTTTCAAAAGAATCGACTTAAGTACACTGTTCTCAAGCCTCGGTTCATCTGCAAACTGGCTGGTGTTGTGCCGCAGCCGAATTCGCCTTTCGCAGTCTTCAACCAACACGTTTCTCCTCACCGCCGTTTGAAGGCCGCATACGTTCAAACAGTGGCACAAAATTTTATTAAGTGGCAGATCCCGAATCTCAGTTCAAAGCACTCAGGATCACGATTTGGCTCTGGTTATATTATCTTTCAAGATTTCTGAGCGTATGCGTGATTCCAGTCTCCTCAGCGCGTTAAATCCTCGGCGGCCAAGTATTCTTCAGCAAAATTGCTTTCTACGCACAGCAGGTAATCGGAGTAACAGGTAAATCTAGCTTCCATTACGCATATTCGAGGTTCTGCGTCGGTTTTTGATGGCTCGTTGATTATTCCTTAGCACAGCGCCGTCATCGTAAGTCTGCGGTTTCCCTTTTGCAGTCGGGTGAAAGGTCTTGTTCCGATTTCATAGCGTAGTCGTAGGTTTTGCAAAGGGGTTTATCATAGTTTCATTTCTATTTTCGATAGGTTTAAATTTCGTATAGTTCTTTTTTGTTTTAAGAGATTTAAATTTTATGTTTTATATTTATGTTTTGGTTAGATGTCAGGTTTGGTTTTAATGTTGTTTTGTTTTAATTTTAATTAGTTTTTTAATTAGATTTAATTTTGGTTAAATTTTATTATTTCAAATAAAAAATGAAAAAGGATTTATTTATGGAAAATTGTTTAGGCTTAGTTTTATTTTTTTGTTTATATAATTTAGTTTTAGAATAGATTTTAAATTTTAAATTTTTAGATTTTAAATTTTCATTTTTATAATATTGAAAAATAAAAAATTTGAAAAAAGATTTAAAAAATTTGAAAAAATATTAAAATTTTGTGGAAAATTAGTTTTGCCAGTTTCAGTGGTTTTTCATGTTATATCTTTCATGCTGAGATCTGAATTTTTTCAAGTCGAGATGCGAATATGATATCTAGTTAATGGTTTATGATTCTCGTGGTGGTTTAAAGCATTTATCTTTTCGAAACTTTCAGTTGCTGGATATTGTTTTGGTTATTCTTAAAGCATTGTGTTTTAGCTGATGCCTTTGATGACAAATGATTGCTGTTCACGGTTTATTTTTCTACATCATCTAACAAGTAATCGTTTTAATAAAAATCTCTTAAGGCATTGGTCTGCTAAATTAATCAAATCCATGGAGTCCTTTTTATATCGTATCTCGTGTCTCCCAACCAACTGGTCGACAGTTGGTCTCATCATCTCACAGGGACTACCCCCCTTAGCCACGGGAGACAGGCTTAAACGGAGGGATCGGGGATGAGAGTGACAGCCCCCGGTCTGAGCGTTGTCGTGTCAATCTGCGCGACAACATGAGGTATACAAAGCTTGGACACACTAGAAACACACAGACTCTTGAAGATTCATTGGGATGTGATGCCCAAATGCTAAGGCTCATTCCTTATTTATACAAGAGGTGAGGCGGTTGAGGAAGCCTCTCCAATTACTATTTAAGATTCTCTTTGTTGGTGGAACAATATGGTAGTACATCAGATCATATCCATAAGAGAATATTGTACCAAAAAGTTACACAGTGGATGTTGTTAGACCAGACAACCCACAGATACTGAATAATACATAGTGGAATGGTATTGGTCACCCACGAAACCATGTAATAGAATACTTACAAGATTTATGTGTGCAACAAAATATTGAAAAGATTTTTCATCTTTGTTACACCAGAACGGTTCCCGGGAGGTGGGAAACCCGTTCCGATCATTCTTGCACTCCCGGGAGCTTAGGAACAGTATGGGATCTTTCCCTTTTAGGCGGGAGCTGCAGATTGTTCCAGAAGCTTTGCCCCTAAATTTTTTTGCATTTTCGCGTTCCCATGTAATTGTCTTTTTGGCGGGAAATAGAGTTCTTTTGGTGAGAATTGGAGTTATTTTGGTGCCAAAATAACTCCAATTCCCGCCAAAAGATCTATATTTCCCGCCAAAATATCTCATAGTCTTCCATAAATGCTCTTCCTCGCCTCCTTTTCACTCCATCACTGTAGTTTGTTGTTCACTGTCATTCACTGTAGTTTGCTGTCGCTGTTGGAGAGCGTAGTTGTTCTGGTATAACCTTTGCCCTATCGCTGTTCTCATTTCTGTTCTGACTATTGTAGTATTGTTTAATGGTTGTTCTGCATTTTTTATACCATTTACTTGTTCTGTAGTATTGTTTAATCATTGTTCTGCAATTTTCCATGGATATATCATGGTTATGCAAATGATTTGCTCTGCAGAAATAATGACACAGTGACTGTCCTGAGAACACAACACTTCCAAAGCACATCCATCCTTCGCTATAACCAACCCTTCCTGCCCTGTTCACATCATGGCATCCGTCCATCTGCTCTGCTCTTCTTATGCCCCTGCGGATGAAACTGTAATTCAATCTGATAAATGAGCTGGGGTTCAGATGCTGGCCCTTCCTTTATAGAGACACGTTCATTCATGCGTGAAGTTTAATATTATAAGGACACGTTCATTCACGAAGAGAAAAGCTCATATATGCGTCTCAATATTATATCTCAACGTGTCTGTTGTCGGGTGTTTCCCTTCTTTCTCATTGCGAGGAGTTGCTGTCAATAAAACCTATACCATTTCCAGAGGGGAACTTCGTTACCACAACCGTGCTTATTATTGTGTCCATTCTTTGTTTCGTGCCTGCTCTCACTGACTGGCAATTCTGGCTATCGTGTTATAGGTCCGCGTTTACCCGCCTCAGAGGTGGGGAAAGTGCTTACTATTATGTTAGAAGTTTTATTTGATTAATGATTCTACTTTGCATTGAAACCAAACTTTCCTCTTTCCTTCACGTAACAAGACAATCTTTATTCTTACTAATGAAATTGTGTTGAGCGAAATGAAATTGGTCATTTGGCTGCTCATTGGGCTCTTCAATAATGTCAAATAATAAAATATGTTTTATTTTTGTTTGTGATACACTTTGGGACGGATTCTAAAATCTTTGCTGGCATCATTTATCTTAGGAATAGAGTAAGGTTTATTTATGTGCTTACTATTATGTTAGAAGTTTTATTTGATTAATGATCCTACTCTGCATTGAAACCAAACTTTCCTCTTTCCTTCACGTAACAAGACAATCTTTATTCTTACTAACGAATTTGTGTTGAGCGTAATGAATTTGGTCGTTTGGCTGCTCATTGGGCTCTTCAGTAGTGTCGAATAATAAAATATGTTTTATTTTTGTTTGTGATACACTTTGGGACTGATTATAAAAGCTTTGCTGGCATCATTTATCTTAGGAATAGAGTAAGGTTTGTTTATGTGCTTACTATTATGTTAGAAGTTTTATTTGATTGATGATTCTACTCTGCATTGAAACCAAACTTTCCTCTTTCCTTCAGGTAACAATAAATTCTTTATTCTTACTAATGAAATTGTGTTGAGCGTAATGAATTTGGTCATTTGGCTGCTCATTGGGCTTTCAATAGTGTCAAATAATAAAATATGTTTTATTTTTGTTTGTGATAAACTTTGGGACTGATTATAAAAGCTTTGCTGACATCATTTATCTTAGGAATAGAGTAAGGTTTATTTATTTCTTGGCCATATAAGCTTAGGAGGTTTCTAATCACTTTGGAAATCTTTCAAATGGTTTGACTTGTGTCTTAATTTTGACTTTATTAATTGTATAAGCCTATATATTCTTTAGATTGACCATGGTTAATTTAATTAACTTCAATATTTTTATATGCTTTTTAACTTTATTTAGTTTGTAATTTTATTTATAAAATATAATTTTTTATATGCTTTTTAACTTTTATTTAGTTTGTAATTTTATTTATAAAATATAATTTGAGTGATAGATGTTAAGAAAGTATTCAAGTTTATTTTTCATTGTACATTTTGCTTATAATTTGTTTTTTGTCTCTTGTATTAATCAGGGAAATCATGGAAAGTGGTAGTTCAATACCATGTGGATATGAAAATTCTTCTCTTCCTCCAATTCCAAGTGGTCAAGTCCAACAAAGCACAAACCCCAAGAAATCCTTGTTAAAGCTTGTGAATAAAATTACTAAAAACAAGAAAAAGAATAGTGGTGGTTGTGAAGAATGGATGTGCACATTATGTAACCATGTGTTTAAAGGAAGCTACACTAGGGTGTGGCATCATCTTCTATCCCTATCTGGTGATGGTGTAAAGGGTTGTACATGTACTATTGAGAAAAGGATGGAGTTCACAAAGCTTCATATGGCTTCCCTAGGATCCAATGTAATGAACTTGGACAATGATTGTAATTTTAAAGTACCTAGATCTTCTTCCCATGATATGGAAGATTCAGTTATTCAAAATGCATCAAACCAATTTGAGTCTGTGGGGGGGGGGGGGTCTACTTCTGGGAGGAGTAAGAGGCCCACTAGTTTTTCTCAGGAACAAATTTCTAAAATCTACAATGTAGTACATAGGGATGACGCTGATGATTCTATTGCTGATTTTTTTTATGGCAAATGGAATTTCATTTAATGCTACCCATTCTCCACATTACAAAGAAATTGTGCGAAAAATCATAGCTGCTGGGCCAGGATATACACCTCCAAATTACAACAAAATGAGAACATCATTGTTAGATAAGGGGGTGACAAGAATGTAGGGGCTTATGGCCCCCTTAAACAATCTTGGATTTATTCGGGATGTTCAATAGTTATGGACTAGATAACCGGATTCGTCCTATAGGCCCTCGAATCCCGAATCCAGCGTGTTCGACACGATTCTGCCCTGATTCGTGTCCAAAAACCATGACACGTCGTGTCCTTTCCTGACTTGTCGAATCCGAGGTCGTGTCACAATTTTGGCAGTGTGTCCTGTTTTCCAGGACTCGTTAGGCGGCAAAAGTGACCTGCACGGGTATGAAAAGGCCGCATTTGGTCATTACAGCCACGCATATTTTCATTTGGCAAGCGTTTTGGCAGCTTAATGATCAAGTCTAAGCCCTAGTATTGATGAAAATGAAGATTAAGGAGAATGTCACTTTTACTTAAATTTTTAACATTACCATGAAATGACTCAGGATGTTTGAGAGTGGTTCCGACCTCATTGGATTTCATATGGAGAAAGTAGAATTTAAGATTTCATTCAAAATCCAGTAGACTTATCAGTTTTTTCAGGATTTTAGGATTGGGGGATTGCAATGTTTCCATTGAATTTTGTCATGTATTAGGGTATGGAACTCGTATTTAATCAAGAGCGCCAATCCCTCTATGTACCTTGATGTTAGTGACATTGGTTGTCGAACTCCTGTATCATGACCCTCCTAAAAATGTATGCATCACTTAAACAAAATCTTGACTTGACATGTTATGCTTGTTCTATCTTATGTTAATGCTTAAAGGGTGATATTAATGACAAAGATCCCTATACAGATACAGAGGTAATGACAAAGATACCTCTGGATATTAATGCTTAGAGGGTGATATTAATGACAAAGATCTTGATTTTCCAACAAGACTAAAAAATTAGACATTTCTCGTGGTGGCAAGAGGGCCAAGCATAAGAAATAGATAATAGATTGACATGTATTTGAATTTTGTATGTACTATGCATGCTAATAGCTATAGATGAAGATCTATATTTGAAATCAATAAATTTGTATCATTAATTAAAATTTGTGCAAGGAATATCTAATTATTAATATATATATATATATATATATATTTTTTTTTTAATAAAATAATATATAACGAATCCTACGTGTCCTGTTCCGGGGGGTCAACGTGTCCGAATCCGACACCACGAATCTCGAATCCTACGTGTCCCGAATCCCTGTGTCAGGTGACTTAGGTTATGGATGGTTGGACAGACATTCAACAAAGGCCATTGTTGAATATTATTGTTACATCTCCAGCTAGGCCCTATTTTTTAAGAGCAGTTGATTGTACTGGGAAACTAAAGGATGCTACCTTCATGTTTGAAGTATTGAAAGAACCAATTGATGAGCTTGGTCTTTCAGATGTAGTACATGTAATCACAAATGCATCCCCTGTTTGCAAAGCAGCGGGTTTGATGGTTCAAAGTTGATATATGCATATCTTTTGGACTCCTTGTTGTGTACATGCCTTGAATAATGTCCTCAAAGACATTGGCAAAATATCTTGGATTGCAAAACTCATTTTAGATGCAAGAGATGCACAAATGTACATTTGCAACCACCATGCCTCTTTAGCAATCTATAGGATGTATTCAAGGAAGACGTTTTTGAAACCTGTAGAAACAAGATATGCTACATACTTCATTCTTCAACATATGGTTGGGGTGCATGCATCCTTACAAGCCACTGTTGTTTCCCAAGAGTGGAATGCATGGTCTGAATCTAAATCAGTGCAGGCAAAGAAGATAAGAGAGAAACTTCTCAATGATGATTGGTGGTCTGATTGTAAATATGTTGTTTCTTTCACAACTCCAATTGTGGAGTTGAGTAGATATGCAAATTCTGATTCCCCCACCATTGGAGAATTTTATGAATGTATTGATAGCATGGTAGGCAAGATAAGATACATTATTCAGGATAGAAACCCCTCTTTGGAGTTCTTCAATGAAATTGATAAAATAATAGGGAAGAGATGGATCAAACTCAATACCTCTCTTCACATGGCTGCTTATGCCCTTAATTCAAAGTGGTAGAGACCAATCATAGTTCTACCCATTGATGATGAAGAAGTGAAACAAGGCTTTCTTGATGCCATATGCAAAATCTATACACCTAATGAAGCAACTGTAATGTGGGAACAATTTATTGATTTTGCTACCTTAAACCCTTCCAAATTCTCTCAAGATGTGAGGGTGGACATCAACATTTATGCACAAAGGAATCCCATTGGATGGTGGAGAATGTATGGGGGGAAGCCCAAGATCTTCGAAATCTTGCCTCACGCTTGCTATCTCAAGTTTCTAGTTCATCGACAACTGAAAGGAATTGGTCTACTTATAGTTTCATTCACTCTGTTAAGAGGAATAGGCTTACCTCTAAGAGAGCAGAGAAATTGGTTTATATGCATAGTAGTCTTCGACTTCGCTCAAGGAAGCTACCTGAGTATTTAGAGGGCCCTGCAACAAGATGGGATGTTGATGCTGAGGAGGCTTCTCAGATTGATGATGATGAGGATAATCCTTCACCAGATGCAGGTTTAGTTGGCATACCTTTGGGTAGCATTGCAAGTGATCTTGATATTGGTGATGATGAGGATAATTCTTCACCAGATGCAGGTTTAGTTGGCATACCTTTGGGTAGCATTGCAAGTGATCTTGATATTGATGATGATGATGAATTTGGAGTGCCTAGCGAAGCTCAAGGTTATATGGATAATCTTGATGTTGAAGATTGCACTTTACGATCATGTTCAACTTTAGTCATTAATGTTATGTTTTGGCCTTTGAGCGTTTTTGGACCATGCATTACTTTGCCACTTTGGGCTTTTGTCAATTTTTTTTACAATGTACTACATTGGGCATGCTAGCGATATGAATATTAATATGATGAGTTCTTTGATTTTCACTATGTTTCTTAAATTCAAGAGTGTCTCTTGAATCATTTACATTTTCAAATTTTCATTTTTGAATTTGATATTCATATAATAGATTAAGATTTTAAATTGATTTTAATATTTGAATATTTTGATTATTATATAACTTATATAATTAAAAAAACTTTTTTTGTTTTTTTATTATATAATATTACTGCTCCCAATTAGCCGTTCCCTAGAAATTTTTGGGAAACCTCTAGCCGTTCCAAACACCCATACCCAAGTTTCCAACGTTCCCACGTTCCAGAAACTCATGCAACATAGTTTTTCATGTACAATGGAGGGTCCATCATGCTTCTTCATCAGAAGAGGTAACAATATAATCTCTTGGGTCATTGAGATTATGAACCTAGTGTGGACCATACAAATTGAAATTATAGAATAAGGATGATAAATACATGCTGGGAACCAACTCATTAGATGGTGCTGCTTTTTCACAAAGAGGATTTTCACCAAGAGGATTTTCATGTGCGAGTACTCTTCACAAACTCCTCACAAATGCTCACACAAATGCAATGAGATAGTTGTGAGTAAACGTGAGGGGGTTGGGTCACTTTTCTAGGCTTGGGAGAGGGGTAGAGGCATTAACAAAAAAAAAAGAGTTTGAAGTATGAGTTGCCGCCTTTTTTTCCCGTGGACAAGCTCCGCCAGTTTAAGACGGTCTCGGCTGAACTGGCCTAATCAGTGTCCAGCTTGACCGGTTTGGTAACAGACCGGCCACCAGACTGGTTTTTCTACCTAGCTGACCCGGGCAGGGGTCTTGCTCAGTCTACCAGGCCGAATCCGTTTCGGACTGGCCTAGTTTTAAAACAATGGTGGATTTAGTGGATCTTTTCACCTTGCTCTGTTAATTTTAGAGGGCATTAATTTGATGTATAATATATCAACAATATTATTTGAGATTGTTTTCAATGGATGAGTGCGAGTGATAACAATGCACTAGTTATTGACTACAATTTTAACATTTCATTTCTTGTGCAAGAATTCAATGACATTCCAGATAAATAAGGTGCACATTTTGAACCAAACTATATTGACTGAAGCAATTAAGGAATTAAATTTGATTGTATATGGCTGAATCAAGAGATGCTGGGAATTTGGCTAAAGAGGGTGGCTGAGAATTTCTTGTGTACTTGTTGGACATGTTTAAATGGTTTCTGTGGTGATCAATCTTTTGTATGCATTTCATTTCTATTATGAAAGATCAAATGCTACTTAAATTTGTTTCAAATATTTAAGAGTTTGTAATTAAATAACATACATGCATATTGTAGATGTGCAAATTTAAAATCCCGACCCTTCTAAAAGCATTGGAGTTTGAAGTTGTGAAGTGCACAGAAAACATTGGTGCTAAACTGGATTGTTAATTTTGTGATAGCATATTTAAATCTAGCATTAAGCAGATAATCAAACTTCATACTAATTTCTATATATTTTCTGAATTTATTATGAGCTAAAGATCCAAATGGATGGATTGAATGTCATCACTAACAAGCGAAATTTTTCCTGTGCCTTATAATTCTGTTTCTCCTTCTGCAGCTGCAAATGCTCAAACCCAAAAGATATGGAGAAGAGCACCGGCCAAATTTAAGTGGGGAGGGGGAGGAATTTATTTACCACTCAAAGGGCCATTCATTAAATCCCAGCCAAAGAGGCTGGACACGCTATGAACCATGGCAGCCAACTAAAATCTGAATAGTTCTGTGGCTTCTTACTAATAATGAATGTATCAGAGAAAGTTCCTATCTTAACAATAATGTCATTTACATTAATGTAACTTCACAATCAGGGCTCTTATTATTGTAATTGCCTCTGATAACGAATTTCTTTCCTTTTATTGTGATTGTTTCCAAAGGTTTATGCGTTCTTGTGACATTACTTTTGGTCTGTTGTCTCCTTCAGTTTAATGGATTACTTTTGAAGCAAGGAAACATGGTTTTCTGGAATATGAGGAATTTCATACTTGAACCTTTTTGTAGCTTCCAAAACTTGTTAAAAGTTAGTAGTAAGTTATATGGCATATAAAATTTTAGAAAGAGGATCTATGTTCTGTAACAAATGGAAATTGATTGCATCTATGTTATTATAGTGCCTCTGTTACAAGAAAAGCAGAAGGAATTGATATGCCAGAGTTACTTGCTCTGGTCTGTGCCTTCCCAGCCTTGTTCCAATCCCCTTTTAGGGTCCAGGGATTTGAATATCAACCAAAGTGTGTATGCATTCAGTAATAATGTTGTTTCAAGGCAGCGCCCATCTATAATGCATGCATAAGATGCAATAAATTACCCCCCCCCTAGACAGACATCTAGTCCGTGCATAATCGATAGGGAACTCAATATTTCAATATACATTCCTGGAACAAGTCTTCAGTTCTTATCGTGCAAGGGTCTTTTCAAGGGTCTTTTCAATATTTAATATATTATTTTGTTGGCTTCCATTAAGAAGGGGAGAAACTTGAATTTTTAAAGAGTGGAATTTATATCGTAATACTCAAGGGTTTTTATCAGGCTAAGTATAAAATCAAGTAAAATCTTATTTCAAATTGGTAAAAAGTGCTGTCAGCATTGTGTTAGATCGTAATGTTTATTTTATGTATCTAACAGTAATGTAGTAGTGTAACAATGTGAAATAATTTATATTTAAGAATGACACTTAAATAAATGTTATCAATGACTGGTTTTGTTTGATTGCCCTGAAGACACCGATGCACGTAATTACTTATGGGCTATGCACTGTCCAGTTAGTTTGCACTTCAGTAAGTTTTGTTTGGTTTTTGCTCAACCTGGGAATCCGGGAATATGCTTTGTCCATACTACTGGAATATGGGATCCCAGAGAGTTTTTGGGAAACAGAAGCTATCAATGTAATATTAGTTGTTCCGTAATATAAATATATTTATGGAGCTTACAAAAAAAATGTTATCAATGACACGGGAAGTGGTTTTTAATGAGAATAATGGAAATGCTTAATATATTTACAACATTCTTGTATTTCATTTCTAAACATAAAGATATAATACATCTCTTTTTCTGCCTCTTTAGTCTTTTTACATATTCTCCTTGTTTTAGTTTAACGTGGTATCAAAGCTATACCTTGGATGTGGAGAAAAGACATACAAAGAAAAGTAAGAGAGTATATACGAAATTCATATATTTTGGTATTCAAAAAGGGAAAAGACTCCATTGAATCTCTTTGGAGAATTAGCTGCTGTGACGGGTGTTGTAGATCCATGGCTAATCGAAGTTTCCTTATTCTAGGAGAAGTTGACCAGACCTTTAAGTCATTTCTTGAGGGCTGATTTGAAAGACAATGGTACACTAGCTTGAGTATTCAGAATGGGAAAGAGCTGCTGTGACGGGTGTTGTAGATCCATGGCTAATCAAGGTTTCCCTATTTTAGGAGAAGTTGACCAGACCTTTAAGTCATTTCTTGAGGGCTGATTTGAAAGACAATGGTACACTAGCTTGAGTATTCAGAATGGGAAAGAGGAATTGGCAAATTGGCTCAAGAATTAAACTCTGGCAGTTAATCAATCAAGATGATTTAACCAGTTGATAGTCAGAAAGGTGGTGACTGTGGTGACATGTAATGGCCCTAACCGATAAGATTTTATCTTATTGCAACACCTGACCCATGAAGCTGTGGTTTATAGTGGTATAGAAGTAAGTCTGGTTTGTGGCTATGGAAGATAGGACTCAGGTGTAGTGATTTCAAATATCAATTGACCTAGCAGCATTGAAAATTGAAGGTAAAGGTATACCATAATTTTTGCGATAAAATTCTGAAGTTATAAGAATTATCAGCTGTTTGCATTTTGTTTTTGTTTTGAAGTGATATTAAGTAACAAAAATCCAAACTGCAAAATCTGCTGTCGATCTCTTCACAACTTATAAATTGTAAAATTCTTCCATAAGCAGATATTTTTTCAAGGGTGATAAGTTTAAATTATCTTTAAATAGTAATATGTGGCTTTGTTCTATATTGGAGTAATAGGTATCTGTGTGTGTTTGTTTTGGAGCTGTAAGAAGATTTTGAACGATGTACAAAACTTTATCATTCTGGAATCCCCTGCTTAGTTCCCATCCCCTTTTAAATCTAAGAATTGGAGTATTAACCAGAGTGTATGCATTCAGTTATAATGTTTCAAAACAATGCTCGTCTACCATGTAGACTATGCAATATGGATAAGTGCTTAGGGGGAGGGATTTAATTCATTTTGTGCAATATAGGTAGGAACTCCATGTTTCAATGTACATTCTTGGAACTTCAAGTCTTCCATTCTTATCTTCTGCATTGCACATGATATTTTGATGAATAATCTTTATTTGACATTAAAAGGGCAAGGGTTTGCGTCCATTAAGTTGATCACTTTGTAGAAAATGGACTTGAAATTTTAAAGATTGGAATTTGTAACCTAATAAGCTCAGAGTTTGATTGGCAAATCATAAAATCTAGTGAAATCTTTATTTCAACTGGGAAAAAGTGTGGTCATCATTGTGATTTTCATTTTATGTGTATAAGAGGATTATTGTAATGTAATAAAGTAAGAAATAATAAATGATATTTTAGTTAACGTTCTCTATGACATCAAGATAATAGTTCTTGATATATATACAACATCCTTACATGTTATTTATGAGCAGAATGCTATAATTGTAGGAATTTACAGGGTAAGTTTCTCAAACAGAACACCAAAGGACATTGCTCACAAATAGATCACAGATCAATACACCAATATTGTTGACGTGGTTAAAACCCTCAAAGAGGGAAACAATCCACAGCTTGAGCCAACGCGGCCACTTCAGTGAATTTATTAATAAAAGAATGAAAATTTACATAAGCTTCTCTCATGAATGTTTACCCTACAAATGACCCTCCATGCTCTTTAAATAGAGATCATGGACCAATTGAGTGTCAAGCCACGGATCAAGTGTCGGTAATACCGAGGAGAGAATGAATCGTCAGATCACTACATATCGTAACCGTCAGATTGTAAGTTACAAAAGTACATAGTAAAGAAACACACTTTACCTAACTCCACACTAGACCAAGTTATACTTAACTATTTCCTGTGTCGGAATATCCTAACATCCTCCCTTAAGAACAACTTGGGATAGGATTGAAGGCTGTACAAATATGACACAATAGAAGGAAGGATGCATTAGAGTCTATCCCCCCTAAGTGACAACTTCCTGAACTCCAACCATAAATCGAAGTTTAGTAATTTTTGCCTCTGTGAGAGCCTTTGTAAAAATGTCTGCAACTTGATCATCTCTTGAATAATATTGCACTTCAAGAACATGGTCGTGAATGAGCTTTCTGATGAAGTGCATGTGCATTTCAATGTGTTTGTTGCGCTGATGTTGGACTAAATATTTGCATAGTTGAATGGCACTTTGATTATCACACCAAAGTGTAGTCGGATGCTGCTGCTGAAAACCAAACTCTGACAGGATCTGACGAAGCCACAGGGCTTCCTTACTAGCTTCTACGGCACCATGATACTCTGCTTCTGCTAAAGAAAGAGAAATGGAACTTTGTTTCTTGCAAGGCCATGTAATAGGTCATGAACCAAGAGTGAACACATAACCTATAGTAGACTTCCGATCATCAGGGTAACCAGCGCAATTAGAATCAGTGAAACCAACCAATAGAGGAGATGCTTCTGCACTGTAATGAATCCCAAACTGAACTGTACCTTAAACATAATGATGTATTCTTTTAACTGCTTTCCAATGACTTTCATGTGGGTTTTGCATAAACCGAGCAATAAGGCCAACAACAAAGAAAATGTCAGGACGAGTATGGGTCAGATACAAATTTTTTCCTACAAGTTGACGATATAAGGTAGCATCAACTTCAGGGGAAGTACAAGCGATTGGAAGTTTGGCTCCAGACTGAAAGGGAGAAGGGGCTGGCTTACAGTTTTCCATGTGAAAATGGCGTAGAAGATCACATGCATACTTGGACTGGGAAAGGGAAATACCTTCTTTGGATTGCAAGACTTGAAGACTAAGAAAATAATGCAAGTGTTCTAAGTTTGTCATTTCAAACTTCTTTTTAAGGCTGGACTTCACATGGTTTATAAGGTTGGGATCACTACCAGTAAGGATAAGATATCAACATAAAGAACAAGAATAATAAGAGACTTGCCTACTTTCTTGGTGTAGACAGTATTGTCAGAATGACACCTAGAAAAGCCAGTTTCTAAAACAAAGCTATCAATTTTGGCATACCAAGCCCGAGGAGCTTGCTTGAGACCATAAAAGGATTTCTTAATCCGACATACAACACTGGAGTTTGTTTGTATAAAGCCAGTAGGTTGTTCCATATAGATTTCTTCATGCAAGTCCCCATGCAAGAAAATAGATTTAACATCCATTTGATGGATTTCCCATTTGAAAGAGGCAGCAACGGAAAGAACAAGGTGGATAGAGTTCATTTTGGCAACAGGGGAGAAGGTTTCAGTATAGTCAATGCCTTCAACTTGGGAAAACCCTTAGCAACAAGACGAGCTTTATGTTTATCAACTTTTCCATCTGGTCCATACTTGGTTCTATAAACCCATTTGCATCTAACAAGTTTCCATCCCTTTGGTAGAGGAACAAGATCCCATGTATCATTTGCCAATAGTGAACGATATTCTTCATTCATAGCTGCGTCCCAATTTAGATGGCCTGCAGCTTCTGCAAAGGTGTCAAGATCATAATTCACTGAAGCTTGACCCAGTAAAGAAGAGGCTCTACCAAACTGAGAACGTGTACGTCGTCGATCTTTAGGATCACCGACAAGAGCGCCTACTGCATCCCAAGTAGCATGGACCCATTTTGGAAGCTCGGGAGCTAAAGGAGGATCTTGAGGTGGGGGAGGATTGCCATCCTCGCTTTCATCATTTGAAGAAGAAATATTTTCAAAAGTAGAAGAGATAGAGAGAGGTGGCACATTCGCCGATCGATATATTTTCAGAAAACTTTACATCTCTTCTAATGATAACATTTTTGGACTTGAATGAATAAGTCTATATCCTTTGACATCTTCAGAATATCCAACAAAAATACATTTTTCACTCTTAGGGTATAAAGCTTTATGTTTTTCATCTAAAATATGGGTCCATGCTTCACTTCCAAAAACACGAAAGTGACTTACATCTGGTTTAATTGAGCTCCATGCTTCTTCTGGAGTGATATTCTTTAAAACCGTAGTTGGAGTGCGATTTATTATGTAATTTGCACAGTTAATTGCTTCTGCCCAAAAATTAAGACTAAGTCCTTTAGATTGAAGCATACAATTAGCCATTTCCTTTAAGGTGCGATTCTTCCTTTTAGCTACACCATTTTGTTGTGGAGTATATGGAACAATATGTTACATTTGAATTCCATTCACAGTGCAAAATTTGATGAATTTGTTGTTAACATATTCTCCGCCATTATCATACATTAGCTTAAGAATTTGATGTCCAGATTGTTTTTCAACAAAGGCCTTAAAGGCCAAGAACATGTTAAATACTTCACTCTTGAGTTTTAAGAAGTATACCCACGTGCGTCTGGAGAAATCATCAATGAAAATTAAAAAATACTTGTAGCCAGAGAATGAAACAACTAGAAGTGGACCACATAAATCACTATGCACAAACTATAAAGGGGCTAAGGCGTGCCAAGAGGCACGTTTTTAAAAAATATCCTGATGATGTTTTCCGAGTACACATCCAGAACAAACACCATCTCTGCAGAATACCATTGGAAGACATGTCACCATATTTTATTTACATAGATTCTGAAGGGAGCGATAGTGTAAGTGACCAAATGGCTCATGCCAAAGTTTGGTCACTTCATCATTATGAGTGACAAATACTGAGGGAAGATTTGATGACCCATAGTTGTTAAACTTATACAACCTTGTAGAATCATCAGCAATGCCAGTAGCTAAAATCTGTCTAGGATCTCTTAGGTCCTTAATTACAATATCATGAGGTGAAAATTCAAGGATTTTACCTTCACCTGAATGAGTTATCTGATATACATATAGAACGCTGCAGGATAAAGTTGGAACACATAATACATGATTAAATTGTCCATTGTCTATATGAACAGTTTCAGTCCCTACAACACTAAGAGATCTATTATCACCAACATATATATTTTTGGTGTTACAATCATTTAAAAAAGAAAACATGGCTTTGTTTTTGGCCATGTGATAAGAAGCTCCAGAATCAATGAGCCACTCATGAGAATTAGAAGAAGAAGATACATTTAGTGCATATCCAGACCGAGATGTTTGACAACCACATGCAGAAAGTGTTATTCCTGAAGATGAAGTTGAAGTTGAAGAGTGCTCCAAATGGATGTTATGCTTCTTCATTGTTGCTTCTAAGGCTTCCATCTTCTTAAAGCATTTGGATTCTAAGTGGCCATCTTGATTACAAAAGTGGGAATGTCTATCAGTCTTCTTCCCTTTGTTTTTATTTGCCTTATCATTTTGTTGAAATGATTTTTCATTTTGAGGCTGAAATTGCTTAAGACACTTGTTTGGTTTAGGACCATTCTTTTTAGAGTACAACTTCTTAAGATTCTTTGAATTTGGTTGCTGTTGGGCGGCTAAGGTTTTCTTTGAAGAGTTTCCAAGATTAAGAATACCAAGGTGTAAGAGTTTTTCTTGTTCTCTTATTAAAGAATCACAAAAGGCATCAAAGGAAGGGGACTTGTAGTTCTGTCCTTGAAAAATGAAGGCTTCTCTTGTAAAAAAGGTGGAAACAAACACAGAGTAGGCTGGTCCCAACTTTGTAAGAATGGAATAGATAAGGTTACCATCTTCTTTCTTACCCTTAACACTTTCCTAGAGAAGTTTAAGGGTCTTGAACTTGGACAGAAAATTTTCAAGGGAAAAAAATTTATTGGGGTCCATTGTCTGGAGAAATAGACATCCCTATCAACCCACATGTTTGATCTTGCCTATTTTCCCATTTGGCTGCTTTATCTTCATCTTTCAGTTTGGTTTCTTGCCCTAAGGCTATTCTGTAAAGACCTTTACTTTTAAGTAAATCCACAATGTAGGACCACCATTGGAAGCAGTTGGTGCTGTCAAGAATAACTTGGCATTGACTTTCCGTTTTAACAAAAACTGAAGCTGTAGATGCTGAAAATAAGTATTCCAATGGAAATATCTCAAAAAAATACGCTGATTAAAAAAAAACGGCTCTAAAAACAACTTCCGGATAAAGAAGTTATGGCTTTTTGAAGAAAAGTTGTTGAAGATGTCGACGAAGTGCGGGAATGTGCGGAAATAAATGATAATGTTATATTTAAAAAAAACTGCCCCGTTTCCAAACTTAATCTAATTAGCTCAAAAAAAAGAAAGACTTGAACTCAAAACCTCTATTCTCATAAAGTAGCTTTGGACCAAGTGAGCTAGATTAAAAAGTTAGTAATTTTTGGAAAAGAGGAAGGTTCTTTTTTAGTCACTGAAGCTTTGGCGTGTGTGCTTACTTGAGAAAGCTCTTTTTGCCTACAAAACAACAAACACAAAACCCAACACGGACATACAAAAAAAAAAACAAAAAAACTTACAGCTTGAAGTTAGCTTTAGCCGAAAACTAAATATTTTCCTTAATGTTTTTGATTTTCCGAAATCACACTAAGGCGCGACGGAAAAGAGCATACGCATGAGAAAAATCTCTCCTTTCTGTTTCTAATTTGCCCAGATCGCACAGTCATGGGGCAAAGAGCATACTAAAAAATGAAAGGTAAGATCTGGTAATAAAAAAACAAGGAGTTAAATAAATCGAAATACACAGAGAGAAAATAAATAAAAACTGCAAATAAACACTATATACCTCCATATCTTAAAAATGACGTAGCTAGGGCTATCAGAAACCTTTTCGCGTGAAACGAAAGGGGTTCCTCAATGAAACATATGCTCTCAACACAATAAAGCAGTCTTCTTGGCCCGAAAGCAGTAAAAAATAGTAGATCTAGAAAACGACAGTCGGATGCAGTTCTAGCGGCTTCAGTTTTGGATCACCAACGGATGCGACCCTCAACTTGGCTCTGATATGATGTAGGAATTTACAGGGTAAGTTCCTGTTGAGGCCTCGAAAATCGCTGCCACAACAAAGGGGAAACCACCCGGTCCGGACCTTGAAAGCAGTTCCTTTTCCGTTTGGGATAGTGGCTCCGACTGGGGATAATGGGACCAGTTTCCCAATAATAGATGAAAGTGGGATGGACGAGTAACTTATGAGGTATGATAGTGATGAGTAAACAACTAAAACTATCAACGAAATATATATTAACTATAATCTAATCCCGGGACTTATCAATCTTTCAAAGCGTAGCGTTTGATAATCTGTGCTTTAAGGCAGGCATATAGATGACTCTAACACTAAAGCATAGATGTTTAAACCATTTAAGATTGCTCTACATAATTAGTTACGCAGAGCGATAATAGCGAATTACTACACATTGTCATTCATATCATTGCTACATGCATGATTAAAAGAAAGGCATATCACAAAACATCCAATAGTGGAATGAAATGAAGATTTGCTGTTACAGCGCATACATGTATTCAATAATAGCAAAAGATAATAACACAACAATTCATATGAAAGGAAAGAGGACAGATGCAGATAAAAGTACCATGTAAGCTGCTCAACAATCCATTATATAAATCGCTATGTCGCAGTCCTTCCTTCAAACCAGAAAGCATTCCAAACAAGAGACAATAGTGCACAAATGCATAAAACAACCTTCTCGTCAAATAAAGGACTATTGGTCGAGTTTCACAAAAGAATATAGGCTGAAGCACAATAGTGCAAACTTCAGCCTTTAAGTCTATTACAAAATTTTACGACCCTTTCCAAAACAATGAAAGGGTCTATAAATACTAATCTAATCTAAATATCTAAGAAAAACTGAACAACTATGAAATTGGCATCAATAAATGTTTTTCCATCTTTCTTGGTGATCTGGCAGTCGGCAGCAATGCTTCATTCGGTGGGCTCTTTGCCTTTAAACCTCAACTGACATATCGTAAGCATTGGCTGTACTTCCGGTGGAGTGTTGAGACGCGACGTGAGCTGGGCATCATATGTGGCATCCTGAATGTCGGGGATTAGGCACTTGAGAGCATCTGTTAAACACTTAAGAGCCGACCTTTGAGTGTGCGGCTTGATTAGAAAGTGCCAATATGCGTCGGAGGTTAAAGTATTTACTCCAGCGATTAACTTTCTCCTTTCCTCCAGTCCATGATAATTTGTTTGTTCAATTATGTTCGCCGTAGTTATGCTTCCAGGTGTACACTGAGAGATCATGTTGGCCCAATAGAGTGTATTGTTGACCAAATCAATCATATTGTTGGCAATCAGTTTACACCTTGAAGCTGCCCTTTCCGCTTTCATCATCTGAGTGTTCCATTCCGTGAAGAGTATGTCTTTGAATGGATCATAGATCCTAGGCAATTATGCTTCTTTCCCCATATCAGTATCTTGCCAATCAAGATATGAAGTTATGGTTTCTTCGGTCTGATCTAGCTCATTTCTGGCTTTTTCAATTTGCTAACATACTGCTGTAGATACTTCACATAATGGCTCAGCCTCAGTTAATTGTTGGCACAAGAGTCTAACCTGAGAGATTAATGCATTATTTATTTGAGCTGCCTCTGCTCTGAAATCCTCGACTTTCTTAGTGCCCTTGATATCTTCGAGCTGTGCTAATAATTGAGCGATTTGCTTATCCTTTGACTTCGTCATTAGCTCGTTTGCCTCTCTCAATTGTGCCAATGCCTCCGTTAATTCTTTCTGCTTCTGGATTGCACTCTGATCAATCCTCTGGTTTTCAGTTTGCAGTTGCTGGGTTAATACATTGTTTGCTTGCTGTTGCGCCAGCAACTGCTCTTCTAACTGTGCTGTCTTGTTTCGTGCTTCGGCTACTTCTGCTTGCAATGCACAAATTTCCTGGTCCTTAGTCTTTAACAAAAGACTTACCTCTGATGCTTTATCAATAGTTGCTGCAGAATAAGCTCCCGCATACTGCGATAGCTTGGTTAGATCATCAGAGGGGTCCAATTCTTCCTTCCAGAGTACATTCCCTGTGACTGTTTGCTCAGGAAAGATGGAAGGTTGATCAAGCCTTCGTCTCTTCCTTGAGCGCTTAACAACTGCTTTCAGCCTCGGGCTGTAGAAAACGTCCAGGGGAGGAATATCTTCCACCTGGAGCACAATCTGATCGGAAGGGTCTTTGGTGATTACCTCGAGATCCTTTGAAATGGGTGGGCCGCTGGTTCCGCTTAGAACCTGAGAAGAAGTGGTGTCTGGTGCGTCTTTGGAGCCTTCCTTTCCACTGATAATGGAATCGAATTGATTCCATTGTTTCAGCAATTCAGGATCTATGGAGGTCTGTGATTTACTCTTCTCCTTTTCTTGTTCCAACCTCTTTTGCTCCTCCAACTCTTTCTGCTGCTGTTCTTCTAACTCCTTTCTCTGTCTATCTGCCAGTTCTTTCCTTTGTTTTTCTTCTTCTTCCTTCTTCCGCTGTTCCTCTATCTGCTTCTGCTTTCTCTGCTCTTGTTCCTTCTGTTCTTTTTGCTACTTAGCCATTTGCTCCTTTTTCTGCTTCTCTGCCTGCTGCTTCTCTTGCCTTTCCTCCTGTTGTTTATTTTGTTCTTTATTTACAACAGGAGATTGGGTTGTCTGCTTCTGACCAGGCTCGCTTGAGGAGGACGCTGAGGTTAATGACAATAAATCTAGAGGCAGAGTTTGCAACCTCTGCTCTCTAAGTTTATTGAACTCAGTTAAACTCTCATCATTGTATCTCATCTTGGCAAGCTGCTTGGTTTGGCCTATTGAATCGGTAGCTCTGAACAGGTCATCAAACTCATCCTCTTGATGGTCAATCTTAGTCAGTTTGGCCTGTTCTAGGGCATTGTAAGCAGTTTTATGTGGATCATAGAGTCTGGCTGGCATAGTGGGCAGGGATAAAGCTTGCATCTTTATAGCCTCCTTTTCTGCATGCTGAAGATTATGCAGAGTAAAAACACCCATCCTTAAGGGAAAAGAGGGCCAACCCCTCTTCTTCTCTTTCTTGAGTGTTTGGGTTACACTCTCGGCCATAATTTGGTAGGATATCTCTCGGGCTAACAGTTTGTCTGGAACATATAGAGGGAGAACATGCGGTTTGGCTTGGCTTCCATAAACCCTAATATAGGTAAAGTGCTCTTCTCCAAACCATCCTGCTATAGCTGGTAAGTCGAAGAAAGCGAGATAGGAGATTTTGGGAATAGGCTGATCAAAAATGGAATAATGAATAGGAACCATAAAACCATTGCAAATTTGATACAAATGGTCCTTGTAAGAGGACTTCCATAATTTCCGATGATACAAATGAATGGGCGAAGGATCTTGGGTGGTCCATCTCCAACCGAGGATGGGAAACTCAGAGTTAAAACACAATGTGTCCATAATGTAGGCGCTATAATAAAATGGAGGGATTTTCCTTTCGGTGACTACAGATTTAGCTCTAAAATCCCGAACAGCTATAGTCAATTTATCAGAAAGGATGGTGGCCCAATCCATGATAAAACTATTAACAGCTGCTTCCATTAGGGGAACCATTTCTATATCGAAATTGGAAGAATCATGTAATCCCCATAGCCTACACATCATAATTCCCGCATAGCAATAGGGAGAAGCCAAGGAATCGACAGAGTACTTACCCGAGCTTTCGTGCTTGTGTTTGGCCGGGTTCTGCCTCCAATCCCGAATGGGGTTAGATGGTACATCATTTTCAGCTGCAAACTTCTCCACGAAGTCTTTGTTGTAGATTTTCTCTGGCTCAGGCAAATGATACATTTCCCTCAGGTGCTCTTGCTTGAACGACCCGAAAATCCGTCCGTCTCTTGTGTGGAACGTTCTGTCAGTGATTGGAATTTCCTCAATTGCCCATCGCACTACATCAGTGTAGGGAAGGACTTGCTCTCTAGCAGCTATTCTGTGAAAAAAGGAATCGGCCAACTCCTTAAGAGTTGCGTCGGACTTTTTGAGTGGGTCCGCAGTAGCCACTGTCACTGAAACTTGCGGTTGTTCGGCCTCTAGTAAATTATATGTGCCCTGCCATGTAGTCTTGTTAAGACCAGTGCATGTAGTGTCTGAAACGAGGTCTTTCTTGCTATTTACAGCAGCTTGACCTGCTACAGGTGTAACAGCAGAGCCCGTAGCCCTCTTGGATCTTTTCCCCATCATGGTTAAGCTTCTCTCAAAAGACGAATTCTACACAATTGCAAGAGAAATCGTAACAACATAATAACAATGACGCTACACAGTGAGATAGATATATCATTTGAAGCGTGCCAAGATTAATTTTCAAAAGTGGCTGCTGATCCAATCGCTAAGAGTATATTGCAGATGCATTAATGGTGATTTGAGGCCTACTACCCATTAAATGTGATAATTATACCGTTATCCGGGTGAATGACTCACTTAAGCGTGCAACTGATATTCTGGCGGTTAAACGCAGGTGTTCATTAATCGAAGGGGCAAAATCTTTTAAATACACACTCATTACCTTATCCCTTGTATTAACGGCATTTTGGGATTCGCGCTTTGTCAACCGGATATGAATATAAAATTAAAGCTTTTAAGTGATGGCTTTTAAGACTGCCGACCACCGATGAGCGATATCGCATCGCTTCGGGGATTAGGTGCTGCACAATTATTACCAAAAGATCGTGCCGACAGCCGATAAGCGATATCGCATCGGGCTAGCGCATGGAAACAGAAGTAGGCGCATATACAATGGTTTGGGGTTACCGATTGCGATATCGCATCGCATCGGGGGTAGGAACCGAGTGCCTTACCGAAGTGCGCGACGGCCGATAGCGATATCGCATCGGGTCGGGATTTAAATCACAAAGCGGTTTCACATGAGGTATCGCCGATAGCTTATCGCCGATATAGCGTCGCGTCGGGGCATGAGTTATGTGCCTTTACTTGGTGTGTATGTAACATTGCCGATCGCCGATAGCGATATCGCATCGGCGGAAACCAAAATGCCATTTGAATGCATCTCTCATGTTGTTGCGATATGCGATCTTGCGATCGCTTTATCGCAATAATAAAAGATTGTTTATTATTTGAAACATTAATGTCCCAAAAAGGCTTAAAAATATGAAAACTCATTTGATTATGCAGCCTTTTTGAATCATGCAAGCATTGATGCCAAAATTTTAAAAGGGACCCATTCCATATGTTAATTTTTTGAAAAATAAGAATGATATGAAATGGGGGGTTGTTGTAGGGTACAACAGTTCCTCAGATAGAACACCAAAGGACACTGCTCACAAACAGATCACATATCAATACACCAGTATTGTTGACGTGGTTAAAACCCTCAAAGAGGGAAACAGTCCACGGCCTGAGCCAATGCGGTCACTTCAGGCAATTTATTAATAAAAGAATGAAAATTTACATAAGCTTCTCTTATGAACGGTTACCCTACAAATGACCCTCCATGCTCTTTAAACAAAGATCATGGACCAATAAGGTGTTAAGCCACAGACCAAGTGTCGGTAATACCGAGGAGAGAATGAACCATTGGATCACTACATATCGTAACCGTCAGATTGTAAGTTACAAAAGTACATGATAAAGAAACACACTTTACCTAACTCTACACTAGACCAAATTATACTTAACTATTTCCTATGTGTCGAAATATCTTAATAATAATACATATTATTTTTTCATTGTCTTATTTCTCTCTCTACATGTTCTCCGTATTTTAATTTAACATGACATTATAGACACTTTGATTGCGATGTTGGGCATTTGTAGAGATAGACCCATACAAAAATGCAAAATTAATTTGTTTAACATAGAAAAGTAAGAGGTGGATTGAATTTTTTTGTAATGGAATTAAGGTAGTCAAAACATTTACTAATTGATTGTACAAGCCATTCAAGCATTCTATTAAATTCATATATTTTGTTATTAAAAAAGGGTAAAGACTTCATTGAATCACACTTTGGAATTAGATCGTCGGGATTGGTGATATATATTAGTGAGCTACCAATCAATGTTTTTCTGTTGTATCATTTCTTGGGGGGTTGAAATGAAAGATAATGGTACCCTAACTTGAATATAAAAAGGAAAAAGGTGACTTGGTAAACATGGTCAAGAATTAAATACAAGTGGCTAACCAATCAAGATGTTTGAACTAGTTGATAGGTAGAAAGGTGGTGATTGTGGTGACATACAATCGCTCTAATAGATAAGATTTGATTTTAGTGCAATCCCTGATTTTAACTTAATATGGTACCAAAACCATGTTGATGTGATGTTTAGAATTTATAAAGAAGTGTAGCAAGTGAAAGTTTGGCCAATTCGGAGAAAGCCAGGTACAAAGAGAAATTGCAAATTTGTTTTGTTTCACACAGAAAAGTAAGAGGTGGATTAATTTTTTTTAATGGAATTGGAGTTGAACATTTATTAATTTGATTGTACACGCCATTGAAACATTCTATCAAACTCGTATATTTTGTTATTAAAAAAATTGCAATGAATCACTCATGGAATTAGATTGAATTAGATTGTTGTCCCTGGTGTTATATATCAGCGGTTATCAACCAAAGTTTTCCTCTTGTACGAGAAGCAAGGCCCATCCTTAAGTCAATAAATGGTGTTATATATCAGCGGTTATCAACCAAAGTTTTCCTCTTGTACGAGAAGCAAGGCCCATCCTTAAGTCATTTATTGAGGGTTGACTTGAAAGATAATGGTACACTAACTTGAGTATGGAGAAGGGAAAAATGAATTGCAAACATGGTCGAGAATTAAACATTGGTGGCAACCAATCAAGATAGTGAACTTACGTGCGATTGTTCTAATAGGTAAGATTATATTTTTAATGCTACTTTTCCTTTTAATTTAACATGGCATTAGAACCACCTTGATTGTGATGGGCATTTATCGGTAATTGTCCCCAGTCAAAGTTCGACATAATGGGAAAAGACCTATGCAAAGAAAATACAAACTTACTTTGTTTAGGATTGAAACGAGGTGGATTGAATTTTTTAATGGAATCAAAGGAGTGAAACATTTATTAATTGATTGTATAAACCATTCAAGCCTTCTACCAAATTCATATTTTTTTGTTATTAAAAAAATTGGCAATTACATGATCAAATTTCTCTACAAATTAGGTGGTTGTGATTGGTGATACATATTAGTGGCTACCAATCTAAGTTTTCTTGTTGTAGGAGGAACAGGACCCAACCTTAAAGTCATTTTATGGAGGTTGAATTAGTTGATAGTTAAAAAGGTGAAGGTTGTGGTGATTTTAGGTGTAGTGATTTTAAAGATCAATTTCACCTAGCAATGTTGGAAATTGAAGGTAAAGGTATGTCATAATTTTTGCAATATAAAGCACAAAATTTTGGAGAATTAAGAAATATTAGTAATTTGAATCTTGTGTTTTTAGAGTGACATGAAATAATATCCACGTTTGAAAATCTTTCAAATTGTAACTTCTACTTTCAAATTCTTTGCAACTTATAAATTAGACAACCCTTGTATAGTTAAATCTTTTTCTAAGATTGATAAGTTTAATTTATTTTAAAGGAGTAATATCATTTTTTGTTTTACATCGGAATAATATAGGTTTTTTTGGAGTTATAAGACTACTTTTGAGATATAGACTACTTCATGATGTTGGAATCCCAAAAACTAAATCGAAAAACTTACCTAGCTTAGAAATAGAGAACCAAACAAATTTTGTCATATGAAGGTCTTTGATAAATAGCATTGAAATTATTCCAAAACTAGACCCATCCTTGATGACTACAAGCAAGAAAATAAAAGTGCATTGCTTCTTACTTTTGTTCTCAAATTTGGCATTCTTCTTCTTATTTGAGACCAATATAATTCTATTAATGTGTCGAGGAAGCTAAAAAACTATATAAAACCACAAAATGAGTTAAAAAAAATTCATTGCAAAACAAACTAATAAGTTTTAAGATGTTAGCATCGTATTCAAGAACAAATGATATTTAGAGATTACAACAATTGAAGAATGAGTTATTAGGAATTGATATAGAAATTAAAGGTAACAAATTTATAACCATTTTGTTAAATAGTTTGCTTGATGTATATTAGAGTTTGATCTTCTGTGTCTTCTTGGAAAAGAGATCCTAGATTTGAAGACTATAGAACCATTGATCCAAGAACACAGGGAAAAGATGAAAGAACATAAAGAATCAAACAACTTTTATACGAAGATAGTGAGGAAGTAGTGAAAATATTGTGATAGTAGAAGGTGTAATTGACAACAAAATGGGGCAAAATCCCTAAAATTGAAGACATACTTTTAGAATTTTTAAAATCGAACATTGCAAACATCATAGTAAAAGTAATCACAATGAGAAAAATTGATTCTTAAGCAAAAAAATGATGCTTTTCGTAATGCTAGATATTATAAGGGAACAAGTAAAGGAGGAAGTCATCAAAGTCATTTTGCGTAAAGTGGTTATAGTCGTTCAAAAAATCGAACCTGCTCTCTTCCACATCGACAACTCCACTTCTCAATGTATCTAGTACATTGGCTCCAAAGTTACCTAATATATCACTTGTAAGAGATCTTTTTCTCAAAACTTGCTAATTGCGATAATAAGATCATTATTGTAGTTGAAGAGAGTGCCCATGAGTTACAAGGGAAAAATTTCTCAATGCAATCATTGGTAGGCTAGGATGGTAACTCTTGAATGAATTGATTCCATTAAGATAGATGTCAATATATACAATAAAAAAGGTGACCCTTGGGATTCACATTCTAGGGTCTTTTCCTATTCGAAGTTTACTATTTATATATTTACATAAATTCACCCAATATCGAAGGATTAGGTGTCCAAAATTCCCCCCTTAATCTGAAGGGATGTTTGTGAGTCCAAGCACCATTCCGAATCTTTCAAACTTTTCTCTTCTAAGAACTTCAGTGAATATGTTTGCAATTTGCTCATTTGTGGAATAATGTTGTAGGTGAATAGTCTTGGCCTCTACATGATGTCGAACCAAATAGTACTTTGTATTGATATGTTTGGTTCGATCATAGAATTTTGGATTCTTGATCAATTTAATTGCAAAAGTATTTCTAATTAGAAGAGGAGTAAAATGCACTTTTTTCTCTTGAAAATCTTCAAGAATTTTCTTGAGCCACACAACCTATTTGGTTGCACTTGTGGTTGCCACATATTCTACCATTGTTGTGGAATCTGTTGGAACTGATTGTTTGTGTCACCTCCAAGAGGCAGCTTATTATCGAAGAGACATGATATAACCTGAAATAGATACTCCATTTTCTTTATCTCCATTAAATTCTGAATCAAAGTATCCAATCAAGTTGATGTCATCCACCTGTGTATACTTGAGTCCAAAGTCTTGGGTTCCTTCAAGTACTTTAGAACTCTTTTTGCAACAAACCAATGTCCCTCACAAGGCTTTTGCATAAATCTAGAAAGGATTCCAACAACAAATGAAATATCTAGTCTAGTAGTGGGGATGTAGATGAGACTTCCTACAAGTTGTCTATAAGACTTCCTCAAATTCGTTTTTTCTCTTTAGATTCAAGCTTTAGATTTTGTTCCATTGCAGTGGAGAAATGATTACATTCAACCATGCCAATTTGTTCAATAATTCTCCAATGTACTTCTTTTGAGAGAGGAATATATATCTTAGATCTTGAGTCACTTCAATTCCCAAATAGTAATGAAGATGTCCCAAATTTGTCATCTCAATTCCTTTCTTCAATTCTTTCTTTAGGGGTGAATTAGTATTTCCCTTATGTTTACACAATTGTTTAGATTCTTTTAGATATTCAAAGCATTAAACAAACATGAATCATCATCATATCACATGATCAATACACCGAAGATTTATAAGCACAAATGCTTCGTTATGTATGGTTTACATACAAATTTACCAAATGAACTGGAAGGAAGTATAAGACTCCCCGAGGGTTTTACTAGCGAGGCCGAAAGGAAGCAATTGCTCCCTAAGTAATTTTGGGCTCCTGTACCAGAGTAAATGACCCAACTACAATTCGCCACTTCAATTGTCCTTGTTGTTCACTGTCACTCCTGTTGCTACACTTCACTCCTATCAGTGTTCACTGCCACTCTCACTGCTACTGTTGCTGCCACCACTGTTCACTCTCACTGCTACTACTGCTTCTACCACTACCTACTCTCACTACCACTGTTGTTGCTACCACATGCTTCAATCTACAACTGCTGACATGCTGCAACTGAAAAATCCTCAACACCGTCATTGTTCAAACTCTGGCAATGTCATTATCTCTACCATATGGAACTGTCACAACATCATTGTCAAAGAGACACTATCACAACATCACTGTCATCATCACTGTCAATGAAGGAATGCCACAACATCACTGTCACAAAATCAGTCATCATCCCTGTCAAGGAGGGACTCTCACAACATCATTGTTAAAGAGAAACGTCACAACATCACAATCAAAGAGATACTTTCACAATCATCATTTTTAAAGTCATACATGGTTATTCCCACATCAAATGCCACTGTCATACTAGGTGAAAGTTCGCTGCCACGTCAAAGTCAACACCATATTTTCAAATCACTATCACATAGAACATTGTCTCAGTGTAACAATCAAGCATCATTATTACAAGAACATATAGCACTATTTGTTACAAGTCACTGTCAGGTTGCTTTGTCAATCATTGCATCACAAGATGACTGTCTCATAAGATCACTGTCATTGCCACAAATTCATATCGCCATGTAGTAGAACTCAATGCTCTTCTCAACAACTCTTGTCTTCTTTCTACTATAATACTCTCTTTTGATCATCAATCCAACTCACTTTTCTGCTACAAACATTAGCTCATACTTTATCACCATCAACCCTCTATAGTATTGTTGTAGTGATGCCTGAAGATGCTTCAACCACTGTTCTATTTACTGATGCTTCTCTATTTGATGCTTTTACTGCAAATGTATGCTTGAGGTGTCTGTCGCTGCCACTCACAACTTATTTCAATTACCATATAAATAGGTAGACATATCCATCATATCAAAAGGCACTTAATATATAGTTTTTACCACTGTTTAAGGTTATGCACAATGTCTCAAATATGAGTCCTAAAATAGTAATGAGTGCCCTGGAGATGTCTCGAACTTGGGCTGGAAATCACAGTGTTTGGTTCAGCATATCACTCCAGGTGAAATATGCACAACCCCACACACTTGCTGTTATATGGAAGACCCGTGGGGGCTAGATGGTTAGCAAAATTTGTGGGTGTTACCAGTCTCGTGTTGGCTCTGATACCAGATGAAGAGAATACTTCTTGATAAACACACACACACACACACACACACACACACACACATATTATTAATAACTGAATTGACAGATGATGAATGATTACAATGGGGTTCCTGGCTTATATACCGCCATGGGCACCATTTGGGAAAGGGCATGATCTTATGATCGTGCCCTTTCGTCTAACTAACCCTAAAATTAAATAATAAACCTAAAACTAATTAATTTTTACATAACATTGCCTTCCTCTCGAAAGAATGCTTTGTCCTCAAAGCATACGTAACGACGGATGTTGTTGACAAAATGCTTCATTCTCCCAAGAAGCTTCTTCTTCGGGTAAGTCCTTCCACTTGATCAGATATTCCTTGATATTACGATATTGAAGCTTTCTTTCTCTAGTAGACAAAATACCTTTTGGTTCTAAAATGACTCTTCCCTCATCATCTAGTGCCCTTTTAAGGCAAGATACGTGGAAGACGTTGTGAACACGACTTGTCTCTGGAAGGCTTAAACCATGCACAACTTGGCTAATCTTTTTGTTGATCTGATAATCTCCTTAAATTTTTGGTGCCAATTTGTTTTTTCCTTTCTGCTTTAAGGATAATTGTTTGTATGGTTGGAGCTTAACAAATACCCATTCTCCAACTTCAAACTCTCTTTCCGTTCTGTTACGGTCTGCTTGTTGCTTCATATGATTCCTAGCATTATTCATATTTTCTTTTAATATTTGGACGATATTTGGGTTTCTTCTAGTTGATCTTTAACAACAGGTAGATTTGTCTGGACAATAGCTAGATCTTTCCATTTCGGGGGTTCATACCCATATAGAGCTTGAAATGGTGTCATTTTTGCTGATGTATGATAAGTGGAATTATACCACCACTCAGCAAGATGTAACCATTGAGCCCACTTATTTTGTTTTTCTGTAGCGTAGCAACGTAGGTAGGCCTCCAAACATTTATTGACAACCTCTGTTTGGCCATCTGTTTGAGGGTGATAAGCGGAACTCATATTTAGGTAGGTTCCTATATGGCTGAACAATTCCTTCCAGAAATTACCTTTGAACTTGGCATCTCTATCACTCACAATGACTTTTGGAAAACCGTGTAACTTATATATATTTTTGCAAAATATTTCAGCGATTTCTTTTGCTGAGTATGATTTCTTTATTGCCATAAAGTGAGCATATTTGGTGAGTCTATCAACTACTATGAAAATCTTGTCCTTGCCTTCAGATACTGGTAATCCTTCGATAAAGTCCATCGAGATTTCTTCCCATTTCTGATTTGGAATGTTTAAAGGGTGAAGTAATCCTGGAGTCGTAATATTTTCACTTTTATTCCTTTGACATGTGTCACATTCTGCTACTGAATATCACGATTCATTCCCTTCCAAAAGAAGGATTGATGTGCATTGTAGTAAATCTTAAAGAATCCTACATGTCCAACTGACGGTGAGTCATGTGATTCCTTGAGTATCTTAAACTTAAACTTGGAATTTGTATATAGATAGATTCTTCCCTTGTACCATAGGATATCATTCTTCCATTCAAATTTTGAGTTGTGGGGAAGGTTATTGATTATTGCCGTTATTTTTGGATCCTTGGCATACTCACTTCAAATTTCGTTAAGCCACTCGGGGACAACAATCGAAATTGCAAGTAATGTTGGTTCTTCATCTTTCCTGGATAAGGCATCTGCAACTACATTATCTTTACCTCTTCTATGTAGTATTTCCAAGTCAAAAGCGGCAATTTTTTCAATCCATTTTTGTTGTTCTTCGGAAAGTGTTTTTTGTTGAAGGAGATGCTGGAGACTGTTGTGGTCTGTTCGAATAGAAAACTTACTTCCCAAAAGATATTGCCTCCACTTAGCTAGTGCGTGCATGATAGCGAGCATTTCTTTGTTGTATGCGGATTTGAGGCGTTCTCTTTTGTTGAGCTTCCTACTTTCAAAAGCTATTGGATGTCCTTGTTGCATTAATAATGCACCTATACTGAATTCGGAAGCATCACACTCAATGATAAATGGTTTAGAAAAATATGGGGTTGCTAATACGGGAGCATTAGACATAATTTCCTTTAATTTTTCAAAACACCTTCCTGCTTCCTCATCCCATAGAAACGAATTCTTCTTTAAAAGATTTGTTAGAGGTGTAGTTAAATGTGCATAGTTTTTAATAAATCTTCGGTAATACCCAGTCAAACCTAAGAACCCTCTTAGCTTGGATATATTAGCAGGTTTGGTCCATTCTTTTATAGCTTTGATTTTGTTAGGGTCCACCTTTACGCCTTCATGGGATATAATGTGTCCAAGGTATTCTACTTCTTTCTTTCCGAAGGTGCATCTGGATTTTTTTGCATAAAATTGGTGTTCTTTAAGTAGTGTAAGAACTTTGTCCAAATGTTGCAAGTGCTCTTTCCAAGTTTTACTATAAATTAGAATATCGTCAAAAAATACTAATACAAACTTTCTAAGATGTGGGTGAAATAATTCGTTCATAGTTGCTTGAAATGTTGTTGGTGCATTGGTTAATCCAAACGACATTACTTTAAATTCATAGTGACCTTCGTGTGTTCGGAATGTCGTTTTTGGTATGTCCTCTAATCTGATTCTAATTTGATAGTAGCCTGATCTTAAGTCCAATTTTGAGAAATACTTTGCGCCATGTAACTCATCCAACGTTTCATTGATAAAGGGGATTGGGAACTTGTTTTTGATTGTTATTTTGTTTAATCCTCTATAATCAATACATAGCCTGAATGAACCATCTTTCTTCCTTACCAACACCACTGGAGCAGCGTAAGGACTTTTACTTTTCGAGATGATCCCACACTTTAAGAGATCTTGGATTAACCTTTCGATTTCTGTTTTTTGGTGATGTGGATATCGGTATGGCTTGATGTTGACAAGGTATGATCCTGCCTTGACTTCTATTTTGTGCTCAATTTCCCTATTAGGCGGCATCTTCATAGGTAGGTCTTGAAATACTTTTTCATGCTTCTAAATTAGATCTTGTATCTCTAGTGATTCTTCACTGGTCATATTTGCAGATAACATTTCTAACTGATGACATTGTACTACATAAGAGGGTGCTCCCTTTCGAATCATCTTCATCATCTGAGATGATGATACAATTTGATTTTCTGGTGCTTGGAATCCGTGTAATTTGTACCTTTGACCTCCCCATTTGAATTTTATAAATTGTACTTGGTGGTTGGCGCATAAGTACCTAAATTTCGTAATCACTGGACACCTAAGACTACATCTACTCCTCCTAACGGTACTGTGAAAAAAGGAGACTCTAAACTGAAGGCTTGAATCTGCAATTTAACCTTATGGCATTTCCCCACCTTTCAATCTTCTTACCGTTTGCTACCATCACCTTCATGTTTGGTAAGGGAAATGAAAAAATATTGAGTCTCTTTGCCACGGTTGCATCTAAAAAATTGTGTATGCTACCAGAGTCAATGACAACCACCACGTTGTTCTTCTTTATGTGTCCTTTTAGTTTTAAAGTCTGAGGTTGTGATATACCTGTCATAGCTGATAATGACACTTGCGGAATACTTTCGTCATCTAATTCTGGTGAGAATTCTGGGGCATCTTCTGTTTCTTCAATGTCAAAATCTTCACTGTTTGAATCATTGGTTGCTTCACAATTATATAGGTTCTTTGGTTCTTTTCCTTTAGCACAGCTATGTTTGGGGTCCCACTTCTCACCACAACACTTGCATTTACCCTCTTTTATCCTTTGCATTTCCACATTAGATTTTTCATCTTTACGACAATGTGGTGGAACATATCTTGTATTTTTTGCATCCGCATACTGAGGTGTTCTTCGTCTTGAATATGTTTTTTCGGATTTTGACCAAAATATTTGTTTGAATTTATTTTTGGCTGATTTTGCTCTTCGTCTTGCTACTTCTATTGATGAAATGTCATGCATCTCAAGTTCTACTTGTAAATGGGTTTTGAGTCCCGAGATGTATGACTAAATTAGACGAGATTCTGATAACCCAGGTACTCGTGTTACAAAGGTCTCCCATTCTTGAGTGTATTTGTCCACGCTTCCTTTTTGTCGTAATTTGATGAGTTTTGAAAAGAACTCTTCTTCCTTTACACCTTGGAATCTTTTAAAGAATGCATATTTAAATTTCCTTCAGCTAATGACGTGTGTTGTCGTTTTCCACCACATATACCAGTTATATGCTTCTCCTTCCATTTTCATGGATGCATGCCTAAGCTTTTCGTCATCATCATTGATGTCATATATCACAAAGTATTCTTCTGCTTTATTTATCCATGCAACATTGTTTTTTTCGTTTCCATCGAATTTAGGCATCTTGACTTTTGCCTTTCGCTGGTATGTTGCTAATGGTTGAGCGAAAAAAGGGTGTTGTTTGTAAATTTATCCCAGAGTTGCTTGTTTGTAAAGGTTGTGGTACTCACTTCTTGGTGGGGTGTCGCTGATTTTCTTGGGGATTCAACTTTTTCATGAGAGTCTGTTGACTTTGTTGAGTCAGATGAGATGTGTTCTTGATTCTCTTCATTTTCTTTTAGTAGTTGTTCGAGTGTACAATTCATCTTTTTACATAGAAGTTTCAGCATTGTTAAGACATCTCTGATGTTTACTTCTGTTTGGACATGTTTATTTTCCATCTTTATTTCTATTCCATTTATCGTATCGTGAAGATTTTTGATTTCGTCAGCTTGCTCCCCAAGCTTGATCAGGAATTCATTTAATCTTTTACTAACTCGTCATGGTTGTTGTTTATCTTATGCTCTGGATCCAACAATTTTTTTTGAAAATCCGCCATTATCATTGTCGACATCGAGCGGGTTTGCGGGGGTGTGTATTTATCTGCCAGCTTAAATATTTTTTTTTTAATTAATTAATTAAAATATTATTTTAATTAATTAATATTATTCACATATATGTAATATTTTTATTTTTTTTGTTATATATAATTAAATTAATTACATATAATGTGATACGTAATTTTTTAATTAATCGAATGGAATGGATATCACGTCCAACGGAAAGGTCACGTTCCGTTTGACTGTTCACCCTTTCTCGTCTGAGAGGGATAATAACAACACAGAATCAATGATTTCAGCAATTTCAGTATTATACCGCAGATAAAATACCGTGAATAATACCGCAATGAATAATCCCTACGGCAGGCTTTCAGCGTATCTCTGCAGCGGACTTTCAGTCTTGTCACGACTAACCGCAGATATAAACAACATCGGAATCGTTGGTTCAGTGCAGACAAATGACGGAACTTTTATGAACCGTTTCCCGCAGAGCCACGCAGTCGAACAGGGATAATAACTCGTGTCCCGCAGAGCCCACGCAATCAGACAGGAATACTAACCGTTGAAAAAAATGTGAAGAGCCAAGTCAATTGAGCGTATCTCTGTCCGCTGATTAATTATTGAGCTTATTTCTGTTCACGCTCTCTCCGCCAACACGTAAGTCACCGCAAATAGACAGAACGCCGGAATTTAGCGTTATCACCACAGGTAGAAGAAAAGTGACACTCGAACTTGGGCTGGAAATCACAACGTTTGGTTCAGCGTATCACTCCAGGTGAAATACGCACAGCCCCACACGCTTGATGTTATATGGAAGACCCGTGGGGGCCAGATGGTCAACAAAATTTGTGGGTGTTACTAGTCTCGTGTTGGCTCTGATACCAGATGAAGAGAATACTTCTTGATAAACAAATATATATATATATATATATATATATATATATATACTGAATTGACAGATGATGAATGATTACAATGGGGTTTTCTGGCTTATATACCGCCATGGGCACCCTTTGGGAAAGGGCATGATCTTATGATCGTGCCCTTTTGTCTAACTAACCCTAAAATTAAATAATAAACCTAAAACTAATTAATTTTTACATAACAAAGATCATAGGTTTGTACACAGATTTCCAATAGGTTCTGCAACAAAGGACTGGACTGGAACTACTCCAAGATCAACAAATGGCAATAGGTTAGGACTAGATATAAAAAGATTACAGAATAAGGCATCGAGCTATCAAAAAATGTCTCACACTTACAAAACTTCACCGTTGCTTTAGATAAGACTTAATTGTGTGCCAAAACTGTGTATTCCATAGTGAGCAGGTTTGTGACATCCTAATAGGTCAGATTGATATCAATCATATATTTCCTTAGAGGTTTAGCTTGCACAAAGGTTCTTCACATATTCACAAAATATGCTTCGAAATCTGGTTTTGAAAGAGCTACAACCGATTGCCACTAAGACTTCCACAAGAATTTAAAAGTGTGTAGAGATATGACTGTGTTGGGTAGCGAATATCATGAGAATGGAGCCAATGAAATTTTCAACAGATATGAGTCAACAAATTAGAGCATCTTCCTTATGAATTAGGGTTTCCACAACGAGTTGAAGGATTATTTGAAGGCTTAGTTTCAAAAACACATGGAGATGGACAAACTATGAATAGATCAGCTCCAAAGAAAAGACAAAGTGGCTTTGAATGATAGACTTGTGCCAACAATCAAAACACACCAACTTTACTTCCCATGAATCCTCTTCGTTGGTCTACAAGAGCTGCATAGATGTTTGGAATATATGAGCTAGATCAGAACTAACTCGCATCAACTTCGGTTCGAAATGGGTTGGTGGAAAAGACCCAAAGAAGCTTGGGAAGAACGAGTGTGTACTTTTTTCACTTCTGTGGCAATGGAATCGGAAAAACATTTCATTTTGAATGTCATGCTTTTAGAGACATCAAAGACAGTTACATCAGTATGTTAACATCGATTCCTTGACATTGTCTTTTCAGTGAGGGGATTGTTAAAAGGTTGGTTCATCTCATCATTAATTTGAGTAATAAAAGAATTGAATTGCAAAAGGCGAAAAAAAGGAGGCTTGCGGTCCCATAGACTATTTGTAGTCTTGTGCACTTCAGAAAATTCATTTCATAAAATTTCAGCGAAATCTAATTCTTAATGAAAAAGGCCTTATGCATTGAATGTTCTCTTGACGAAATAAATGATGCCACATCATCATCCTTGGGGTTTTTTCTATAATGAGGGTGCACCAACTTTGATTGGCCATATCTCTCAAACTGTGAGGGCCCACAAAATGCTCCACATATGAAAAAAATGGGCATGACGAGGAGAACCCAATGGCAAGGGTCTCCAAGGAAAATTCATTAACCTGCATCTTCAAAATCCTCAACAAATGTGGGGTGTTCTCATCCTCTAAGGGATCCAAACCCTAGAGCTCTAGGGTTTTATCAATGCATCATCTCATCCGTGCATACCAACATATCGACGACATCAATGATGATATTCTGCACCTGCTTTGACTTCCTGTATGGCATCTTGTACCCGCTTTGACATCAATGACAACAGACTCAACACTACATATACTACACGATAAACAACAAATTTTCAACTTTCTTTACAAATAAAGTTGCATCATCAAGATTAAAGTCTATGAAATTTAATTTCAAAAAGAAGCTCAGTCTATTTTTCATACCAAGATCGTGGTGTTTGTTTTATACCATACAAATACTTGATGAGTTTTCATACTTTATGTTCTTGTCCCTTCACAGCAAAACCTTTTGGTTGAGACATAAAAGCATTTTATTTCATGTCTCCGTTCGAAAAAGAAATTTTTACATCCATTTGATGGACTTTCCATCCATTCTGAGCTAACAAGGCAAAGTGACTCCGAATGGTGGCCTATTTTGCTGTGGGGGAAAGGGTCTCCTCATAATTGACCCATTTTTGTGCAAATCCTTTTTCCATGAGCCATCAAGTGAGCCATATGAATTATACTTGTTTTTGAAGACCCACTTGCAACTAATTGGTTCCATTCCAAATGGAGGGTCCACCAATTTCCAGGTTCCATTCTTTATGAGAGCAATATCATGAGAAGAAAATTCTTTAAAGGAAGCTGGTTTAAAAGTAGTAGACAAATTTAATTCACAATCATAAGAAACATCCATATCAATAGCGAAGTCTGAATCATCTACATCACCTCTGTTTTGTCTCGTGAAACTTCTTGTTCTTGTCTTTCCAACCTCACCAAAATGAACACTTTCAAGTGTTTTAGCGAGCCATTTTGGAGGACCTTTTTGAGAGGGTCCAAGTTGCTCTATTGGCTAAGATGGGGTTGCATCAAAATTTAGCATTCCAATCCTCTCAATCACATCAATCAAACTGTCTTCTTGATTTGAAGAAGTGGTTGGAACTTCATGAGGGGGAGAGAGTGCTTCAGAAGGAGATTCCATAGATTGATCTAGGATAGGGATCCCCCCTTCAATATGTGGAATCTCATTATCAAATTCCTGATTTTTTTTTTGCATGATTGAATTTGTCCAAATGATTAAGTTATCGCTCAACAATATTGTTAGTCTTTAAAGATTCAAGAAAAAATCACATATTTACACAATATAAATTTCTTATTTACCTCATCATAGAGACATTATTCTTTAGATTTATCTACATACCCCAAGAATATACACTTTTGATTCCTTGCACCTTTTTTATTTCAAATTTGTTCCCTAGGAATCAAGGCATAGCAAGTGGAACCAAAGATCCCGAGATGCTTTACCGAAGGAATGTGGCCATACCACATTTCATAAGGAGTCTTGTTTTTGAGAGTATAAGATGGACATTTGTTTTTAATATATACTGCACATAGAACTACATTAAACCAAAACATCAAATTTACATTTTTGAAAAACAACATTGAACAAACCATTTTTAAGATTGTCTTGTTCATTCTTTCAACTACACATTTTGTTGACGATTGTATGTCACAATTGTTTGATGTTGAATCCCATGTTGGTGAAGATAGTTTTTAAATTCATTTGAAGTATATTATTTTCCATTATCAGTATGAATAGAGCCAATATGAGATTGTGCATCATTTTCAATCCATGCATGAAAGTTTTTGAAAGTTTCAAAAGCTTCATATTTTTTTCAACAAATATACCCAACACATTCTGTTGTAGTCATCAATAAAGATCATCATATATTCATTTATGTTTGTAGAAGGAACATGCATAGGGCCACACAAATCAGAATGAATCAATGCAAAAGCTTTCTTTGTGCTATGAAAATATAATCATGAAATGGTTGTTTGTTATGTTTTCCTAAGATACATGCATCACATTGCTTTAGTTTCCTTGGTATAGTTGGAAAAACATAGACACCATTTATTTTCAATAAATTATGATTATCATAATTCAGATGTTCAAATCTTGCAATCCATAAAATACTAGATGGAAATGTGCATTCATTATACTGAGAACTGTATGCGCAGTTCTATGCACAAGCAGATGTCCCTTGCAGTTTCAACAATCTTTCTTCCTTTATTCCAATCTCGACAATTGTGTTTTCTAATGCCATCAAACATATGAATGGAGTGTCCTTGATGGTGTATATGAACCATGGGCAACAAGTTTCTTTGCAGCTCTGGAAGGTAGAGAACATCATGTAAAAGAAATTCAGGGAGTCCAAAAAATTTGGGCCTGATGTTGCCAAGTCTGGATGGCTTTAATCTTGACTTGTCTGTAAAATATACTACTCCATCTACATTGCCATGGAAGTCTTCAAAAAAAATTTCTGAAAGGTCATGTGGCAGGTTGCAACTGTATCCAACAACCATGCATCTTTCTAAGAAGCAAAGGAAGTATGAAATAGATCTTTAGTTACTCCAATATTGCAATGTGCCACCTTATAATGAACAGATTTAGGTGCTTCACCTTTCCCTAGATCTAGTGTTTTACCTCTCTCTTCATTTTGTTCTTACTGGATTATGTCCCAAGAGAGTTTTCATGTGGATAAATCATGTCCATCTCTGTTGCAACTAATACAAAGAAGATCAAATTTTCCTCCTTGATGATGTTTACCCCCTTGCCTCTATTATTCTTCCTTCCACGTCTTTTTCTGCCACCTCTTCTTCTAGAAAAATCTTGTGTCTGAATCTTCTCTTTCTATGTAAGGAGCACATCTTCTTCAACAGTCTAAGTAGTTATCTTCCTCTTCCCAAGTGCTTTCTCCCTTTTTGCGAATTTCCCCACAAGTGTCAAAAGTATTGTTCTTTAGTTGGGCACTAGTGGCAAGGATTCAAGATAGTGAGAATATGTGGGATAGAGAGCCTTAACGGAAGTTGCAAGAGGAGTTTTTATTTTTACTTTAATAGCTTCTACATCATGCACGATAGCTCTAATTTCTAAGGCTAGGGCCAGGAGATCGTCATCCTTCAACCCCAAGTTGACGAGTTTGATCATCAAATGGACTACCTTGAGCTCTGAGTGCGAGTCATATAAATATTTCAACTTTTTTAATGCATCAAAATCATTGGTAATTGGAACTATATGATGATTCACCTCTTCACTTACAAAAGCAACAATTAAGGCATAAGCTTTGATGTTCTTGTTCTCCTATATGGCAAGCTCTTTATCTAATGTGGGATTGGCATGCATATTGTTATCTTCTCCTTCATAGACACCTTTCCATAGGTTATTGAATATGAGGATGTGCCTAATATTTCTGAACCATTCATGGTAGTTTTCCTTTCCATTGAGTACTACACCAACAATGGAAATGAAGGAATGCATTTTTTTTAAATTCTAAGTTAAGCCTTGAGTAATCAAGGTATTTGCAACAATAATCTCTGATGTAAAAATATAATATCTCTATAAACAACAAAGAGAACAAGCTTAATGTAAGAAGACAATCATTGTCTTCTATCTCTCTACGCAACAAACCTCTAAGCATAACAAGGTGGACTTTGAGTTTCTAGGAAACAAACCAGGAAAACCTCATTATCTCCACACTAATGTCTTCATCAACAATGTTGATAATTAAGAGAACCAAGTCAGGCTTTGGTTAGATCCCATTATGGACTTCCACAACCATTCTCTTCTTTGGAACTGCGACCATATCTTGTTCAAGGTCGCTGGAGTAATTGTAAGAGTCTTTAAAAACTTTGAGACAAGCTTGGGAATTCCTCACCTGTCATTGAAACCTATGCAATTTATTGTGAATCTTTAGAAAGGTGAAAACTGGGCCATCGATGGAGGAAGGTCAAAGATAAACTGGAAGCAGTTCGCTTTTGGGTGAGAGGAAATCACATGGCTTACACAGGCAAAACCATATATCCTAAACCTTTGCCTAAATGTGCACTGAATACAAACTGAAGAGCAGTAGATAGGAAAGATGGTTCACGTAATGCAGACAACTCGTAGATCCACCAGTGGGAGAACACCGAGGAGGTAGTTTGCAATAAAGGTTGTCGGAAAATCTACACCAGCGATGGGTGGCGTAAAGAAGCCTCACGAAGGTACAATTGCGTAGAGGAGAAAGTTTGTGTAGAAAGAGTTGCCAACAAAGAGCATTGAATTAGGTAATATCCAACTCAAAATTTGAAGGATCGATAGGATCGTTATGTCTATTGGGTTTGTTAGGGTTCCGAGAGTGCAGGTCACATAGGAGCACGCAGGTTGTGCGTTACAACAGGGCACACGGGAGTAGAATAGTGCATAAGAGAGAAATAAGAGAGGTAGTGTTTTTGGCAAAATCACCGGATTTTACACTCAAAAGAGTTACAAAGATGTTAGAGGAATGTCAAATTGGGGAACTTTTCTATGGTACCATGTTAGGCTAGGAGGATAAATCTCAAATGAATTAATTCCATTAAGATAAACAATGAAGGGTGACCCTTGGAATTCACATTTCAGGGTCTTTTCCTATTCTAAGTTATTATTGAGTCAGGCTCATTCTACAACCCAATATGATGTGTAACCCTGTCCATTCATCATCAAAGTTGAAATTTTGCTCATGTTGGCTAAAATAATTTAACAAATAAAATAAAAAAATTAAATAACTATAGAAAACATTTAAATAATGTCGGCTCATAAAAAAAATTGCACGTAAAGAAATTGGATCCCTCTCGGTTCATGTTAGATCTGTATTTAAGATGGTTCTGTACTGGTTTACATATTTACATATTTCACCCAACCTCAGAGGATTAGGTATCCAACAATCACTATACCAAGATTAATTGAACTCCCATATATGAATTGTCTTATTTTTAATTCAATGTTTAAATATTAAAATACAACTTCAAATAGTCACATTATTGTATAAATATGATTTTTATTTTAATTTATATGATGTATTAAGATGTAAAGTCATACATCATAATTGACACTACATCTTGAAAGATATCAATGAAAAACACAAAATTGAATAACCAATAGGATATATATATATATAAGTCTCATCATGGTCACCTAGTGGCTAGCTATAGATTCCCTCTTCCCTTTTTATAGGAAAGGTTAAGGGATTTTTTTTAGTAGGCCCAAGAATATGAATGTGTATAGGTTGGTGATGAGGTTGCCTCATAACCTCCTCCGTGCTAATGTACTTTTGTTGGACCACCATCTCCTTTCTACATATATATTTTTTTCCAACATGTTTGTGACTTGTAGGATTAGCCTGTGGTCTAAGAAACCATGAACCAAGGGCATCGAAGCCATCAAAATCACCTGGATATCACACCCAGGATGAGCCACACCAACCCTTAACAATGGCTAGACTTTTTCCTATGTCTCCTCCTGATTGCCACAAGTTTCAAACTTTGGCCGCTTTACAAAATTTACCCTCAAAATCCAAACATGCTAATGGGATTTCACTTAAAATAAAGAAAATGGGTTGGTTTTGATCCACTTATTTGTGCACAGGGACTGAGATCTTTAACATAATCTTCATTTGTCCAACCATATGTTTGATCACTACCTCATTGTGTCCCTTAGGTGTCTAGGGTAAGTGGTCCTCACAAGAATTGAATCTTGCCTAATGGTGAAAGACTCCTTAGTTTTCACCACTGTATCTAAACCCTTTGGGCTTAAAATTCTATCTAGTTATTCACAAGCCCTCAAAAGGGCCAATCTTTATAATTGAGGTGTAAAAGAGGGGGATTTGGTGAAGCGTCTAACCTCCAAAGGCCCTTTGAAGCGCATGGATTGTTCCATAAGTCTTCAAACTTGTCATGAGAGCCTTTCAAAGTGGGCCTATAACCCCTTAAGGGAAATAACTATTCCTCCAATGATCTCCTCAACAAAACCATATCAGGCTTCAAGGCCTTCCCAGGTGGACCAATGTGGCTCCACTCTACCAAGGCTAACCTCCAAAGACTCCCCCAATGATAAACCATATCCATTGCTCAACACACAACATCCAAGCCTTCCCTAAAATTCAGACACTTTCAACCTACAAAGGTTCTTCTAAAGTTACTTGCCCCATTGGTCATACCAACAATGATTAAATATGGATATGTGAGGGCCCCAAAGTGGGTCTTCAAGGCTCATGAACAACTTTTAAAGGCTCTCAAAGGGATTCTTTTGCTCCATAAATTAAACAAACCCAACTAAATTGTCCTCCAAGTTTAGCTAATAAGCTTTAAACATGCCTAGATTTGAGTTTCATACCAATTTTATCCTCAAATATGGTCCACCTTATCTTTATTCCACTTTATCTGCAATATACCAAAGTTGACTCCTATTTTTCCTAGTCCAAATTAAATTATATATATATCAACCATGAGAATATTGTATTAAATCAAAATCTAGGCATGGATTGCAGCCTGTACATAAGGTGTGCACAATAAAAATCCTTTGAGGACAATTATACCTATAACCTCACAACAATGTTTATTCTCAATATCTATTAGTTGGTGTACTATCCTAAAGGACACAAGGTTTTTGGAGGTTTAGATTCTCCAAAAGACTCATAGATGGAGAAAAAATTTACACTACATAGCAAACCCGTTGTTAAGGAATAGTTGTGAGGGAAGGGATATCATTTGTCATCAAGACTCTTGCATCCAAGCTTATATTGGCAAGAGCGAACAAACACCATTTGTCATTAGGACTCCTGGGTCCAAGTTTACACCTATATTGGCAAGATCATCTATAGTGGAATTATTCATTCTCAATACACAAAAAAAACTAATAGTATAGAAGGCTAGTTTAAGATTCTTGATTCGATTAATAAAGCTTTGCAGTTTGCAATCCTTAAGCAAAGATTCATGAACAAGGTGATAGATAACAAGTTGTGAATCTCCCAACACCACCAAATCTTCAATGTTTGCTTCTTTGACTAGAATGAGCACGTGCTTGCTTTTTGAGCACTTGCAGTAATCTCTATTCTTTTACTACATTATTTGCCTAATTGTCTAACCCCAAACTATACTCATTTTCAATTTTCCGCCGGGAGTAAGAATCATCCCTTCCGCCACCCCAAATTTAAATTCAAAATATCAAGTCGACCAAAGTTCACTGGTTTGGGTCGGCCCTCTATATAAATTTGTATTTCAAGAGGTTATGTGCATTTACATCCACACCGTCGAGTGATGGGCACCTCCAAAGAAAGCTCCATATTCACTATTTCTCCGCCAGGTCAGTCCACGTGAAGCTCATTTCCCCCTTTAATCCTCACACTCCATATTCACTATTTCTCCGCCAGGTCAGTCCACGTGAAGCTCATTTCCCCCTTTAATCCTCACAAGCGCCAACCAAAAAACCATGTATTGGCTGATCAGGCTTCTGAAACAACAATACCATGGGCTACAGGGATTTCAACATCACAGAATGCGGATCAACTACATGACTTGGCTAGCGTAACAGAGTCATTGTGATGTTGTCAAGTTACAACATGGATTCTGCCAGCAAGAAATGAGGTCTTCATAATACTACACCATCATCAAAATCTCTCTTGCTGTTTCTCTAGATTAGGATCCATCACAAACTGTCCTAATTTCTGTACGCAAATTGCGTTTTGCACATGCTATTCAAGTGGGTTGCAAACTAAGTCATTACGAAACAACCAAACTGACATTTAAATATGAACTACAATTATTGTCTCTCTTCTCAAAGTTATATCTCTATTGCTAAGACCTTTCCTGGTATTTGATTAGTAGGAAGGCGGTGGACAAGTATTGAAACAAACTCTCATTAAGCTTCAAGTTTTTGATAAAGAAGGTTAAAAAGTCCACCATGTGGTGTGTCACAATAAGCATTGTCACAATATTGGGATAAGAGAGTGAAATATTTGTATGTGGCATAAATAAGGGCACTTCTAGCCAGCATGGCTTCCTGATGTCTTTATTCCAGCCAGCACTTATAGATAAAGCTTTACCTTGATCCCGTGATTATGTTTTCTGCGAGAGTGCAAGTTTGGGTGCAGGGTATCATCGTCATGAAATCATCTATCCAAACAAAATGTCTACTAATTCTCACCATTTTATCCCAGACAAAATGGTAACAATGTGCTCTTAAGTATGAGAGAGATGCAATTCCTTACATGTTGATATATGGCATCTTCCTAACACACCACAAAGGGTTTTTGATATCTATATGTAATATAATTTGCTTAATATTTAACATATTAATATTGATATTTTCTAATTTAGTGTCATTAAAATAAATCATTTTGTATTATATAATTAGAAATTAATACAATAAAATAAAAAAGGTTTTAATTACATTGAAAAATATCACTATTTACTATAAATGAAATATTTTCTATTATATTATTAATTATCATATGATATAGTGTATTTATTTTATTAATAGTACACTTCAAAATGAAGAAGTTGAGCCTATTTAAACAAGAAGTTATCAACATTAGTATGATAAAGATGAAAGTAAATTGTATGACATATTCGTGTTAAAATATCTCTTTGTTTTGTTGCTATAGTATGATAGAGACATGTACCAAGTTTACATATAGATGAATTATAAGTAAAAACAAATCATTTTGTATTATATAATTAGAAATTAATATAATAGAACAAAAAAAGTTTTAATTACATTGAAAAATATCACTATTGACTATAAATGAAATATTTTCTACTATATTATTACTTATCTATGATATAGTGCATTTATTTCATTAATAGTACACTTCAAAATGAAGAAGTTGAGCCTATTTAAACAAGAAGTTATCAACATTAGTATGATAAAGATGGAAGTAAATTGCATGACATATTCGTGTTAAAATATCTCTTTGTTTTGTTGCTATAGTATGATAGAGACATGTAGGAAGATTACATATAGATGAATTATAAGTAAAATATTTAGTGCATTAATTTCAATGACAATCCACTTTCAATTGAACAATTTGTAGCTATTTAAACAACTATTCAATGAAAGCTGAAAGCAAATTACACTACATTTGGTATTAAACATGGAAAAATTACAAATAAAAATATGACAAAATGCCAAAAACCTTTGGATAATAGAGTGCAAATAAAATTAATGTGAATAAGATATCAATAGAATATAGATATATATATTAAATAGAGAGATATATTATAAACACATATTATCAAAGGAAATTATACGAGAAAAGATTTTATCAAACTTAGTTTTAAGTTTCCAAGTAGTTATATGAGAGTGCAAACAATGGAAATCTATGTCAACTCCGGATCAAATTCTGATATGTGCAAACCCTTCCTCAATTTTTTTTCAATTTATTTTATTTTTCATATCAATAGATTTTGCATTCCTCTGGGCTCATGGTATATCTAGAATTAAAATGGATTTGTACTAATTTTTAACAATTTAATGCATTGGTTTACACACTTCAAAACATACAAGTTGCAATGAATTAGGCAACTAAGTTGTGAAGGTATAAATATTAATATTATAAAAATGAAGGTGAATTACATTATATATTGACAATAAACAACATTGAATAAAATGCAAATAAAAATATGGAAAACATATCGTTAAATACATGAGATAATAAGATATAAATCAAATGAATCTTATTAGAACATGAATAGAATACATAAATAAAATGCTCACATACATTCAAAATTAAAATGTGAATGGAATGAATGTTTAGATTATGACCATATAACATTAGAGGTAAATATATTATGAGCATTCATTATTAAATGAATTATATGATCCCAATAGCCTAGATACATTATTAATTTGAATTAAATCCTTTAAGGTACACACTTTTTCTCAAATTTATACATTTAAAAAAAGGTTTTCAATTCAATGGATTTCATCTCTTTAGACTCATAATAAATCTAAATTATAGATGCATTGTTATGAACATAAATATTAAAATAATAAGATTAGTAATTGATAAGTATAATTAATAATTATGAAAGGACATGGTTGTTAGTTGGGACATCACTATACATGAAAAGATATTCCACCTAGTATTTATACGAGGCTCTCATTTGTAACTGAATATATCAATTTCTCATGCTTTTATTTAATATGGTATGTTTTTGTCCTCAATGGATTACTTTATATTCCAAGTGTTTTGGATTAATTAATTGTGAGCCAAGTTTGACTATCACATGCATCTAAATTAGTTTTATTTCACAATTAAGATGTCTGATGCAAAAAGGAAAATTTGAATCATTTCATAAAAAAGGAAAATTCAAATATTTTTGCAACATTTTGAGGGTAGACAAAGAATGGTTACACAATCAATACATTTTCAAAAATATTTTTACCTTTTTTTTGTTGGCTAACCCACGGGGTTTGAACCCGAAACCTCACAGGACATAACTCCTCATTATCAATGCAATCGTTGATCGAGTTATCCCCATGGGCCAAAAATATTTTCACCTTATGTTTCATGCAAATTCTCTTTTATATTTTGAAGTCTAAGACTTTTTTTAGATTTCCTAGTTCATGATAGATATGTATTAAAGATAGATCTATTCATCACACTTTACTAGAAAGATCTTTCAATCATTGCATGTAAATGGAAATTTCATAGATTAATGGTAAGAAGGTTTATATGACAATATGTTATTTCACATCTATTATTTCAACATTTATAAGTAAAACAATTTAGATTTGTCCTTACAATAGATTAGAACAAAATTTAGGTAGGATCTCTTGTTAGGAGACTTTAATGCTAGAAGATCAACTGATTAAACAATTATTTCAACCGTAATCATCTATGGCTAGATGAGGACCTTGTTTTAGCCAAATGATAATAAAAAAACTTTGAAGAATTGGTCAAGAATTTGTTCGGTATCGAGTTACTTAAGATGTGCAATTTTCAAGATCTAATAATTTTCAATCACCTAATTAAGTTGTTGATATCCAATTATATGACTTGTATTGATGGGATTTGGTGGTAATCTTGGAGATTATGTGGTATATGTTGTCCTTTCATATAACCAAATAGTAAATTTCGGCCTCCTAAAGCACCATGAGAATGACTTTGATCGTAAACTTTTAACCAACTCTAAACTTTGTAATGTACAAAAGCTCTGTGAAAGAGAATTTTGATAACCAAAAGCAGTGAGCACTTGATATCCGACAAAATTAAAGTTCATATTTTAAAGGATTTAAATGATGAATTAATTGCCTATCCAATAAGAACAATATTGAAGACCTCTATCATAATTTTACAATCCTCTCTACTTCTATTAACAAGTTTTTTAATCTAGGTGTTGTGTAAAAAGGAAAATAGAACAATCAACCCTTGGTATGATAAAGGGAGCAAGATTTTTAGAAAGACCATTAGAGATGCTTACAATGAGTCCTTAAAATCCAACAAGATAAATACATACAAAGCCTTGATTAAAAACCAAGAGAAGATTTTCCACCTACTCTAAACTCAATCCCAAAAAAATTTTGGAGGCAAATTATGACTCATAAAACTAAAGGAAACAATATGATTCATTCAAGGGATTGGAATTCCTACTTCGAAAAAATTTCAATCCATTTTGCCAAAAGAAGAATTTTTTTCAATAAAAGGCATATTATTTGGGGTTAAGTGACTTGCAAAAGGGAAAGCTAAGAACATCGAAAAATGTTATAGCCATATTTAATATTATTGAGGGTTTTTCAAAATAATTTAATTGTAATATAGGATTTAAGCAAGGATATCATATATCCCCTATCTTTTGTTGCATATACATTGATAACCTAGATGCTTGTTCCGAAGAAGTTGGTTGTGTTGGCTAGACTCTCATTGACGTAGTCACTATCCTTATTTATGTCGATGATATTATTTTTATGGGGATGAGTCTCTATGACCTTGACAAGCAAGTAAAAATCCTCAAGGATTTAGGATATGATTGTGAACATTGACAAAACAAAAGTTATTGCACTTAAAGGTGCATTCTACAACCTTGTATGAGGTAGATGAATGATTTCGTCTGTGCTCAATGTTGCTATTTTGATCCCATTAACATTTAAATAAGAAAGAAATGCACAAGAAATAGAAACTGAATCACACAACAAGAAACATAAAGAATTTACATGGTAAAACCCTACGGGGCAAGGGATTGGAACTCTTATTTCTCCAGGTCAAAAATGACTCTCCAAAACATTACCTCAAGCCTCTTGGGCAATCACCACTTTAATATTCAAACATTTCATTACATAACTCCCTATGGTTACACAACTGTCGGAACGATAAAACTAGATTTACTCAAATAATTACATTATTAACATTAATTGTTGTCATTCTTTAACAATCTCCACCTTGATAACAATTTCCTAATCCCTTGCCCATGCACATTCATCATCTCTTCTACAAGCCAGGAGAAGCCAAACTCCATCCAACTTCTCTACTAAAACTGGCTTCGTGAACATGTCTACGTGATTCTCCTGTGAAGGTGGTGATGGATTTTTAGAATGTAACAAGGCGTATGGTTCACATTACTCCATTGAACACTCATTTGGCTTTAATACTAAAGTGGGTGAAGAAGGTATCTAAGACCTCTCTAGGGTTAACTTCTTGCATGCTTTAACGGAGCATAATGCTTTGATCGAGATATATGAAAATCAATCCGCACGTTGCTTATGTGAGCAACTATTTGGTTCCACACAATTTCGATCCAGCGAGAGGTTCCACCCTTTATTCTTTAGGGGTTATGGTTGTAGGCTTTGGGATTTAGCTAGAGGAACTAGATTGCAAAATAAAGTTTGATTTGGTGAGTCTTAACTTTCGGAGCTACTTGATTTGCATGATCCTTATCCTATTCTATAACATTAGTAAGTCACCACCATTGTGTCTTGTTTTCTGAAAGAAGATTTAATAGAGGGGATTGCCTCTTGTCTTAATTCACAACATTTTTTAGTGGTTTTACTCTCGATATTTGGGGGTTTGCTGGGAGAGGTGTTATGTCTCCCTTTCATCCCTCTTCGAAGGGCCCCTATTAGCACACTGATTCCCACTATTGTACAATCAGTGGGGGTGTATCATAGCCCACACCCACTACCTTTTTTCCTATTTCACTTCCACCATGCCTTTATCCATCAAGCCTAAACCATGCCTATATCCATCACCAAGTGGTCCAGCATCTACCTAGGAAGGGCAGTCTTCTCCATTGCCCAAGATCTTCACAGTGAGAATGAGTAGTTAATCAAAATCTCTTCATGAATTAATAAAATTGATTCTATGCATTATATTTTTTACAACTAATTGATTAATGTAATTTTTGCAGAAATATCAATCAGGAAATTCACTTGGGAGTACCATACATAAATAATCATTCTTTGTTTTAAATGAAAAATATTAGAAACTTCCTTAAAAAAAAACATAAAACACAAGTATATGATAAACAAAGCACAATATATCGTCCCATGATAAATGCAACTTATTGTATAAATAAAAATAATTTCATGTGCATTGTAAAGAAATCCTTGTAGGAAACAATCATAGACTCTAGCTAATAGATTATAGGAAAGAAAACTTGGGTCCCCACTAGGACCTTCCAATTTAGCATTTTAAAAAGTGGTATACGATAAATAATAAATATTAAAAATTAATGCACACTGTCTTTACAGAAAGTAACTAATTAGTATATACTTACTATGGTTTTTTTTAATATGAACGAAATTTATTAATGGATCTATGACATTCATCAAGGTATAAACCTTCTTCAACAATGTTTTGTTTTGTTCAATCATGTCTATAACAAGAATAACACATAAATATATTAAATATGTTTTTAAATTTTTATAGAGTGAAGGACCTTACAAGACTACATAGTGAAATGTAAAGTAGTATTTCTTCATATGTTGATTAATGGTAAAAGAAACAAAATCGTTGCTTTTTGAAGCTTCATGGCACTTCCAAGATTTTACTGAATGTTTGTGTTGTTGGCCATTATTTCAACAACCCAACCACTAGCTAATTAGTTGATTAATGAATGTTCATATTTATACTTTTAAAAAACTTAATAAAATATGACATGAATGTTCATATTTATACTTTTAATAAAATTAATAAAATACACCATTAGGAGAAGAAGGGCCAAGTGAGTAGGATGTTGATTAATCTTGTATAAAACTTTACTATTCTTTTATCATGAATAAATCAGTTCTTCTCCCATCATGTCTTCTACCCTTTCTTCTTCTTCTCCTGGTGAAAGTCCTGATGCTGGTAACTAGGAGGCTAAGAAGAATAACATAGGGAAGAAGTAGAAGAAGCAACATAAGAAAGGGTTTAACAAACCAGCCATGGCCGTGAGTGTTGGCAATGTTGAGGAACCCTCCAACATGCAACACATGCCCAAATACCTTTGCAAGCTTTGTAAGGGTGATCACCTTCTTAAGGATTGTTCTGGTATACCTAGAGTCTTAGAAGTGTGGTATAAATATTCCTGTCAACTTATGGTTGATCCATTGACTAGTGATTCTTAAGTTCTTGGGGAAAAGGGTAAAGTTAGGTTTCCTTGTAGGTTATTTGAGGGGAGGCATCAAAATCACCTTTTCCCTCATATGGATGTAGCCTCTAAATTGTCTAAATCAACTTTGTTCAAAATGCCCACTTTTTCTATGGAGAATGCGTCAAGTCTTGCTCCCTTTAGTAAACTTAGTTCTTTCTTGATCAAACTCAAAGTGGTGTGACATTCCTACATTAGTTTTGACCCAAACCGTCAATCTAGGAGTTTACAAAACCTTCCTCCTTTGAGAGAGGTGTTATGTCTCTCCCTTCGATCCCTCTTTGAAGGGCCTCTATTAGCACACCATCTCATGTCTCGGTGTTGGGCACATCCTTGATTTTATGAGATTTTCATGTTAGGTATTTCCCTTCGACCCCTTCCACCTCAACCACTCATCACAAGTTGTACCATGAGACCAACATGGTGACACCACCTCCACAAAGACATCATATGCCATACATGGTTAGTCTAAATTTGTATGAAATCTATAAGTTGATTAATGACCCAAATATTACCTTTACCAAAGTGGTTTACCTAAAAAGTATAAAATAGTTACCTAAAAATGTGATTTCTATTCTTAGTGATATGCATTAATCAAGACCATAATATCTACTCAAACCAAATTATTTTCGATGCAATTTTTATAGGTATTTGAAGAATGAAGAAGTGGGAGAGGATTAATGAGTTGGAAGTTGAAGACCCAGAGGATATGATTGAATTTTCAGCAGAAGATTTAACATGGACAGAGATTGATGGGGACCAAGTTGCAATTATTCCATATTGTCGACTTGATGATTTTATAAGAGGAGAGGAATCGAGTGAACGTGCACCCACTCAATTTCTTCTTACTTCTCAATGAAGTAAAAAAGCAGAGGATATCAGACAAACATATTTTTCAACATATCTAGAGTACATTATGTGAGTCTTTATATCTTTTTTCAATATATGTATAATTTTTTTCAATATGCATAAATGTTATATCTAATTTGTTGTAAATGTTTTATATATAGTTATTGGTGTGCATATGGTCCGAAGTGCAAAAACAGAATTATGAGTGCATCCTCATATCAAAACGAAAAACACAATCGACATGAAAGTATTAAAGTTGGTTGCCAATGTCACTTCATTGTGCGACGACTTCAACTTAGACCAGATGATGCTGTAATAATATATACTGCATGTAGGCATATTGATAAATCCAATGTTGTTTGTCATGGAAAAGATGCAATCAGTAGGCCTATGAGATTCAGTTATGCACCACATTTAACAAGGGATATGCGATCTATTGTCCAACATTTAATCCAAAGAGGTTTTAATGTTACAATGATATGGGACAAGTTCATCTTTGATGTGAAGGATGGACTCGGTGAGTTATACACATGGACATCTCGAGATACATACATGACAAGACAAGATATATTAAACATTTACAATGATACCATAAGGCTAGAGTATGTTAAAGATAAAAGTGATCCAATCAGTGTAGAATGTTGGTATAAGGAAAACGCTGAGAGATTTTTCTTCTACTAGAAACAAGATCTTGCTGAAAACATCCATTTTATCATAGGCATACAGACAAAGTGGATGCGTTCAATGATGCTAAAATATTCTCACAATAATAAATCTCAATGGATTCAACATTTAGTACAAATAAGTACGGGGTGAGTACAAAATTATCCTAAATCTAATTCATTTATTCAACACCATTTTAATGCTTGTATTTTATATAAATATAATTATGTACTTTGTTTGTAATGTAGTATCAACTTTACACTTTAATGGTCTTTGACAAACATCACAATGGGGTTCCAGTAGCTTGGGTGATATCATCACGCAATACTATAGTTGATATTTGTAAATGGATGTCAACACTCTTTGCCATTGGGAAGAAAGAGCGACAAATTGGCATGTTAAAGCCTTCATTACAGATGATGCTACTGCTGAAATTGAAGCATTAAGGTGATGTGTTTATTCTTTTTATAAGAGACATAAAAATATTCTTAATGTATATTCTCTCTAAAAATTATGTTATTCCAGGTCTTCAATCCATTGTACAATATTATTATGTGTGTGGCATGTTCGTCGTGCATGGTTGAAGAATGTTGGAAACAAAGTCCAAGGAAGGGAAAACCAAATCAGAATTTTCCATGCTTTAGGAGAAATCATGCACACATGTGAAGATGATGAATCTATAAAAAAGGAAGTTGAAAATTTATTTGAAGGATTCAGTGACCATACAAAGTTTTTGGAATATTTTAAAAAAACTTGGTTAGCCAACAACAAAATATGTAAGTTTCTTATAATTGGCTTTAATGATTCTATTTTGCATGTCATATGTATAGTTATTAATTCATAACCAATAAATTTATTTCTACAGATATGTGGGCAAAAGCGTACAGAAATTTTCCACATTCCAATCAAAATACAAATAATGCAATTGAGTCTTACCATCGGTATATCAAGCAAAGGTACCTAAGTGAGAAAAACAATGCATGCCATAGGCGGGTTGATTGGTTGATTTATGTGTTGTTGACAAAGGTTGTATTATATTACAATCATATGCAACGTTTAAAAGAAGCTGGTTTTGTACGACCCAGAAAAATTGAGGAATAGTTGAATTCATCCAAATGTAGAGCTAACCAAATCCCAAATGAAGATTGTGTGCCTGACGAAAAGAGTAACAACAATTATTGGGTTCGTAGCCAAAATAACAATAGTCATGATATTTGGTACAATGTCATATATAAAGATTCCAATCTACACTTTTGTAATTGCAGGTGGGCCTTAAATGGAAACATCTGTAAACATTTATTGAAAGTTGAGATGTTGGCGAGTCACATTAGTTTGGGTGAAAATGTATTCCCTAATGTCACTAATCCTACTACAAAAATTCCTAGAATTTTATTTGATTTGAATGAATCACCTATATTGGGCCCAGAAATCCAAACAGAGCTTCTACCATGCTTTGATTCTCCTCCCATTCTAAATTATCATAATGAAACAAGCATTGATGATTTAGATAATTTCTCATATAATGTTGAAATGACCAATGTACGACCAAATAGTGCATTATTTGAAGATGATGAGATGAAACGTGTTAACTCATCAACTCATGAGAAATTGAGATCCATAATACCTACAAATTTGGAACAGGCATATGCATTAAACAACTTGGTAGACAAAGCATGTCAAGAATACAACAGAATGTTTTTCAATACTATAACTCCATCCAAGATCACTACCAAGAGAAAACATAGTTTCTTGAGCCCAGTCAATAAGAAAAGGCATTGTGGTCGCAAGTCAAAAGCAGGGAAAGATAAACTACAATTTGAAAGGGTTGGACGAGTTCGTGCAAAAAAAAGAGCATGAATGAACAACTGGAGTTATCTTCTCAACAACAAAGAAATGTGGACCACATGCCTGAGTTAGTGCAACATTCTATTATACACAAAAATGGTATGGAAATATGATGTTATGCATTTTTTCATGTGAAATATGATATACTATCATTTGCAATGCATAGGCATAACTATATGAACTTTTTTTGTTGTTACAGTTGACAGGCCAACTTGTCGACTCCAATTATTTGATGAGCATGTTGGTGAAAGAAACTATAGAATTGGGAACACTTCTCCAATCAGTACCATCCCAATTTCCTCCCCGAGGGTGCTTCCCCCTATTGTACAACCAATGGGGATGTATTGTCGGCCACACCCACCACCTTTTTCATTCATAAATTCTCCCATGCCTATAACCACCTCCCCAAACCCTTCCCAATTCCCACCCCTACCCTTTAATTATCCGCCCTTCTCATTGTTCCAATCATCCACCCTTAACATTCCAATTTCCCCCCCTAGGGTGATCCCTCGCCCTAGGGTTATTCCCACTATCGTACAACCAATGGGGATGTATCATTGTCCCAACCCACTACATTTTTCCAATTTTTCTCCCACCATGCCTTTATCCATCACCCCTGAACCATGCCTATATCCATCACCAAGTGCTCCACCATCTACCCAGGAAGGGCAGTCTTCTCCATTGCCTTAGATCTTCATGGTCAGAATGAGTAGTTGATCAAAAACTTATCATTAATTAACGAAATTGATTATATGCATTTTGGATTTTACAACTAATTGGTTATTGAATTTTTTCAGCAATATCACTTTGGAAATGCACTTGGGAGTGCCAAGAGTGGCAATAGTGACTTATACACCCAATTTCTAGATCAGTCGTGAGGCGGATTTTCCATAATGTCATTCATGGGCATGAACTTCCATTATCTATGTTGGGAATGAAGTTCCATTTTGTAGAAAAGAAAAATGTATAGCTAGACAAATTTGGAATACAAATACATGAATTTGAACTTGTGTGTATGACAATGTCTTCATTGACTTTTAAATTCATGATGTGGATTTGATGTTATATTCTATCAATGTTACATTAGTTTTGATGAATGTAGTTAGAATGGATTTATTTGTTTCATTTACAAGTTATCAAGTTTGCAAGTTAAGTTACTTTTATATTTATATCTTACTCAATGTTGCATGCATGAACAAACATATCATTACCAAGGAACTTTGCTTAGTTATAATAATAGATGTATCATGTACATGAAGAGAGCATATATATGGATTTAGATTTATTTTAATTTTGAATTTATGAAAAAGAAAAGTACACTATACATGCCTTATAAGAAAATCTGCAAAAATAGATAAAGATTTGAGCCTTTACCACTTCACTACTAACATTTAAAGATGAAAACTTTATTGATAAGTGGTGTAGTATTATTTAAGTTTTATTATTATTACTATTATTATTATAATATATATATATAGATATATTGACAAGTCCTTTATTTATCTTTGGAGCCCTGTAATAGCCTGGGTCCCCTAAAGGTTGTGGGTTGAGATAGCTGGCTCTAGAGCCCTAGATAGCTTGTGTAGTACATAAATTGGCACTGTTACGTTGGCGAGACACATCAAACAGAGGTTGTTGAGCTAAAGTTTCCCCAAACACAAGCATGATATGTTTTGTTCTATTAGGTTGTCTAGTTGGCTCTACCCAATTTTGTCCTATATGGGTATGAGTAAATTGTAATATTCTTTTGTAAATAATTTGTAAGTGAAATTGTCAATTGTGGAATGAAAAGAGTCATGATGTAATTGAATAGTCCATAGTTGTGATTAATTAAAAATATTCATTGTTGTGCTTTTTTAAATTGAAAAAACAATTATATTCTTTAAATTACAAAGCAATTATTTGACTATGTATTATAAAGACCTTATCTTATCTTAATTCAATCCGTTTAAATTACTTCTTATTTTTTAAAAGAAAATAGTATTATTGTGTTTTTCTAATGGCAGTGTAATTGTTTGACTTTATAATATAAAGATGTGAAGCTGTTTAATTTTACAATAAATTTTATTTCATTGTTAAAATTTGATAATATTAAAAGTTAGAATTTTGTTGATGGAACAAAGAGACAACATCCCACTGGAGTTATGGAACATGTACGTGGGGATTGTATCTGCAATTTCAAAGTGCATCATCATACTTTCACAAGGTTTACAAGTCATTTCAAATACTAATGATGTTAGCAAAATTTGGGTCACACCTAGAAGACTATACCTTTTGGTGGAATAGGGAGTAGCTTGAAGGAGTCTTATTGGTCCAAGCATGGTTTTCAAAGACAAAACATTTGAAGAATGTCTAGTCGTGTCAATGTTTGTTTTATTTTAATGGTGTAAGCCTTAAGATATTTTCTTAGATTTATGGCTTAAATAAGAGGTAGTGCAGGGGGCATTTCCATACTCTAGAACCCTAGCGTGATCCTTTTTTACCATTGGATCAGTATGCCCCATATTTTATTTGGAAAATTCAGACATATTGGGGCTAAAGAGTGGGTATTATTATCGATTATCTATGGTCCTCATATTCCAGCACGGTTCAGGGACACAATGTAAGAGAATCTATACTAGCAGAGAAATGACATTCTGATGATTGGAAGGTCAACCCCCAAGAAGCGTGAATATTGTCTACTCTCAACTTATCCTCGCAAATGCTTGCACCTTCATATTGGAACTTAAAGTTTCCTCCCAGCCAATCTCCTTCTCGCTTCTCATGAGCCCTGAGGGTTTTCTCAAGCTAAAATTTGATGGGGCATCCAAAGGTAACCCTGGGGATGCGGTTTTTGGAGGGGTCATCAGGGATTCATGGGGTCGGGATGTCCAAAAACCTAACCCTAGGAGATGAAGTGCTAAACTATGGGCCTCGTTTGGGTAAATTGGTACATCAACTTCCCGGGGTCGTAACTTTGGCATACGATCTCTGTTTGACGCGCACAATACCTCGTTAGAAATATCTATCCAAGGAATACAACCTTTGAATGACCAACATTAGTGAATGATCCATGTTGGTCCCGATTTTCCCAAAAAAACGTCGTTTAGAGCCTCAAAACGGCTCCGAAAGTTCAGGACTCGAAAAACTACCAAAAATAGTAAATTGTGCTACAAATAAGGAAACTGAAAGAATAAAATAAACAATGGTGGGGATCCAAGTGGAATAGGCAGGTGGCCACCAATATCCACCTAGAACAGTCAATCACCCTTCTCATCTAATAAAATCCATAAAAGCATAAAATAATTCCTTTATCTCTTACAAACCATAGAGATAAGGAAATGATAAGTAAATTATCCATGATATAAGAGTGGGTAGGTATATAGATCCCCATTCATGCCTTGACAATGAGGTAAATGTTCTCATAAGACAATATGTCCATCATAAAATGTATGCTCCATCTCACACAAGTGGCATCATAAAGTGGACAACTCACTCAATAATGAAGTGTAGGGGCTCTAAAGGTGTAATGTTTCCACCAAAAGGTTCAATATTTGATCATCCAAGTGTCATATCACATCCAAATGTGCCACATCCTCTCCAACTAGGGTATATAATCTCTTCATGTGTGCCACATCCTCAAAGGCCTAATGCCCTCCAAAGTAACGAAACAACCTCCAAAAGAAGTGGGATGTCCTTTGAAAAAAGATGTGTAGGTGGTGTTCAAAATGTGTAAGTAACCCTCCCACATCCTCCAAAAATTCAAAGCTCATGCCCATGTCATATTTATGCAAAGTACATCATCAAAAGAGAGGCTCTAAATTTCTAAGTGTGACCATCAATTGGGGGAATGTACACAACTCAATGCAACATAATTTCTTACGTAAATTCCATTAGGTAGATCAAATTAAGTATCCTATTGAACTTTACAATACCTTATAGAATATGTGCCACATGTCAAGTTTAGGTATGGGATGATCATCATCAACCCTTGTTAGGTGTGCTAGTACCCAAGAAGAGTAGTGTGTCCTAGGAAAGCCATCAAAGGGTATTTGTAATGACAGATAAAATGGTATGGGGTTTGACTTCAAGAGTGGTCGTACATAGTTGTGTAAGGTTATATAACATTTTCATCCACTTGAGCACCTTTGCAGAAGGAATTCTTATGCATTGAGTTACCTTTTCCTTAGCATTATGCCTTACTACCCCTTTCTTTCACTTTATTTCATATATTCCCCTTTATTAACTTATACATTTTATTGCATGGGTGCTTGGGATACTCTTATTTAGTCAGTTTTAGGTATGTGTTCCATTGCATAGGACTTGGCATAATGGTCTCATAGTGACAAGGTAGAGATCAATATTTACTTTGGATTTTGCTTTATCATTCATATCCCTTTGTTTTCCTTTCAATTTTGAACTTACATCTTGTTCATTCCTTGTTATTTTTTTAAATATGCATTAACCTTGAGCATGTAAGCCCCTTATTCTCATGGGAATATGAAGCATGAACCTATATGTGTGGCATGTAAAAACTAACCCAAAAGGAGGAAGGAGTCAAATTTGACCCCTAGTTGGTTATTGGGTTGTGTTATGATCATACTACTAGGATGAAAAGGGGTTCCATTATTTTTTCTTGCATTTTGTTCCACAATAGAGTAGAGTAGCTCAGAGTGGATAGAGACAAAGAGAGCACAATTGAGAGGGTTTACATTTTGTAATAGCCCATGGACCACATGTCTCAGGTAACTACATAAATAATGTCTTCTCCTTTGCACTTGCATTATTTCAATTCGAGATAAAAGAGAACATAGTAGATTCACCTTTCGAATGAATTTTCTTTTGAAAGGGTTTTCCAGAAAATAATTGGCATTCATTGTGGTTTGTGAGTGATTGTGAATACTTTTATTTATTTTTCACATTTAATTTATTGCATACATAAACAACAAAATTGGTAATAAGGGATCTCGAATCTAAAGGAATTAACCCTTCATAGTATAGATTTATATTTAAGTAACATATATGTTTTGATGGACTATCTAGTGGAATATCCATGATAGTTTATAGATCAACCATGGTTAAGGACCTAATGTACATGAACAAGATAAACAACATGGATGATAAGAGACTCCCCAAAATTGTTTTCAACTCTATCCATTACTATCAACACCTTAAGCAAAGATGGCATCAAGATGAAGTGTTGGTTAAATCATTAGGGAATATAGGAGGATGTCATCCTACCCATACGGACAATATTAAAAATATAATTATATCTAAATTTAAAGAGGATTTGTGGTGCAATGAAGAGTTAGACATTAAAAGGAAGCCAAGATATTACGAGGGAGTAACCCGGATTCTAAAAGATCAAAAATATCTTTTAGTTCTAACTAGTATAAAAAAGAAATCAACATTACTAAAACAAGAACCAGCTCCCATGAACTACATAACTACAATAGTCATTGGGAAAATTCCTAAAACCATGGGATGTAAAAATTTGTCATCTTCGTGATGGTTGAAGATGAAAATCAATTTCTCAAATTAAAAATAATTTACCTTTCTAACCTCCCAACTCTAAAAAACTATGATAATCTTGGAATGCTTCTCTTACAACTTTTAAAGCATAAAAACAAGATTTCAATGAATTTAAATAAACTTTCCCTTTTAAAAACAAAATTTTAAAAAAATTTAAATAATCTTTACCTTTTAAAAATGAGATAAACTAATTTTGATCTCAATGAACATGAATTATCATTATTATAATCACATTAACATAAACATTATTATTTGGTATTAATATAGATACCATTATTTCAATGATTAAAATCTATTCTTTATATTCAATGTATTTCTTCTTTATAAAAAAAAATGATAATAATAAATGAGATTTAAATAATAAGTTTGATGTTTATGTTGAATTTTGTCAATTTTTTTTATAAATTATATATAATTTTTTTATATAAAATTATATCATACACATATGTCAATAATTATTTTTTATAAAAAAATAAAAATTTAAATTATTATAACATTTTAATTAACTTATTATCTTTAATTCATAAATATGTATTTTAAAATATTTCAAGTAATTGTAAAAATAATTATTTTTTATTAAATATCAATTATATTTTATAACATATAATTTTTTTTAATTAATAATTAATAATAAATTTTATATAATTTATTCTAAATTATTTAGAAAATATTATAATATAAATAAAAGATTCAGAATGAGCATAGTAATTGAGATAAATATTCTAAAAAAAAGGTCCTTTATAGGTTTAACATTACTCATTTTAAACACTTATCATAAATAAAATAAAATAAAATAAAAGTTTAACAAATATGATACAAACAAAAACCAAATTCCAATTGAATTGACAGGTATGATCGGAATGTAATATTTAATGCTATTGCATTCAATGTAATATAATGTTTGTATCGAAAAGCCTGTCCGTATGATGTTGTGAGCGTTTTGGTTGATCTATTCGCACAAATGCAGTGATGTGTAGATGTCGTAACCACATTTATTGTGGCCGATGAGGATGATGATACCATCGCATGAAATGGCTATGGTCATACATAAAAAGGAGTATTATAAGGCATTAAAATCCCAATAGCATAGGATTTATGGCTTGATGGAGCTCTATCCGGTGTCAGGGTTCATGGAAATTAACATCATGATTTGATACGATTAGGAATGATTCAATGAAATTAGTCCTATGATGTGATAGGAGGTCTCTCTTGTGCTAGGGTTCACAAAAATTAATGCTACGATTTGATACAACACAATCAAAATTAGAGTTTAGAAAATGGTGGTAGGGTTGATGAAAATTGATTAGGAGCAGTTTAGTAAATTTTATTTTATTTTTTCAAGTTAGAAATAAACTAACAGATTTTATATTAAGATAAAAAATGGTTTACATATTCATGAGTTTCCATGATATGTATCATATTAGCAAAAAAAATTAATACTAACACAATTCCTTTATTATACTAATCATATATCCTTCCATTTATGTCCAAAATATAGGTTGAACCACAGATTTTACATTATCCATAAATAATGAAAATAAATTGTCTCATATATTACAACAAAAAGAAACTAACAAAGTGAAAGGAATAATTCCAACTTCCTGAAAACGATCATTGATGTAGAACACATAGTTGATCTCTCCTTGCTTGTATAGATGTTCAACGTTTGATAGAGCATCTGCCACGTCGTTCAGCTCCCAATAAATATGAGCAAAGTGAATCTCATTGAATAGGACTAACATTGACATAATTCTCATCATCTAAAAAGAAAGAGAAGGAGGCGCAAATGTCGAATTCTTCAGTACCCATTCAATCACCACTTTGAATCGCCAAAACTATCCATATTCACAATAGATAACCATTTAACACAAAATAACAAACCCCATAAAGCTATAATTTCTACCCTAGAATTAGATCCAACTCCTCCAAACTAAGTGAAATGGAAATATGTACTCGAACTAATGACAATGTAGGCACCACATGTGCATGTACTATGAGCAACAACACCATAAAACAAAAAAAAACAAAAAACCAACTTGGTAATTATGCCATATATACCAATTGGATATATCTCGATCTTTTCTAACTTTCCACTGGCCCAATTTCCTTGGAAATTGCAGATCTTTTCATGCATGTACCAAAGATATATGTCACTTTTTCTTCAAATATAAACGAAATCCTGCAACACCAGATCCCCCACATGATACAATAGACCTATATACCTTATATTTCTGCATCCAACCCCTAAGACATAATTCCACCAAAGAAGGATCCCATTATGCCTAGGATTTTAAAATGTTTAATACACCAGTCTAGATGGATATCGAGAAGGGGCAATTCAGAAAAATATGTGACATGACTTCTTAGGCCCGCAGGCATAAAATACATTTTATTGGCCCCCTGAAACCCCAACAACATAAGTTGCCCCATGTTAGAATTTTATTTTTCCAAGTTAACCATCCAAAGAACTTTAGTTTGAGTGGAAGATTCCAAGACCATATTTTAGTGAACCTACCATACATACCATCTGACTGCTACAAGCGAAATATAAACTTGTGTACATCCTTGACCTGGATTTGACCTCAAATAGTCTTCCTGGCCCATGTGAATTTGTCCCCCTCGCCATCTAAAGTAATACTAGCCATTATAATATTTGGTATGTATTATCCCAAATCCTTTTTATATCCCCATATAGGCCATAATCACTCAAACAAATCCAAATAGGATATTTAAAAAGAGGTTCCATAGCCACCCAGATTTGGTTGATATAATAGATGCCAAGGTTGCGAATATGGTGAATGAGTGGAATAGGCAAGGAGTGGTCTCCATTAAAATCCACAATAGCGTCCATACCAATCTCCATGTTTGAGGCCACACCAATCTACCACCTCAGATTACCAATGAACCATTTTTTAATTTTCATCATCCCAAGCCATATGTATGAAGCCAATGAAGGAGATTGAATTATGCCTTTGATCCATGCTTCCAAAGATATATTTTTAAGATATTTCTCTCCAATGATATCCTACCATATGCGAAAACCATATATTTCCCTCCACAGACTTTTTACCCCTAGAGCCCAACCAAATTTAATAAATTAGAGTTTAGATAAAGGTTGTAGGGTTGACAAAAATTAGTTAGGAGCATTTTAGTAAATTAGAGTTTAGGGAGAGGTTGTAGGGTTGACAAAAATTAGTTAGGAGCAATTTAGTTATTAGATGTTTTTGGTATAAATTTAGCTATATATAAATTTTAGTAAAATTGTAATTTTTTGTTGCTTAAAATGTGTTTTTGTATCCATAAATAGTTTCAACACCTTAAAAAACTTTTGGAACTTATAACTTGAAACTTATTATTCCAAGAAATCCATAATGTTTAGAAAAGTGCTAAACCATTTTTTTTGTTCAACCATTAAATGGTTGATGGGGAACTAGCAACCTCCCCAATATATGCAACAACCCACAAGTGACATATGTCATAAACTCATAACTCAACCTCGGACCGAGACATTCGGAGACCACCAGAAACTAAAGTCGGGATCTCAGACTCCAACGAGATGCCTATCCTTCCAACCTTACTATGACAAGTCATGGTATACCCCCATGGGATTTGAAGCTGGGTGGAGGGGATAACATCCTATTAAGACAACCACCCAGTCATCCAACAACAAAACCAAAAGGGAAAAAACATTTTACAATTAAACTAATCCTATGTTAACAGGTCTATCCATTGTGAACAAGTTGAGTTTAGACCTAGGCTTCATTGTTGGATAAAAAAAATATATCTAGCAAAAATAGGATGTTGTGACTAGGATTGTGTGAGGCTCATACTACCTTGAATGTCCCTTGAAATAGTTTTTATCTTTGGCAGTTAGTTTCCTCTCTCAACCCATTTTTTGAGATTTGAACTTAAACCTAAGAAGTACTAAACCCACATCAACCAACTAATTTATACTTATCATAACAAATATTATCTTCTTATCAAAAAAAATTTAGCACATATTTTTTAAAACTAAACGAATAAATCATTGATTAAAAAATTAATGAAGTATGAATAGGGCTGGTAGGGATTTGCTTTTTAGCAACTCCCCCTTACCACCCAAGCTACACCCACTTGACAATATGCCTCCTAGAATTTTAGTTTAATTACCAATAATTATTAGGTGGATGTGATAACATTCATGAAATATTATAAGTCATAGTTACAAATCAAAGGTTGAAATTTATCTCAAAAGTAGCTATGTTGTTTATATCATTTTAATTAAACTGATTAAGTAATAAAAATTTCACATGAAATTATTTATGGCTAGAATTAATAAGCCATGATATTTGCCCACGGTATTGTAATAATCTCCATAGTTAATAATCTTGTTGCATGTTTTAAAATGTGTATATGTTATCTCATATACTAGCACAACCATATAAATTAAATTGGTGGTAAACAACCATAGACATCAATCCATAATAATATCAAAACATTTACTTCACGATCGATAGTGATAAACTTGCATGCAACATACATCCAGATAATTATATCAATATCATAAAACTAACTAAATTATAACTTTATTTAAATTTATTATTATTATTAATTATAAAAAATAAAAAAGGAATTAATATATAAGGTAAACATATATACATTTAAAAAAACATGGACCAAGATTCTTAATAATGGAGATTTTGCCGACCACTTTCTCATGGAGATTTTTAATGTTTAAATAAGCTTTGTTACAATATCATGGCTTATCAATACCACACTTTCTCATGGAGATTTTTAATGTTTAAATAAGCTTTGTTACAATACCATGGCTTATCAATACCACAGGCCCAAGAAACCATAACTCACTTCATATGCTACTTGTTCATATGATTTTTTCTTTCAATTAACCAATTTAATTAAAAGAGCAAAAATGTCATAACTATTTTAGGGATAAAACTCAACCTTGGATTTGTGAATATTCTATAATATTTTTTGGAGGTTAAATCCCTACGATCCACCTAATAATTATTGATAATTAAATTAAAATTCTAGAAGTCTTATTGCACCATTAATTCTTTTTATAATTAACTATAATAATAATAATTTAATATAAAGTTATAACTTAGTTCATTTTTATGGTTTTTTAAAATCTTTGACAACATAAGATGTATCATGAAGTATTTTGATGTTTATCATGATTAATGCCTATGGAAATTTACTAGCCTTTTAAATTATCATGAGATGTATCATGAAGTATTTAAGTTATATGGTCATGCTAGAATGAGTCATTTAATTTATATGGTTGTGCTAGAACCAGCCTTTTAATTTATATGGTCGTGCTAGAACCAACCATTTAATTTATATGGTTGTAGTGGTATATTATGACAACCATGTAAATTAAATGGCTAGTAAAAATCAACGTATCAATGATGATAAATGCCAAAACACTTACTTCATGATACATCTTACATTGTCAAGATTTAAAAAACATCATAAAATTAATTAAATTATTTCTTTATTTTAAATTATGATTGTTATTAATAAATATAAAAAGAATTAATTATACAAATAGGTTTGCCTAATTTGGAATAAGGCTTCCACAATTTTAATTTAATTATTAATAATTATTATAGGTAGATGGTAGGGATTTAACTTTCACCGAGTTCACAACTCCAAGGTTGAGATTTCTTTTTAAAAGTACTTGTGCCCTTTCCTCCCTTTTAATTAAATTGACTAATTAAAAAAAATCTTATATGAACACCTGTCATATAAAATGAGTTATGATTGTTTGGTCATGTGGTATTGATAAGTCATTGTATTAGCTCATGATATTGTAACAAAACTTATTTACAAATTAAGAATCTCCATGATAAAGTGAGGGTGAATCTCCATGGTCAAGAATTATATTACATATTTTTTAATGTATATATGTTTAACTTATATATTAATTTTTTACATAATTACTAATAATAATAATAATAATAATTTAAAATAAAGTTATAATTGATTTCATTTTTATGATTTTTTAAATCTTGGTAATGTGAGATATATTATGAAGAAAATGTTTTGATACTTACCATGAATTGATGTCTACTGCGTTAACCAACCATTTAATTTATATGGTTACACTAGTATATGAGTTAAGCATATACATTTGAAAAGACATGTAACGAGATTTTTCACTTGGGCTTTGATACAATACTATGGGCCAATATCATGGCTTATCCATACCAACCATAACTCATTTCATATGACATTTGTTCATAAGACATTTCTCTTAATTAATCAATTTAATTAAAAGGACAAAAAGAGCATTACTACTTTGGAGATAAATCTCAACCTTACTAAGAATATTCTAGAATATTTTGTGGAGCTTAGATCATTACCATCCACCTAATAATTATGTCATAGTCAAACGAGGCTTCAAATTTGTGCAAAAATTCATGGAAATTCTGGCATGATTTTGAAAAAAAAAAATCGACGGTTTTTTTTTTTTTTTTTTTTTTTTTAAATCCAGGTTACAAATGTCAAGCTTCAAGATTTTGGGTGCCACGGTGGTTTTTTACGGTGTTAAGTCTATTCCCACCATCAAAAACACGATTCAAACACTACTATTGCCATATTTTTTGCAAAAAAAAATTATTGGATTTCAACGATTTTTTGCCGTCGCGCCAAATTTTCTGCCTCAATAAACAATACCAATAATTATTGATAATTAAATTAAAATTTTAGATCTTACATGTTATATATTATATATTGAATTGAGAAAAAATTATTTTGAAAATATTTTAAATAAAATTGAACAATTTTTTAATACATATACATATAAACTAATTATATATGTCAGAAAGTTTGGTTGGGGTGGGGGGCATGTTAGTTTGGGGCTTAGGATCTCGATCAAACAACCAAGCATAAGCATAAGCATATGCTCTCCTCCATGGCTTGTTATTAACTTAGGAATGAAATATCACCAGCATTTTAATCCTTAGATACTCTAGGATCATAATTCAAAATCTAGTTAAGAAGAATCCTCCTAAAGACATACATTAAAAGCCATATTAACAAAAATATGAGGGATCCTAAAAGAATTCCATCCTTTGATGCACATCATGTTTTGAGGTAGTATAACAAATAAGCTAACTCCTTGGTTATTACAGGTTTCTCTTTACAATTAGGCGAGATGAAAATAAACAACATCGAGAGGTATTTCCCTATCCCATAATCTTATGGAAACCAAAATTGTATTCAAAACTCACATAATTTGTGAATGCAAAATGGAATCAAAGTGGAGAGAACGACATGTATGGAATGATTTAAAAACGGGGGACAGTAAGTGGTTCAGGGGACATCCTCTCGTATCATGCTCCAAGGGGGGTGGGAGTATGATTCTTCTGTGGTTGGCCTATGTGTTATATTCTCAAACTATTATGATGGGTAGCCTCATCATAGCTATCTTCCATTATGTAAACATTGAGGTAAGCATGTCCTTTAGTGAGTTGGTTCTGGTAAACTTTAATGAATTTCAAATTTGCATGGTTTTTTAGCACACAATCTATGGAGCTTATTTACACTGGCAGTGTTGTCCTAAGGATTATCAACATGTGAAATGGATTGTATAATGAAGTGGGGCAGGCATTTTAACTATGTGGTAGTCACTCAAGTTATGTTCGTGTCCTGAAATTAGGGAGAGCTCGCAGATGGTTTACAAGCCTTTTTTCAAATTCTTGGAAGGATCAACGATCTGGTAACATTAACTCATAAAATAGAATGCAGTGAAAATAAAATGGAGATATTAATCACAATACAACAACAAATTTATACCTAACACAATATTCCTTCATGTTACTGAACTATGGAAAATTATGGGTTATAACCAAAAAGTACATCGAAAAATGTAATTGTTGGGAACCAATAAAATCAACCCCACTGGGAAAATCAACCTAGAGGAAATCAACCCTCATGAAGAAACTCATCGCTAGACAATTAGACCTCTCTCACCAGCAAATCGCCCCCCTTTCTTCTCACTATTGAAAAACTAGGGCATCCTCTATAATGATAATTACTTCTTATGATTTATTTTGGCTAATCTCATCTTGCATATATTATTCAATGTTTTTCTTTCATTATTCAACATAAAGAAATTATAAAGAGGATCTCAATAGTAAATCAAAATTTCCATAAGGATCATAAAGAGACAACCACACAAGAATACATCATCTTACCTTGGGAAAACCCACATGGGGAAAAACCCAACAATCCTTTCCTTATACAATCAATTCTATAAGAGAGACATCAAAGAAAATATCATCGACAACTAACCAGAGTAGATGACAAAATCAACCACTCACCCAGAAACCAAGTCAAACCTCATCAATTTGATTGCAATCATAGAGATAGAAAATGTTTCCCTTATTGCATAGAGATAACCAATAGAATTTTGTCCCTTTTGTATAGGATATGTACCTCATACCTTCAGTCCTCTACCACAGATACAAACCTCATAATTCAACCCTCTTCTATACGATACAAATCATAGAATTTGGCCTTCTTGCACAAGATACGAATCATAGAAATTTCAGACCATGTCTTAGATACATACCACATGAATGCACACTAAACTGGACCTCCTAAATTTTCTTGAGTGAGGGCAGAAAGAGAATCACTTGTATTTCTGATTTTGACCTTCTTAACCCTTGTAATCCTTTGTATATTGCAAATATATATTGCTTGTAAGATGTGATCTAAGTGCACCAAGAAGGAGGATGAATGCCTCCTTTATATAACTAATTATGAGGTTGAATTGGTCCCATAAGGGGCTAATCCGACTTGAGCAAGAGGAGGGCCAACTTGGTTTTCTTGTGGAGGGAAAATCCTTATTTCAAAATTCAAAAATTTCCTTTTGAATATAAATCAAATAAATATTTTATTTTTCTTGCAAGCATGAAGAACATGCTTCGTATAAATTATAATTTATATTTCATAATTATACGTACAAATGAATATTATGAAAAATAACCATAGCTACATATTTCAACACTCCCTCTTAGCTAGGGAGGTATTCATAATGACTATCAAGATGTTCTCAAGTTGACAATTCTATAAGGACATATCATCAAGATTAAGATAAGAATCATCATTAATATTATGATCACCAACATTAACCACATTTCCATAGTCCAGTCGGTACCCTTGATATATGGCACATATGCATCGTTTGGTATTCACCAAGAGGCATCAACAAACAATATCACTCTAAACATAGATCAAACCATAATACCAAAACAAGCTAACTCTAAAAAGAGATCAGAGCACGATGCCAAAACAAGCTCGCATTAGGAAGAAATTAGAGCACGATGTTGGGCAGCTACAACCTCTAAGACCATTCTCCCTAATCCCAATCAAAGCGACAGAGTGATACCATCCCTAATCAGGTCACTATACAATGACTCAGGGATAATGATTGTCCTCTGCTAGACCATTTTCCTATATAGGTCGAAGTGACACAAGAACTACAACCCTAATTAGGTCACTATACAATGACATAGGAAAATGTTTGTCCACTATACTGTTCTTCCTAATTTTGGTCAATGTACTTAATATAGGGATAACATCCCTAATTCTGATTAGAGTACATGACACAAGAAGAATGTATGTCCATGATGTTATCTAATGTATCAAACCATTCTCCCTAATTCTTGTTAATGTACTTGACATAGTGATAACATCCCTAATTACAGTCAAAGTACATGACATAAGGAGAAACCATATTCATGATGTAATCATCACTCCCTCCCAATCAGAGAGGCATTTTCCAAAATCCCAGGCTTGTCTTGGAAGTATAGAAACTTCCCTCTAGAAAAAGGCTTCATCAGTATATCAACTATCTTCTCATCAATGAAGATATATTCGAGCTTCATTGCTCCCATATACCCATGTATTTCATCATGGTCGTCACATACACTTGATTAAAACCCGCAAGTAGCCTCTAAATCTATGTTGCCTCTCAACTTGCCAATACAGTTGCAATATTCCCGACCTCTACCATATTGCTTCATACTCATCCATGAAATTATAATGGAGCCCGAACTAAAGCAACAACTTGATGAGTTCTTTCAGTCATTCAACACTCTTAGCTCAAACTAAATCTAAAATTGTACTTTTCAGGACCAATTGTACCATATCGGTAACACATGTTGAGCAACCCATTGTTGGGACACATAATTGGCATCTTTTTGCACCCATTTTCCTTACTTTTTCTTACCATTTTGACTTTCAAAGCTATGTCTTGCCACTTTGATAGCCATATTGACTAAAGTATGTTTCCTATTTGTATGTCATCCTTATTATCTATTTTTGCTTGTAATTTGACATAAAAGCTAATTACTTTAGGCCATTTCATTAATAAGTTGATGAAAGGATGTTTTAGATTGTGTGGCTTGTGGAGGTTTTGTTATAGGACAACATTTTCCCCATTTTTTCCTAGCTAAGAATGTAATAAACATCTTGTTGTCACTACTAATACACATTGATCTTAATATGGATACACTGTTCTCGTACGTTTAGTAATGAACATTGATTTGGAAAAACACTCGGTCAAAGCCAAATCTATTGTTGAAAGGAGAAAATCATGGACAACACAGCTGACTCAGTTGAAACAGTTAGGATTCTCAATTGATAAATCATTGTAATTTAGAAAAGCTATTGCAACTTTGTTTCAATTATGATAATTTTTTGTAATATAGTTGTTATATATTCTCGATTTGGATCACATGAGAATCAAGAGATTCTCATGATGATCTTGCTTTTCAAAAATAGGCATGTACTCTGAAATTATAAAAGAATGTACTCCTTGTCCACAAGGCATGCATAGATAGGATTAGAAGGGGAGTACATACATTGTAATCTTGTACTGCAACTTTTCATTAATTCAAATCTCTACCATTCATGGCTCCATACCTTTATCTTGACTAGCTTGTGTGTGTAAATCACCAACCCCTACTAAGGGGGAAGGGCCCTCCTTAGAAGGGATCACTGGTTAGAGAGGTATTGCAGTTGTGTATCTATTTTCTCGCAATTATGATTTTTGTGTTGTTTACTTTTACTATTACATATCTTTCTCATGCATTAAGTAGTTGCATAATTCTAATCTCTTTCATTATGCAACAACATAGTCCCAAACCGATCCCTTTATTAGTTTGATGGTTATTTGATTACTGTTATAGTTTCCTGGTTTTTTTATTTCTTTGAATGAGTGTTTCAGCAATAGTCTGGGTGCTAAGTGCTTTCAAATAGTGTGGTTTCTTTTGGATAAGAGTGATTGTGTGACAGGGTGTGATTCATTTTGTAATTGTGTGTCTTTTCTTTCTACATGTGTGGACAAGGTTTGGGGTGTGACAACAAGTGTTCTTTGAGTGCCAAGAGTGGCATTGCAACAATTGGTTTTGATTCCATTAGAGTTATTTTCCATTTGTTCTTGTATATACTTTGCATGATAACTTTGAAACAAGAAGCCTGCCTGGATTGATCATTTATGTGAGAGTTGGATTGGTTATTTCAATTTAAAAAGGACAATTGATCCACCCAACATTTTGGTGCTATTTCCAGGGAGTCTATTATAGGTGCATATATGTGACTAGTTTGATTGCATGCATTGATTGAAAGTGTGGTAGAGTTGTTCTTGGCTCAAAGGTTTCCAGGTGGCAGCACAAGAGGTAGGAACCTGCGCATCACTTCGACATAATGAAGTGGGCTTGGCCTCGTGAGGATTTAGGGCACATAGGATTTCATTGCATGAATAGTGAAGAAGAAAAACATGGTGCCCCCAAAGAAACTAACTATGTAGGTAGAAGAGGACGAGGGAGAAAAAAGAATAATCAGGATTTGGGAAGAGTAACATATATAAAAGAGATCATATAAAAAGTTGAGGTAGAATCATCTACTCGGGGAGTAACACCTAGAAAGAAAGGATCTAGAAAAAATTCTCAAAAGAGGCCAACCTTAGTCATCTTTGTTGGGTGCAAATATTAGGGAAGTGGAATTTTATGAACCTTCGATCTCAAAGACAAGCCCTAGAGTTTTTATCCCATTTGTATCAACAAGTGTTATAGACATTTTTGTGCCTTACAGCATGAAGCATGAAATGTCGATAATCTGAGGGATCCAAAGTCCCTAAACATGTTGTTCCTACCCCTAGAGGAACAAGGTCAGCAAACCACAGCACTGAAAATCAGTTCTCCACCTGAAAACACTCAAAAACAAGCTATTTCTGGATCATGTCAGCTGCTCCACTGAGCATCTGCGCTGAATGTCAACTGCTCCACTCTGTACCTGCGCTGAATGTCAAATCTAATGAAGGCTACCTGCGCTGGGCGAGATTGGCCAAGTGGCACAGTCATTCTGCAAGGTGTCAAATGCCCAGGAAGCTTCCAAAATGACACTTGGATCAGGGAATTCGCCTTGTGATGAGTAAGAGGATCTAGATCTCCAAGTGGAAGCAAGAAACTCCAAGTGGACTCAAGAACTGAAGTATAACTGAAGTGGGAGAGGACACTAGTCAGCTTCATGCCAGCCTCAAGCTGACTCATCCTTTCTCCAAAACTCCTATATATAGAGCTCTCTCATGAGGTCTAAGGAGGCTGGAATTTTGTGAATGTAAGGAAGTGTTGTTGGTTTGTGCATAGAACTATTGGGTGATTGCTTTGAAGGAGGTGGAGAGGAGATTTCTTTCTGCTGGGAGGTGTTGCTGGATTGGGCCTCATATGGTTGTAACACTCTCAGAACTTTACTTCTTCCATTAATAAAGCATTTGAGGTTCTTCTATATGCATGTATCTTAATGGTGTACTGATGCTTGTATATTTGATTTATTCTAATCCTTGAATCAATTATGGATGTATGCTTCTTGTAGTTTCCCTTTCTTGTGCTTTTGCAGGATCTTTGTGTAGCTGGGCCAGTGAAAGAGCAAGGAGCTGGGAGCAAGCAGCAAAGAGGGAAGATTGGATCAACCATTAGCGTAAGACAACGGTTAGTGGATCCCTTTCTCCTCTCTCTTACATCTCATAAAGAAGTAATCTTGAATAGCTTTGCATTCGGTTGTTGCTGAGGTACTATCACCCTTAGAGTGGGATAGGGTCATTCCGTATTTGTTACTTTTCCCAACAACAAATTGGCGACTCCGCTGGGGACCGTATCTTGTTGGTTGTTTGTGTTTTTTGCTATTCATTTCATAAACAAAGGGAGTACCGAATCGAACTGTGTTTGAATCTTTCAAATGCAAAGTAGAGGGCAGCTACTCTAGCTCAGTTTCTGGGCAAGTTTATGATTTGAAGAGCTGATCCACAAGGACTCTAATAAGCTCTTAGTGATAGCTTTTCATCCTCCTTGTCATCCCTTAGTGTGTCCTTGACTGATAGCTTCTGATTTGGGCAAAAACTGTGAATTTTTGAGCAATCTGTGACCCGGAAACCAAGAGAAACGAAAGTTTCGTTCTTCAGTGCAGGCTGTACAAAGGCTGTCTGCATTTCAGCGCAGTTCCCGAAGGGGCTACCTGCGCTGAAGGTCAAACAGACAGTGTCCCACCTGCGCTGGACCAGTCTTGCTTTGTGCTACTGGGGTTTCCTGCTGTTTCTTGCCCTGTTTTCACTCTTGTTTTTGCTGTTTGTTACCAGTCAGTGGGCCTATCTGAAACCAACTTTCCTTGTCACTATTCCGCCTCGGTTGTATAAAGAAACTGTGTTTGTTCTTTGTGTATTTCTTGTGCATTTACAGTTTCCCATAACGAAAGTGAACTAGTCTTGCTGTGGCCTCTTAGATCTAGACCTGTGATAAAGTGTCGTTTTGATCTTAAGAGTTAGTTTGTTTGTTGTTCATAGCTGATTGAGCTTTTGCTTTCGTCATATGGTTTGAATTCATATATTTCTGGTGTCGAAACAAGTAAATCTTAAGGTGTCTTTGGATTTTGGACAAACTTGTTTGCTTTCACTTGAAATTGAATTCAAAATTATACAACAGCTTTCTTTTTGCATTACGCCAACATTAAGAAAGAGAAAAGAAATACTTGCACTGTGCATGTGCATTATGACAGCTTGCATGTTGATTTAGGAAAAAGTGCATTAGTGTGTGCTCTATGATCTGTGTGAAAAGATGTTATCTTTCTTTTCCCTCAGTAGTTAAGATTTTCAAAGTTGAAAGATTGAAAAGCTTGCTTATCATCTTAGACTGCATTTAGGAGTGTTATCATACATCTCGTGGTGATCCATAAAGGCAAACTGCTAAACAAGATCAACCTTAAAATAAATTGAATTTACATAACAACGCATTGAAACATAACGCAAACACATAGAGGTCTAAGCTAGAGACGTGTTCCGGCGTCGTTAAACGTGATATCTTAGCGTTGAGTGGTTGGGTGATTCCTCCACGGTGAAGCGATAAGTATCAATACGGACTTGTGCTCCCACGTACCGTCGCGTATATATTGGGAGACCCCTATAGGAATAAAGCCTTTATCCAATAGGAAACCGTGTCGGCCGCCCTACTGATCGCAATGCAGTGAACACAGCATTCACGAAGATCGACCACTCGTACCGTAAAACGTATTCTGTGGTTTTGCGAAAAGTTTGGCACACCCTCTGCCTAGAACTCCAGAGCAGTTTCTTTTGGCCTTTTTCAAACTCTATAACTGAAAAAGTCCATCCGAGCATTTGTCACTTCGGGCTCGTTAAAACATCGAAGGAGACTAGAGTCATCTTTAGCTTTTTCTCGACTCTTAAAAAGTGAAAAAGCAAGTTGTGTCTAAGCGTCGTTATAAAATTTATTTTAAACGGAACATAATCACCTCCTATTCCCGCGTTGATCTTAAGTTGAGAACATGGAACGCCCCAACCAAGGAATTCCACATGATGGAAATCCTAGTCCATTCTCCTCTTGGGGAGAAGTTGGTGCGCCCCACATGGCCACATTGTCACTTCCAGGACTGACAATTGGCCTGCCTATTTGGCTATTCTCAACTAATGTAGTTCAGACCACCATGGTTCCTGAGCAGTCGAGTCAACAGTTAGATCAGTCTAGAGCTGCCCACCAGCCTTCTACTTCTTATAACTCTTCCTCCAATCCTTCATCTTCGCAGGGTAGAGCCGGCAAAAGCCAAGCTCCCATGGAGAAGAAGGAGAAGAAGAAGAAAGAGAAGAAGAAAAAATAGCCTAAGGCGACTGGGGGCAAGCAAAAGACATCTGACAAAAATCCACACACAGCACAGACCGGGCCTAAATCGCCATGTGTCATATGTAGAGGAGACCACTTCCATAGAGATTGTCCCTGTATTCCCCGGATACTAAGGGACTGGTCCCCTCGTCTGCACAATTCGGGAGCATCAACCTCTGATAGCCATGTTGATTGCTTACCGTCAACCAGCGAAAGTGAAGGTTCAAGACAAAGAGGGGGAGCAAGATCCCCCTGCAGACTGTGTGAAGGCGATCACGCCATCCACCGTTGTCCCTTCTTAGACGAAGCGAAGAGAGTTTTGGAAGATCGCCCAGTTTCACCATTGGGGCTTCCTCCTGGATACAAAAAACTCGTGCCAAGTCCTTCGTTGGTTGAAAATACAGCTGGCCCGTCCAAGTGGTCAGCTGAAGCGTCAGTCATTGAAAATGAACCTACTGAATCCAGACCAGACGAAAGTCTAAAGGTCGATACGGCAGTTGACCCGGTTCTTCCTTCAGAGGTTTCATCCTCAAATGACACCGTCACTGAAGATTCATCTTCAAATGACACCCTCACTGAAGAGAATAAGGATGACACCATCCAGATTCTTTTCATCAACACAGACTCTGATGAGCATCAGGGCAATGCGCCCATTCCTTTATCGCAGGAAGGAACATCGTCAGGGTCATATCCGACCGTGTATTCGGTCCCACCACCGAGCAACCTGGTTGTGTCCTTTGATTGGAACCAACTAGGCAGACCCCGGTTACCAGCCAATATACCATTCAGAATCATAGTCCAAATCTACAGAATGGTAATGGCTGGAACTATCATTGATGAAGGGGCATCTGTGAGTATCCTTTCCTCTATTGCTTGGAAAGCACTGGGTTCCCCGGCGCTTTTGCCTGAGATAAGAAATCTCTCGGGTTTTGATAAAGGAACCAGTCGACCATTAGGGATCCTCCCCAATGTGCCTGTTACATTGAAAGGGAAGACCGTTCAAATGAATGTGATGGTCGTTCAAGGACCCTTGGATTATAACCTACTCCTTGGACGAGAGTATATATATTGCATGGGAGCTATAGTCTCCTCACTCTTTAGAGTAATGTGTTTTCCACACGAAGGAAGAATGGTCAAGCTCGTAGACCAACTTTCATTTCCGGGATCACGCATCGCAAATAGTCAAATACCAACCCTGAATGGTCTATTCACTCAAGAAATGTCTCCACCCCCAGTCCTCCTTCCCGATGAGTGCGAGTGATTCGGAAAGATGGGACTGGAACCCAGGGGGCATGCATCCTGGTCTGCTTTGGGCAGAGGAAACCTTGGGTATAAGGTAGAATTTCCGCGAAAGAATGTGACTAGTCCGTACCCCGTCCGTGAATGGAAGAGGGGTTGTTCTAGAACAGAATTCTTTTGATAAGGTTACTTGTTTGACAAAGGTCAGTCACCATTGTCTACTTTGGTAGACAATGCCGAAGAAAGAGATTGATTTGCGGCAACAAATAGAACCATCTTTGGGTAACCAGGAAGAGGCAAGCCTCACCCTTTAAAACAAATGTTTTATCGGATAAGTAGGGGCAGCCTTGAAATTGTACATTGTACCTGGGGGCATGCAAACCTTTTGGAGTAAAAGCTAGGAGCGGTTATTTATCTGTTTTTGGGATTAACCGTTTCCTAACTTGCATAAAGAAAGGATGTGGGGCAAAGGTCAAGATTTGCCAGAGAGAGAGCATAGCTTATGTGAGGTGCAAGCTCTATAAAAATTGGAATCTTGCAGGAGACATTTCTTATCTTATGACTGGTATATCGAGCAGTTTTACCGCGGAATTTATGCTCGTTAAAAAATAGAAAAGCGAGATCCGAGCAGTTTTAGCGTCATAGTTCATGCTCGTTAAAAAATAAACATAAGCTTTTGAGCAAGTTTAAGCTCGTTAAAAAATGAACTTCCCGGTAAATAACCATCTAGAATGTACCCTGATCAACCGTAAAAAGACCTTGGTCGTGTTTTGCTGCAGCCACCACCTCCACCGTTCATTTGGCCGATCGTTTACCTCCATATGATTGTTTACCCATTTTGAGGAACAGCTGCGAAGAGTGATTTCACTTAGCCATCCTTGTGACACTGCCGTGATTGGAAAATTCCAACCTGTACCTGGAATCTGCTGCTATCCCTGTTTATCACTCGTTCCTCAAAAGACGAGTCTTCTTTGAGCTCTTTTCTCCTGACTCGTAAAATATGAAAAGTTTGCCGAGTTTTGGCCTTCCAGCTCGTTAAAGTGACCGGAAGAGCTATCCCTCCTCTAGATTTTAATCTTTTTGGACCTGAGGGATTATTGCACAAAAAGGTCGAGCGCTTGTTTTATTCGGCTCGTTAAAGTTATCGAAAACTCATCCCTTCTGTATTGTTTTATACTTTTTCGGACTTAAGGGATTAGATGACGAAAAAGGAATTTTGGGAGTTAACTTTCTGTACCTTTTCAGACTCTCTAAAAATGAAAAGGACCGAGTTTTCCTTGTCGTTAGACTCGTTAAAATGATTAAATAGCGACAAACTTGTCTTTAGACGAGAACGAGTTTCCCTATCGCTAGGCTCGTTAAAACATAGCGATGGGCTTGCTCGAAGGGCAGGTTATAGAACAAGCATATGTTATCCTCCTCAAGCTTGACAAAAATAAAGAGGTACTGGTCAGAAATGACTGGGGAAAAAATTGGGAGAACCTCAAAGCTTTAATGGTAGCAAGTCGCTCTTGAACATGACACTTTGTCCTCCGTATCACATCGGGTTGGGTTGTTTCATTCACCGGTCTCGTCACCATGGTCCTCGCCAAACCATCCACATTTGGGGTAATGCTACCGATCCATCACATCAGTGTCGTTATATGTTCAAGAGATGTTGTTCAGAAAGAGTCAACCGTGTCCCATCCACTGCCATACATTATCCTTCATCCACCCATGATCGCCACCCTGAATCATATTTCACAGATTGTTTTCACCTCCACTAAAATCATTAGCTCCGTTCCGTGTCATTGATGTGGGATTCATTAAGGCCCTCCTTTGACGGATCGCTTCTTGTCGACTTCAGCTCATTATCCAAGAAGTTGATCTAGGAACAAACCCCCCAGTACTTTGAAGCTTGCATGCCTCAATGGCAAGTTTCTCACTTCCGGCGACAGGTATACATCAATGACCTTCGACCAGAAGATTTTGCGTGGTGTTCGACGCCAAGTCCTTTATTCACACCACGTGAATTGTACTGCAGTACCTTGAGGGTCATTGTCATTATTGGTGATTCCTCTCGCGCTTGTTAACGGTTTACATTATTGACCGGTAATCAAGCGATGTCTTTCCATGTTCGACTTCAGCGCAATTCTCACATGGATCGACTTGTACTTAGAGTGAAGATCGAACGAGTTTGAAGACCCCGGATCTAGTTTCATCCATCCGGGCTGCGATATATATATTCAGGATATAAAGACATTTGTTATGTACATCATTGCAACAGATGATCATCCTACTCAAAGGATGATAATTTCAGCAGAGAATTATCAGTCTACCACCAGACGATCGTCTGTTCTATGTACCAAAGTGAATTTATAAAGCTGAGCATGGGAATGCCCGCCTCAGCTAGATCATGAAAGCAGAATGAAAAATAATGTATTGTATTGTATTTTATTACAGGGCACCTCTCAGCGATTGAATGAACTTCGGATCCTCCTGATAAAGCATTTCACCCGATAAACGACCTCATACTTTAGGGGGCAACTGTTATAGACATTTTTGTGCCTTACAGCATGAAGCATGAAATGTCGATAATCTGAGGGATCCAAAGTCCCTAAACATGTTGTTCCTACCCCTAGAGGAACAAGGTCAGCAAACCACAGCACTGAAAATCAGTTCTCCACCTGAAAACACTCAAAAACAAGCTATTTCTGGATCATGTCAGCTGCTCCACTGAGCATCTGCGCTGAATGTCAACTGCTCCACTCTGTACCTGCGCTGAATGTCAAATCTAATGAAGGCTACCTGCGCTGGGCGAGATTGGCCAAGTGGCACAGTCATTCTGCAAGGTGTCAAATGCCCAGGAAGCTTCCAAAATGACACTTGGATCAGGGAATTCACCTTGTGATGAGTAAGAGGATCTAGATCTCCAAGTGGAAGCAAGAAACTCCAAGTGGACTCAAGAACTGAAGTATAACTGAAGTGGGAGAGGACACTAGTCAGCTTCATGCCAGCCTCAAGCTGACTCATCCTTTCTCCAAAACTCCTATATATAGAGCTCTCTCATGAGGTCTAAGGAGGCTGGAATTTTGTGAATGTAAGGAAGTGTTGTTGGTTTGTGCATAGAACTATTGGGTGATTGCTTTGAAGGAGGTGAAGAGGAGATTTCTTTCTGCTGGGAGGTGTTGCTGGATTGGGCCTCATATGGTTGTAACACTCTCAGAACTTTACTTCTTCCATTAATAAAGCATTTGAGGTTCTTCTATATGCATGTATCTTAATGGTGTACTGATGCTTGTATATTTGATTTATTCTAATCCTTGAATCAATTATGGATGTATGCTTCTTGTAGTTTCCCTTTCTTGTGCTTTTGCAGGATCTTTGTGTAGCTGGGCCAGTGAAAGAGCAAGGAGCTGGGAGCAAGCAGCAAAGAGGGAAGATTGGATCAACCATTAGCGTAAGACAACGGTTAGTGGATCCCTTTCTCCTCTCTCTTACATCTCATAAAGAAGTAATCTTGAATAGCTTTGCATTCGGTTGTTGCTGAGGTACTATCACCCTTAGAGTGGGATAGGGTCATTCCGTATTGGATACTTTTCCCAACAACAACAAGGGAAGGATATCGAGGCTTGTTATAAGGAAAATGGGATAAATATGAACATGATTTAGAATCAAATCCAAATTAACAACAAGTTTATTAGTATATCCCATATTTAGGCAGTGTTGTGAAACAAATTGTTGAGCACACTGTTCCATTAGGTTTTGCAAATTCATTAGGACCACCTGGCCAACTTGAACAATTTGAGAAACCTGAACAACTTGAACAGCCTCAAGAACCCCCACCACTGAAAAGGGAGTAGTCTCCTTCACTAGGAGGACCACCTGTAACAATTGTACATAACCCTCAAGCTTTGAAGTAGAACCAAATGGTGGGTAGCTTAGTTACCACCTTTGAGTTCCTGACTGGAATTTTCCAAGGACAAGCACCAACAAAAACATCCCTTTGTCTACACTTCCTACTTTTTAGGGTACAGTTACTAAATATTTAAATACATTTCTCTTTGAATTTGATGTCCTTTGTAGTAGTTATGATTATACCAATGATGAAAAAATATTAAAATTGTTCCCAACTACATTAAAGGGAGTTGATCTTAGTTGGTTTATGGGACTTGGTGGAGCATTCATTACCTCCTGAGATGGGATGATAGAACCTTTATGAAAGTATTAGGACTATTTTTGTTCTAGATATCAGAGGGAAGATCTATTCAAGATCACTCAAACACCAGATAAAAACTTGTAAGAATATGTTGAATGCCTTCAACATAATCTGCATAGATATCAACATAGTAATATGGACAAGGAAATAGTTAAAACAATTTTGATCATAGGAATGCGGGAAGACTGCCTTGATATCCTAAATCTGCTGGGGAAAGGAGATATATCCAAGGAACCTTATGACGAAATTGTTTAACTTTTTAGAAGGAGCTCCAAAGGATCAACAAGAAATGGGGCCATGACATATGATACTTCTAACACGATTCTTAAGTTAGCCAATAATGGGGCAACATGAACAGAAATTCGAAACTTGTTACAGAATTTTAAAACTGATATTATGAGCCTGTTGTCCCTCTCATTTCGATTTGTTTCATGCAAAGCAGAAACAGATTGAAATGGAGCAAGATCTAGCCATATTTTGCTCTCAATGTAGGAAGAAACATCCTCTGAGGGAATTCCCATTTAATAGCTGCAACATATGGTAGAAGGACAATTCCACATAATAGTGCCCCTCCTTACCTAGATTATAAACTATCTATAAGGAGATAGGGGAGGATGTTAAAGCAACATATTTTTTTTTAGCACTAAGAAGCCCTTGTAGTCTAAACCATCAGGTATGATGCAAGAACCCTTTTCTTCTTTTAATTATTGGTCTAGTCTATATGGTCCTCAACATATTCCCCAGTAAATGCAATATTCAGTAGCTCCATGGCATCCTATCAATCCCCCTTTCGTTCAATATCTCGCACCCTAGCCTCAATGGCCTTCTCCTTCATGGCCTCAATTATCGCAATGGACTACTTTTCCTAACCAAATGCCTATTCAAATCCCAATGCAACAACAACAGTGATAGATTCCCTCTAATGTACCTATGAGTAGACCTCCATTACACCCTTAACTACCTATACAACCTAACCCTAATCCCAATAATAAGGAAGTGCAACAATTTGAAAAGCTAATTCTCCCTACTTATTGTATCTCAACTATGGAATGCAATGAAATACATCTATGATAAGGAAGGATAGTAAACCCCATTGTTTCTCTTGTTATCATAGAAAATGAGGAAGAAAAATCATCGGGAGAAGAAGGCTTGATTAAAGGTTCTTTAGAAAAACAACAGACTGTAACAGACGATGTTATCACTAGTGTCGAAATAGTTGATAATATTCATAGAGTTGTAACAGTTGGTGCCACTATTAACACCACTATAAACTGGTAATACCCCCATTGTTGTAACAGTTGTTGCTACTTCCAACACCATTGTAACAGTTTGTAATACCATTGGTGTCACTGTAACAGTTGATGTTACTTCGACTATGAGACTTGTAACAACTACTAGTAATGAGACTTATTTGCACCCTCCTTGCCCCAAAAGATTAACTGAATCTGATTTCTTAAAGGAGTTAAAAAAATCGCATGTTTGAATTCATTTACTTCAAGCAATCTGAGATGTTCCAATTTATGCTAAAACAACTAAGGACTTATGTGTCAAAAATCTAAGTTGAAAATATTAGGATCCCCCTATTGTGCATGTTCTTGGAAAATTATCATAATTAATGATAGCGTAAAGCACACCTACTAAACCTTAAGATCCTAGGAACCCAACAATAGTTGTTCATATTAGAGGAACATCTCTTCCAAACACTCTAATTGACTTAGGAGCAGCAACTAACATAATAACCTGGGAAACTATTGAACTACTTGACCTTACCAATTTCAGAACAACTCCCACTATTTTAGAATTAACATATAGGTATAATATTTGACCTGAAGGGATATTGGAGGATGTTATTATTTCAATAGATTCTTGGCAGTATCTAGGGGGGCATCATTTGATTCTAGGCAGGCCATGGTTGGAAACTGCAGATAGTTTTATTGGATGTAGACATGGGTGAATGACCAACTTTGTTGGTTGTACTACCAAGGATCTCATTATTTATCCTTTGGCTAAATCTAGTTCAGAATGTGAAAACCATTTATGGTATGATTTTGAACCAGAGGAAGTTGATACATGTCCTCTTCTCATAGTAGGAAAGGCCTTGCATTTTAAAAATGAGATTAAGAATGATACCATTAACGACTTCATTAATGACCCCTATTTTGTTACACCATAAACATCTTGGTTGTTAAGTTATGTGACAGACTAATACAATGAGGAGGAGACTCTTGATGGTCCTACTATACAAGAAATACCTACAGTGCCTAGTCTTAAGGGTGTTCCAATGGAAATAGAGCTTGGGAAAACCTTAAATATTAACCCTAATTTATCCCCGGTACAAAAAGAGAGGTTAGTATAGTTACTAAGAAATAATAAGGAAGCCTTTGTGTGGGGTTATAAGGACATGAAGAGTATCCATCAAGATTTTTGCACTCATCACATCTACTTAAAGAAAGGATCTCAACTTTTCCAACAACCTCAACATAGAATGAATCCAGTATTGAAAAGAATTGTTAAGGAGGAATCTCAAAAACCCTTAAACACAAATTTCATCTATCTAATTTCTCACAATCAATGGGTATCTCCACTTCTTATTGTTCCTAAGAAAAATGGAAAGTGGAGAGTTTGTGTGGAGAATAGGGGTCTAAACAAAGCCACTCAAAAGGACCATTTCCCATTACCCTTTATTGATTAGGTCATAGATACCATGTCTGGTAAAAAAAAATTCTCTTTTCTCAATGGATTCAGTGGTTATAACCAGATTCAGATTTCTCCCGAGGACCAGGACAAAACTACCTTCACTTGCCCCTAGGTTCCATTTTTTTATAGGGTCCTACATTTTGGACTTTGTAACATGCTTGCAACCTTCCAGTGAGCAGTGTTAGTGATTTTTGTTGAAATGGTCAACGACTATCTAGAAATATTTATGGATGACTTTACACCCTATGGGAATGAGTTTGATGAAGCCTTGCAGATCCTTGAAAAGGTACTTGAGTGTTGCATTCAATCCCACCTCTGTCTCAGTACTGAGATGTGCTACATGATGATGACTGAAGGTATTTTGTTAGGTCATTATCTCTCTATTGTAGGTATACAAGTTGACCCAAAAAAATTTGAGGTAATTCTGAGAATCCCCACTCCTAAGATTGAAAAGGAGGCACGTAGCTTTCTAGGGAAGGCAGGTTATTATCGATGATTTATAGAAAATGTCAAGATTGCATTCCCATTGTTTTCCATGTTTACAAAGCATAAAATTTTGAATGGATTGACAAGTGTAACAACGCTTTTGGAGAACTAAATAGATGTGTAACAACAACTCCCATTTTACAAGTACCTAATTGGATTTTGTTGTTTCGCATCTCCACTAATGCTTCTGATACAACCATTGGAGTTGTGCTAAGCCAACAGGAGGAAAATAAACCATGTGTTATCTACTATATTAGCAAGAAATTGAACCCAACATAGGTAAATTATATGGTGATAGCAAAAAGTGTTTCTCGTTGTTATTCATGCTATCAACAAATTTAGGCATTACATTACCGATTATTAGAATTTTGTGCATACTGACCACTCTGATATCTAATTTTCAACAAATAAGCCAATGACTAATGCCAAGGTTACTAGGTGGTTGTTGTTACTCCAAGAATTTTATATTGCAATTGTATATAAAACTGGGAAGGATAATGTTGTTGCACTATTTTTTTCTAGAACGACTAATGTTATTGGTCATTTTCCTCTTGAAGACTCTTTCCTAGATGAGTACTTTTTTGTAGTATCCACTTATTCACCTTGGTATGCAAAAAATTCCAATTACCTATGAAAATCCGAGCATCCCACCCAAATCTACTACTGCAAAAACTGTCTAAATTTTTCCTATTTGTTAATTCCTGAAACAAATTATTTACTTCTTCCTACAACAAATATCGAAGCTAATACAACTGCAGCATTCACTTAAGTAATTAATTTGCCCAAAACAATAACAGAAAAACAAAGAAAGATACACACACATGACATAGTATTTTTTGGACAAATGTCCTTGGAAAAACCCAATGTGGGAAAACTGGTGCAGCAGCTCTGAGGGTTTTATATTATTAAGCAATACTTTCTGAATACAACTTTGGATGCCCTTCTGGAAATCCAGTTACAGAGAAATAAACTGGCAGAAAAAACTTAGTGAGATTACCTCACTCTACTTGGCAAATCTCGGTTGTTCCAGCATCTAAACTAACTATCCCCGACTATCACTGCGCTGGCCCGGCGTCAACGCAACTGGGAAACATCTTGCCTTATAGAGCTGTTTCCAGCCCTCCCAACTCATAAATGTTAGCTCCTATGCAAAACTCAGACTTCTGCTCTGGATGACTGCATTGTCTCTACGTGAGCCCTTCTGGCTCAGCGTCAAGCTTTGTGTGGGCCCCTCTAGACCCACGTCAATCATTCTAGTGTCTCTTTGCCTCTATCTGCTTCTTATCCTGGGTCCTAGAGAATATACTCCAACCCAAATATCCCTGCCCCTCACTGCAATAGCTCACTATCAAAATTCTCCCGGCAACTCCTCTGCTCTGCTTCAGAAAATCGAACTTCTGAACTCTCTGTGTGTCTTTCCAAGTGACCCTAAGGCCTCCTTAAATAATCTCCTTGTTGACATTCAACGGCCCAGATTAGAAGCTAATCAATGTTTAAGATCATTTATGTTCAATGCTCATCTTCCTCTAGAAGTTACAACCACGGTTTATATTAATACCCTTTAATTATTTTATTTTCCTAAGTTTAGACTTAGCGTCCCTTTAAAAATAATTAATTATTTTAATAAAACTGTTGCTCGGTGGAATTTCCCAAAAGTCTTTATGGGTTCTTTGGAATACATGTGCCTAAGCCTCCCTGCAAAATTTGGGACTTAGAGCACATCCCAATGCTACCATAAATCAACACCCCCTCTTAGTGAGGAATGTGCTCTAGAAATGCACCCTCGTGGAGCATCACTCTGTTATGTAACATATCCCTCTCCATTGTCGATGTATGACATGTTGTCCACCAACCACTGCACAAATGTTGCATCTGTACTGTTGTTGACCCTGCCACTGTCAACACTACAACTCTCTTTGAAATTCCACATCCATGTTGTTGTTGGCACTGCCACTGCCAACTGCCACTGCACTACAAACTATTGTTGCTACTGCATCAACAATAGAAAAACATCCCAAATTACTTAAATAATTGAGTTTAGTATGATACCATATGAATGTTGGAGCCTAAATGCTGCTAGTCTCTACGTTGACCCTATGAATCTTCTGTGTTATTGTTGACCTCTACTCTGTGTCATCTGCACTGCTTCCAACATTGTTATGTGTTGTCTGTCTCTAGCGCTCCTAGCCACTTTAACTATATCTCTAACACTCCTTGGCACCATTCGACACTAGTCCATCATGCTACCACAAAATTGGGCTCCCGTAGCAAGGTAATGATCCAAGAGGTGGGATCCTCAAGGATCATGCCCATCTGTAGCTCTTTCAAACTACAACTCCACATGAGCCCACCTCCCTCCTGGAGGTATATCGGTTGTCATGGAGAACTCCTCCTCCTCAATCTTCGCGGGCGCAGCCTTCGGGTCGTGCTTCTCATCCTTGTCCTTCTCCTTGAGAGGACACTGAGTAGTGTAGTGACCCATCTCACCACACCTAAAGCACTTTATCTTTGAGATGTCCTTCTTACGTCTCCACTACTCCTGCTACCCCTTCAATGTGAGGGCTGCATTATCCTCCTACTCCTTGGGCTTTGACCCACTATCGCTTTTTCCATCAAGCTTGCACTTGACCAAGTCTCTCCTCAGCTCCTCTTGTTTGAGAGTTACCCACATCTCATCCCAATTCAGCAAAGCTTCCCTGCCTAGGATACTCTGGACAAAGAATTCCCACTCATCTGAGATAGAATTGAGGCCCATTCTAACCATTTGTAAGCCTTAGGGTGTAGACCCCACATCAGATAACTCATCATTGATCTCTTGAATCTTCGTGAGGAATGGATCCACACGCTCCCCCTTTTGCATCTAAGAAAATCTCAACTTCTACTCTAAGTACATCTTCCGCTGCTCGGAAGATCCTTGATATAACGTAGACAATGCGCCCCACATCTCCTTAGCCTTCCCTCTGCTAGCAATGTGACATACCACATGATCCTTCACTCCATCGAGGATCATTCTTTTCTCCTTCTCCATCTCAGCTTGATACTTCTTCAACGGACCTAGCTCTGCTGGTTCAAAGACCACGACGTTAGCATAGGTCTTGAGGGCATGCTCATCTAGAAGGAATGACATTCTAGCCTTCCATATGACATAGTTGGATGCTTCGTCCAACCTATCCTGATCCCTCAAGCCACTGGTTGTCATATCTGCCACAAACGTCGAAAACATCCTCTCTGGTTCTTACTGTTGCTGCTTAGTCAATAAGAAAACAGACTTTTTGGCAGGAAGTCTTACTGAGGAATAAATTCCTCAATCGTGTTGTTTCCTTCTCTTTTGACGTCTTTCTTCCTAGCAAAACAACCTGCAGACAAACTACGTCCCACCAGCTCCTCCTCACACTGAGACTTCAACACTGCTCCTTCTGCCATGACAACGTTTCGATCAACTACCCCTCTCTCTATTAACTCACTCAGAGAGAGACTACCTCGAAAATCAACCCTCAGGCTAGAACTGTACAAGCACTTTGGGGTTTCGAACTGTTGCCTCCTGCAGCTTTTTCAACCTCCTCTCTTCTCAGCGCTGAGATCTCTGGCACTGTTCTACTTGCTTCACCTACACTCGCTCTTATACCATGTGAAACTTTGAGAATCCCACCCGAATCTACTACTACAGCAACTAATTAAACTTCTCCTATTTGTTAATTCCTTAAACAAACTATTTACTACTTCCTACAAAAAATATTGAAGCTAATACAACTGCAACATTAACTTAATTAAGTAATTTTCCCAAAACAAGAACAGAACAATAGAGAAAGATACACACAAGTGACACAATATTTTTTGGACAAATGTCCCTAGAAAAACACAATGCGGGAAAACCATTGCAGCAACTCTAAGGGTTTTATATTGTTAAGCAATATTTTATGAATACAACTTTGGATGCCCTTCTGGTAATCCATTTACAAAGAAATAAACTAGTAGAAAAAACTTAGTGAGATTACCTCACTCAACCCGGAAAATCTCGGTTGTTCCGACAGCTGAACCAACTGTCCCCAGCTATCTCTGTGTTGGCCTTGCCTAGGCCTTGCGTCAGCCTCAAAAGGCTCTGTGTCATCTCAACTGGGAAACATATTGCCTTCTGGAGTAGTTTCCAGCCCTCCCGGCTAAGAAATGTCATCTCCTATGCAAAAATCGGACTTCTGCTCTGGATGATTGTGTTGTCCCTGTGTGAGCCCTTTTGGCTCAGCGTCAATTTTTATGTGGGCCCCTCTAGCCAAACATCAAACCTTCTAGTGTCTCTCTGCCTCTCTCTGCTACTTATCCTGGGTCCTAGAGAAGATACTCAAACCCAACTATCCCTACCCCTTACTGCAATAGCTCACTATCAAAATTCTCCTAGCAGCTCCTCTGCTCTGCTTCAGAAAATCGAACTTTTGAACTCTCTATGTGTCTTTCCAAGTGACCCTCAAGCCTCCTTAAATAATATTCTCGTTGACATTCAACAGCCTAGATTAGAAGCTAATCAATGGCTAAGATCATTTTTTCTTGATCCTCGTCTTCTTCTAGAAGTTACACCCAGAGTTTATATTAATATCCTTTAATTATTTTATTTTCCTAAGTTTAGATTTAAGGTCCCTTTAAAAATAATTAATTATTTTAATAAAATTGTTTCTAGGTGGAATTTCCCAAAACACTTTCTATGTTATTTGGAATACATGTGCCTAAACCTCCCTGCAAAATTTGAGACATAGAGCACATCTGATGCTACCAGAAATCAACATTACCTTGCTACAGGAAACTTCCCCAACACCTTTCTCCCAGGAAAAAGAGAAAAATTCTTCAACAAAGTGCTTAGTATTTTTGGTTGGACAGTTACCTCTTCCACATTGGTTTTGATCAATGGGTAAGGAGGTGTGTCAAGGAGGATGAGATCCATAATATTCTCAAGGCTTGTCATGATGGGCCTTGTGGAGGACATTTTGTAGACAGGAGAACATGTCATAAGGTGCTTCATATGGGTTATTTTTGGCCCACTATTTTCGAGATGCTAGGAAATATGTGTGGGTGTGTGATAGTTGTCAGAGGATGGGTCAACCTACTCAATCAGATGAAATGTCATTACAACCTCAACTGGTGATGGAGCCATTTAAGAGATGGGATTTAGATTTTGTGGGACTAATTAATCCCACATCTCAGTAGAATACCTATATTTTGGTATGCACAGACTACGTCACCAAGTGGGTGAAATGCTCCTAATAATAATAATAATATAAATAATAATATAATATAATATTAAAATATAAGTAAAGAAATAATAAACAATAAAGAAATAATAATAATAGTAAATAAATAATAAATAATGAAGAGAATATAATAATAATAATAATAATAATAATAAAATAAGATAGTAAATAATAAACTATAGTTTTAAATAACTATGTAGAAAAGTAAACAACAATAATAGTAAGAATAAGTAAAGTTGACAAAAAGTAAAAAATAATAAAATAAGAAAGAGATAAATTAAGTAAAACTTAAAATAAAGAAATAAAAGTAGCATGTTGACACATGGAATGTGTGCATGCACACCCATTTCCATTTTTTGGTCTATTTAATGGACAATGAGGAGGATGAGATTCATCCATTCTCTTGGGAGAAAAGCGTTGTGAGCCAAAGGATTTTCTGGCAATAGTACATTGATTGAGGGCTTGGGGGTGGCTAGTTGTAGAAAGATTATGTGCAGTCGAGCCTACGATTGGGTAGAGAGTCATCCCCAAAATCTTTGTTGCGGTTAGCAGAATTAAATTAGCATTCAACTTCAGAGTCTCAAGTAAGAAATATCGGCGTTACAGGTAAGTCGTCTCTACTCGTATTCCTAAAAATTTTATGCTAGCTAGTTAATAGTTTGTGTGTTTATTATAAATCACATAATTGATATAATTAGTTTGCACATTTAATTCCTAGTCGTTACATATGGTATCAGAGCGGGTTACAACCCTCAGGCCTATGAGTCTTAACATACAGTTTTAGTTAAGATCTCGATGCAAAGAGAATTATTAACCTTGTTAAAGATCTCTATAATTTTTTATTAATTAGATAAATTATAACCAACTTTCTCCCCTTATTAAAAAAGAGAAATGAAAAAAATATATACTTTTAAAGGTTATATTCTTATTTTATAAAATAATAAATAGAAAATGTGAGAACTTAGATATATGTTTGAGAAAAATATTATATTATTATATAAATTATTAAATAAATACCACACTATTTCCTTTGAGAAAGTAGATAAGGTTTCTTTAATTGAATCATTGAATATAAACTTTGGAGATTTCTTGTTTGTATTTATACATGCTCTACCATATACTAACATACATACTCTAAATACATTATTATAACTCTTTTTATTTAAAAATAATAATTAAATGAAGTGCAATCCCATTGGTCCATGATGGAAGAGCATTGGGTGGTACCATAAAATAACATTATATGTCCACTAAATTTGACCCATCTTGTTTGTTGTCGGCACTATGCCAAGCCAAGTCGTTCTTCCACTTCCAATTTTGGACACCCACCCAAAAAATCAAAATCCAATCTGCACAACCATAGCCATTAAGAAAAGGGTGTCGAGTAAGCAAATGGTCGTGTGTGATAGAACGTTGAGAGGTTCTCCTATAGCTCAATTATTTTCACGTGAGGGTTCTCATACATTCCAAGACACATTTCAAAGATGAAGACTTTATCCGTAAAGTAAAGCCAGTGAGTACCTGGTCTGCAAAAAATTATCAAATGAAATGAAATGTTATTTTAAGGTCTACGAGACTAAAAATAGTCTATGAGATCATTAGTTCCCTGTTTTTCGCCTTTTGCAATTCAATCATTTTCTTATTCAAATTGATGATGAGCTGGCCAACCTTCCAACAATCCCCTCGTTGAAAAGACAATTGCAAGAAACAGATGCTAACATATTCCCGTAACTTTCTTTGATGTCTTTGAATGCATCACATTCCAAAATGAAATGTTTTTCCGATCCCATCTGCCTACTCTCATTTGCTCAATTGTTTTTAGATATCTTATGAGTCGCACCATAGCAATTTCTTCGATGGGAGTTGCTCCTATTTCACTCAACATTATCTCATAAGGTACCGAACTTTTTATTTTGAACTTTCTCATGATCAAGCGTTTTTGGATTTTCTCATTTTGTTTCCATTTTGAGACAGGGGTGCTGCTAGCCCACAATTCACACCCATATAGCATCACTAGATAAACTAGGAGTCCAAAAAGAACTTTAATCGTTTTCCAATCCCATAACTCTGCCTCTCTACATCTGTTTTGAAGAGCATATAATGCTTTCCACCCTCCTAAATTCTCTTCTTTCTGCAGTCCTCCCAATTAAGTTTGTTGTTGAAATCAATCCTGAGGTACTTGTACTCATTTACTTCTTCAAGAAAGTTGTCTTTAAAGAAGAAAGTATGTTGGCTCCGCTTCCTTTTATTAGAGAAAATCATTATTTTGGTCTTGTTGGTATTGACTTGCATCCCCACTGCTCTACAAAACTACTCAAGGGCATATAGGTGCATTTGCAATCCATGGTCCGATTTAGAAATCAATACAATATCATCAACATATAAAAGAAATTTTATCACAAACTCCCCCAACCGAACATCATCTCCACCTTGCAAATTCAGTCACTCTTCCAATTTATCAATAGATAAACCAAAAGAGTAAGGGATAAAGGGCAACCTTGCTTGACTCCAATGTCACTTCTAAATCTTTCTGAAATACCTGTTGAGGTTCTAATTTTGACTTTCACCTCATCACAAAGTCTATGGACAACAGCTCTATAATACAAAGGAATTTCAAGTTCTTCTATAATGCATAGTTCAACTATTCTACACCATGATCTTGAGAACTAAAACATGGTGCCATATTTACTTGGTCAGGCTCTTAAATAAGAGAAATAATAAAATGACTGTATAGACAACAGGAAATTGAACTCCGCTAAAGAGCGTGGAAAGGTATTGTAAAACCACTACACTAAATACATATCTACATACAAAAAATTATTGATAGTTAATATTTCTAAAACACCTAAATTGTTGCACACAAGCTCATTGTTGATAGAGAAAACTTAAAACAAGAACTAAAGAAAATTATTATAATATTATACTCCACTCCACTCGACTCCACTTTAGTTCGTTGTTGATAAAGGAAACTTAAAAAAAAAAAAATAATAATAAATATTATAATATTATACCCATTCCACTCCCTTTAATAAGGGAATAGGAATGATATATTTTGATTTGGATAAGTGTATACTATATATTGAGTGTTAGAACATAAACGTAGAATATATGTATGGAGTATTATATATTATTGAGTAATTAATATAAGCTAACCAACATCAATTAGAACGTGAGGTTATGGAGTATTATATATTATTGAGTAATTAATATAAGCTAACCAACATCAATTAGAACGTGAGGTTATGAAATTTGAGTGTGAGATTACGATAAGTGGGTAAATATATTTTTAATAAATATAAAAAGCGAAATTTAAATATAAGAAGTGTATGAATATATGGTTAATAAAAAAATCAATTTGAGTGTGAGATTATGATAAGTGGAGTAAATATATTTTTAATAAATATAAAAAGTGAAATTTAAATATAAGAATGGTAGGATTATATGGTTAAAAAAGGATTTTTTTATTAGTAATAAATGTAATATTTATATATTAATATATAGAATATCTTATTAATTATATAATTTATTTTCTATATTTAGTGATTAAGTTATAATAATAATAACTTTATATGAACTATGATAGAGAATAAAGAATTGTTCATATTATTTTTATTTGGATATGTGTAATATTATAAAAAAATAAATAAAAATAAATTGTTGAGTTTGAACATATTTTTATAAAGATGGCTTACAATGTTTAATATTGGGAAAATAAATAGTAAAAATAGTGTTAGGATAAATAGTAAACATAGTGTAAAGATGGTTTAGATAAATAAAAATAATTTCTCACGGTATCAATATAAGTTTGAAAGATACTGATAAGAAAGAAGTAGATGTAACTTATGATTAGTGGAAGTGGGAGGATGACACCCTCTAATTCATTTTTATAACAGGTTAGTGATAGTTGAGCATGATGCTATTGTGAATGATAACAATATGAAATGTTAGGATTGAAGTAGATAATTAAATTTCACACAATTATTTGAGGTGGATAACATTAAAGTGGGCAGGGTATGAGAATGTAATAATATCTAGGATCATTTATGTGATAATATTAAAAGGTCTCTCTCTAAAGTGGAAAGTTATCTTAAGGATATTTATGAGAGGATTGAGCAACATGATTTTAAGGGTCATAGTGATGACCTATATAAATTTAAAAGGGCAAGATGTGAAGTTATGAACCAAAACGTTCATATAGGAGTAAGTTGACAAGTGACAGAGTAAGAAAATGGTTAAAGGTAAATATTAAAGATAATAGTTGTCTACAATTGGCAAAGAAGATACATTTTGTGATAAGTTAAGGCATAAAGACTAATGAGAAAATAATTAATGTGAAGAGTAAGAAGTTGGTATGCCATTGATGAGTCATGTAATTGAGTCAATTTATTGGAAATGAAACAATGATTTAAGGAATGATGATAAGGCTCATAATAGCTTAATTAGATATTAAGGCTCTAGACGGTGAGGCTTGTAAATAAAGAGACTATATAAAAAATGTAGCATACTAATAATGTGGCGATACCTACCCTATATGGAATTAAAATAAAATATGAAACATCTTAATCATGTCTTATTGCTTAAATTTTATTGATACACTATGGTACTATATATGAGGTTATGGTTTCAGTTATTGCTATGTCAACATAGGACTGTTGAAGTATAATGTTGAGATGAGGGTTCATGATATGATGGTATGATATGAAACCAACTCACAAAAAGATAGAAAACATAGATCAACGACTTAGAAATCAGCCTCTTCGAGGGCTCAACCTCCTTTACATTACACAAATGAACAATTCTTGGATGATACAAATGACAAAACCTCTTTTCTATATATATGAGTCTAAGGGGTCACAATATAACCAAAGCCGACCTAACAATAATAATATAAGGGCACAAAAATAACAATATTGGGCTTCTATGGGGCACAATAATAACAATATGGGGACAATAGGGGCACACAATAACAATAAGGGCTACAATGACAATAGTAATGGGGGAATCACTAGTATTATAGGGACCTAACATGCCCCTCTCCTTCAAAAAAATGTTGTCCTCAACGCTTGAGTAGTTCTGGATACTTCTGTATAAAATTCTCATCCTCCCAACATTGGCTTGGAATGGATAAATGGGTTTTTTTTTGCTTCTGAAACATCGCAAAAAAAAAAAAAAAAAAAAAAGACATAGCAAAAATGCCACGATGACCTGTTTGGAGCAGCGAAACCCTAGAATCCAAAGCTCTGATACCAATTTTATGAAACCAGCTCACAAAAAGATAGAAAAGATATATCAACAACTTAGAAATCAACCTCTTCGAAGGGGCAACATACTTTACATTACAAAAATGAACAATTCTTGGATGATACAAATGACAAAACCTCCTTTCTATATATAGGATTCTAAAGGGTCACAATATAACCAAAGCCGACCTAACAATAATAATATAAGGGGACAAAAATAACAATAGTGGGCTTCTATGGGGCACAATAATAACAATATGGGGACAATAGGGGCACAAAATAACAATAAGGGCTACAATGACAATAGTAATGGGGGAATCACTAGTATTATAGGGACCTAACATGGTATGTTGTAATTGAACATAGTTCTGATGAGAGGATAATGATCCTCATGTGGTTCTTATTTATTTATTTTATTACAATGATATGCATAATGTGGAATAGAGATTATGATGTCATGATATGAGGTTATATTATTTTATTAGGTGATGTCATGATATATCTTTGATGCAACTATGTTGATGTTATAAATTATGATGGTATTTCATGAGGTGAAGCATGTGGTAATTGCATACACATTTTATGACACACGTGAGCATGCAGTTCATTATTCATAATGTTGTGATTAAAAATGATGTTATGTTCTCATGATGATATGCAAGACCTGACATGTGGAGTATTTTCTATGATACTATGATGTTATATATAATGCATTGGTTGCATGTTAAGATGTGGTTATTGATAGAAAATCCACAAATGGGCCAAGAGGGTTGGGTTATTTGATGATATCGTAGGATCCCATACCTGCGAGGGAGAATATGTAACACCATATGGGTTGCGGATAGACTCAATCAACACTACATATATTAGTGGTTCATTTGTCTTATATAGCTCTTGAGGGTCTATGAGACCATATTAAGGAGGCCAAGTGCCTTATGTTGTAAATCAAGTGTCTGATATTGGATTGGGATGCTAAAGTCTGGTGGGGGTGTAAGGACTTCGATGCCTGGGGTTGTGCACCTTAGTGAGTGTGGAGGGAGTGGGCCAGCCTTTCGAGATGCCTAGAGTACTACTGCATGGACTATTGAGTCGGGTGCCTGCCTTGGGGTTGTGCACCTTAGTGAGTGTGGAGGGAGTGGGCCAGCCTTTCGAGATGCCTGGAGTACTACTGCATGGACTATTGAGTCGGGTGCCTGCCTTGGGGTAGATGAGGTATGAGCCAGGCATGAGCATTGGGGTCAGCCTTGGGCTATGTTACAGTCCGATGAGGCTTTATGCTTGGTTCCAAAAGTTGGGTGATAAATTTTGATGCCTTCTTGATCTGAAATGTTGGGCAAACTTGTTAATGTTATGCAAGCTCCCTCATCGGTATTAAAAAAATGATGTTAAGATTGTCTCAAATTAACTGGAATGTGAAGGATTATGTGTCAAGTGTTGAGTGTGTTTTAAGAGCAAGTTATGAGAATAATTAGATGTTTAAAACACATATTCAGAAAGTAAAATGTAGATAAGTAAAACACAACAAACTCATAACACAAAGTTCATAAAGGAGTTCACCCCTTCTGGGCTACATCTCCTTGGACCTGCTTCAATGGTTAGGCTCTTTTGGATTAATAATCAATTCTATGATTACATGCACCTATAGTGCTCCAATGGCTTTGAAACCTACTCCATTGGATTCATAAGACCCAAAACCCCCAAAAATCCCAAAAATTACTTTCTAAGCTCTGCAATTGGACTTTAGCTAATCTAAGCTTGACCTCCTCTCCCAGTGGCCCTAGCCTTCCTTAAAATTCAACATAGAAAAATCATGTACATAAGTGCTTTTTTGCCTCTGCAACCTGTTCCATTGTGTTCATAGCATCCAAATCATCTAGGAATGACTCCTTCTGAGATAAAATTGGTCGAAAATTGCCAAAGTTATGGCTTCTTCAGTTTTTCCTAGGAATTCTCCACTAAATCTAGAAAAACTCCAGTTACCTCCGCCAAAATTGGAGTTAGCTCCAAATTTGTCAGATCTGCAAAAATTACCGCCAAACTAATCTGAAATTAATTAACGATTAAACAATTGTTAATTAGTGTTAATCCCACTTAGCACATTAATCTGGCAGTTAGCATAAAATGCTAACGGTTAAGGTTTGCAGTATTGGTCACATGTCATGGTTATCTGGTGGTTAATGCTAGTGTTGATCATCGGATACTTAACTGCTAGCGATTAATTTCATCGCATTCACATGCGAAGAGGTTACGGATAGCAATTATCTCCAAATTGTTGGCGTTTTCACATGAAAATCAAATGGTGCCCATAGTTTATTACGAACTACAATGGTGGTATGGCGGTTAAGAACTGCACTTGTTTGGGGCGAGGTCATGGGTTCGACTCCCCATCCTACCAAACAAACTTTTTCCATTACGTTTTGATGTTCATAGGCCTTTGGGGAGGAACACGTGGTGGCCTCTGGGCTTGCCACGTGTCACCTTCTCGTTGGTCCACTCCCGACCAATGTAAAAACACCAACTCACCAAAATGTCAACCAATCACAAAGCGTCACTTGGCGTGATCTCACTGGCTTTGACCCAAAATTTTGACCTGCACAGTCACCTTCCACGTCAGTAGTATGGACTGCTGACTGAGCAATAACCGCACTTTTTCTTTTAAATTCTTCGGTTTGGCAAAGCGGACAGCAGGCTCTAACTTTATCATACGAACTCTGTTTTGAGTGAAACGATTTGCATTGGGATCATATCGCTGAGACAAATGTTGTCATTCATTTTTTGATCGATTCTGAGCATTTTTATTTTTGAGCAAATTTTTGTCCTTAATCCAGATTCTGATCACTCCTTCCCACTGACAGGATTTTGGACCCACAAAAGTTGGTTATCTAATGAGAGTTGAATACTCTTCTCCTTCCCAAGTTCTATCAATTGATTCTACTTGGAAAAATCTCCATGACAACCACTTGGGTTCACTGACATGCCTTGCCTTGCAAATGGCTTGGCACTTCAACCAATGTTCTCCTTTTGTTGCTGACCGAATCCAACACTTGCTAGCTGCTTGCTGATTAAACACCTTGTTGTACCAAAACGATCCCTTGGTTCTTTGAAAGTTGATTGATGGCCTTCCCACTAAGAATCATGTTCCTCTTTTGCAACACATGCATTTGATGCAAGCTTCTCCTTGGAAACCACTTTTCCAAGTTAAGCCCATCTGAGTGAACTACAACAATGAGTTCCAATATCAGTAATAAAAAGAAAATAAATGACCATTATTTTACCTCCACGGTTCCAAATTCCACATCTGGAAGAATGCATTCGCCATCTCTTTCGCTTCTTGGCATCAACACATCAAATCACATTGTAGACCATTTGATATTTTACAAGGGGATGCAAATATTTTTTTGGAATTTTTGTCCACTTTCGCTTCTTGATTCCATCGTCCTCCAATATTAACATGCTGCTCATGTCATGATTTGAGAATGAAGGCTAATCATAAGTCTCTTGCTTAAGCCTAGACCTTCCAAAATCCGGCGACATCTTGTCCCAAGAAACACCATTAATCTTGAAAAACACTCGTGCAAGAATATAACTTAATGACCTTTTCCTTTTGCTTCTTCAAAGTAGCAAATGTCACATCATGTGAACATCGCCATGTACTCTTACATCTTGGTGTATAAACTATCGACAAAACATGCTTCTTCAAAGCAACTAACTTTCAAGTCAAGCAAAAACATGTACAACAACTTGACGGTTTACAACAAGAACTCCACATTCTCATGGAAAAATTTGTCACATCTCCCTTTCCTCTTTGGAGACAAAATCAACTCTTCCAAGTCGATAAAACATACATGTAACAATCAATCGACTGCACAAGCCGACACTCATGCATGTGCAAATGATCAACATTCTCAAGTTGACAACATACATGTTAACAAAACAATCAACCAACACAAGTCAATCACTCATGCATGTTCAAGCACAATGAAACTATTAAAAATTCCACTGTTCACTCACACAAACTCTCATGCATGTATAACAATTCTCAACTCTCTCACAAGTACAAGAATCCCATTAGTATATACGAGTACTTAAAGAGCTGAAATGACCAAATTTGTTGCAATAAAGAGTCAACATACTCCACTTTCGAACACCTTCTTGTCGTAAACATGCAAGTTCAAGAATGATGAAACATGCATGAAAAATTGTAGTTGTAAATTGCCATCTTTTGCTGCATCTAAGTGAGTCAACATAACTCTACTTTTCCAACATCTTTCTTCATTCAATAAGCAACATACTTTCAAGAGAAAAGAAATGCATCAATAAGGAAAATTTTGCATCAATTATCAAAAGAAATGCAAGGCCTTAATTGGTTAAGAAATCTAACCATCTCTTTCCAAACCATTTCAATGGTGCTTCTTTTATCTGCACTTCATCAAGTGTATCATTCTGACCCACATTAATTATGGAATCCTCTTTTCCATTCTTTCCAAAATCTCTCTCCACCTTCTTCAAATGTCATGGATGACTTGTTGGATGCAAAGTCCAACACTTGTCTACAAGATGACCCTGCTTATGGCAATGAGTGCAAAATAATTGCATCTTCTTTTCAACATGGTTTCCATTATCCAATGGACCTTTGGCTTTCTGTCTCTTTTGTTTTGAAAGTTTCCTTTATATGGTTTTCCTCTTCCAACACCTCGAAATAGTATGGTTATTCAAACCACAAAAGGAACATGTAAATTTTCTCCAAAGCTTATGTGAAGATTTACCATGTTTATCATAATCAAAAGAAACATGATTAAAGGCAAATTTATACCTTGCACATTCACCTTTGTCGCCTTCTTGAGGAGGTGAATTTGATGAGGTGGTGGCTCTCTTCGGAACACCAACAATGGTTTCAATGACCTTAGAGCTTTCAACATCCTCTTGTTTGCCATTTCCTCTAGTTGCATGCTTATGAGCATCTTTTTGCAAAGTGGTTATAAATCTTTTGCATTCCTCATGAACACAAACTTCACAAGCTTGAGGTAATGAACATGTAATGAAAGTCATTCTTGGAACACCTTCATGTGCCTCATTGGCTTTGGAGCATTCTCCACCATGTTGTTGATAACCAAGACCCAAATACCTAGGCTTTTCCTCAACAACAATTGGCTCAACTATGCGTTGTGCATGTTTGCCTAACCCTTTACCTTCATAGCCCATATTATTTAATAATTTGGACCCTATTCCTCTAGTGTGTCTTTCAAAAACACCAAACCATTCAATTTGAGAGGAAATTGAAGATAAAATTGAATTGCATAACTCATTTTCATGCACATACTTGGCTAGGGTTTCCTTTGCATCATGGAGTTGAATCTTTATCTCATGCATCTTTTCAAGAAGCTCTTACTTCTCCTCCTTCATGGCCATCAACTGCTCTTGAAGAATAGTGTTCTCCTTGCTATCTTCACACAACTCTTGCACCATATCTCTCATGGTAATACGCTCTTGCAACATCTCTTCATCAAAGAATCTTGCTAAGGAAGATGGCTTAGAAACATCACTTTTTGAAGCTGGCATCACATAAACTTTCACACAGTTAAATTCTCCTTGCACAAACACAAAACCAATAGCTAATTTTCTAGCTAACCTTGGAAAACCATCTTGGGATTAAAATGAGCTAAACAATGCTATGATACCAACCTGATATGAAATTTTGGGAGAACTTGTTAATGCTATGCAAGATCCCTCATCAGTATTAAAAAAAGGTGTTTAGGATCATCTCAAATTAACCAGAATGTGAAGGATAATGTGTTAAGTATTGAGTGTATTTTATGAGAAAGTTATGAGATTAATTAGTTGTTTAAAACACATATTCAGCAAGTAAAATGCAGAGAAGTAAAACACATCAAACTCATCACACAAAGCTGATAAAGGAGTTCACCCCTCCTGGGCTACATCTCTTTGGACCTGCTTCAATGATTAGACCCTCTTTGAATTAATGGTCAATTATCTGATTACATGCACCTATATTACTCCAATGGATTTGAAACCTTCTCCATTGGATTTAACCCAAAAACCCCAAAAATGAATTTCCAAGCTCTGTAATTGGACTTCAATTGATCTAAGCTTGACCTCCTCTCCTAGTGGCCCTAAGCTTCCTTAAAATTCAATGTAGAAAAATCACATACAAAAGTGTCTGTTTTCCTCTGCAACCTATTCCATTGTGTTCAAAACAACCAAATCATCTAGGAATGACTCTTTCTGAGCCAAAATTGGTCGAAAACTGCCAAAGTTATGGCTTCTTTAGTTTTTCCTAAGAATTCTCCACTAAATCTTGAAAAACTCCAGTTAACTTCGCTAAATTTAGAGTTAGCCCCGGATTTGTAGGATCTGCCAAAATTACCGCCAAACTAATCCAAAATTAATTAACGGTTAAACACGTGTTAATTAGCGCTAATCCCCCTTAGCGCATTAATCTGGCGGTTAGCATAAAATGTTAACGGTTTAGGTTTGCAGTGTTGGCCACATGCGGCAATTATCTGGTTGTTAATGATAGCATTGGCCACTGGTTACTTAGCTGCTAGTGGTTAATTTCATCATGTTCACATGTGAAGAGGTTACCGTTAGCGGTTATCTCCAAACCGTTGACGTTTTCACATGAAAATCAAATGGCGCCCATAGTTTATTAAGAACTACAGTGGTGGTATGGTGATTGAGCACTGCGCTTATTTGGGAGAGGTCACAGGTTTGACTCCCCAACCTGCCAAACAAACTTTTTCCAGTGCCAGTGTTCATAGGCCTTTGGGGAGGGACATGTGGTGGCCTCTGGGCTTGCCACGTGTCACCTTCTCATTGGTCCACTCTCGACCAATGTAAAAACGCCAACTCACCAAACTGTCAACCAATCACAAAGCACCACTTGGCGTGATCTCACTGGATTTGACCCAAAATTTTGACCTGCACAGTCAGCTACCACCTTAGCAGTACGGACTGTTGACTAGGCAGTGACTGTGCTTTAAAAAAAAAAATCTTTTATTTGTCAAATCAGACAACAGGCTCTCACTTTCTCATACGAACTTTGTTTTGAGTGAAATGAGTTGCGTTGGGATCGTATCGCCGAGATGAACACTATAGTTCAGATTTTGATCGATTCTGAGCACTTTGATTTTTGAGCAAATTTTTGCCCCTAATCTAGATTTCGATCACTTTTGGTTTTACTAGTTCAGCAGAGGGTGTAGAGCAAAAGTGAAGTAATTAATATCTAAATAAAATAAAATGTTAAATGATTCAACTTAACTTCGAGACGAAGTTCCTTAAAGAGGGGGAGTATCTAATGCCCCTAATAATAAATAAATAAATAATTATAAATAAATAAAATAAATAATATTAAAATATAAGTAAATAAATAAGAAACAATAAAGAAAAGATAATAATAGTAAATAAATAATAAATATTAAAGAGAATATAATAATAATAAATAAATAAAATAGTAAATAATAAAGTGGAGTTCTCAATAACTTTATATAAAAGTAAACTATGATAATAGTAAGAATAAGTAAAGTTAACAAAAAGTAAAAAAGAATAAAATAAGAAAGAGTTTAGTTAAGAGAAATATTAAATTAAGTAAATCTTAAAATAAAGAAATAAAAGTTGCATGTTGACACATGGAATGTGTGCATGCAAACCCCTTTCCATTTTTTGGTCTATTTAATGGAAGATGAGGAGGATGAGATTCATCCATTCCTTCACCCATTCTCTTGAGAGAAGAGTGTTGTGAGACAAAGGATTTCCTAGTAGTACTATGTTGATTGAGGGCTCGAGGGTGGTCGGTTGTAGAAAGATTATGTGCAGCTGAGCCTACGATTTGGTGGAGAGTCATCCCCAAAATCTTTGTTGCAGTTAGCAGAATTCAAATAGCGTTCAACTTCAGAGTCTCATGAAAGGAATATCATCGTTACAGGTAAGTCGTCTATGCTCGCGTTTTTGAAATTTCTATGCTAGCTAGTTAATAGTTTGTGTGTTGATTATAAATCACATAATTGATAAAATTAGTTTGTGTATTTAATTCCGGGTCATTACAATGGGTGGAGGCAAGAGAACTCACTAGGGAAACAAAATGTGTTCTTTTCTGACTTGTTTTGAAGAAATTTTCGTTTGGTATGGAGTGCCAAAGGAGATAGTTACAAATGGAAGAGGATAGTTTACTTCTCGGCTGATATTGTTAGAAAATGTAACTAGGTTTGGTCTTCATAATTATCATTGTACTTGTATCATTATATCTTCCATGTAAAATAAAAAAGAAGAAAAATAATTTATTGTTATTATTAGTCAAGCATATTCTTCATGTTTCTAGGTTTTATTGAGTCAAAACAATACTAGTCATGAGTCAATTCATTGTACTAGAATCAAGTCCCATTTGGACTATTGAAAGAGAGTGGAAAAAAGAATTTTATTTGAGACCTATGCAACCTCCTAGATGTGTATATGTAGAGAGAAGTTCAACCTCATTTGGTCATAACTTTGCAATTTCAATTTTTGTGCAAGAAATAGCAAGGAAGCAACTGAAAATCAAAGAAGAAAGAGAAAGATTCAAAGGATAGAGAGCAAAGATCTAAGGAGGAAGAAAAATTGAAATTTTTCCCATCTTTATTCACACATTCAATGTGTTGGGGAAACTTTGCGAGCTACAAGGCCGAGATTATGTTTTTGTGAAGGTGCTAGGGAAACTCTGCGAAGGTACTAGGGAAACTCTATGAAGTTGCAAGGCTGAAATTCTGACTGGAAAAAGCTTTGACCTTTGTTGAATTGATTGGACTTTACTTGATTGAGCAAGGCTTGAAGGAGGGCTAACTTAGGTCTTAGGGAAGGTCTTGTTCTTGGTTTTTGGTCCTGGATTTGTCACTTTGTTATGATTCTATAAGAAGAGAAGAGTTGACTTGCTTTTCCCCCTTGTGGAGTTTTTTCCCTAGCTTGGATCTTGTGTTCAATGTCTTCTTGTGATCTTGATGTTTATGTTTTGGTAATTCTTTCACGAAGAGAACATAATAAAAGTAATAAGAAGCTAACATATATTCACAAGCAATTATCAAGTAAGAGAAATCAACCCTAATTAGTGGCCCTAGTAATTTCTTAACATGTTATTAGAGCTAAGGTGAGGAGAAGGTAGCTTATAGGTCACTCTTGTTAACATAAGTAGAATACATTCATCTGAACTATTTTGAAGGACATAATTTGAAAATGACACAAGGAAGGACATAAGGAAGAAGAATCAAAGACCATCATTCATCCTGAAGGAATACTATTGCATACTCTATATATATCTCTCTCTATCATTGAAGTCTCTTGGTTACTCATCATCATTTTAGAAGAAGATCATCATCTTAGCAATATCTCTCTCTTGGAAGCTCTTTTGATCATCATTCATCTTTCTATAAAAGACATCTCTAAAGATCTTTGAAACATCAATATTCTTGGAAACATCATCTACACTCTTGGAAGCATCACCATTCATATTTGAATTAGCTTGAAGTTATTATTGCACCATCCATCCTAGAAGTCATCATTCTAGGACATCTTTGAATACTCTTGGAATCTTGGGAGCATCAGTGTATTTGAAGACGTCATCATCAAGTAGGACACTCTTTTGACAAGTAAGTATTGTATTATTCTCTATGTCTCAATCTTCAAATCAAACGAATTCATTTTGTAAGGAGGGAAACAAACTCGATCTGTTATCGAACTTTCAAGCATGGAAAAAGAGAATTGATTTGGTGCTCATAAAAAATGAATTCACGGACCACGCTCTAGGAAAAGTTATAGAACTAGGAAAGTATAAGACTTAAGAATTGGCCAAGTACAATAAAGGACAAGTAAGGGCTCAAAGGGTTCTCATTGGGTCCATAAAATATCATCTTATCCCCTTTGTTACAGATTTGGGCACATTTAAAGCAATCTATGATAAGTTGGTAAAACTATATGCAGTTAGTACCACCATTCAGAAAAATTATTTGAGGAATCGACTTTACAAAACAAGGTTATCAAAAGCCGAAGACTTGGCCTCCTATCTTATAAAAATATCACAATTTAAGGATCAACTACAAGGGCTTGGAGAAGTCATTTCTTATTCTGAATTAACTACTTGTGTACTCAATGCTTTACCTTCATAATGGAGTAGTTTTGTGACTAACATCTATTCAAGAAAGGACACTCCAAACTTCAATGAGCTATGGACTTTATGTATTCTATAAGAAACAAGATTAAAGGCCAGGGATGACACCAAACCTAATAACGAAAAGTATCAAGCTTTTGCTCCTAGATTAAATAAGAAGAATAAAAAGTTTAGAAGATTTGAACTTCGTCAAAATTAAAACAATAATCAACCATGTGGAAGAAAAGATATGTCAAAAGTACAATGCTTTGGGTGTAATGAATATGGACACCTTGGAAGGGATTGTCCCAAGGATCCTCAAAACAGGAAGAAGAATAAGAGGAAGGAAAGGAGTGGAGTTCAAATTGCTGAATAAAATGAAGAACTTGAAAAGAAAGTGAAGAATAAAGATCATAAGGATCTATATTATTGAAGAACTCCACCACTACCAAATCTGCTAGCAATTTGTTTTCTCCTTTATTAGAAGATGACAATTACAATAGCATATGAAGTTGCATTTTTAGAAGAGTCTTGGATTTTGAAAATTATGACATCATGGAAAAAATCATATAGCATTAATTAGAGTCTATATAGTCAATTGCATTGAATTGGAAGCAATCATCTAACAAATCAAGGATGGAATGAATTGGACCATTTAGGAAACCATGCAGCTACTGTTGGAATCCAGAGGCACAGCAAACAAAAAATAAACACACACAGCAGAACAATCAAGCACATAAGAGACAATTTTTAACGTGGTTCACCCAACCAATCTGGGCTACGTCCACCAAACATAGGCATCAGGAATTTATTAATCAAATTGGAGATTACATAATGAAAACCTCATAAAACTCTCACCCTCTTAGCAAACCATCTGAATGGTTGTCTGTTATATAGCATAGAGAATCTAACAGCCTCATTAACTCCCTCACATCAAATATAGGAGGCATTAACTCCCTCCCAACAACCTGGACTTAATCTAGGACCTGAATTCTATTGTTGTCATCAGCTGAGATTTTTCCTATTTTGCTACAAACAGAAAATCTCAACAATCTCCACCTTGACAACAATTCGCCTGATGCCCTGTTATTATTATTTTATCTTTTCTGCAAGCCAAGAGAAGCCAAACACCAGCGTAGCTTCTCCAACAAAACTAGTTTTGTGAACATGTCTGCACAGTTCTCCTTTGTATGCACCTTTTCAAGAGAGACTCCCCTTTCAGTGATAACCTGTCTTACAAAATGGTACTTAATTGGAATATGCTTTGATTTTCTATGATAGGCCGGATTCTTAGCCAAATGTATTGCACTTTGACTATCACAAAGTAACCTGATGTTGTCCTGTAACCTACCAAACTCACCAAGCAAACCTTTCAACCAAACCGCCTCTTTGCAAGCATGCGAAGCAGCAATGTACTCTGCTTCAGTAGTGGATAAAGCAACAATGTTTTGTAGCTTTGACATCCAGCTAACAGCTCCACCTGCAAGAGTAAAGACATATCCTAAAGTTGACCTTCTCTTATCCAAATCACCTGCAAAATCAGAATCAACATATCCGCAAACAGATTCACTACTCTTATTGTAAGTTATACAATAACTACTTGTGCCTCTCATATACCGAAGCACCCATTTTACTGCTGACCAGTGCTCTTTACCCGGATTTTCCATGTACCTGCTGACAACCCCAACTGCATGTGAAATATCTAGTCGCGTACACACCATCGCATACATCAAACATCCTACTACATTGGCATACGGAATTCGAGACATATAATCCTTTTCTTCATCTGTATTAGGACATAAACTCGAAGAAAGCTTAAAATGGGAAGCTAAAGAGACTGACACAGGCTTCACATTATTCATACCAAACCTCAAAAGTATTTTCTTAACATACTTCTGTTGTGATAGCCACAGCTTACCATTGCCCCTGTCTCTGAAAATCTCCATGCCCAAAATTTGTCTTGCCGCTCCTAGATCTTTCATATCAAACGTCCTTGCCATCTGAGTCTTCAACCTGTTGATTTCTTCAATGCTTTTGCTTGCTAAAAGCATATCATCAACATACAACAGTAAGATAATGAACATGCCATTATTTAACTGCTTAAAGTAAACACAATGATCATATTCACTTCTTACATATTTCTGACTCAACATGAAAGAATCAAACTTCTTATACCACTGCCGAGGCGACTGCTTCAGGCCATATAATGACTTCTTGAGCCTACAGACAAATTTCTCATTGCGATGCTGAACAAACCCTTCCGGTTGTTCCATATATATTTCCTCATCTAAGTCTCCATGTAGAAATGCAGTCTTAACATCTAATTGCTGCAACTCTAAATCAAACAAAGCCACTAATGCTAACACAATTCTAATTGAAACAATTTTAACCACTGGTGAAAAAATCTCATGAAAGTCTATGCCAGCTTTCTGAGAAAACCCTTTTGCAACTAGCCTCGCTTTGTACCTGTCTTCCGTATCATTCACACCCTGTTTCACCTTGAACACCCACTTGCATCCCACAGTTTTCCTGCCTTTAGGAAGTTCAACCAGATACCACGTGCCATTCTTACCTAAGGCCATCATTTCTTCCTTCATGGCTGCTTTCCATTTGTCACTATTTGAACCTTCTACAACTTCCTGATAACACAAAGGTTCATCATCATTAGCGATCAAAGCAACTGAAGTAACATGATCATCATACCTTCTTGGAGGACGTTTGATCATTGTAGACCTCCTTAATAATGTTTCTGGTGCTTCCACAATTGGCTGTCTATCATCTGTAGGAACTTCTTCATGATCGCCATCTGAGACCTGTTCATGACCTCCATCTGAACCCTGTTCATAATCTGATTATGAAACCTGTTCATGACTAGAATCTGAACTATGGTCGTTATGACTATCATTAGAAATGTTGTCAAACTGAATATGCTGGAAATCAGATACATCATCCTGTTTCAATCTACTATTTACATTTAACTGTACAAGAGAGGATTCATCAAACTTTACATCTCCGTTGATGATGATTTTGCGGGTAGTAGGATCCCACAATCTAAATCCCTTTGTTCCATCACCATACCCAACAAAGACATACCTTTTCGATTTCGGATCTAATTTAGTTCGCTGATGTTTAAGCACTAGATCATATGCATCACAACCAAACACTCTGAGTTTAGAATAGTCACAAGGGTGTCCTTTCCATAGCTCTTGCGGAATCTTGCAGCCTATCGCCGTTGATGGAGATCGGTTTATCACATAACAAGCTGTTGCCACTGCTTCCGTCCACAACTCCTTCTGCAACCCGACGTTACTCAGCATACACCTTGCTCTCTCTAGAAGAGTCCTGTTCATGCGTTCAGCAACTCCATTCTGCTGAGGAGTATAAACCGTGGTCTTATGTCTCTCGATCCCTGCATCCTTGCAATAGCTGTCAAACTCCTTGGAAGTAAACTCACCACCATTGTCAGTTCTTAAACATTTTATAGTTCTACCAGTGCTGTTTTCTACCAATGCTCTAAATTGCTTGAAAACTGTAAAAACATCAGACTTTCTCTTCAACATGTAGACCCAGACCTTCCTAGAAAAGTCATCAATGAATGATACAAAATAAGACGAGCCACCATATGACGCTGTAGGGGTTGGACCCCAAACATCTGAATGGATATAATCAAGTATGCCTTTACTAGTATGTTTGCCTGTTTTAAACTTTTGTTTACTTTGTTTACCAAACAGACAATGTTTACAGAAATCCAATTTTCCAGATCTTAGATTAGGAAGTAACTTTCGGTCAACCAAAATTTTCAATCCTCTTTCACTCATATGCCCCAATCTTTGATGCCATAAGTGAATGGAACTACTGTCATGTTCAGACACAAACACATGATCTGACCCAGTTCTACCTTCTAACTGAAATAGATTTCCTACTTTCTTAGCTTTCATAACTAGTAAGATGCCTTTGTAAATTTTCATTACTCCACCTTGAATTACAGTTTTATATCCATTTGAATCAAGTGCTCCTAATGAAATCAAATTTTTCCTTAAATCTGGTACATGCCTCACATCAGTTAACATTTTGGTTGTGCCATCAAACATTTGTAGTTGTACACTTCCTATTCCAACAATACTGCACGTGAGATCATTACCCATGTACACGACTCCATCATCAACTGATCTATATGTTTTAAACCAATCTCTATGTATACATATGTGGTTAGATGCCCCGGAATCTAACAACCAATGTTGATCATGTTTTGAAACATTAACAGACAATACCTCATCACTCATACCTGAACCAGATACTGAACCTGTATCTGTGGTGTTGGCTTCCTTCTTTTCTATCGAAGAGCCTTCTTTAGCAGCCTGCTTTCGCTTCCAGCAATCCTTTTTCAGATGTCCAGCCTTGCCACAATGCCAGCACTTCACCTTTGGCTTCTTTCCTTTGGACTTTGAGCGAGAGTCGCTATGCTTTCCCCCGGAGTGTCTCTCTCTTGAGCGACCTCTGGCCATCATTACCTCTGATGTAGAGGTGTCTGCATTCGACCTCTTCCTTGTCTCTTCAGCCAACAAGGCTCCAACAACATCGTCAAACTCAAGGATTTCTGATGTACTAAAGCTTATGGAAGTAACAAAGTGATCCCAGGATTCAGGCAAAGAACATAATAGAGTTATTGCCTTATCCTCTGAATCAAATTTCACATCTAGACTGTCTAATTGCACCAGTAAGGTATTAAAAACATTCAGGTGATCAGCAATTGAGGTACCTTCTTTCATCCGCAAACCGTAAAGCTGTCGTTTCAGGAGAATCCGATTTGTCAAAGATTTCGTCATATAGAGCTTCTCAAGCTTCGACCACAAGCCTGCGGCGGTTTTCTCTGACACAATGTTGAACAGAACATCGTCTGCCAGACATAACCGAATTGCGCTTAGAGCTCTATCGTCCATCTCATCCCATTCATCCTCCGTCATGGAAGTAGGTCTTTTGTTTTTCCCCAACAGTGCTTTCGCCACACCTTGTTGAACCAGCAGATCGTGCATCTTCACCTTCCAGATCTCAAAATTATTTTTGCCATTAAACTTCTCAATTTCAAAACGGGCACTTTGAGTTTTCGCCATTTGATATCAGCAAAAAACACAGTAATCTCCAAAACTAACCAGCAATAAAAAAAAACTGCCTATGCCTTTCTGCCTTTGCCTTTAAAACAAAAAACTGCCCTTTGCACTTATATTAAAAAAAAAACTTTCTGCCATATGCACTTCTCCAAAAAAAAAAAATGTGATATACGTCCTTTTAAAACAAAAACTCAATATCCCAGCACATAAATATGCACACACCAGGTATATCACCCAAACGCACCAGCTGTATATTTCATCTGTTAAGTCTTTAATTTCCTGGCCTGTTTTGAGCGTTACTACTCCAAGGATACACAGCGCATAAATTTAAAAAACACAGCGCATATATAAAAGTTTTAACATATAACTATGCCTGCTTTTAAAACATATATATCCACGCTGTTTTAAATAAACATATATCCACACCGTTGGTAAAACAGAAAATCCCCGCCGTTTTTTCAATGGATATTCACGCTGTTTTGCAAATATATATACCCACGCAGCACCAAAAAACAAATCCCCGCTGTTTATATCACCGTGTGTTATATCACCGTGTTAATATATATTCACATTGTTTGAAAAACATACCCACGCAATTCGTTGTTTATAATATACATCCATTTCCAAGCTGTTGGAAATATATATACCCACGCAGATTTTGGTTTTTAAAATAATTCACACCGTTTTCAATACATATACACACCGCTTTAGATATGAATCAACGTTGTTTTTCAATATATTAACGCAGGTGTTATAACATATATCCACGCAGGTTCAAGATGTACCTCTGTCAACGCAGTTTACCAGCGTACCAGGCAGCGCCCGCAGACGATTCGCGCAGCAGTAAACTCCACGCAATCTCCAGCACGCACCAGCGCTGCACCTCCAGCACGCATTTCAACTTGCCTCCAACTGCTCTGATACCAATTGTTGGAATCCAGAGGCACAGCAAACAAAAAATAAACACACACAGCAGAACAATCAAGCACATAAGAGACAATTTTTAACGTGGTTCACCCAACCAATCTGGGCTACATCCACCAAACATAGGCATCAGGAATTTATTAATCAAATTGGAGATTACATAATGAAAACCTCATAAAACTCTCACCCTCTTAGCAAACCATCTGAATGGTTGTCTGTTATATAGCATAGAGAATCTAACAACCTCATTAACTCCCTCACATCAAATATAGGAGGCATTAACTCCCTCCCAACAACCTGGAGTTAATCTAGGACCTGAATTCTATTGTTGTCATCAGCTGAGATTTTTCCTATTTTGCTACAAACAGAAAATCTCAACAGCTACCACTTCACATCATGTTGTTATAAAAGTAGCCATTTAGCAGGAAAGGAACACAAGGATCTCTAAAAATAACAAAACCCTCATTATAGAAGTTTCTTAAGTATATGGAAGAAGCAATGTGATCTAAAAATAATGCAGGTTGTATCAAAAGTAGTCTAGAAGTTTGAAAGTATGAAGATAATTGAGAAGCAAAATGAAGGAATAAATGAAGAATTTCTCATCTTAGATATTATTTTCAAAGAAAGAAACAATTTGTTCAAAATGGAAGTTATCTAGATGGTTGTACGAAAGGAAGAGGTATGAATATATTTTAAAAAATCTCTTCATTAGAAAATAGATACGTGACTTCAGAAAGTATGGTAGGAAGAGTTGGATGTAGAAATATATTTGGAATCATGAGGATGATATGTCTTGTTTAGTTTGGAAAAATTATGACTCTTCCTTATGGTTATTCAATATATAGAAGTATGACAAACGAGAAGAACACATGGTGATATTGATCAACATTCGATATGGTCTCTTGAAGAACGTAAGAAAGATAGTAAGGACAACTTCAGAGGGAGTTGTAAAGACCTTGATGTATATGATATTAAAGCTTGTTGATTGGTTTACAAACACATTGATTGATGATTGAAAGTTGAAGAGCATGAAGAAGAATTCTAGTAAAATATGAAGATATATCATACAAAGGAATGTTGAAATCAGAGGGCGAAAGTAGCAGAATTTGACACCTTGACTAGAGGATATTATGATTTGACAATTCTAATATTGAGAAAATATATTTGAATATGGTATGACTTCCTAAAAGAATATATGGTAGAAATGTGTACACCATAAAGGTAGAAAAGGCATAAAATTGATATAGGAGTCATGAGATAGTTTGTTGATCACTTGATGACATGATGGATTCGATCTTGATCTAAAATAAATTCACTTTCCCAGATGGACAGAGGAATCTATAATTAGCTCTATAATGATTGGTTTGACAAAGACACTTTTGATGGAAAATATACTAATGATGGTTTTTGTAAAGTGATATAACATATTGATTTCAAGAACCTTGTCACGAAGATATATTTTGAAAGAGTTTGGCTGCATGAAATCCAGGAAGGGAAAATCTCAAGTATCATATGATGATGTGAGATGGGAGCCCTAGTAGTCAATGATTGACACAAGCTATGAATCCATGACTAATAGGGAGTAAGGGATCTCCTCCCTGATTGAGAGGGAGTAAGGACTACCTCCCTGATTGAGAGGGAGTAAGGACTACCTCTCTGATTGAGAAGTAGTGATAAGGGACATTGTATTCTCCATGTGCCATGCACTAGACTAGGACTAACAACCGTAAGCCTAGTGAAGGTACTCGTAGGGAGAATAGAGGATTATCTAAGCATATGGGACCAATACTTCTTAAGGTTTGGAATCCAAGATAAGAAGTATTCCAATGGACTAATACTCTTTGAGGAGAAGATAGAGTATCCAAGATAAGAGTAGTCAAAGAGGACCGATATTATTTGAGGATTAAGAATCCAAGATAAGAATAGTCCTAGAAGGACATACTTGGTGAACACCTGGATGGGGTATGTGCCTTGAAGAGGTTGTGGTGTTGGTGTCCAAATGTATGTCTCCCAACATTGTGCTCTAATCTAGTGGAGAGTAAGAGCTTGTTTGTCAAGGCCTTGCTATATTTCAATTTGACAATGTTGGTTCTGATATTAATGCTTGATGATGCCTTATCAATCTAAACTCAAGGGAATATTTCAATTTGAGAGTATCCTTGTATCTGGTTGTGTAATTATGAATACTTCCCTAGACAAGAGGGAGTGTTGGAAAATGTAACTAGGTTCAGTCTTCATATTTATCATTGTATTTTGCATATAAAAGCAAAAGGAACAAAAAGAATTTATTACTATCATTCAAGCATGTTCTTCATGCTTCTAGGGTTTATTGAGTCAAATGAATATTTTTCATCAGTTAATTCATTGTACTATAGTCAAATCCCATTTGGAACTTTGAAAGAGAGTGGTAAAATAATTTTTTTGAGTCAAAATAGTCAATTTTGTCTCCACAAGACCAATTTGGCCCTGTCTAGACAAGTCAGCCCTAGAAGGGACCCAGTCGACCTCCTGGATGTGTATATATAGAGAGTAGTTCGACCTCATTTAGTCATCACTTGGAAACTTCAATTTATGTGCAAGAAAGAGTAAGGAAGCAAGCGAAAATCAAAGAAGAAAGAGCAAGATTCAAAGGCGAGGGAGCAAAGGTCTAAGAAGGAACAAAAATCAAAATTTTTCCCATATTTGTTTACACGTGCAAACTGTTGGGTCAAATCTGTGAGCTACAAGGCTGAAATTCTATTTCTGCGAAGGTGTTAGGGCAACTCTGCGAAGGTACTAGGGAAACTCTGTGAAGTTGCAGGGCTGAAATTTTGATTGGAAGGAGATTTTGACCTTCATTGAATTGATTCAAGTTGACCTTATTGAGGAAGGCTTGAAGGAGGGTTGACTTGGGTCTTGTGGAAGGTCTTGGTCTTGGCTTTTAGCCCTTGATTTCTCACTTCAATATGATTTTATAAGAAGAGAAGACTTGACTGGGTTTTCCCCCTTGTGGGGTTTTTACCTTGGCTTGCAGCCTATATCTTGTGCTCATTTTCTTCTTGTGATCTTCATTCTTACATTTTGGTAATTGTTTAATCATGAGAACATAACAAAAGTAATAAGAAACTAGCATATATTCACAAGCAATTATCAAGAGAAATCAACCCTAATTGGCCACCCTAGTGATTTCTCAACAGATATAGAACCTTGTTAGAAAGTATGGGATTCATCACATAGTCACTTCACCTTACCATCCATACGCGAATGGGAAAGTGGAAAGTACCAATAAGGTGCTTGAAGATATTCTTAGGAAGACTATGGTAGGACATCGAAGGGACTTGGCTGAGAGATTTCCAGAAGTGTTATGGGATTATAGAACTACTTGGAGGAACACTACACAAATCTCTCCCTATGAGTTGGTATTTGTTAAGAATACTATTTCCCCCATTGAATTTGAAACTAACATTCATAACTACTTAGGAGGTGAATTTAGACTTAACTACAGCTCAGAAACATCAACTGGAAGAACTTAATGAATTAGAAGAGAAGCTCTTAGTTGTTGTGCAACGAACAGATATCAACCAGCAATAGTGTGCCAAGTGGCATGATAAATTTATTAGAAAGAAGGTGTTTTAGAAGGGTGATTGGGCTCTACTATATGACTTTAGATTTAAAGATTTCAAAGGGAAGTTGTGCACTAGGTGGTTAGTCCTTATGAGGTATAAACAATCTTTAACAATGCGAATGTGAAATTGACAACCATTGATGGGTCTCAGTCATCTTTTCTTGCTAATAAACAATGTTTGCATTTGTATCACAAACCTACTTCTAAGGATTCATTTTCAACCTTGTCACAAATGAAGATTCAAACCTTGAAGTTGTTGGTGAAAGGGCAATTTTTCTTGTGCTGCCAACCACTTAGTTTTTTCATTATAAATAAAGTAAAATAAAATAAATTTCTAATGGCGAAAACCCCTATATGGCACCATTGGATGAATGTGGTGGCTGAAAACCAACTTGTTAGCAGTTAACACATCTTCTTTTTTCCTTTTGTAACAACATTTTGATATTTCTTATTTGTTTGTAAATGCTTCATTGTTTAACTATTTTTTTATATAGGCTCAGTACTCATAAGTTTCTATACTTATTATAGGCTTGCGTGTAACAAATTTAATTGACATAGCTCTTTAGAACTTTGTTGATACAAGTTATGCATATGTGCAAGCCACTCCTACGATTTTAGGCAGTTTTTCTGATACAGACCAATGATATCTTTATTTTTTCACCATCACAAGCTCTTATATGTGTTTTTGTATTCTCATGGGTGAAAACTATAACTCTCTGCTGACACACCCGACTTTGCTAACACATTAGTTTCTCTTTCACAACATTATTCTAATGGAGGACTTCACCAATAGACATATGCCACAAATGAATTGTTACACAACATCAATTCAAATCATTACACTTGTACAGTCTCCATGTCAGCAAAATGGTAAGTCGATGACAAGTATATTTTTTGTCATTTACTCGCATTTAAGGATTTAAGGATGATATGACCCCCTGTCACACATGTCGAGGACATCTCTTATTATTAAGTTGGTGGGGGGTGGATCGTATTAGTCATATGATACACCATACCATTATCATAATGCACTAATTACATGTTGTACAAGATACCATACCCTTATCTCGAGATAGTAATTGTTGATCATACCTTGTATTAATAAAAACAAGCCATTGTTACTCCTTCCATTACTTTTGAAACTTGATGTGACTACCCGAAATTATTCCAAATAACTGTCAATTATGGAATAAAGCCTAAAATTGTCGAAAGAGAAAGCCTTTTCTACCATATCGATAATCCCTACTCCAACCAAAATTTTCATGATCCAATTGCTAACGTTGTAAAAAAATTTGAGCAACCATGGGAGGAGCAACAGTCTGCCATGAACCCAATTCTACCAATGCTCTATTACACCATCCAAAATCCCTAGATATATTTCAAAATGTGGCTTGGTTGGCCTATTTCGATAAGTTGCATGGATTTAATGAAAATATTTCTTTGGAGTTCACACAAGCCTTAAATGAATAGGGTCCAGTGGTTAGAGGAGTCAGGATTGTTATTATAAAGAAAGTAATTTCTAGGGTGATAGGTTTGCCTCAGATAGGGACACACTGGTTTTTTAAGAAATTGGCAATCCCAACATCCAAAGCTACATTTTTACAACAAGGTGAGGAGGTAAGGCATAATGGAAGAGGGATTGATAAAAACATACCTTCCTCATCCTTAGGATGATGTAGGTTATATCATTTAGAAAAATTTCACTTGTGAAGGGTGTTTTGGGATTGTATTTCATTACCGTTTTCAATTGGTAGCTCGTTTACGCAATGGAAAGTTAATCAACATGCCCTACTACCTATTAAAATTGTTACAACATATGGCAGAAGATATATGAATGGAAAAGCATCCTAAAGCCTTCTTAACTAACCATCGGCTGATTAGATTTATCATAATTGACACTTTGCAATAACAAGGAAGCATATGGACTAGGTTTATAGTAGAGTTACATGCACCAACTCCTAAGGAGGAAAAGAATGAAGTTGAATAACAGGAGGAAAGTGTTGAAACAACGACAAAAGTTAGGTTAGTTCCACCTCCTAGGCTTCATTAGAGGGGTCTTTAAATTAGGTACTCTGTGAAGAAGGCTCAAATTGAAGGATTGGTGGATATATCTAGTGGACTGCCCAAAAGTGATGAGTATGGATTCCCTATTGAAGAGGAAGTGCTTGAAACAAAGGAACTTGAAACAGGGGCACCTAAGACAGAGGCAATTGAGAAAAATATATCTGGAAAAGAACCTAAGAAGGAAATGCCTCTGCAAACAAGGGTAAATAAGAGGTTATTATAAAAGGCATTGGGGGGAAAGCCCTAAGAAGAGAGTCTGAGTAATTGTTGCATCATCAATTGCCTTAATGTAGAAAGCCTATGCTGCTAGAACATAATCAAAGGAATCCAAGAAACCATAAGAACAACTGAGCGAGGGAAAGAAGGAAGAACCCACGCTGGAATAAAAAACATTACTTCACTGGGTAAGTCTGAAATTGATCCCCTTGCTCAACAAATTAATGAATTAAAATAGGAAAATGAAAACTTGAAGAAGACACGCATTATGCTTAAGGAACAATTTCAATTTAAGAAACAAACAGGTCTAGAAACCCTAGTAGAGGTGGCAAGAATGGTGTCACCTGCTGATACAACTGAAAAAAGAAAAAAAAAAAAATAATAAATTAATTAATTAATTAATTAAATAAAATAAATTAAAAAAATAATAATAATAAATAAAAATTGCATGGGTTGTAGACAAATACTTAAGGAGGCAGATTGTGAGGAGCCAACAATCATTTCAATTAGAGTTTAAGTGGAAGAACAATATATGAAGTTTCAAACTGCTGCTCCATAAGAACTTGCTAACAATGTTGCTATTATACAAGAACCAACAGCTGAAGCAAAGCGGGATGGAGAAAATCAATTTGTTGTTCCACATGAACTTGTACTTAATGATGTTGTTTCCCACAAGATCTAACAATTGAGATAATGCAATAGATGGAAAAAGGAATTGAAGAAATATTACAGGAAGTTGTTGAATCAACTACTGTAACAATAGTAGATACAACTCAATTATAATCTAGAGGAGTTAGATAAATGGAAGAGGTTGGAAATCTCGTTGAAAAGTGAGTTCATTCCTCTAACTAAATGTAAGGAGATTATTGACAACCTTAAGAGGACATGGGCAAAAAAATTGCTGGTTCAAGACCTAATAAATATTAAATAAGAAAGGACAAAAGTAATATTACCGGTGGGAGAATTGTAAGAAGAAGTAAAGTTGTTACAACAAAAAAAGGAACAAATGTATGAGCTTACAGAGAATGAATTAAGTTGCAAAAATCATTCTCCTTCCTATCCCCTGTATCTGCAAGAAAAAAAATTCCCCTTTCAATTAGCAACAATTAAGGAACAACAAACATATATAGTAAGGGAAAATCAAGCCTTCTTAGAAACTTTCCAAAAGGCCAATTTTTTTTAGCAACATTTTTTATGTGACATTTATCTACATGATCATGCTTGTTTTGGGGCAAGTACCTTTAATATCACACCCTATGTTGGATATGTTTAGCTAAGGGATTTCACATCATTCATGCAAAATCAAGTTAGGTGAAGGTCACCTATGATATTATAACATCAAATGAGGGAGCTGAGAAAATATTTCTTTGGAATGAGCCAGGGCCTTCTCAAACAATTTCTATGGCATATAGTAGGATATGGTAGTACCCACCCAATAAAAATATGTTGATGGAAGCCAGGAACAAGGTTTTGGAACGTTTCCTTAAGAGTATCAGGGGCTGAGACAAAGTTCATTAGAAGGAAGTAGGGTGAGATGAGAAGCCTTTAGGGAGAAATTGAAAAATGAGGACCCCTCTATTTTCAAAACTTTGTACATGCACTTTCTAGGGTACATCAATGTGTAGAATGCATCAAGAGAAGTGGACCTGGTTGGTATGGACTTAGATTCAAATTCCCACTTATTTGACTTCTTGTCTACAAGTATCAATATCCATATGATGTAAATGATAAATTGTGGGAAGTAGAGTTAGTTATCTCTCAAGGGTACAGAGTGCCTAATGAAGATACAATAGGAGATTATGATTTTTCAAACCTCCATTCATAGCATGTCGAAAACCTGTTACAAAGGTCTACCTTAGGACATGCAGATGTTTACGTTGGGGGGAGATGTTTGGATGCATAATATCTTTTTTCACATATTCTCTTTACTTTCTCTTACCATTTTGACTTTCAAAGTTATGCCATGCCACTCTAACAGTCATATTGACTAAAGTATGTTTCCTTTTTTCATGGCATCCTTATTATCTAGTTTTTCTTGTAATTTGACATAAAATCTAACTACTTTAGGCTATTTCATTAACAAATTAACAAAAAGTTGTTTTCATGTTGTGTGGCTTGTTGAGGTGTTGTTACAGGACAACATTTTCCCAAGTTTTGCCTCACTAAGAATGGAATAAATATTTCGTTGTCATTGTTCATACACATTGAGCTTATTTTGGATGCTTTGTTCTCCTACATTTAGTAATGAAGACCGAGTTGGAAAAACACCCAATTAGAGCCACCTCAACCGTTGAAAGTAGGAAATCATGGATAGCGCAACTGACTCAATTGAAATAGTTAGGATTCTCAATTGATAAATCATTATAATTTAGAAAATTTGTTACAACTCTATTTCAACTAGGATAATTTGTTGTAAGATAGTTGCTACATATTCTTGATTTAGAGCACATGAGAATCGAGAGATTCTCATGATGATCCTTCTTTCTAAAAATAGGCTCGTACTCTAAAATTATAAAAGAATGTACTCCCTGTCCACGAGGCATGCATAGATAGGATCAAAAGGGGAGTACCAACATTGTAATCTCATACTACAACCTTTCATTAACACAAATAATCTATGATTCGTGGCTCCACATATTTCTCTTGACTAGCTTGTGTGTTGTGTAAATCATTAGTCCCTGCTAATGACGAAGGGCCCTCCTTAGCAGGATCACTGGTTACACAGGTATTGTAGTTGTGTATCTATTTTCTCTCAATTATGATTTATGTACAATTTATTGTTACTGTTACAAATCTTGTTCATGCATTAAGTAGTTGCATAATTCTAATCTCTTTCATTGTGTAACAACATAGGTATTGGATCGGTCCTTTTATTAGTATGATGGTTATTTTATTATTGTTATAGTTTCTTGGTTTGTTTGTTTCATTCAATGAGTGTTTCAACAATAGTCTAAGTCCTCAGTGATTTTCAGTAGTGTTGTTTCTTTTGAATAAAGAGTGATTATGTGACAGAGTGTGATTCATTCTACAAATGTGTGTCTTTTCTTTCTACAAGTGTGGACAAGGTTTGGGGTGTGATAACAAGTGGATTTGAGTGTTGAGAGTGACATTTAAATGATTGTTTTTTATTCCACTAGTGTTAGTTTCCATCTATTCCTGCATATACTTTGCATGATATCTTTTAAACAAGTAGCCTACTCGGATTGATAATTTATGTGAGAGATGAATTGGTTGTTTTGATTTAAAAAGAACAATAGATCCACCCAACACACATCTTGGCTCAACCATAAACTATTTTGTTCCCTTCACTAAATCACAAATTCTTTTTGGACACTCAACTGGGTGCTCCATCTCATACTGAGATATATCCTTTTACGGTAGTTCAAGTTTCTCCTTTTGCCATTGATGTCTTTCAATATATAAGCTATCAATGATAATATGTCATCTTGAACTCAAAGGTCATCTCCCTCTACAGTATTCAATGAGCTCTTCTACTTGCAAGCTTGAGGTAGCTCTTATGTACACTTCTTCATCCTCAATTATTGAGGAACACGGTCTCTACATCAACTTGGTGCAATTTTTAAAACAATGATAATGGAAGTGTACTTCACAACAGGGACAAATGTCTTGAAATGATACTCTCCCTCATACTGCGAGAACCTTTTATTACTAGACCTTGTAGATACCATGATCAAAGCATACTTCAAGCTTGTTGGTCTAGTCAATACCTTTAAGTTAATATCTCATTTGGTACAATATCTCTAACCACGAGTCATGATTATGGGAAATTCCTATTGCTTAGCTTCATTTTTTCACTTATCCCATCTACTTGTTAAGGCCTTCACAACCTTTATTATGTACCTACAACCCTCACTAAGAGGCCATGGAAGAAAAATTAGAATCAAGCAAAGAACAGAAAGACAAGAGACTAACTAATAGTAAAATGATAATGATATAATAATCAAATAAGAGAGATATAGAATAATCATCTTTTTAGAGGACAATAAACTCCCTCTTGATCTTATCCATCTTGCATTAATCTTGTAGCTTCATCATCCTTGTTTTCAACATCAACATGATTTGACACCTTCCTTGCATGGACTAGGGTTTCTTTTTTCAGTGGAAACGATCAATCCTAGCGTTTTGACCACAAGCCCTATGGTTTTCTTATTCAAGCACTTTATAGGGTTTACAAACCTTATATATTTCAATATCTAAAACCCTATAATATGGCCAAGAATTTCAACCTTCTAAACTTTATATTTTCTTGTAAGTCCAAAAGTCATTGATACACATCTAGTCTCAATCCTTCAGCAAGATGTCTCATTAGTATTTTATGCTTCAACAAGTTCATTCTTCAACTTTAAAAAGGGGCTCGACCTCTTCTTTCTAGTAAACTCAATGAAGATTTTATCTATAGAAAATTGCCATAGAAACTTCATGTCTCCTTGATCTCTTCAAATCAAACCTCTCTGCCTTTCATTGAGTATATGTACAAGATGCATTTTGTCAGATAATTTGCTCAACTTGTTGTGGCTCGGAAGAACTTATTTATGCAATACATTTCCTACATATTTGCAATATATCTCTTAGGATTGGTCTTCATAAGGTATCAAGTTTCTTTTTCCTCATACTTGCTTCGACCATCAATAAAATTTTGCTCGAAGACAGAGATCCTTTTGAGCTACCTTACGTCATTCAACTCATCTCCTAACTTCTGGATTTACTGGATCATTGTAGTCTTTGTTACTTAGAACATCAATCTTACATAATGTCTTGGATTAACATGTAGTGATGTATTCAAATTCTTTGGACTACTACCTTCAAAGTAACACAAACTTGAATTCTCACAAGACTCCTTAGGATTATGTCGAAGCTTGATATGCAATATTTCTGAAATGTTTTTTTATCTTTGACAATAGAATTATAACCCTTAGAACTTAGGGATTCTGAAATAGAGGTTCTTGGACTCTTCTTGATGGCTTTCTCAAGGATTCCTTACAATTACATTTTTAATACATTCCTAAATTCACAACTTTGATACAAAACTTTTCTTATGCATATAGATGATCAATTCCTCTGGATGTGAACTACAAGGGTTTTTGATCTAGATGAAGTTACTAAAATGCATTCATATCTTTTAAAAATCATATAATGATAACTTCATTGGTCTTGTGTAGATCTTCGTCCCCACATCTAAAATCATTATTGTAGTCTTCAAGAAAGGATTTTTATCTAACTTCTTTTGACGTCAACTCGACTTCTGGAAATGACTTTTACAAGCTTGAGTAAGTGTCTTTGAGGCTTCAACATTATACCATAATTTGCACTGGTCATCGAATTGACCCCATATTACATTCGTATTCCAAATATTTAGAAGGCTTCATACTTGGATTTCGAACACCTTCCATTATGATATGATTTGCATGGAAAATTTTTAGATTCTTCACCATCCTCACTCTTTTTGCAAACAAGCTTCATAAAAGACATATTTCTGATATACATATTTACTAGAAGACTTCAATGAATTACCTGAGATTTGGCTTTACAACATTTTCACTAGAGATTAATAGATTCGAGTAGATACTTTGATGCAATTCTAACCACTGACCTTTAGCTATCCTTTATCATTATATGTAGCCAAAAAATATAGTGAGAAGATACATACCTTAACTTCTGGCATTGGCAGACTTAATATTTAAATCCTTTGAATAGGGAAGTTTTTTCAGAATTTCTTTGACTTCTCCTTCCAAAGGGACATCAACTTCAATATTTAGAGATTTCAATTAGAAGTACAACCTTTTGTTGACATAGAAGTAAAAAGATTAAATACTAAACATGTGCATTCGAGAATAGATCTAAGGTCTTCAACCTTTTAATACGTGGTTTGAACAACTTTGGACCATCTAAGGTAGATAATAGAACTTTACAGACCTCCTTTTAAATAACCTTGACCCTTCCCATAATTTCGCAGTAGGGCTTCAAACTTTGATTAATCTCTCCAAGATTTTCGGCCTAAGGATGATCTTGTGATTCTTAAACCTCCTAGGCCTTCTAAGGCTCCTTGTTCCTAAAGTTTATCTTTGCAATGAATTTGACCCTTTCAAGATCTAGGGCTTCAGACATATAACTTAGCATTCATTTCAGACAAAGTTCATTATGGGAATGTATTTCATTAACTAGGGTTGCTCTTCCACCATAGACTTTAATACCATGTTGAAAACCTAGGGCATCGTCTACAATGATAATTACTTCTTATGGTTTATTTTGGTTAATCTCATCTTGAATATATTTGTCAACATCTTTCTTTCATTATTCATCATAAATCAATTATACATAGGAGCTCAACAGTAAAAAAAATTGCCATAAGGGTCATAAAGAGATAGAAACACAAGAGCACATGATTTTATCCTGGGAAAACCCACATGGGGAAAAGCCAACAATCCTTTCCTTATAGAATCAATTCAATAAGAGAGACATCAAAGACAAGATCACAATCAAATGACCAACATAGATGACCAAATCAACCTCTCACCCAAAAACCAAGTCAACCCTCCTCAATCTGATTATAATCATAGAGATATAAAATGTTTCCCTTATTGCACAGAGATAACCAACAAAAATTTGTCCCTTTTGCATTAGTTATATACCTCTGACCTTCATCCCTCTACCATAGATATTAACCACATAATTCAACCTTCTTCTACAAGATATGAATCATAGAATTGGACCTTCTTGCACAGGATACAAATCACATAAATTTTGTACCCTTCCTTAGATAAATACCATAGGAATTTACACTAAACTCAACTTCCTGAACTTTATTTAGCCAGGGCGGAGAGAGCATCACTTATATTTATGATTTCGACCTACTTGACCCTTGTAATCCTTCATATATTACAAATATATATTGCTTGTAATGTCATCCAAGTGCACCAAGAGGGAGGACGAATGTATCCTTTATATATCCAATTATTAGGTTGAATGGGTGCCATAAAGGGTTGAGCCACCTTGAGAAAGAGGAGGGTCAACTCGATCTTCTTGTGGAGGGAAAATCCTAATTTCGAAATTCAAAAACTTCCTTCTAAATATAAAATCAAATAAATATTTTATTTTTCTTGCAAGCATGAAGAACATGCTTTATAAAAATTATAATTCACATTTAATCATTAAAAGTACAAATGAATATTATGAAGATCGACCATAACTACATATTTCAGCACTCACCTCATATGGCTCCTACACACGTGAGAAAATTATCCTTTCTGGATATTTCAACCTCCTCCACAATTCAACCCTCTTCTTTAGCAACTCAGCTTCCCTGAATTTCTCCCGAAATTCCTTGTTACACTTCTCCTCTCTTCTTTTACATCTAACCAAGCCTCTCACTCTAGAGAAAGTTGCTTCCTCCACAATTGTGTGTATTCAGCTTTCCCTTGGGCTTATTTTATAATTTCATTAAAAGCCAAAATCCTTAACCCTAATCTCCTAATTGATTAATAGCCAGGATTAAATTCTAATCCTCACTTGAGGTCAACAGTTGAGATTATGTCTAAGTAAATTAAACAATTTTATTATTTATCCTTATAACTTCGGCCCAATAGTCCACATTAATTAATTAGATTACTTATTGTACTTTTCCTAAGTTAACCTTTGGAGAGAAATCATAAAATCACTTACTTGACCAAGCAAGTACTTAAACAGGCAATCAAATGTATTCTACATGCTAAAACACAAACGCAATGTAAAAGACCTTATGAGGTTACAAAATCAACACTACAAGCTTGTCTTAAATCTGAATGCCTTATTCCTCTATCGAAATCAGTGGCTAATTCCTTGTGGAGTAAGTTGATTCGTGGAGATTGGGTATGGGTTTGTTTGAGGAAATCTCATAGGGGTGTTTTTATCTATTACTAACATATAATTTAATTGACCTGGCTTAAGAGCTAATATGATTTAGGAAATACTGAATTCCATCCTCTACGGGGCGTAACTAAAGCTCTATTTTCCATGTTTGTCTTCTAATAATAAACTTCAAAGTATAGTTCTTATTGAATTTTGTTTCACACTTCCATAGTTGTGAAATTATATGTTAAGGTGGACTCTGTTGGACTTAGAGAAATTTCCCCTTGTTACCTTATTTATGGTCCAATAGATTTTGTAGAAATTTTGAATAATATGACACATATTCACAGAGATTATCCTAATTATACACTTATAAGTGGAACATGCATAATACATAACCTCCTCTACGTTGATCATCAATTTACAGAAGCAGAAACATTCACAGGCGTACATAGAAGCATCAATCACACATATCAACACAGTATTTTCCCGGGGAAAGCATCTCGCTAAAAACCCCAACTATATGTATATTATATTGATTGAATCATGTAACAATACATAGTACAATACTCATCCCAAGTACTCAGTACTATCTCCTCATGCTACACACAATACAGCTCAGATCTGATCTCCAAATCTCCCCCGCTGCTTGCCTGCCTCCACAGCTCAATACCTGCTCAAGAATAAATGAGAATGGTTTACCAAACTCGTATTTAACCTCCAAAGAATCACTCACACTGGGAAAGACGTGAGCAGAGGCTATAATACTTGGTATTGGCCAATTCATTGGCATACTCAATCCCTTTGATTGTGCAAATCATCATGCATAACTATAGTCACAACTGATAGCAATCTGATCCTCTAACACCTGTCCATGCTGAACTGAACATGCACTGACATGCAACTAAGTTAACTAATGTATTCTATAGTTGCATTATGAGTTAATAATTAGTTTAACAACTCATCATTATTCTATTTGCAGTTAGACTAATTACAACTAGTTTAACCAAGTCAAATTGAACACAACTTCATTAACTCTACAATCAACTCCACCAAACTCAACTGATTGAGTTCTAACTGAAGTCATGCATGCAACAACTCAACTGATCCACAAAGAAAGCGTACTTCCTTCTGACAGCTGCATGTGCCACATCTGTAGCTCAAATTGAAGTGCTCCAAGAGAATAAGATCAAGTTTATAGTCCAAATATTATTATGAGACAATAACATTTGACTTTTCTATTTTTGACAGCCAGTCTAAAAATAGACTTTGATCACTCCTGCTATGATCACTCATGCTGTGATCACTCCTGCTGTGGTCACTCCTACTGTGATCATCCCTGCTGTGGTCACTCCTGTTGTGATCATCCCTGTTGTGGTCACTCCTGTTGGGATCCAAAAATAGAACTTGCTCCATAATTTGCCTACGGGCCCACTTAGTGAAGGCGACTCTTTTCACTAAGCTCCATCATCTTGTTGCATTCTCAACAAGCATTTCTTGTTGCACACTTTTCAACAGATTTGGGATACAATCCTTCTCATAACAGTTAAGGTTAAATTTTTTGTTTATTGGTGTTCTACTATTTGGCTCATTTTGGATCAGGTATTCTATGATTCCATCACCAAAGTTGGTGGGATTCGATTTCATCCAAATAGGTAAAGAAAATGTGGTTATAGTTAGTACCTGGACGCTCCATTATTACCTAGCTAAAATTTGGACACTCCCTACAATTTTTAGTGTTCTGATTAAGTCAAATTGCCTTGATAGTTGGTATAATTGGGCAAATTTTGTCATGTTGTGTCATTCCTTTAATGAGAATAAATAGATTATGGAGAGGATTAATCAATTGCAGAATGGAATAGTCTCTCTACATATGAGGTATTATTAGCTAGTTACTAGTATGGCTTCCACCATGGAAATCTTAATTGACCAATAATATACTCTACATAGAACAGAGGATGAGATTTCAAGTTTACACTAGCAAATTGAAGACTTGTATAATCCACTTAACAAGAGTTCTAGAAACCCTTCTTCTCATAGAAAAACTATCAATAGCGTTGATCAAGTTCTGCTAGATTTGAATCTTTTGTTCCCCCCACAGTCTCTTGGTGTTGGGCTTGGAGATGTAGTCGCTTTGTATGGTTTTCATTATGTTTTCTAAAATTTTCCTTATTGTGCTTGTATTTTGGTGTATCTACACCTATATATTTATAAGTGTGGATATTAGAGATGTAAATTTTTTGGATCCAATGGGATTTCCCAAAACAACCATGTAGAAAAGAAATTTAATTGGAAGAGCCTAGTTTGATATATCAATTGCGATCACATTGTTGAAGTATGTAACTAGATTCAATCTTCATAAATATGAAATGTATTTTTGATTCTTGTAATTGTAAAAAGAAAGAAAATTTATTAGTATTATTTTTGTGACATGAGTTTCATGCTCAGGTTCAATTTATTTGTAGTTCAAGCACCCATTGAGTGCTTCTAGGGCTTTTCATAGAGTCAAGAATTTAATTGATTCATTGTCATATATGGAAGACCCCATTGGGCATCTTGTATTATGTTAAGAAAATTTATTTGAGTCATGAAATTTGTCAAAGTCCATCCAATACCAAGTCATCCTATAAGGTGATAATTCAACCTCATTAGGGTTGTTTGAACTAGGCAAGGAAGCTTATATATATAATATACTCGACCTCATTTGTAGCTCACTCACTCAAGCTAGTTGAAGAACACCAAGGACAAGAATAACCAGTGAAGAAGAGGAGAATAAGAAGGAATACAAACTAATTTTGAAAGGACTATTTTTGGGCCTCTCCTACCACATGTGCGAACAGAATTAGGGTATCTTTCTACTGCAACAAGGACGCAAAATTAAGTCATCAAGGGATCCAAAATTAGGTGCCAAATAGATCAAGTTTGCAGGCCGAATTGTCAAGGAAGAGAAGGCTAACCAAGTGAAGGAGAAAGGAGGCAAAATTTACTATTATTTTCTCACACTTTCCATTTAGGGTTTCTGCAGTAGAGGCCAGCAAATTACAAACTTGATGCAGTGGCCAAAAATATGAATTAGAGGACGAAATTTGAAGTTTTCAAGAAGTTTGACTTGGGTTGACTTTGTGAGAAGCAAGTTCATCAAGGACAAGTTTGAATTGGATTTGGAGGGGCCTTAGACAAGGGTCTTAGGTCTTGGAATTAATCATTTGAAGATTCTATAAGAAGAGAAGAATTCTTGTGGGTTTTCCTCTCAATAGGAGAGGTTTTGGCCCTGGCTAACAACCTATATTTTGTGTCCTCTTGTTCTTTTGATCTCCATAGTTTGGTAGTTGTTTGATGATAAGAACACAATAATAATCGAGTCAAAGAAGAATGTAATAAGAAGTACATCAATTTAAGTAAAAGAACATCACAAGAAGTTATCAAAGTAAGAGAAATAACCTAATATAACTGCACTAGATTTCTCAACATGGTATTGGAGCTAAGGTGAAAACAACAAGGAAATGAAGCATGAATATCATCCAATTGAAGAAGGATACATAAGGGTCAATAATAAGGATAATGTAAAGGAAAACAAAAGGTATCAAGGAGGACTATCCATCACATCATGAAAACTCTTGGAAGCAGAAGAAGACCTCAAAGACACTACCTCCATTCAAAGAAGGACTCTACACTTGAAACATTCTTGGGAAGCTTACAGATTCTACAATCATCAACCAAAGGAAGCAAGAAACAGAACTTCATCATCACCAAATAAATCAAAGTGATCTCCCTCACATTGAAGAAAAATTGCATCCCAAACATCCTTGAAGAAGATCATCTCTCCCCATCTTGAAGAAGAAGCATTGTCTTTTGAAGAAAGGAAATCATCATCAAGGAGGCATCTTCAATTGTAAAAAACAAAGGTGTAGTATAAGCCAACATCATCAAGAAGGCATCAAGAGTAAGATATCATCATCAAAGGAGCATATTCACTTAACAAGTAAGTATTATATATTGTATGTCTCAATCTATAATGACTTCTTTCTACAAGGAGAAAAGCAAGCTTATTGGGTCAACGAATTACCTTGCATGGAAAAAGAGAATAGATTTGATCCTCGTAGAAAATGAAGTTAGTGAATATGTCATAGGGTCAATCACCAAACCTCCTCAAGGGAAATCCCAAGCTTTATCGAAATATATGAAAGGATAAACAAGGGCTCAAAGAATCCTTATTGAGTCAATTAAGGATTCCCTCATCCCTTATGTAGCAATGTTGAAGACATCAAAAGAGATCTATGAAAAATTGGTGGAATTTTTCTTAGTAAGTACCACAAAAGAAATTATATTGTTAAGAACTTAACTATACAAGATGAATGTATCAAAGAAAGAAGGGGTAGCCTCATACCTCATGAGGGTATCTCAAATTAAATACCAACTACAAGAACTTGGAGAAACAATGTCTCATCCAAAAATGACCACCCTAGTACTCAATGCATTGCCAGATGAATGGGGGAACTTTGTATCAAGAATATATGGGAAGAAGGAAGCAACTCCATTTGACGATTTTTGGTCATTATGCAAGATTGAAGAAACTAGATTGAAGGCAAAGAATGATGTTGGATCAAGTGAACAAACTCAAGCATATGCAACTATGGAAAGGAAGAAAGGGAAGTCTCAAAAAATATTTCAAAATAAAATTGACATGTCTAATATTCAATGCTATGAATGTAATGAATATGGGAATTCCAAAAGGAATTGTCCATTAAAAAAGGACAACAAAAAGAGAAAGGAAAGAATTGAATCTCATGTCACCGAAGAAGTAGAAGAACCAAATAAGAGGAAGTCAAAGATGGAAGAAGTGATAGACCTCAACGATTAGAAGATCTCTCAGACACCTAATCTATTTTCAAGTACATAGAAGATAATAGTCATAATGGAAAGCATCACAAGAATGATAAGACTCATTATAGCATAGATTGAGATGAGATCATTATAAAGGCATGGAAGGATAGTTAAGTAGAAGTTTAGAAGGATAATAGAAGTAACATATTGAATGATTGAAGAAATTCATCTAGAAAGATAGTATCATTATACATCACCATTATTATAAAGAAGCATTTGCAGAATAAGGATTGTCCAGGCCCTCCATTGGAATCTTTGTTAGAACATTCACATATACTTAGAAGAATCAAGTGTCTCACAGATAGCCTAGCATGTCAAGTTGGTTAAAGTATTTTCATCTTCAAGCAAGGAAAGGAAGTTGCCAAAGGAAGTCTAGATGACCACATTAAGGAGGAGGTAATATGTATATATTTGGTAATAGATAGATAAATTTATGTCATCATACGATTGAAGATAGAATGGTTAAAATGCTCTATCTCATGAGCATAATGAAAGAAGAAGAAACACTTCCACAAGAATGATGCATGAAGGCATGTAAACAATGAGTCTTGAACTCTTCTACATATTCAAAAAATAAAATCAACATTATATGACCTCATAAAGAAAATGAGGTGGTTGGAAACCATGGTTCATGTGATGAAGGAACTATGTATAGAAGATTCCAAGTAAGCAATATGCGAAGAAGGTGAAAGAAGAGTTCGTAAAATATGTATATGTAGTTGTGTAAGATAAGATAAGTGATCAACATGTGATAACAAGAAGGATTAGCTATGACATCACCGTTGAGAAGACCATGATATGTTGGAGAAGGAAAAACATCGGCAATGAATGTCTTGGACATGGATTGATACATGTGCAAAGGCCATAATAAAGTGGTAACTTTGATTTAATGTTCATTTTTATTTTTTAGAAAGCATCTGGTTGGGTTGTAACAGGGCTACTAAAAGAGGGTTGTAGCAATTCATCTATAACTAAGAATGGATGGAAGATATGAAAGAAACACGACTTGGAAGAGGTAGTTGTATGAAAGATAACTATATGTGGAATAGAATATCACTTTCCGATGAAAAGAAGGATGATATGACTATTGTTTCAACATTATGTTTCATTGAAGGCAAGTGATGGAAAAGATGGCCAATGCCCTACGAAGAAGATATGGAAGAAGAAGGCTACATGATGAAGAAGTTGAAGTTCATCCATGACATGATGATGCAAAAAGGAGAAACCCTACAAGCAGCTGATAGTATCATGATATCCACCAAAGAGTAGATAACTTTTGTTGTAAACAAGTCCCTAGTTAAGAGGGAGCTTGAGTATATTCCTTTTATAGGAATGAGTAAATCCTCCCTAGTTGAGGGGGGGATAGAAACATCATTCTTGTCTTCATGCTATCAATAAATAATGGAGGAATGGGTAAGAATCTAAATTATGATACTCTTTGAGGACGAGGTAGGGCATCTAATAGGAAAGAGTAGTCGAAGAGTAAATTCCTTGAGGATGTGGAAATCCAAGACAAGAATGGTCCTAGAAGGACATACCTTGTAAAAATCCAGATGGGGTATGCGCCTTAAGATATAATGATGAAGGTGTATATAAGCCATTTGTCTCCCCAACATTGTGCTCTAATCTTGTGGAGAGATAGAGTTTTTATTCAAGGCCTTGTTATGTGACAATGTTGGCTAACATGATGAGATGCACTGATATAAGCTGATAAAATAACTTATAAGATGGCTTACCAATCCAACTCTTCTTATGAGAACTCTTTAGTAAGAGAATGTCCAAGTACCTTGTATCTATTCTGAATACCTCCCTAGTTAAGAGGGAGTGTTGAAGTATGTAATTGGGCTCGATCTTCATAAATATGAAATGTACTCTTGATTCTTGTATATTGTAAAAAGAAAGAAAAAACATTATTATTATTTTGTTGCACGGGTTTCATGCTCAAGGTCAATTTATTTGTAGGTCAAGCACCCATTGAGTGCTTCTAGGGTTTGTCATAGAGTCAAGAAGTCAATTGAGTCATTGTCATATATGGTAGACCCCATTGGGCATCTTGTATTATGCAAAGAAAATTTATTTGACTCATAAAATGTGTCAAAGTCCTTCCAAGACCAAGTCGGCCTGCAAAGTGACAAGTCGGCCTCATTAGGGTTGTTATAACTACACAAGGAAGCATATATATATATATAGAGAGAGAGAGATATATCTCTCTCTCTCTCTCTCTCTCTCTCTCTCTCTCTCTCTCTCTCTCTCTCTCTCTCTCTCTCTCTATATATATATATATATATATATATCTCTACCTCATTTGTAGCTTACTCACTCAAGCATGTTGAAGAACAACAAGGACAAGAATAACCGGCGATGAAGAGGAGAGTAAGAAGGAAGACAAACTGAATTTGAAAGGACATTTTTTGGTCCTCTCTTACCACAAGTGCGAATAGAATTAGGGTACCTTTATATTGAAGCAAGGACGGAAATTTCAGTCATCAAGGGAGTCGAAATCAGGTTCCAAATAGATCAAGTTTGCAGGTCAAATTGTCAAGGAAGAGCAGGCTAACCAAGTGTAGGATAAAGGAGGCAAAATTTGTCATTATTTTATCACACATGCCAACTAAGGTTTCCACAATAGAGGCCAAAAAATTACAAATCTGATGCAGTGGACAAAAATCTGAAGTAGAGGATGAAATTTGAAGTTTTGAAGAATTTTGACTTGGGTTGAGTTTGTGAGAAGCAAGCTCATCAAGGAGAAGTTTGACTTGGTCTTGGAGGGGTATTGGACAAAGGTCTTAGGTCTTAGAATTCGTCATTTGAAGATTCTATAAGAAGAGAATAATTCTTGCGGGTTTTCCTCTCAAGAGTAGAGGTTTTGGCCTTGGCTAGCAGCCCATATTTTGTGTCCTCTTGTTCTTTTGATCTTCATATTTTGGTAGTTGTTTGATGACAAGAACACAATAATAATCAAGTGAAAGAAGAAGCTAATAAAAATTAAATCAAGTTAAGTAAAAGAACATCACAAACAATTATCATAATAAGAGAAATCACCTAATCTAGTTGCCTTAGATTTCTCAACACACATTGCATATTTTTATTAATATAAATTTCTCATTCACATCACACACACGCGCGCATTTCCCATGGTTATAATATTAAAATTGGCCAAATATATCATGTATAAAATTTTTGTGATAAGACATATTTGGTCATGTTCAAAAGAGTGGTAGATTGAAACAAAATCTTAGATTAAATGTGCATTGAACAATTTAAAATCATAGGTATAATGAGTATTGTTATATATATATACAACAATACTCATTATACCTATTTTTTTAAATTGTTCAATGGATTTTGTTTATATATATATATATATATATATATATATATATATATATATATATATATATACATATACATATACATATGTGGATTTAAGTTAAGAAGTGTATTTATTAAATAATATTAGTGTAACTTTATCTTTAATTCAATTTTGTTTTTTCTTAACAAGTTATAGGTTCGAATCTAAAGAGGGAAGAGTATGTATACTTCCTAAATCTTAACAATCAAATATTTGCACGATTACCTTATCCTACAAATAAGGGGTCTCATACACCAATTCAATGTGTATCTTGACCTTAATCTTAAAATTAAATTATTATTATTATTGTTTATCATATATTCAAAGGAATCAAATTATTCATGTCATAAATTTTTTTCATAAAATTAAATTAAAGAAAAAATTGCATTTGAAATATTTAATCCCTTTAACAATATGATAAATACAAATTAATGATGAATCAACAGTTCTTAAATTATAAAATTCCTTTAATAATGCCCACTCATCATATATATATACCTCTCTCTCTCTCTCTCGATATATATATATACATATATATATATATATATATATATATATATATATGTATGTATGTATGTATGTATGTATGTATGAAGATTTCATCACTTTCACGTTTTATTATTGAATACTTGTGGACATTTTATTGATGTATTTTACTCTTATTCTACTCATTCATTTTATTATTTCATATATTTGGTTTTATGTTTCATGTATTTCTATTTGCATTTTTCTCCATATTGTTTTATCTCAATATCTAATACAATTCATCCTCATCTTTGGCATATTAATATTGATAGTTTTGGTGATTACTTAAATAAATCATTTTCTTTGTTTCTCCTCTTTATCTGTAACTGTTGCTTGGTCCTCGCGATGCAGGTAGCAACGGGTTGTTTCGAAGTGTAATATCACATAAATCAATGCATTGCATCATAAAAAAAAATCATGAATTAAACTATTTTTCCATCTATAGTTGAAACAATGTACCAAATCATTCACTAGATTTGATCTTGGGCTTCACCCATATTACTCCAACAAGTTACCAATTCACCATGGTAAAAAAAATGTTTTAGACAATTAATTTCATTGCCAAGTTTGGTGCCAAATTGTAATACTAATCTATTAAATAAATTTATTAAATCAAAATCAAAAAACAAAATAGACATAAAAATTTTAAAAACATAAAAATAATATAAATATAAAAATATTATATTATATTATGTAAATATCTAATTACTCAATAATGAAAAATGTTATCGTTTATGGAATGTTTTCACAGTTACATTATCCCTCTCCACAGTTACATTATCCCTCTCTGGAGGTTTTATTATAGGGTGTCATAACGTTAATACAAGTCAAGGTGGGGGGCATGTCGTTGTTGTCAAGCCAAGCCTTAACAAGGGGAGGTGTGGCAACCTTGCCTCACACTTGCCCAGAACTTGTAACCAAGATTATGCCACACCACTCAGCTTAAGTAAGACAACATTTATTGGACAAGCACCACATCATGCAATCAATAATGATTTGAACTGTGATGGGAATCAAGAAACATAGGATTAAGTAAGTAATTCGCCTAGGCTTTTAAGCCATTTGTGTTATAAGTTATTAGAGAAATGGAAACCTATTAATTTCACCCTCATTGTGATAGATCGTATTCTTGTTTTTTTTCTTGCTACCAAAGGAAGGTCCACGCACTCCCAATCGAGCCTCCCCTTGAATCATCATCTAGAATTTCTCTACCATGCTTCATCTTAATGCATTGCTTTGGGTCAGATAAAGGAAAGGGTCACATGGATTGAAGCTTTTTGGCCATGCAAAAACTAAGCAAAAGGAAGCTCTAGTGATGTAGCTCATTAGGTCGCCTCTCACCTTCAACTTTCTTAGATAACTGGAAGTTTTATGGTAACTCAATCTAACTCTGTGCTAATCTCTCAATTCAATTTCTCACTGCATGTGGTTAGGAGCATTGGCTTGGATTGGAATTGGGCCTTTGTATACCTCATAAAACAATCTCCCTCACCTTGGAACTCTAGGTTTATCTTTGGTGGCCACGTCTTTACTCATAGTCCCTGATATACCTTTGGTACACCCTTCCCATTCACCTCCAGTAGATGCATCCCTACCCCATTGTGGGGGTGTTCTCAACCACTTTGTCCTCCATATCTTGCCTCTACACCTACATCATCTCTCTATTTTTTCTTTTCACAACAACACTCACTATGTTTGACTTGTGTCACTTCGTTGCATATTGTTTCCTACTTTCGAACACAATGCCATGAAATTGAGCTAGGTGTCGACGTGGCTCCTCCTCTCGAGGGGAAGATATCTCACATGGTTGTTAGTGAGCTCATGGTGTTTCCAAATGATATCATGACTCCACTCCAAATGAAATCTAATTGGAAATTTATCAAGCCTCTTCAGAAGCCTGAGTAGAAAGGGAGGAACACTTTGATTCAAAAGTTTTGGAATCTATGGTTGATTGGCTTCCTAATCCATGACATACCCATGAGAGGCAAAACCTTTACATATGCACAGTAGAGCTCTACTGGCATATGAAAACTTAAATTAGAAAATCGCTTTTACAAAGGAATGAAGCTAAGCAAGATACCTCTCACTAGATGGACCGCATATAGGGGGAGCACAAAGCCATGTTTTTGGAACACCATTACATGGTAGTCAGACTTACAAGGATTGAAGCGTTGCTAACTAAAGGAAAGGGACAAACCTCCCCTCACACTCTTGTTGCACCCATAGATGTCTCAACCTTGACCTGATGGCTTTCACAATTTTAGTCTTTTTCATCATAAGTGCTCAGTTGTGAGTTTTTATATGTTATATGTTATGTTTTATGTCTCTTTGTTTAAACAACAATATAAACATTGCATAATGTTTTTAAAATTTTGGACAAAATCTTTGCTCTTTCTCAGCTGGTATGGTTTCCCCAGTGATAGACCACAACAACAGAGCTCTTGACATGGTTATACATGATGTAATTTCTTGACTTAGAAATAGAATCTGAAGCTTACAAAAAAAATAAAATTACATTACACTTCTAACTTTCAATGATTAACATTTAAAGCAACATATAACTTTCAAAGGTTTTCCAATGCATTTTACAAAAGTTTGAGTTTCTCATTGTGATTCAGTTGTCTATATAAATCAATTTATTATTACTTAGGTTTGTTTATTTAAATATATAACTAAATGATTGAGATATAATAATTGTTATTTTTTTAATGGTGAACTATATTACCTACAAAATTGGGAGTTACAAAATATTACTGAAAGTCTTAGGTCAATCTCTTAGAGGAGAGACCCAAACAAAGCCAAAAACGAACTCTCTGTAGAGAGCTATAAAGAGGTACAAGATAACTAAGTGGTGGAATGACAAAAAATTCTTACAATAGAGAGTAGTGGGCCTAACTAACTGAAAGTAAACAATAGGAAAAAAAACAAATATAGCAAGACCAAGACATACAATCAAGCAGATGGGTCTGATTCCAGAGCATCGACCTGAATGGGATCTTTGTTGTCTCTGGTTGTGCCCCCCATTGAGAGAGCTATTATGAGATGTTTCTCTATGCGCTTCATCCATCCGTCGAAGTCCTTCATGTGCTGGTGTATATGCTCAAGAGAATGGAGAATGTCTACCGGATGCTCATGTCAATCTAGGAGAATTCTGCCAAGGAAGAACTTCATATGCGAGTAGAGGTCAACTGCCTACATTTAGTGATTGTATTTGTTCTAAGTGTGACCGATATCGAGTACCCAATCTAGTAACTTTTCTATAACCTCTGTGTCCGAGATATGACTTCTATGAAAGGAGCCTTTTTCCTTGGCATTGGTAAGTTCTTCCTGGATGGGTCGTGGAGTGAGGTCTCGATAATAGGAGGTTACTTCCTCCAAGTGATTATGCATATGTATGTTTCCCCTATGGATGCTCTCTTGATAATAGGTCAATGCCCTATGCACCTTAGCACACTGGAGAGGCATGGGAAAAGGGGAAAAATTATAAAAGAGTCTGACACCAGAGAGTGGGAGAAGTAAGTTAAGTTGGCTCTAAGGGGATGCACATCACAAGAACATAGAGAGGGGGGACAACATAGAGGGAATGACTTCGAGGAACTTCCAACCATGCCTACTAGTGACAAGGAAGAAGACTATAGGGGGTGTGAATGGCCAACTGTGAAGGGCCTAGGGAGGACACATCAATAGAGCCCAAAGGCAGGTCAGGGATGCAAGTAAAGGGAGTGAATGAAGGTCATAAGGAATTCAAATGGTAAGAGAAGGAGCAAAGAGCAGGACGAGACCGAGAGGCTAGGAGGAGGCTTGCAAGAGATTTCTCGAGGGCCACTTACTGTGACATAAAGGAGGGCATAGATCATTGAAAATCCTGAACTTAGGAGTGGTTTAAAGATTTGGCAACCTGCAAAAGAGAGGTGACCTAAGAAAGGAAAGAAAATAGTGACGGGGAAGAAAGATAGTGGGGTTGAACACCTTCCTGAATATATCAGAAGTCCAACTGGGAAAATTGTTGTGTCTCGGACTAGAGCGCTGAGGAACCAGGCGGAGACAAGCTACTGGTAGAAATGTTACAGGTCCTAACTATCTCCACAGAGAATTTACAATCCCCCCTATGCACAATAATGTTAAATATAAACCAGAGATAAAGCCCCGAGGCCATGGATAAATGTTGCCTTCGTTGGGTAGCAAGAGTGAATAGTTTAATGACCATTGAATCATTTGAAATGCCACTAGGGGTTGACTACATGTTAATATGAGTGATGGATGGCATGCTCCAACCTAGTGATCAAAGATCAAATAGTTTTAATAAATTTAAATAATTAAATCTATATTTGATATTTACAATAATTATCGATTAATTTTAATCATAATTTCTATCTCACTAACAAGTGTGGCTTTTCTTTATATTAAGTGGTCCACATTCTTTTTAAAATCACAAACCTTTATGATCAAATTCTCCGTAGATTATCTACTTCCTAGACTATTTTTAGTCTGGTAGATGTTAAAATATCATTTGATTTCATTTCATTAATTTGACTTTTCTCTCCGTAGACTATCTGTTATGAAACCATCTCACAAAAAGATAGAAAAGATAAATCAATACCTTAGAATTCAGCCTCTTCGAGGGGGGGAAAATATAGCGAGACAAGCTCTGAAATTCGGATCCAAAGTTCAGAACGATTTCGGCTCAAATGGGGATTTTTTTTTTTAGCTTCTGAAAAGTGGCAAAAAAAATTTATAGCGAAAATTCCACGATGACCTGTTTGGAGCAGCGAAACCCTAGAATCCAAAGCTCTAATACCAAATGTTATGAAACCAGCTCACAAAAAGATAGAACATATAGATCAACGCCTTAGAATTCAGCCTCTTCGAGGGGGCAACCTCCTTTACATTACACAAATGAACAATTCTTGGATGATAAAAATGACTAAACCTCCCTTCTATATACAGGTGTCTAAGGGGTCACAATATAATCAAACCGACATAACAGTAATAACATAAGGGCACAACAATAACAATAGTGGGTTTCTATGGGGCACACTAATAACGATATGGGGACAATAGGGGCACAATAATAACAATAAGGGCTACAATGATAATAGTAATGGGTGAATCACTAGTATTATAGGGACCTAACACTATCTACTTCCTAAACTATTTTTAGTCTCGTAGACATTAAAATATCATTTCATTAATTTGGCTTTTCTCTCTATATGTAATTTAATTTTCACAACCGCTACAATCAAATGGCCATATATACTCTAATGTATTGACGTGACATATTTTATCATTAATTTAAATGAAAAATGCCAAAAACCTTGACACATCTCTACTTCCTAATTTGACTTTTGTCTCCCTATGTAATTTTCACAACCGCTACAATCAAACGACCATATGACCATATACTTTAATGTATTGATGTCTTTTATCATTAATTTAAATGAATAATGCCAAAAACCTTTAAACATCAAGGTTATTATTCCCTGCCGCAGTAAGGTAATAACGCATTCAGAATGCGTTTGATTGTGACATTAAATCTCAATTCGCTAAAAATTAAAAAGCCATTTATAAAGTTAAATTTGTAAGTGAATTTTTTTTTCTTTTTTCTTTTTTTAACAATTTGATTGGTTCAAGCTACTTGACTCTTATTCCGCCATCATTGTTTCAGTCGTCATCGTGCAGTTGCGGCAGAGTTTGTTCCAGAGTGTTGTACGTCGTCATCATGCAGCTAGGTTTTACCGTATAGATTTGGGCTTTCACAATGACGAGTCTCTAGATTTGGGATTAAACCCACATTCAATGTGCGCCCACAACTAGAACCCAGGCACGATTCACAAGAGCTGCATATTTTCAACCGAGGTTTCAAGATTTCAATGGGGTTTCAAGATTTTGACCACTGAAGAAATAAACGAACCTGAAAATATTATACCATGGAGTCGGATATTAGGCCTACAATTCCAATACAATGAATGTTAACATCCACGCATAAAATATAAGCCAAATTTATTATGCGTGTGAGTGAGGACAGAAGAAGCAAACAAATCCATCCGGTAGAATGAACACCCAAATCTAAAAATATTAAATCTCATTGATATTCAAACCTGAAACGTTCAAATATGAATAGATATAGTTATTGTCCCTCAAGACTGGGTCTCTGCTCTTGGGTATTCATGTTGATCGTTGATAATTTGTTTAATTACACACCTGGAAAACAATATAATAATTCGTTGAGAAACAAGAATTGGCCCAACATATATGAAGCAATGTTGTCAGGGACAAATCCTCAAAATGAAAGTGAAAATTCAATGCAAAAAAATCCAACGCAACCTCTAAAGACAAAAGACTTCAGAAACAACATGCACATACATTTGTGATTGCTTCTGTTATATTATTTGTGAACTTGGCTCACCCAAATTTTTTACTTTGTTGTGATTGAATGTGATACATACAAATAAACTAGGGGAGGGGAGTACCAACAGGGATTTGGAGGTGCCACATCCTTGCATTTGTGAGCATCATGGCAGATTGGGAGGAGTAGGCAAGCTTTGCATGCACTAATGGAAACACTTGTCTAGTGAAGCGTATGATTTTCAATCATTGTAGAGTGTCATTGACCTATTGTTAATGGAAACACCTGTCTAGTGAAGCATACACTTGTCAATCGTTGCAGAGTGTCGTTGACCTATTGTTATGTTGTTCTAAGCCACGACTCCATCCGAATTTATTGATCTACATCATCAATTTTACTTTTAGGTTAGGAAAATAATACCAAGGATGGAGCATGGTGAAACGCATTATTAAGATAGTTAAAAGTACGGGCAAACAAGCAATGCCAAAATGATCCCCACGCACATCCAAGTAACAAAGTACACACAATAACCCAACAAAATAAAATGGATCCATGAATGAATCAAACTGAAAGAGTTAACGCTCACTAAAGAATGAAGGTTATAAAGTTTGTGCTTACTGATATTAAGGCAAGTAGCTTGAACTTGTAATATTCATATGCTACATTACATACATTGAAACATGTACCGTGCCAAACATGCTCACAACTTGATTGATGAAATGATTTATTCCGGTTTGAAATTTTCTCTCAATAAATTATTGTTTTCCATGCTGACATTGTTGATATATCTATGTAAATATATAATACTTTTTATAATGTATTGAGATATAAAATAATTGCAGTGTTTTGGTTTATTCTATTTTTTAAAATTCAGTACTAAAAATTATTCTAGGAAAATTTTACGGGTCACGGAATTGTCCATACCTGCAATGAAGCGTGTACGGCTGAGTTGAGGTTGTACTTTGCTACCGATGAAGATTTTACGTTGTACCAACTAAGAACCACTGCAATTAACTACACCAGCCAAAACCAAACAAATAAGGCCTCCAGATTCTTTATGGAATGGAACATATAACAATGCAAAGTGAAGCCATACACAGGCTGAAGAAGGCTTGTCAGAGATGAATTTATGAGGAAAGGGAGAAAAAAAATTAGAATTGACTGAAAAAAACAAGAAAAGCAGTGCCAATTTCAAAGAAGAAAACCTTGAATGCTGAAAAACATGGATAATCAAATCTACTTCTTCAGAGTGGGAAAACCTATTGCCAAACTAACAGTGAGCTTGTTAAAGTGACCTTTACCTTATATATATATATATATATATATATATATATATATATATATATATATATATATATATATATATATATATATATATATATATATATAATATATATTAAAATTTAAATTTAAATGGTTTTAAATAACTTAAATCAACTTAATTACTTTTCAAACTTACCACAGGGCACAAATTAAAAGAGACATGAATTTAAAAGGCAAGAAGAACTCAATGTATCATCTGTCCTGCCATACCCATTTAATTTTGAAAGCTTAAGGTTAATTTTATATAACCTAAATCCAGTACACCTCCCCTTTCCAATAACAATACCAAATGAAATAGACATGAATTTAAAATCTAAGAAAATATTGACGAACACTAACAACCTCACCTATGGCAACCTATGACTTTTGTATTGTACTCGCCAATTTCACCAAGAATAATAAATATTGTGTGTAGGGTTGAGACTGAGGCTGTACCTGATAGTGGTGAAGGCTTAACGAAACCACTGCAACTAGCCAATTTCACCATGAGTCATAAAGGTTGTGGGTTGTCTGTCTCTGTCTTCCAAACACCACCTCCATTAACTGCAAACCAATCAAACACCACCTCAGAAGGATGAAGGTTTAGTATATGATGGAACATATAGCACTACAAATCCCACAATCAAGCCATCCATGCAGAAAACGCTTCTGAGAGATGAAAGTATGGGCAAAAGGGGAAAATAAAAGAAAAACAGAGACCATTTTAAAGTTGGGGTTATCTAGAATGTTTACTGTGTGAAATGTGTGTTGCCATCAATCAATAGCACCTGCTTTGCATGGCGGCCAGATGTTCAATGTATTTTCCATATGGATGTAGTATTTTAACAACAACGCCTGTGTGGACTTTCATGTTCCATTCAATGTCCGTGGAAAATTGTCTAATAAAAAAATTGGTCCATTGAATATCGCAAATTAAAAAATCGCGTCAATTGAAATGACAAGACACTAGCTTTCCTCTTTTCATAATTTGACAGATATCAAACTAATTATAAAATTTTATAATTTTATTTTCAGTGTAATTTTTCAAATAAATGTTATAAACCAGTTATAATATTTTTTAATATTATAGATTAAAAATGAAATTTATCATAATTTGTTATTTATTTTTTACTTTTAAAACTTGTGTAACGAAGCAAAAATCTATTTTTAAGAATCAAAAACTAAATTTTCATAAAAATTGATGAATAGTGCGAGCAAAAGTTGGATGATATAGTTTCTTAATTCATTAAATACTCATGTTCAGGGCTTTATATTTGTAGGAAATATATTGAAGTAACCGAAGCATAGACCAGTCACTATTTAAATAATACTTAAATTAACTTAATATTAAAAAAAATATTTGAATATTTTGTTTTTCAAAACATACATTCATATATAATATTATTTTTCTACTAAAATATTCATTTATCCATTTAATTTTCTATATTATTATATGTCTTAATATGATATAATATTTTTCTAAAATAAAATGATTTTCATAAAAATATTTTTTATTCTTATTAGTCCCTGCCTGGGACTATTAGCGATCGATCGATCGCTGACCGAGTAGTTTGACCGTTATATTTTTGGTATATTGGCATTTTAACCTAAGTTTATGCAAAGTTTTGGTGCGGAAAATAATTGGGGTCTTATTATCGGCTTCGAGTTGTTCGATGCAAAGGACGGTTGATATGCCGCGCAAGTTGGTTTGTCGTAGGACTCGTCGTACACGCTCTGGTCTGCTCCACAGTCCACCCGCTTAGCAGTCCTGAATATGGCAGTATCCCCCCACTCAGCCCCAAAATCATAAGCTTGTGGATGAAGCTGAAGAATCTCGATGCTCATTACCGAAGGATCACCGTGGCCGGTGCTGTGAAAGCAGACAGTGGCAGCAGTGTCCAAGACAAAAACTGAAGCTTCGACATATGCCTGACTGTCGTTCATGCTCCAGCCCGGCTTTAAAGAATAAACCTGTGTTCCTTCAAAGGAGACGTCAAAGAGCGGCTCGCGGTTGGCCAAAACGTCCTCGTTGAGGCCAAAGAACATTCTAACGGAATAATGGTCGTTCGGTAAACGAGTGACGTTGTAGCAGTTCTCGGGACCGTCCAAGAGCTTAAAGAAACGAAGTTTCTTGAGCTGAGGAGCGATCTAGCTCGTGGTGGTGGCGTTTGCAGACGAGCCGCCTGTGTAACCGTAGTCTTTTACCCAGAGCATATTCGTCTGGGGGTATGTGTGTTCTCCCATGAACCGCAGCTGATCCGGATGGCCAACGGCTCTGCAAAACCAAAAATGTTGTTATACTCTTCTTTCGACTACTTTGAGAAGTAGAATTTAATCAAAATATGATTTGAATTGTCGAATCTTGAAGCTATCGGCTTCTGAAGTTGAAATTTGAAAACCTTCAAAATATTCTGGAATTTTAACTTAACTGAGATCATGTGGCTTTGAGCTTACCTGCATTCTGTGAAAATGTTGTGTAAATGCTCGTCCACACACAAATACACGCCACTGCGGTCAATCTAAAGCCAACCTTGACTGTTTCCTTCGCCATTTTTCAGTAACGGAACTCGATCGCGAAGCCTCTTACGCATGATTAGGATATGGTTCCTTAACAGAGAGCCTAAACTTCATCAGAAATGGAGACATAACGTCAATGAGAACTGCAAAACTCCAAGACGATATCCATGATCTCCACAGGCTAGAATCATGAGGCGTCTTCAGGGGCTCCACAGTAGTCCAAGAACCGCAAGATATTGCAATGATGGCGTTTTCCTGCCTTTTTACAGTCATACAGCGGTAATGTTTGTTGGTTCCCGTGGATCTGTGTTCCCACGCCGATCACGCGTTCGAATCTCATCGCTCGATGTAGTCAACGTAACGGTAAATGGTCCTTCCCCTTCTCGGCAGGGACTTCCGCCACTGTTGTGGCTCTTGTTTTATAAATTATTGTATTGTACTTAATCAAATTTAATTTAATGATAAAAACGAAAGTATTAAAATTTATTAATATAAATAATAATTACATCTAAATAAATAATATTAAAATTTAAATATTTATTCTTAATTTAATTTAAAAAAATTAAAATAACAAAAATAAAACTTTTTAATAATTTCGTATATATATTGGCATTTTATTTACAGTTTTAAAAATAATTCACTTACAACTTATATATTATCATTTTATTTAAATTATTTCTAACATTTTATATATATTAATATGGTGTTATATGATTTATTTATTTATTCATTTTTTAAAAGAAAACCTTGTTGAGAAATTCAATGGATGTTTCTCAATTTATGGATAACATTTTTAAACAAGTTCATTAATGTAGATGAGTGCACTTCACCAAAAAAAATTACAACTTTTCCATGGTTTAACATTACAAATTGGTTTTATTTTTTATTTTTTCATAGTATGTAAATTTAATTATTTTAAATGTAATTGGTTCAACTATTATTTTGAAATGATTACATTTGTATAGGTTAGTTCACCATATTTTAATGATGTGTACGTTGTCACTTTGATGTCAACCAAACACAAACACAAGTACGGAAATTCATGATTTAGCATTCGAATGGTTCACCCCTATTATAGATTGATGAATGAAGGAAATATGGTCATGCCTTCAAATCTATATGCCCACCTTCCTTAACGATGACTATTGCCGGTTGATGTAAGGCCAGAAAGGTTGGATTTGGTGTCACAAAGTTACTAGATGCAAATATATTTGTGATGTTTATTTTTAGCATATTCAAATATATTTGTGCAATTGTAATATTGTATAAAAAATTAAATTGATGAGAGGCAGTATATATATTTTTTTGTTTGCAATTTTAGTTGGAAAAACTCCAATGCAAGATAACATTGAGACTTTTAATTTTAAGTACTAATCTTATCCACCTCACACATTTATCTTCTTGTTATTGTTGGTTATTTTTTAGATATTATAAACATGATTGATGCGTTGTAAAGTTCTAAGTAATGAACAACATTTTTTTCACATTTCAAAATTTAATAATTAAAATGAGCGGCAGGGAACGCTAAATATGTGGCCTTGTTCAAATATTGTGAGCCTTGCATTAAGGTCGTCCAAATTGGGGTGATAGTGTTTTCTCGTATTATTTGGCTTTGTATGCCTCATTCACATTTCATTATAGATGGAAGTACACTTAAACAATTGCACTTCAATTTTTGCAGTTGTTTATATATAATTATAATTATAATTATATTATATTATATTATAGAGATAATGATTTCTATACACAACAATTTTATTAGAATTTTTTTCATTAGGGAATTCTCCATTCGAGTTATGGAAAGTCATCTCCACGATTCTCTTTTTTTAGATCTGCTGCTCCTAAATCATTTTTAAGCTTTTGAAATGTTTTTTTTTATTACTTTAAATTGTCATGCTCCATAGGTCACTATAACATTTAAAATGTTGTGTTTAATGTTTGAAATTTTCATGTTCCATAGGTTACTATAACATTTAATTTATTGAATGTCCACAGTGGTTCTTATTCAACTATAATGCTTATAACTTGTTAACATCATTTTGAACATGATAATAATTACACATCTCTCTCATGCTAAGTCATATATGACATACATGTTTGCCACTAGTGTAGATCTCTGTTAACTTCAAATCTAACATGCACAAAGAAAGATCAAGTAAATTGTCATGAAGAAAAATCAAATTAAAAGAAGACAAAGGAAAAAAAAAAAGGTTTGCACCTTTATAGATATGATTGCTATATAGACATTATCTGTTTAGATTTAAGATGGATCTACTATGTTACACTAGCATGCAACTATTTAGAAATTAGAGTCGAGTTTCATAATATCCCTCAATATATAATCCATTTGATAATATATAAATATATATATATATATATATATATATATATATATATATATATATATATATAGATATATATATATATATATGATGGTGATGATGATTAACGTCCACTAATGCCACTATGGTCTATCTGACCTTAAGAAGGTAAGACATTAGTTGAGATTCTTTAAAAAAATATTTCTATGATCAAAAAGGAAGGGGGAGAAGCATTCCAAGATCACCATAATTTTGTTGAGTTAACAAGTCATGAAGGCTCGTAGTGTGGCAAATGTTTTGGAAACGAGAATGGATGTGAGCAAGAGTCGAACAATCCAAGAGAAAGTGTTTTTCATCTTCAACCCTCTTAGTATCGCAATGGTGACAAACCATTTTGTCCAAAGGTGTTTTGGGAATAGACCAATGCCCAGTTTCACTTTGAAGCTCATGAAAATTAGTTCTTATCTTTGCAGTGCCCATTTTCTTCTTAGCACGAATCAAGATAGATAGATAATTATGGTTAGCAAGAATGGGTTTGATCACCCCCTTATAATACCTTAGTTTTTTTTTTCCCTGGTCGAAGTAATAATATTTTTAATATTATCCTTATTCTCCAAGGTGATCTCCTCCCTTATCACTGATCGAGGAGGATCCTAAAAAGCAAAATTTTTGAAGTCCTCAAAACGCAGTGCAACCAGTCTCAATTCGAAGAGCTTGTCGTTTTGAATCCAACAGCGCAAACGATACCTAGAACCAACATCGTATGAAGAATTTATGGCCTGCTAAAGTTTTTCCAAAACAACTAAAATTTTTGCAAGCGAGGACACTTGGCATGTTGACATCAGCAATATGGATAATGATGTCAACAGGTGACATGGAAATACGGATGAGGGGATCCAATCACAAAGCGACATGTGTTAGATGACGCCAGCATGATGTTAGCAACCGAGTCAGTCGGTCAGTCAAGCGTAAGGGCCAATCCGAACGCACCATGTGTCAACCCAGTCAGCATGCCAGAATTCACTAAGGAGGCGACAAATTGGATCGATCCAGTGGCTGACGGTGGCGAATTTGTCGCCTACTTAAAATTTCTAATGACCCCGAAATTTGTCGGTAGGAAAAATTCCCGTTAGGGCTTAAATATATTAAAATTCAAAAAAAATGCCGTCTGTTGGTCAAACCCCGCTGGTCGGTTGTTGGCGGTTTCAACTATTATCACATACAAAAAACCGCAAGCGGTTAGAATGGTTCCAACAATAGAGTTTTATTTCAAAAAAAAAAAAACAACAACAACAACAGTGGGTCCAACGGGTCGACCCCACGACCTCTGACCCGCCAACCGGGCGCGCTACCATTGGGACAAGTGGCTCGATACAACCAAAGTGTGACAAATTATTATTTAAGTTACTCATTCCGAGGGTAGGGGATGGAGGCATGAAACCTCGATGGATGACGGAACCCTGTGCATGCACGAGAGATGAGGGGGGAATATTCCATAGCATATTCCAGGAATATTCCTATGACGAAATCTACGGGGAATCTAAAAGATTCCCTAGAGCCCCAGAGGTCACCAGCACAGAACATGGACAACTTTATAATCATTTTTCATAATGTTTCACCAGGATTCCAGTCGTGCATTTGATTTATTCGCAGAGGTCTACATTTTCAGGTCATCCCCAGAAGTGGAGGTATAAGGTGTCATTTTGTAATTACTTGTAATTTGATTTCGCTGACAATTAATCAAAGAGGTCTCCCCACATTGAGCAGGGCTCGGAGACGTAGCCCACACTAGGTGAACTCCGTTATCAAGTTGTTTTTTTGCCTTTGATCTCATGGTTGCTTTTGAATTTTTCTTCTTTTATGTGTTTATGTCACTTGGTTACATGCTCTTTTAAATGCAATTTTGTATGCATCCTTGAAGTAAAAGATTTGGATCAAGTTTGGTATCAGAGAAGGTCTACTTGAAGTGAGTTGCATGAGTGAATGCTAACCAGGAACCAGATCCAAAGAGGTGAAGGAAAACTCAAATCCTTTGATCCTGAAGTGGGGCGTGTAGCATGAAGACGGAGCATGGTAGATGAGGAAGCTCGAATGGAGGAAGAGCGAAAGTATCACAAGATCTTCTTCACCATGGAAAAGAAAGTGGACAAATTGTTTGCAAAATATGAGAAGACATTCAAGCATGAGAAGAAAGAGCCAAATGATCATGCCTCATGTAACCATGGAGGTGGAGGAGAAGATCCCCCTCCCTCTCCATCCACCAGTGACATTTATTCTTCTTCCTCTTCTCATCATTCTAACAGGCATCATAGGAATGCATCTAAAAAGCTATTTTTTAAGCTAGATGTAAAGTTTGATTTGGCCACATATAATGGAGAATGTAATGCAGAGAAATTAAAAAATTGGATTAGACAGATCGAGGTCTATTTCCAGATTCAGCAAATAGAGGAAGATGAGGCCAAGATCAAATTAGCATCTCTTCGGCTGAGTGGCACCACTCTCGTCTAGTGGGAGAGCAAGTTACAGAAAGGTAGCAAAAACATGGGTAATCTCCTTTCTTCTTAGTCCATTTTTTTGCATTAAAAGATTAGTTTTATCCATTAGGTTATCGACAAAAGGCTTTAATGGAACGACGATATTTGAGACAAGGAAACGGTCGAAATGTGCAAAGCTTCACTGAAGAGTTTAGAAAACAAGCTCTAAATCTGGGCATTCCACTTGATTCTCTAGAAACTATAACAAAGTATATTGTAGCTTTACATAGTTACATTAGACATTCTTTATTGTTATTTGAGCCTACTACTATTGATGTGGCCAGTGTGAAGGCCACTCGCCTTGAAAGCAGGGGCAATAATGACAAATAAGATCAACCCAAGAAATCGTCTTTCAAACCTCATAATGGCAAGATCAAGGGAAACATAAAAGGAAAGGACGAGAAGAAAACTACAACCAACAAGGAAGAAGGAGCAAAGCCATCTTGCACACATTGCAAGAAGGAATTCCATGATGATTTGAAGCCAAAGAGATTTGGTGGAAAGAGTAAGCAAAATACGACGACAACCGTGCAGTTGGACCTTGGATCTGACTCTAGTGACGAGACATAGATCACAACAGTAGGCATACAAGGTACCCTTTCTCTTCATGCTAACGAAAATTCGGAATTGCATGCAAGTACAAGTTCTTCAAACGAGTCTATTGTTAATGAACAAAAGAGGATTGAATTGTTCCACATTAGAGTTCTGATGAAACATACTAAAGTGGAAACCTTGTTTGATCTCGAACTCACAAGCAAATTTGATTTCATAATCCTTGGTTAAGAAGTTAGGGTTAGAGACTAAGCCTCATCTGAAACCCTACCCTCTTGGTTGGGTGTGTGACAAAGCCAAATTACATGTAACCAAACAATGTAGGGCTAGATTTGTGATTGCATCCAAACTAGTAGATGAGGTTGACCTTGATGTTGTACCTTTGGATATCTGTGGCATTGTATTGGGGAGTCCATATTTGTATGACAAGAAATAAATTTTCTTTCACCATGAAAACAAGTATCATCTCATGAAATATGAGGTGGAATACATTTTTAGAGCTCATCATGCCAAGATTAGTGCCAATCTTGTAAGTGCGGGTCAGATGAAGAGATTGATCAATTCCAACAAAGGGTGCATGCTCATGGTTGTGAGAGCAAAAGATGCAGAGACATATGAAGCTTTCCAAGGTTGTGATCCCACTCATAAAAAAGAATTGTATGAAATTGTTTCTAACTATAATGGGCTTTTTCAGGAACCAAGTGGGTTGCCTCCAAAGCATGAGATCCAACATGAAATTCACTTGCAATGGGATGCTCCTTTACCAAATAGTGGTATGTATAGGTTTTCAGCCATTGAAATGGCGTAGATAAAGAAACAACGGTAGGAATTACTGAACCAAGGGGTCATAAGGCCAAGTTCATCTCCATGCGGTTCACCCATTGTGTTGGTGCCAAAGAAGGATGGTACATGGAGGATGTTCGTGGACTATAGAGCAATCAACAAAATAATGGTCAAGAATCGGTACCCTCTCCCTCGCATTGATGGTTTATTAGATCAATTGAAAATTTTTGTTTATTTCACAAAACTGGACTTGCGCAATGGCTATCATCAAGTCAGGATTGCAGAACATGACGTATGGAAGACTACATTCAAGACAAAATAGGGTTTGTTTGAATGGTTGGTGATTCCATTTAGACTATGAAATGCTCTGGCCACATTCATGAGGGTGATGAATGAAATTTTCAAAACTTTTCTTGATGATTTTGTACTTGCGTATCTTGATGACATTCTTGTTTTCAATAGAACATGGGAAGATCAAGTGAGTCATGTTAAAAGGGTACTTGATGTTTTGAAAAAAAAGAAAAATTGTATATCAAAATGTTTAAGTGTGAATTTGGTAAGACCTCTTTGCTTTAGGTGGGTCACATTGTTGGAGGTGGACAGTTAAAAATATATCCTTCTAAATTTATGTGATTATGAAGTGGCCTAAACCCACCAATGTTACATAGGTTCGTATCTTTTTAGGTGCAGTACAATACTGGAGAAGATTCATTGCCAACTTCTCTGTCATTGCATCCCCCTTGCATGCATTGACAAGTGTGAAGCAAACCTTTCAGTGGGGAGGAAAGCAACAGAAAGCCTTTGATACACTGAAAGAGAAGATCAGTACTGCACCATTTTTGGCCTTACCTGACCTCTAACAACCTTTTGAGATCGAGACAGATGCCAATGGGTACGCCATGGGAGTAGTGTTGATGCAGTAGAGGAAACCTGTATGTTACCATTTGGAAAAATTCTCCCAAGTTGTTGTGAAATATCCCACCTATGATAAGGATTTGTATGCCTTAATCCAAAGAGTGAAGAAGTGGAAGCACTATTTGATTAGCAAGGAGACCATCATTCACATAGATCACTAGCCCTTGCAGTACCTCCACTCACAAACCAAGCTTCAACAAGCACGTCATTTCAGGTGGATGGGATTCCTTTAGCAGTTTCACCTGGTAATAAAATACAAGAAGGGCACTAGCAACAAAGTGGCATATATGCTTTCTCGCCCTCCTATTTCTACATCTATAGTTTTGCAAAATGCTTCTTTTTCTTTTGAAAGTTATGTTGAATAGTATGTTGATGATGAAGATTTTAAGGAGATTTATGCAAAGCTTACTCATGGATCACAGGTAGACAATTACAACTTGCCAGAAAATTGATGTACCATCTTGGCAAACATTGTATCCCCACCAATGAAAGAATACATGTAATCAGAGAGGCACATACCTCTCTTGTGTTGGGTCATTTTGGTGTAGGGAAAACTTTGTGGTATTTATAGAGGTTTTGTTATTGGCCTCACATGAAAAACATTATGACTCGATATGTAAAGGGATGTGTGTTGTGTTTAGTATGCAAGCCCGCTTATAAAATTAGGGCTCTACACACCACTCCTTGTTCTGAGTCGTCCATGGGAAAGTGCGTTAATGGATTTTGTTGGTGGTTTTCCTTTGTCTAGGAGAGGTCATGATTATTTGTATGTCGTTGTGGAGCAATTTAGAAAAATGTGTGTCTTAATGCCTTGTAAAAAGAAAATCACTACAGAGAAAACTACTCATCTCTTCTTCCAATTTGTACGAGTCCACTTTGGGTTGCCCACATCTATTGTGTCTGATCGAGACTTTCATTTCCTTGGAGATTTTGGATGAGTTTTTTGAGAATGATGGACACCAAGCTAAAGAGGAGCACGACATTTCATCTGCAGACCGACAGGCAATGAAAGGTTGTCAAACGCACAATGATACATTTACTCCGAGGCTATTATGGTAAGCAGCCCAAGTTGTGGGGTGAAAAATTTCCTTATGTACAACATGCATACAATAGGGAAGTGCATTTTTCCACTCAGAGCTCACCGTTCGAGATATGTTTGGGATATTTTCCAAAGAACCCCTTAGACATGGTCTTTGGGAGCGATGAAGATTCCAGTGAGCAAGATGACAAGGACAAAGCACAAAAGTTCATTCAACAAATTCAGATGATTCACCAGGCAGTGCAGGAGCAATTGGAGAAAATTCAAGCTCAGTACAAGGCTCGACATGACAAGCACCAGGTTGATCACGAATTCCAAGTTGGAGACAAAGTGTGGATCCACATCAGCAAGGACATAATGAAAGGGGAAGGAAAGAAATTGACACCAATCTGATATGGTTCTTTCACCATATTAGAGAAGATTGGAGACAATGCTTTTCGTCTCAATTTGCCAACATACATGTAGAAGTACTCAATGTTGAATGTTGAAAACTTGGAACTTTATGAGCCTGATTTGATCATGGACACCAAAGAGGTTGAATAGGTTCCTATAGTGGACGAATTTTCACCAGAATACTTTGACAAGCTACCTAAGGATATCATTCTTGACAGGAGAACTAGGACTTCACGACAGGGAGATGTGGAGTACCTTCGTATTGGTTTCAAGATAATGCATCCAAGTAAGGCTCATTGGGTTTAAAATGACGAAGTGAGGGAGAAATTCACTTAGTTTCCAATTGACTGATAAAGCTTTTGGTGGCCCAAAATCTCATTAGTGGGGAGGAATGATCTAAGAGGATCCTAAAAGGCCAAATTTTCAAAGTCCTCAAAACGCAATGAAACTAGTCTCAAATTGAAAGCTCGTCACTCTAAATCCAACGACGTGACCGCAACCTTAAGCCGATATCGTATGAAGAAGTTATGGCCCTCTTAAGTTTTTCCAAAATAGCTAAAAAGTTTGTAAGCAAGGACACTTGGCATGTTGACATTGGTAGTACGGATGTTGACGTTAGCAGGTGATATGCAGTATGGATGAGGAGAGCCAATTGTAGAGTGACACATGTCAACAACCCCGTCATTCATACGGGCCTATCCAGACGCTCCATGTGTCAGCCTAGTCAACATGCCATAATTCGTTAAGGAGGCGACAAATTGGACCAATTTGGTGGCCGGCGGTGGTGAATTTATCACCTACTTAAAATGTCTAATGACCCCCAAATTCGTTGGTGGGAAAAATGCCCGTTAAATCTTAAATATATTAAAATTCAAAAAAAAATGTCGTTGGTGGGTGGGTGGTCAAACCTTTCCCGTCGACCGTTGGCAGTTTCAACTATTATCACATACGACAAACCGCAAGTGGTTAGAACGGTTCCAATGGTAGAGTTTTATTTCAATATAAAATAAATAATTAAATAAATAAAAAATTAAAAAAAATAAATAAATAAATAAATTAAAAATTAAAAAAATAATAATAATAATGGTGCGTCTGGCTGGTTGACCCCACGACCTCTGGCCCACCAACTTGGCGTGTTGCCACTGGGTCAAGTGGCCTGATACAACCAAAGCATCATGAATTATTATTTAAGTCACTCATTCAGAGGGTCGAGGGATGGAGGCGCGAAACCTTGACGTTGATGAAACTCTATGCACGCATGAGAGCCGAGGAGGGAATATTCCCTAGAATATCTCTGGAATATTCCAATGAGGCAATCTATAGGGAATCTAAAAGATTTCTTAGAGCCCCAGAGGTCACCAGCACAGAACATGGTCAACTTTATAGTCATTTTTCACGATTTTTCGCTAGGATTCCAGCTATGAAGTCAGTTTCTTTAGTAGAGGTCTACATTTCCAAGTCATCCCCGAAAGTGGAGGTATAAGGTGTCATTTTGTAATTTCTTGTAATTTTATTTCGTTGCTAATTAGCGAAAGAGACCTCCCCACATTGAGCAGGGCCCTAAGACATAGCCCACATTGGGTGAACTCCGTTATCAAGTTGTTTTAGTGCCTTTGAGTCTCATGGTTTCTTTTGAATTTCGATACTTTTATGTGTTTATGTCACTTGGTGACATGCTCTTTTAAATGAAATTTTGTATGCATCCTTGAAGTAAAATATATGGATCAATCACCCAATGGTTGAGCCAATATTGGGCATACTTATGCTAGCCTCACTTGAGCTGGAGGTGGGGGTTTTGACTAGAGTCGGAAGTGATTTTGGGGAACCTCTTGGCTTCCATGTTGCAAAGTTTCTTCTTATACGTCAAATACCTAAACATATCCATGCTTTCAATGGGAGGAAACACTCGCTTCAATCAAGTGGATAGGGTAGAGAGTATTTCCTTTAATCTTGAGGCAATAACTAATAAATTGTTTTTAGATCAACTCAATCTTCCTCCATGATTCTCCATATATACTGCAACCCCAAACCTCACATCCATATAGAATAACAGGGGTGACGATAGCCTCAAAGAGGAATTTTTTTTTTACCCCAAACCCAAAGATTTATTGACTTACAATTGTTTTCAAGCTCATAGTAAGCTTTCTAGCCTCCTATAATCCTTTTCTCAATGATATAGTTCCAGTTGAGCTAATGATGAATGTTGATACCTAAAAATTTGTATGAAGAAACCTTCTCCAAGTATTTGTTATCATAAATGAAATTATCATAGTCGATATTTTTGGATTTAATTATCGTGACTTTAGTCTTATCGGTATTAACAATCATACCCATCTTGGAGTAGTAATCATGGATGATTCTAAGCTGCTTGTCGATATCATCATGGCTTAAAGCTATAAGAATGATATTGTCAACATAAAGGAGAAGATTAATGACAATGCCAACAAGCTTGGAGCCATCACATCCTACGGCTTCCAAACACTCTTCTAGCTTATCAATTTAAATGCCAAAAAGGGTAGGGGATAGGGGACACCCTTAACTCTGATATTTCATTTAATTTCTCTAGCCCAACCAAAGGTGTTCTTAATATTGGAAACAACATTCTCGTATAGCCTAGTCACAACAACCCTCAATTTGAGAGGAATCATTATCTCTTCAAGTATCTGTCATAACTTATCTCGAGGATCTGTGTCAAAATATTTTCTAAAGTCAACAAAAAAAATACAAGAGATCAGTTTTACTATTGTGACATTCCTCGGAAATGATCCTAAGAGTAACAAGATGGTCAATAGTTGAGTGATGTCTCCTAAAACTAATTTCCCTTTTGTAATTTTCCCATGGCTTTCAAGCCAGAGGCTAATCTTCTTTTCCAAAATAAACCCATACAGTTTGGCTAAAATGTGGCTAATCATAATGGTCCTATAGTTAGAGGGGAATTTGTATCCCCACTTTTAAAGATAGACACAATAAATATTGGCATCCAAGGCTTAGGGAAGTCATGTTTCACTACCAAATTGAGAAGTTTGTGAATGCGAGGGATGACGATAGACATTCCCATTTTGAAAATTTTACCGTGGTAGCCTTTGATATCCCTAGATTTCTCATTAGCGGGTTTGATAAACCTGAACTCCATGTCTCCCAAAGAAAAGATATCCTCCTCTATAGGAGTGTTTAAGATGTTTCCCATGGTGTCTGGGGAGTCATAAATATTCTTAAGATAGATATCTCAGTTCTTTAAGGGGATCAAATTATTTTCTTTTGTTTTATGAATAAGAATATTCCTCCAAAAATTTCTAGGCTCAACTTTAGAAAGGTTAGGAAGATGCTCTTGCTTCTTATTTATATAGGACCTTTTCTTCGTTCTGGTAGGATATTTGTACATACTTATTTTTTCAAGGTTTACATTTCATTAGGAGCATCTCTAATCATTTTCCTGGCAATTTTACAATCATTATCATACCAAGGGTTGAAAGTTCTATTATTCTTTTTATACGACACCTTGGTAGAGAATTTGTTAATGGTAGCAGAAAGGGTTGTAGTAAAATTGTGGTATGTGTGATCAATGTTATCATTATACGTTAAGAAGCCTAAATCCCTCTTTAAATCCTTTAAGAAGAGATCCATTTTACTTTTGTCAAAACAGATGTGCCTTTGAATCTCTCAGTTCTTTTGCTTGTGGCTGGTGTTCATGTCAAGATTGAGAGTTACAGATAGGGGTATGTGGCGAGAATCAAGCTTGCGGTCCTTTAGGAGGTCAAAATTTACAATATGGTTGACAACATAGGTCTCATATAGCGCATAATCCACAACATTACTAACAAGACCATGAATACAAGTCATCTGCCCAGAGGTGGGCCACTTATTAATTCCATTACAAATTATCAGGTCTTGGCTATGTCTTCAGAATTTCTTGTGAATCTATTAGCTAAGTCATAGTCCCCATCTAACCATAGGGGTTAGGGTTATATTTATTACTTAGGATAGTAGCTTGATTAGTAGTGGTTCTAGCATTGAAGTCTCCAAGCAAAAGGATATTGCCTTCATTCCTTAATATTATGGATAGCATGTTCTAAGTTATTGAAGGGGCGACTCTTATCCATGTTGTTTTTCTTATAAGAGGTGGAGTTGATAGGAGTAAAATAAAAAACTGTGGAAAAATCCTATTTGTGTTAGAGTCAGAAATTTCGATCCAAATAAACTGATTGAGGGGGTTGATCTTATGAAGTCGACTATGAGAATAAATATTATTTTTATATAACAAGTTATACCACCAAAACCCGTATGAGATGATTTCCTATTCCAACTTGACCAAATAATGAATCCATCTATATGGGGACCCTAGATTCATCATGCTCCCAAGTTTCAACTAAGAAAATAAGATCAATATCACTCAAGATCCAACTTGACATAATGGCTTTACGACATGGAAAGCCACAAAAATTCCAGAAGAGGATCTTGAATGTTCCTAATTTATATTTATCACTTTTATTTTGGACTTTGTCTCTAATAATAGCTTTCTAGTCTTATTCTAATAACATTAATTTTATTTACATTTTATTATACATAGATTTTTGCCATTATGTTTTGTATTTCAATTTCCAATATGTTTTTTTTTTTTTGTAAGCTCAGGTAGTACTCATTCTATTACTGAAAATTTTTCAAAAAGATACATCAATCCAAACATAGATGCCCGCCCTCAAGGGGAAACCGGGTCAAAAACCATCTGTAATTTTTCAGTCCAGCCCAGAAGTAATAGGCTCTCCGTCTAACCAAAGTAGCTAACACAGCATAGCAGTTTTGAAACTTACAGTAGATCCTATTCATAACTACATTATTATTTCTACTATTCATTTAAAAAGACGCAAGCAAAATCAGGACCAACAGTAGCATAGCTAAACATATCTGCCTTCATGCATTTTCCTCGTCCATCGGTCGGCGGGCTCCTTGCGCGGGATTCGGCTGTCTGTCTTCTTGAACAGGATCCTGACGTTCACCCTTCAACAGGCAGAGGATCTCATCCAGTTTATCCTCCTGCTTTGACAAGGTTGTGCGGATATAGCTTAGCTCCCTGCTCATCTCAGGTTTCTTCTGGAGCAAATCCGCCATTTCTTTGGCAACCTGTTCCAGGGCCTTCGCCATCAGGCCTTTCATTACCCAATACATGTGAAGGGATTGCTTGAAAAGGGTCCTGCGGCCACGAGTGTGGCCCGGGTCGTGGAAGATTGTGGCCCATTCCTCCATCTCGTCTGCCGATTGCTCCTGTTTGGCCTCCTCTTCAAGAAATTGCATAATCCTGCGAATATCGGGGTCAGCGTTGTTTTGAAAGGCTTTTTCCGCCGCTCGAATTTGATGCATGACGGTCCTTTTCGGTTTCGTTTGTCTCTGCTGACGCCTGCCAGAATTTTCCCCTTCCTCATACTCTGTCTTTCCGTGGTCTTTATCCCCCTTATGCGTTTTGCTTTGCCCACTGCTCAGTGGACGACCTCTCTTGCGGAGCCCCGAGCGCCTATCTTCAGAAACCTCAATTTCCAATATGTTATTTTGATACCATTATATAATTAAAGATTGTCACCTTTAACATATTAATATTTATTATTGATATTTCACTCAATAATTACTTAAATATGTGAAACTTGTTCATTTCAAAGTGTATTATTTTTAAAATTAATGCATTAAATCATTTCCATCATATGATTAAAAATTAATGATTTAGTGCAAAATAGTTTATTTATGACATATATTGAATTTTTATTTTTGTTAATTATATACAAATGCTATGTGTCTAGCTCTCATCACGGGATTTTATTCTTTGGTAGTAGCATGGATTAGAATTTAAGTTCTCTATAGGAATGTGTTCTTGTTTTATGTTTTTAAGATTTATCAAATTGGCATAACTTGTTTTGTGAGTCAATGAAGGGAGTCTCCTATATGTTTTGTTTTGAACAAAAATGCAAATATTTTGTAAGGCTTAAGGCTAGAACAATCCTCTACAAGGCCACAACTTGTATATTCTCCTTCAGAAATATAAAGGATTGTTTTCCTTATGAAAAAAAAAATGCCACATGTCATCCTGGGGCCAGCTCAATTGGTTAATTTGATTTTTGTGAAATCGTTGAAACAAGGCAACCTAGGTTCAAATCCCCCTTGTAATGAGATTGGTTTACAACAAGGAGGATAGGTTATAAACCCCAGAGGCTTATTGGTAGTTACGTGTTAGGCGGGTTGCTGGGTTCCTCTCATCTCTCCCTTATGCTTAACACACCACAAAAATATTTTAATTAGAAATACATTTTTACTTTGATAATATTTCAATTAGAAGTACTTTTATACTTTCATTTACATTCTCTATATAAATAGATAAATGGATGGATATATATAATTCTTTAATTATTGCACATCTCCCTTATGCTTAACACACCACAGAAATATTTTAATTAGAATTTCTTTTTTACTTTCATTTACTTTCTCTATATAAATAGATAGATGGATGGATATATATATATATAATTACTGAATTATTTAATTCATGGTTGATATTGAAATGTCATATTTTTATTTTTTTAATTCTATGTGTCAAATCTATGTTAATCATAGAAAAAATTACACGTCTACCTCATACTAAGTTGTAAAAATAATTTGGGCACAACTAACTTATATCCATCTTAAATTCAAATATATCATATCTGAGAAGGATCAAATTAATTTAGGTGAAAACATTTTTAAATTGAAAAAAATTGAAGAAAAGTTTACATGTTTAGGGATTTGAACCCTCTCTCCTCATGATAGATCTAAAGTTAAGCTGTATTTATGTTAGTATGAGGTAGATGTGTAATTATTTGCATTGGAAATAGATTTAACATGTGGAATTTAATAAGTATTGGTTATTAATTTGTTATTTGAATGCCATATGTCAAATCAATGTTCAACATAGAAATAGTTACACAACTCTCACTACAACAAAACCAGCGATTAGCGTCCCTTTTTACTTCTTTTTTTGCATCTAGAGCCCATTTTTGGTGCTATTTGCATCCATTTATCAAATATGGTGCAAAACTTGACGCAAAATTTGCATCAAGTTTTGCACCAAATCTTACACCAAGTTTAGCACCAGGTATTGCAATAGGTTTTGCACCACGTTTTGCACCAAATTTTATGCCAAGTTTTGTGTCATCCTTTACACCAGGTTTTGTTCCAGGTTTTGCATCAAGTTTGGCACCTAATTTTGTTTGACATACTTTTGCATCCTCATTTGCATCCACTTTTTGCACCTACACTTGCATCAACTTTTGCATCGACTTTTGCATCCTTTTTTGCATCATTTTTTAAATCATTTTTTGCATCCATTTTTTCATCCATTTGTGCATCCCTTTTGCGCCAAGTTTTACATCGAGTTTTGTGTCTAGTTTTGCATATAATTTTGCATCTACTTTTGTTGCATCCACTTTTCCATCTTGTTTGGCATCCATATTTACATCCTCTTTTGCATCTATTATTGTACCCACTATTGCATCTAATATTTTTGTGCCACAATTAGCGCCTAGTTTGGCACCTCCTTTTGCACCCACTTTTGATTATAATTTTGCATCCATGTTTGCATCCTCATTTGCGTCTAGGTTTTCATCAACTACTACATCTATTTTTGCATCCCTTTTTGTATCCAATTTTGGACCAGGATTTGCATCGGGTTTTGTGTCTCGTTTTGCATCTACTTTTGCATCGACTTCTATTGCATCCACTTTTGCACACAATTTTGCATCCACTGTTGCACCCATTTTAAATTTCACTTTTTGCATCCCTTTTTACATCTTCATTTGCATCATACTTTGATTCTTTTTTTGCATCTATCATTACATCCACTTTTGTTATGCCACAATTTGCACCATGTTTTGCACTCACTGTTGTATCCACGTTTGCTTCCAATTTTGCATCCATGTTCACATCCTCTTTTGCATCAAATATTGCATCTATTTTTGCATCCACTTTTGTGTCAGGTTTATGCATTGGGTTTTGCATCTCGTTTTGTATCTACTTTTGCATCTACTTACATTGTATCCATTTTTTGCATCCAATTTTGTTTTGCCTGTTGCATCAATGTTTGCTTCCACTTTTACATCCATTTTTGCATCTTATTTTGCATATTTTTTGTCTATTGTTACATCCACTTTTGTTGCACCATATCTTGCGCCTACCATTGAAAACCACATTTGCTTCCACGTTTGCATCCCCTATTGCATCCACTTTTGTTTCATCCATTTTTGCATCTGCTTTTGTGTCCGTTGTTGCATCCACATTTGTTTCACCACAATTTGTGCCAAGTTTTACACCTACCATTGGACCCATGTTTGCTTCCACTTTTGCCTTCATGTTTGCATCCAAGTTTGCATTGACAACTGCATCTACTTTTGCATCCACTTTTGTGTCAGGTTTTTCATGTTGTTGTGCATCTACTTATGTTGTATCCACTTTTCATCCAATTTTACTTCTATTGTTGCCCTCATTTCTATGTTCGCTTTTGCATCCCTTTTCCAACACTCATCATATTTTCTGCATTGATGATATTCCTTATGGCATTGACAATTATGAACAATTGATGACAATGTCAATAATATTGACAATGATGAAAATGAAGATGATGGCGATGACATGAATTGTGATTATGATGATAAAGACGATAGTGGTTACAATGACAATGATGCTGATGGCAATGATTATGATGATGACGATGCTAATGACGTTGGCGAATCTTCCCAATTTTAGATGTTGTCATTGTCATAATCATAAGCATTATCTTTGGTGTCATCATCATCATTTTCATCTAGGTCATCATCAAAAACTATAATGGCATGAATGATGATGATGATTACAACAATGTCGATAGAAATTACATTAATGATGATGATGGGGATGATAAAAATGACAATGACGATGATAATGGTGGTGATGATGATGATCATCGATCATCTCTCAAAAATAGAGTTGTTATTTCTCTTACGTATATCAATGTGTCCTAAACAACCCTTTTCTAGCACTGATCACATTTTTTGGGTTGATGATATTTCTTACAACATCTACAATTATGAACAATTGCAAACAATGTCCATAATGATGATGATGATGGCATGAATGGTGATTATGATGATAATGTAATGATGGCAATAACAATGACAAGGATGTGATGATGATGACAATGATTATGATAATGAGAATGACCTTACAATCTTATGGATTCGTGAACAATTACTAGTTTCAATACCATCTTCTGGATACGTATTACTATCATACTTTTTAGATTTTCTGTCTCTCTTGAGGTATCTTACTATAATGGTGTTGTCAACACTAGAAAGATATCTTGTTGTAATGGTGGTTCTAATGTTAGCACTAGCAAAGTTTTTGTTAAATTTTGGTTAAAAAAAACCGATTTATGCAATTATTTTGACAATCTATGTAAAAAAGTAAATAACATCCAATTATTTTGACTGTAGTCCCATTGATTATCATGAATTCACCAGTCTGAAGACCATCTTCTACATACATATTATTATTAAACTTTTTGCATTATATCCCTCTTATATCTTGTTGTAATGGCAGTATTAGCACTAGAAAAATATGTTGTTGTAATGGTGATGTTAGTATTAGCACCAAAAAAATCACTAAATTTTGGTAAAAAAAAGTTTATCATTTATTTATTTTTAATTTGGGAAATTTTTGTTTTTATATTTTTTGTTTTTAATTCTATTTTTATGCAGTAATTATTTTTTTGGTTGAATTTTGGTAGTAACTAGTTTTTGGTCTAATCATATGTATTAACCATGTTCTTTATACTACAAGTCTAATTGTTGGGACAAAATTGCTCTTTCAAATAAGTTGCAAAAAGCATATAAATGGAAGAATAGCGATGACAACTATTTTCATTGTCCAACTGTTCAGTATATCATGTATGAAAATATTCAACATTTTTATAAACAATGGATTAGAGGTGAGTCTGTAATTGTACATAATGTTTGGATGATACATAAAAACAAAGTTTGTTTCATTGATGTGGTTAGGATCTACTTTGGATACGAAACCCTAGGTTTGGAAGTATGCAAATAATGAATTTGGTTTACCTTTGATAACAAATGAAATTTTATTTCTTTTTCCTCGTAAAACCAAGGAAGATATGGCAATAATTCTCGTTAGAAAACTACTTCTTGTTGAAGGTTTATAATTGGTTGCAAAAGTTCAACAACTGGGTATAGAAGTTTTTAGTTGCTATTAGGGAAACAATGTGATTATAGGTTTTAGCAGACATAGATCATTCTTGGTATTTGATTCACTTTGAGAATATAAGTACACCAAAGTGGATTAGGTTATGAGTGGATTGGCAAAGCAACCCTTATTTGTTCCTTTTAGTTTTTGAGATATCTCAAGTTCAACTAGTGCTAGTAAATGGTTTCAAAGATGTTTGCTAGGGTTTTTCAACAAGGTCACTAGGTCCCAATGTAACATAGATACTTCATATTTGTTGAAAAGTAAAACCCCCACATAGCACTGAATAGATCATTAATGACTACCTAGAGAACTTAGACTAAATTAATCGTGGAAGTAAAAATTACAACCAAATTAATCATGAAAGTAAGAACTACAATTGAAAAAAACACACTTGGTAATATACTAGAATTCATCCTCGCCAAATCCAAAGTTGATGAATAATATGTTAAATCTTTAATGAAACTCATGAAAAATAATAAGCATGTTATCGATATAAGAGTGCATGAACTTGCTTAATGTATATTTGTTAATTGGAGATGATGAATATCTAAATAAAGTTGATGAATAATATGTTAAATATTTGATGAAACTCATGAAAGATAATAAGCATGTTTATCCATATAGGAGTGCACAAACTTTCTTAATGTGTAGTTTACGAGAAATTTTTCCAGCGTAAATCACAAGATATATCATTTGTTTAGGCGTTTCGAATCAACGAGTGTGGTTCATCGTCAGGACAAGTTGAAGAATCAGATCCAACTTTGCATGTTAAATAGTTTGAGCAGAGGGGATATTTGCACCTTAGCCTTAACAACCCTTGCCCAAGATGAATCTATTTAATGGACTAGCTTGGATATGTTAGGTCTTGGATTTCCAGAGTACCCAATCAATGCTTAACTCCCTAGTCCTAGCCAAAATTCACTCCTATTGAAGAGACAACTTGAACAATCTTGCTAATAAGATTAACAAGTTCGTTCCTTTTGATTGATTTACAACAAACCTTAATGCCTCTCTTTTCTTATCCTCCTCTTCCATTCTCCAACAAAAACTTATTAATCTTATATCATAAACACTTTATATAGGTAAGCATTGTAATCATTTTCCTCAACTCACACGGTACCTTTACACCTCAACCCATATAAGTGGACCTAAGTCCATTGCACAACCCATCACACTCTAAGATGGTTCTAATTGTCTCCTCAAAACTAGGACATAACACACCTTAAATGCCAAATGGTTAAGTCATCCCAAATTTGTGGGATTTTTTCCTTCATGGAACACATTCTAGCTAGTGTTGATCAAACACAATGCACTAACACCACTAACACACACTAAAAGTCCTAGATACCCTTACGCTGTGGCACGCACCCAAGCACTTCGACTGCACCTCCATAAAATGCACCTTCAACTTTGGATGTCCCAAAATAGTAATATCCTAACCCAATATGGCCTACTTGTTAGATTTGTGTAGTTCCCTCCTTATCAGATCCTTGCACCTCCTTGCACTCCATGGTAAATCTACTCTAATGGTCACCTTCCAAGTTCCAACACTTCCTTTCACATCATGACATAACCACCGATATACATTACAACAACCTTCAACTTCTTTAGTGGGTTGCACATCTATTTCACATTTCTTCTCCATCTTACAAAGTGGTAGTGCCAAGGAGAGAGTATCAAGTTGAATCAAGGATTGCTCACTTAGTACCACTACTAAGTTGCCTTCGTGCAACTTGTCAAATCCCTTAATTTTGTTTCACAACTTCTCATAGGGCTTAACTTGCTTGTATACACTTCTAAGTGAGACTACAATCCCCCAACCTCTCCTCTGCAACCCTTGTTAGAGTCTTCTTAGACGTGCAATCATGCCTCAAGCTGAATATAACACTAGCATCCCAAATGTGCATGCTCATTCCATCTTTTAATGCTTCGCTGAAACCACATTATGGCACTGCTTAAAATGAAATGTTTACATCTTAAGACAATGTACCTACTTTGCTTATGACAATCTAAACTATGCAAGTGGCTAAGAGAGGACTATATTTTCCCAGGATGAAAATATAGGGTCTTACAACCCCATTCACACAATAATTTTAATATATTTCACCCGAAAAAAGATACATACCCTACTCCTTTCAAATTTATCATATAATTTTAAGAAATTAACACTTGTTATTAACTATTAAATAGACTTACTATATATTCTCCTTTGTTTGCACCCACCTTATATGTAAAAACATATAAATATTTTCAATACAACCAAATTAAAATCATATTTTTCCATTTAAAAATTATTAAATTAAAATTAATAAAAATTACACCTAATAAACTTAAACAACAACCATAAAATTATATTATTATTATTATTATAAATATTTTCTAACGTAACCTATAACCAAAAACATTATATAGTTACTTCTTTAGTGATGTGAAAATAAAAAAAATATATTTATTGTTTTAATAACACCTAATAAACTTAAACAACAACCATAAAATTATATTATTATAAATATTTTCCAACCTAACCAAGAACCAAAAACATTATATAGCTACTTAACTAGTGATGTGAAAATAAAAAAATGTATTTACTGTTTTTCACTATGAAATTAACATTTTTGAAAAAGGTAAAGCTTTACTTTTCTTTACAAAACCCCTCCCAACCCAAACTTCGTTTACGTTCTAGAACAAGAAGCAGGATCTGTTCGCTTTTCGCAGGGCGGGAGCGAAAACGAGATTGCAGAGATTTGCGAATTAGGGTTCACCAGTAGCAGACACTCGAACCCCACGATCGGTTCTTCAGTCCATTGACGGCGCCAAGGTATGTTCCATTTTTAACTTCAATGGATTTCCACCCGCACATTCAGTCTTCCACACAGAGAGGAGTACACGCATTTCAGGTTTCTGGTTCAAAATCCAGTGTGTTTTTAGCAGCCACTCTTGTATGTTTAGGTTTTAATCTCTGTGCTGCAATCTGTCACTGTTTGCAGGGATGGCGCTGGCATTTGATGAGTACGGGAGGCCATTTATCATAATAAAGGAGCAGGAGCAGAAGACCCGAATCAGAGGCTTAGATGCTCAGAAGGCCAACATTGCGGCCGCCAGGTCCGTTGCGAGAATCCTCCGCACCTCACTCGGCCCCAAGGGAATGGACAAGATGCTCCAGAGCCCCGACGGCGATGTCACCATCAGTAAGCTTCTCTTCCATTTATTGAATCTCTATTTCTGGGTCGGTAAAACCCCTTAAAAATCTGAAACTAAGTAGAATTTATTTTAAAAAACTTATGATTCGTAAGTAGCAGTTACTTTAAAAAATTTATAGGTTTTCCGAAAAGAGTGAAATAAGCAAATACTCTGCGATCTGCTTACTCTTCCTCACAAACTGTGAGGCCCGCCGAGCTAGATGCTCTACATACGACGCTGACTGCCTACGAAAGCTCCCGAATGGGTGAATGCGTTGAGATGTCACTAACATTGAGAGATAGACACTTTCAAGGGATCTACTTGGCGTAGAGGTACTTTTGGCGGGCTTTTCACTAACCAAGAAACTTCGTTTACAAATTATTTTGCTCAAAATAACACCAATTGCTCGACAGCAGAAGGTTCATAAAGAAATGGAAATTCCAGGAGGCTGAGTTTTCAGAGGGACAAAACTTCCATGGGGCTGAGATCCCCAGGTTCCATTTTGTTGTGTAATTTCTGTATTTCTCTGAGTGCCGTTTTCCTTGAGCGAGCCCTTATTTTTCCTGAGCATTTTAATGAAGGATAAATTGGAGGGCCGAAAAACAAGTTCTTTGGTGTTTGTGGTTGGTTTTCATTCATGTTTCTGTTGCAAATGTTTTTATAAGTTAAAAATTAAAATACCATTATTTTCTTTTCAGCAGTTATTCAGAAAATAATTTACTGGGGTGAATATATTTTTTTGGGAATAATTAAATTGCTAGGAATTTTATTGAGATATGGTATTAGAAATTTAAAACAAGGAATCGTCAATTAAATTGGGATTTTCCTGAACAGGGTTGAGTGAACAGTCCCTGGAATCTAAGTATGAAAAGAGCAAGGTTCAAAATATAATGCAGGTTTTAAAGAGTGATAATAGCAACTCAATAGCAAGGGCAGTAAATACTACATATTTTTAAAGAGTCTGTAAAAATTGGGGGTTTTATGGGAAATGATTGACATCTATGAAGCAGTGAGTTTTCAGTTGATGATTGCCTATAGAGAAAGACAGCCTCTCTCTTAATGCAGCTTCCAGGCTTTTGAACTCACATTGGTTTTTATGGCAGTATGGATTTTTTCCGTGCATTTTCCTTTCTCCAATTCAATGTTCTGTTTTCTTATGTTAAAATTGCATTGTGTTTGTGATTGAGGTGGTTATTGATCTGGAGGGGTCTTTCTTTTGATGCAGTGGTTTGGTGATGCTGAAAAGCTGACAAAGGCCCTTTTCTCATTTGCAAGCAGGCTAGCTCCAGTTATCATATTCATTGATGAGGTGAGCTTAGTTGCTTGTATTCTGTTTTCTGCACTCGCAGATGTCTTAGGCTTGCTATGTTTAGTTAGCCTACCTCTAGTCATCTTTTAAATTATGCAGCATTTAAAGTGAGTTGCAACATATTTACATTTATTTTATGGTATATTTCGATATAGTTGTCCCAGGCTTGCTATGTTTAGTTATCCTATCTCTAGTTATCGTTTTAAATTATGAAGCATTTAGAGTTGCACTTTTTTTAGATTTACCTTATGGTATATGTTGCAAAAAGGGCTTCTTTAATATAATTTTATGTGTTTATCTGGGATTGCTGTTCATCAGAGATTTCTAGGTCTTCTCCATATAATTCTTTATTTGATGCACTGCATTTGGTGCTTAAATTACTTAGTGGTCATTGATTTCTATGGGTTATTGCAGTTACATTCTATCTATTTTGTAGGTAGACAGCATTCTTGGGGCTCGTGGTGGTGCTTCTGAACATGAAGCAACAAGAAGAATGCGAAATGAATTAATGGCAGCTTGGGATGGCCTCCGGTCTAAAGAAAGTCAAAGAATACTTGTGCTGGGTGCTACCAACAGACCATTCGATCTTGATGATGCAGTTATCCGTCGCTTACCTAGAAGGTCTGTTGGACAGAGAACGCTAGGAGTATGATTGCTTGTTTTCTGATTCACTATTTGTGGAATATCTATTATTAGATGAAGGAATTTGTCAGACCTTTATTTGTAAGTCATCATAAATTGCTGTTTTTCTTTTAGGATATATGTAGATTTACCAGATGCTGAGAACCGAGCGAAAATTCTGCGGGTTATTCTTGCTCAGGAGAAAGTGGTGGATGGTTTCAATTTCAATGAATTAGCTTGTGCAACGGAAGGTTATTCTGGGAGTGACTTGAAAGTATGCATGCAATAGTTTCTGTTTTCAATTTGCAAAATTTTCACTGTCTATTTCTTCCACATAGTTTATTCATCTTACAGAAAATTTTAATCTTGTAGAACCTATGCATCGCAGCAGCCTACAGGCCAATTCAAGAACTTCTTGAAGAAGAGAAAAAGGTAAGACTCTATATTCTCATCCACAAATTTAATCCTTCTTAACTGTTGTATTCTCTTCCACTGACTTTGTTTGGTCAGTAGAGAACATTAAATTTTTTTTCTTTCCTTTCATTTCTAATCTTATGCGAGTGAAGATTTCTATCCAGCATTTCTGATGTTGGTTACAAGGAAACTGTTCTGTTACATGGTGGAAGCACTGCTGGTGGGAATCAATAGTCTGCATGATTTTGGAAGTGAGATTGAGAAATACTGCATTTCTCCCAATGCCTGCCTATATTTTATTTCAATTGAATTCAAAGTGTCAAGTAGTGGTTACAAATAGCTCAGGTTCTGTGAATTACATATGCAATGAGCATGGTAACTTTGTATCAGCTAACACAAGTGCTGCACAGCATTATATTCAATGATGGATACCCTAGTGCTTGGAATTAATAGCCTGCATGATTTAGGAATTTGGATTGAGAAAGCATATTTTCTCTAGTGGCTGCCTATATTAACTGTTTCGTTTCAAATTAGTGTTGAAGTGGTTCGTAGAAATAGCTTGGGTTGTGTAAATTATATATGAAATAAGCAGGCTAACTGGAATGAACTCCTACATTTGCCACACCTGTACCTGATATGTTTTGGGTGCATGGGTCTGCTGATTTGCATCTAAAATGCCTCTGATTGGAGGTGTTACTTCACAAACTAGCACCCTTAGATTAAATTAAAAAAAATGATACTAGCCTATTGGCAACTAAGAGGGATGCCAATGTCACCTCACCAACCCTCTTAACCTTAGGGTGACTCTTCTCCAACTCAATGGGGGCTTCCCTAAGATAGGATTGCTAAACCCTAGGAAATAACAACTCAATGTTAAAATAAAGTGTGGCTTTAACAAACAAGTGTTTGATTAACTTCAGAAAATAAGATGGGTGAGTAGACTGAGATTTTCTTTCCCTATACACAAAAAGTCATTATACATATCTTGGGCCAATTAGACAAATCTTTGAGGGAAAACTCAAGTGCCAAAACTATCAAACTCAAGTGCCAAAACTATCTAAATGATGAAAATTTAAGCTCAAGCTAGTGATTTTTTTTTTTGTTTTTTGATTTTTTATTTTCAAATAATAATATACTAGGAAATTTGAAAAAGTTTCGAGTTTTGGAATTTTGATGAGGTGAGGAAAAGACTTTCCTTGTGCCCTTCTAATTAACTCTTTCAGTTCAAGATTGTGGTTACAACCCTCCCTAAATCAGCCATTTTTATTTGCACAAGTAGTGAGTTTGAAGTGCTTGCGTAAGTCGTCCCCAATCTTGTCTAAAACTTTCACCAGCGCCCAAATTCAACTAAGAGCAATTCCCTTTGTGGAATACCTCCAGCCAATGGATCAACTATGAAGCTAGGAGAGATATAATCCTTTATGGAGGTACCCCCGATAACTGTTTGTCCAAAAATCAGATATTGATAACTGTAGTTCAACAAGAAGTAGGTGAGACCGTTAATTCTTGTGGCATTTCATTCTGTTGAAAACTAGATGTTCTATATGGTCAAGCGAGATTCTTATTCCCGGTCAAAAGATCTGAATTCTGGGATGAATGGGGAACTGGTATTAACGTCCTCCTTTTATATCTAATTTGGCCAGTAGGTGGAGCACCGGTGTGCTGGCTGATTGCTCCTGGAGCGGTAGGGCCCCTCACTTTCTTTTGTTCGGCTTTCCCAGGTGATTGGAAGATCTGGCCATAGCTATAGGAATAAGCTGGGGGCGCTCTTGCCAGCCATTGTGGATTCGGTAATTGCTTGCCATTGTGAAAAGGTTGGAAGAGCTCAAATAAGAATAGGGGTCGCCTAATAATAGTAAGTAGGGCGACGCACTAATCTGAACCTATGGATGGAATCAGCCCAATCTATCTATCCTGTTGGCCCCGATTGGAATCCTGTAGGAAAAAACTGGCTTAGTCAATCAATGCTTGAGCAGAAACATCCCTCATCTCGCCGCCCATCCGATACAGCTGGGCATCCGATCTAGGTCAGACCTCATCAAGGTGTCGAGCATCCATAAGGTAATCCGATCAATAAGCGAGAACGAGCGCATGAATGAACCCTTTATAAGTCAGGGGCCTGCCTGTCACTTCAAACATAGAATTGAGATTGATGTGCCTGGATGGATGATTTGGACTAGCTAGATGCCGGTCCACCTCCCCGCTGGCACTACTCCCGATATAGGGATTCGATCCAGCCAAAGCAAGTGCAGGGAAGAATCCAACCGGGCGATTAGTCTTTGTGTTATGAGCTTTCTTGGTGGAAACATGTACACTGGTCTATGTGCCTCACTGATTAGTAATGTTATACCATCCTGTAATAAAGAGACTATAGATATGAAACCTACTCACTATCCATGGTACTTGTTGGCTCTCTCCCTCTTTCACACTGATCTAGCCTCTAAGATCTTTATATAAATTTCTAAGATCTTTATAGATCTTTATATGAAACCAATTCTCAGACAGAGAAGAATGGATATCATGAAGAAAACCTAAATTTTATGGCTATAGAGGATGCAATTCCCAGAGGCCAGGCCAACAAGCCCTTCTGGGCTCATGGGGTTGACTTATTGGGATATTCTTTGGGGTCCAGGAGGCATGCCAATTTGCCATTTGAAGATCCTAATTCTCCTCGCCATTCGCAAATCGTTCGTCTGTGCTTATGCTCAGAGAGGACAGCTCAGCTTGAGAATGTAAGTTGATAATATGTACTGATAGATTTATAGATAGTTTTGTAGCATTGCTGCAAGTCAATATCCAACACTGTGTACTGTTTGATTTAGTAGTGTCAGAGAAGTCATATGGGGAGGATAGGAATTATGTTATGCGGATATGAAGTCCATAAGGTTTATTTCCTAGTATCTAGGTCAATGAAGAGGATAGGAATTGTTCTGTAACTGTGGATAGGAAGTCCATAAGGTCTATAGCCTAGTGATAGCTAGGCCATAAAGTCTATTATCTTCCATGTTAATAGAGTTTATTGTCCACAAAGAGTTTATAGTCCATGAGGTCTTACATTTGTGCATTGTTAATGCCAGTAAATGCACACTAGGTTTTGTTCTCTACGTTATATCATTATAAATTAATGAACTATAAGTTCTATGATTTCATGAGTATCAATTTTGATGTTGATGGATTGCCATCACAGGTTTGCAAGACAGAAAGAACAACAATGTGTGGAGCTTTAACAGCAGCTGGGCTTAAAGCCACTTTCGTTCTCAAGGAGCTTGGCAATCGCTGGGAGCATTACTCTGTCATAACTCTGGTTGACTGCAGAAGCCTCGTTGGCAGCAGCCTATCTGATCATAGTGTTGGTAAGGTTTTGCCAATTCCATATTTGCACATTGCTTTATTTTATTTTGAATTACCACTGCTGCTTCAAAGTTTTGTCTAGTTTTCACAGTATGTTTTTGTATTTATTTACAGTTATCGGTTTCTGTAGGTTTAATTTATTTATGGCATGATTTCTTGCACTCTATGAATTGGGTTTTTCTAGTGTGAGCAGTCATGTTGTTCATGGTATATATGTTGTACAGATACACTTGTATTCAGTAAGAAAGCAATTGTGTGTGGTTCTATCAGCTACAAACAGTATTAGTATATCTCAATTTGTATACCCTTTATTTTTTTATTAATTTTCTTCTGATCAGTTGTGTGAATATTTGTATTGCTTCCCTTGACCCTTATTTTGGTTTCTTGTGGGCACGAAGGTTTCTACCATTCTGCTATTATGAATACCCATCATATCAATGAAACAGGGGACTTTTGGGAGCTGCCCAGACAATGCTCAAATGCACTTGATACATCTATGAGGAATCGAAAACATTTCACAGACATGAGTGATGTCAACTTCCTTATGTGCCAAGCAATTCAACATCCTTATTTAACTCCATCATCTTCACTTCGCACTTCACTTATTGTTGTATTTGAAGGTCCCATGGTGGACGAAATGGATGAATTGAAAAGGGCAATAGGTTTAGAGGATTATATGGGATGCTCTTCTGTTCATGGAGTAGGACCTTCTCTTGCAGTTTTTGATACAGTCAGAAATGGAGCTTTGGATTGTGCATGTGTATATCCCGCATCTTTGCATTCCAGAAAACAAATGAAAACTTTAATTAACTGTATGAAGAGTATCCTCATTGGTGCTGCTAAGCTCTGAGAGAAAGTGTCAGGTGCAGACCTTGACAGAAACCTGACTGTGCAAATGGGATAAAGGATATCATCTAGGAAAATCTTATGTAGCAATTGTTTTCGTTCATGCAAAGCAGTGTTTTTTTGTAGCAGACTTTTATCATTAAATACTACCATATGATAAACAACGATCTTATCTATCAATTTGCAAGTACTGTTTATATTTTTCCCTCGTATCTTTTTAGAGTGAGAATCCCAATTTCAATTTATTGAAAATAAAAATACACAAGTGTGGCCAAGCTCGGAATCCTATTGAGACAATAAGATGCAAGAGAATACACTGAGTCCTTATGTCCTTGGAGCACCTACTACATGAGAAAATAAAAAAAAAATCACCTAGTTAATTCAAGGAAAATGATATAGCCTAAATCCAAAGAAATGCAGAGGTTCCATCTTTCCATAGGCGCATAATAATATTGTATGCATAAGAGATAACATATACATAACACAAATTTTCTCTGCTTTCTTTTATTTGTTGTCACCCAGATGGCCCTGGTTAGTTTTGTAGTCAAAAGTGGTCAAATCTTGTAGTCAATGGCTACAGAATTATTTGATGTTGTTGTCTGACATAAGGTTGTTTGCCTGTGCTGTAGTTGATCTATAAACTGAAGTATAACTAGAGGTGTTCTAGTTTTCAGCGGATATTTTATAGTATCTGAGAATTCATATGTATAGCACAAAGAAGTTCAATGCAATTCTTCACTATTAATAAATATGTTAATAGATAGTAACCTTGTTTTCCTATTAGTGAACAAACATTTACATTCAGTCGGTATACATATTATAGGATTTCAAAACAAAAGGCTCAGTCTTTATAGAAATTTCACATATGGAAATTTCATTATGGCTTTCTAGTGGGAGTGATTAGCTTGTTGGAGACCAGAACTTCAGATGCTACTGAATACAAAAAACACTCTGATTTTCTTTTTTGCCTGCCTTTCTCGAAACCTCGTTCTGGATAATCCACTCATCGGAGGTATGAAAGTGAAGGACTTGAAATACCAACCTTCATCTCCCAGATGCTGGGAACTTGGGAGAGAACGCTGGATGGTTTCAAGATCTCACTTCTGTGGAATATGGTTTCAATATTTTCATGCTGATCCTGAGACCCCGGGTGAGCAATCTGTCATTAGCAGATCCCAGTCTTTAAGTAGTTAGTCCTGTTTGGACACTAGGAGATCCCTCTTTAGCTCCTTTTACTGCTTTCATGAACCCCACCCATCTACTCCTGAACCTGGACCACCTGTAACTCCTGTTACTGATCTTTAGTCAAATCCATGAAGGGAGCATGCCAGGAAAGCATTTTTATTGTTGATGGCATAACTGCTGCAGGTCCAATTAGAGAAAAATTGTTTGATATGGACAGTAACAGAAAACATGAGGGATTCATTGACCCTGCCAAAATTGAGGGAAACAATGGCCAGGAAGCTGGAGAGAACCAAAATTTCGAAGTTGGAGAAAATATACAGATTGTGGTGAGCAAGTAGGAACCTTCCCAACTGGATACTCCATTGAGGATCCATGAGGTTATGCTGGGATATAATATATCAACCTGTTTAAGCACCTTATTTGGCCTGGACTCTAGTATTCGATCCAAAAATTCAGAACTTAGAAAAAGTTACAATATATCCCCTTGTTTAAGTATGAATGAATCTCTTCTAGAAGACACAAAGAAAAGTCGGCAATGAGAGCATTCAGGTATTGAATTTTTCATTAAACATTAATTAAAATGTATTAATACTTATAAGTATCTTAAACATGTATTTGTGTGAAAATAAATTGAATTGGTTTATGTTTAAGGACAAGGCATCCAAGGCGAGGTTAACCAAGACAAAAGTCACTCATCGTAGTGGCGAGAAAGGTTTAAAAGCACTGATAACAACCTTTGTAAGTATATTAAACATGTGATATTTTTTTAATAAATTTTGTACTAGAAGAAAGTCATTGTTATCTAATTTCTCCCTATTTACTGATTGATAGGAACTAAAATATGGAAGACCTCCAAATCATTTGGAAAAGGAGGTGCTGCAGGAAAAGAGATGGGTTGAATTTGTTGTTTGGATGGACTCCATGGTATGTAATCTTAGTTGGATTTCCAATATACTTTTAAACCATATTTTCATTTTATTTTTTAGTACTATTAGATATTATATCTTACTTCATTTTATGGTTAACATTGTATAACAAAAACATGCGTTGTGTTATGTAATTAATACTAACATGTAATATTGATTTTTTTTGTCAGAATGCTATAGGTAATGATTGCCAAGACGATGATCCAAATTATGTTCAACATATATCAGGAGATGATGAGGATGAGGATGAGGATGATGGTGGTGAAGGAGGAGATGATGATGATAGTTGCGGTGTTGGTGATGATGTGGATCAGAGTAATGAGGATGGTCAAGATGATCATGAGGATGATCTTGGTGGTGGTAGCTAGGCATGCACATGCATTGTTTTTTATGAAGAAATTATTGTGTAGAATGACATTGTTATGTTTAGATGGGTGTTGTGAATTTACCCTATATCAATGAGACATTTTGATTTTGTAATCATACGATGAGTTTGATTTATGTATGTTGTTAATTTATCGTAGAATAACGATATTCATGAAATATTTTGATTTGTTAATCATATTTGAATTTTACTTGTTTTGATTAAAAATAATACTGATTTTATTAGTATTATGTTGCTATTTTATACATGTTTTGAAAGTTGTTAATGACATATTGTTATTTTTTTGGATGGATGTTGTCAATTTATCTTAAATTTATTTACAAATGATTTTGAATTGTGATATCTGCTTTAATGATATTTAGAAACTATCATATATTTCACTATGAATCTATAAAGGGGGTCATATATGTAAAGAAAAATATACTCTATATAAGAAGTCAAATGCGGATGTAACCATGGATGCAAAATTGAAAGTAAAATTGGATGTTAAACTAGGAATTAATACAAAATGCAAACAATTGACATACAAAGTGTTTTAAATTAGAAGTGAAAAATTGTGCAATAGTTGACACAAAGAAGGGAACAAAACATGGCATACAAAAGGATATCAAATTGGGCAAAAACAAGGACACATAAATGGGCACCAAATTAGATTCAAAAAAAGACAACAATTAGATGTAAAATAAGATGCAAAGTTGAGCGTTAAAAAGAAGCAAAAAACGTTACAAATTAATATGCCAAATGATGATGCAAATAATGGTGTAAATTTGGGATGCAAACTTGGGTGCAAAAAAAGGAAAAAAAAAAGATGTAAGAAAAGACATAAAACAAGATGCAAAATGGGGCTGAAAAAAGGTGAAACCAAGGATGCCATATTGGATGTAAAAAATGATTCCTAATCACATGCAAATTTAGGCTCGAACTCAGACACAAAATTATATGCAAATGTGGACACAAAATGAGGCAAAAAAAGATGCAAATTTGGATGAAAAAGTCGGTGTAAATAATGGTGCAACATTGGACACAAGTAGACACAAAAAAATGGTGCAAAAAGGGGCATAAAATAGCTTAAAATTGGATGCAAAACTTGGTGCAAAAACAAATACAAAAGTAGACGTAAAAAATGGCTCTAAATTGAATGTACCATTAGACACAAAATAAGACGCAAAGGTGGACACAACACATGACTCAACATAAGATGCAAATATAAATGCAAATTTGGATGCTCAAAATGATGTAACATTAGATGCAAGAGATGGTGTTAAAAATGATGCAAAATTGGATGAAACAAATGACGCAAAATATGGTGCAAAATGAGATGAGAAAAATGGAGACAAATCAAACATAAATGTGGATGTAAAAAATGGTCCAAAAAAAGATGCAAAAATGGGCACAAAAATGGATGCAAAATTTGGTGCTAAATCAAATTTAGCACATGGTGCAAAGATAGGCACCAAAGCTGGTGCAAAAATAGAAGCAAAAACTAGTGTAAGACTAGATACAAAACCTGGCGTAAGACTAGATGCAAAAACTGACACAAAATGGATGCATAAAAAGACGTTAAATTGGATTCAAAATACAGTGTAAATTTGATGCAAATGATGGTGCAAAAATGGAAGCAAAGAATGACACAAAATAGGAAGCAAAAGAGAATGAAAAATAGATACAAAAATGGACACAAAACTAGAAGCAAAACCTGTCATAAAATAAGATGCAAATCTTGGTTCAAAATTTGACACAAAAAATGATGCATAGTTTGGTGTAAAAAATGATGCAAAATCTAGCGTAAAAAAGGATGCAAAATCAGGTGCAAAAAAGGGCGCTTTAAAAATTGTACAATAGAGCCAGATTTAGTGCCAGGTTGCTCATCACAATTACAAAAAAAATGCACTAAAATCTGGCGCTAAATCTGGCGCAAATCGCTGGTTTTGTTGTAGTGTCTTTCATACTAGGTTGTAAAATGATCCTCTCTGGCAATCCACATATATCCACCTTAACTAGAGCTATAGCATGTGCGTAGAAGGATCAAATCCATTGAGGTAAAAACATTTTTTAGATTGAAAAAGCGAGTAAAGATTTTCATTTTTAGACATTTTATCCTTTTAAACTCATGACAGATTCATATGTTTTTATGTTGGTTGCTTAGAAAAATTAGAATTGTGTTTAATGATATCTTTCATTATATAATTTCCTTTAATAATATGTATTAATCACATATTTACCTCTACAATATATGTTAATTATATTGGCATATGCTTTTTTATTTTATTCTTATTCTTATTACATTTAGTTTATTTATATTTTGTTATGTAGTGTATTTTTGTATCGTGTTTGGTATTTTCATTTTCAATTTATTCCATGTTGTTTGTTATTAATATGCAATGTAATTCACTTCCATATGAATAATACAAATATTGACATCATTGGATACTTATTATACCTGCCAAAGACAAGCTATATTCCATGTTGTTTGTTATTAGTATGCAATGCAATTCACTTCCATATGAAAAATACAAATATTGATATCATTGGATACTTATTATATGTGTCGAAGACAAGTTATATTGTTTTCTATTTTGGTAAAAAAGCTTTGAATTTTAATTGGTTTTTAAATTTATAAACAGATCTATGAAGTTTAAATATATATATATATTAAATATTTTGAAAACTAAAAGATAATTTTTATTTTTAAATTGTAAATTCCTTTTTTTGTATTTAATTGGTTGATGACTAATTTTATGCGGTTTTAAATTGAATTGTGAGATAGAAAAATTATATTAAAGAAAAAAAATCTTTAAAAAATCGTATTTGCCAAGTGTCATAATAATGATTGTTATTATAGTGTTTGCACAACACAATGCCATATGTATAGCTTCCCATTATAATTTAAGTAAGTATTTGCATAAAAAATAGAAAGGAACAACACGTAAACAAGTATAAAAACTATATTAAGAAAATAAAAAATCTAAAAAATTGTCTATTTACCTAGTGACATAATAATGATTGTTATTGTAGTCTTTGCACAACACAATGCCATGTGGATAGCTATCCACCATAATTTAAGCAATATTTGCATATAAAAAAATAGGAACAAGATACAAACAAATGTAATATGAAGTTTATTAAGCTCTTATTATGTTAAATTTTTATATTAGTTTTTAATATTATCTTATTTTAAAATTAGAAGATGACTACCCAGGACAACTTTGGTGGCTCGATTCAACATTACGAAGACGACTTACGTTGCTCTCTATATCAACGATGAGCGTATATTGACCATTTCACCTTCCATCAGAAGAATGAAATCTGACGATACAACATAGAAACAAGTTCTGCAACAGACCTAGGGTTTCTGCGGAATTTTGGAGGTTGTGAAATCTGAACAAACCCGAGCTTTTATAGTAGACGCAACTCTTGTAGCACGTCCGAATTTCAGAAATTCAACACGGGACATGTTGCTAATTTTGACTGGACACAATCATATATGTTGAAGTGGATCGAAGACGACTATAGGTATGAGGCAACGCATATAATGATTGGTCTTTGTGTATGAGGCTCACATATAACTTCTAAGGCCTTATATCTCTCTGTGGTGGTTTCTTCAGTTGTCTCTCCAGCAAACATTCCATCCAATTAAATATGCATTACAAACACCGCTACAGACAACTCTGACATGTGCATATGTTCCCACTTACTCTCCTCTTGTTAAGTTTTGCTTATTTCCACTATGAGTACTTCTCCTCACCTTTTTAAACCCCCCTCTAGCAAAGAGAGATGGAGTAAGATTACCCTAGAGAGCCTTTATGAGTACATTAAATCTTTAGAAAGATGAAGAGAAGAAAGAGAAAACCATTTTAAACTAGAATTAACTACAATGCTTGACAATAACCACAAATCATTAGAAAATAAAATACTCTCACTTGAAACTGAACTCCAAGGAATGAAAGGTAGAATTCAAGAAATCGAACATAGCAAACAAGCAATGGTTAAAGAAAATGACACTTTGAAAAGCGAGATTAAAAATCTAAAAGAACAACTACATAATAACTCAGCCCTAAATAACACAAAGAATAAATTAGATATTAAACCCATAAAAGAAGAAATTAATAAACTAATTGTACTCGACCATGAGTGCCACAAAAGAGCCTTACACCTTATAATTGCTGGTATAGAAGAACAAAACAATGAAGACACATTAGAACTAGTTAAAGAACAATTAAAGACAAAATCTTAAATTCAAGCAACTTATCTCATCGAAGCAATAAGGGTAGGAAAGATACTTGAGCATAAACATAGACTAATCCGTGTCAAGATCAGTTGTAATGACCATAAATTAGATATACTTAGGAAATCCCCAAGCCTAAAAGGAACGAGAATCTTTATAAATGAAGATCTCATTCCAGAAGACCAAGCTAAACTTAGGAAAGAAGTACAAAAGGTCAAGGAGGCAAGAAAAGAACTGAAATAGGTAATCATTAGGAATATAAAAGCTATTATTAGAGACAGAGTCCCAAACACGAGTGATAAATAGGGAATAACATCACTCTAGATCCTCTTATGGAATTGTTGTGGTTTTCCATGGTGTAAAGGTCTTATGTTAAGTTGGATCCCGAGTGATATTGATCTTATTATTTTAGTTGAAACTTGGAAGCATGACGAATCTAGGGTCCCTCACCTTAATGGGTTCACCCTTTGGTCTGCCTGGAATAAGAAATCCTCCAGGAGAGGTTTTGGTGGTATAACCTGTTTTATTAGGGACATTGTTTCCTCCCAAATCTGACTTCATAAAGCTGACCCCTTCAATTAGTACATTTGGATCGAGATCTCTAATTCTACAACCAATAGGATCTTTCTTGGAATATACTATTTCGCCCCTATCAACTCTACATCTTATAAGAAAAACAACCTGGATAAGGCTTGTCCTTTCAATACCTTAGAAAAAGACATATAAAACTTAAGGAATAAAGGAAATATCCTTTTTCTTGGGGACTCTAACGCTCGAATTGCTACTAACCAAGCTATTATGTTAAGTAAAAACTCTAACCACGACCACTTATGGCTAGATGAGGATGGTAACTTAGCTAATAGATTCAAGAGAAAATTTGAAGACGTAATCAAGAACTTATTCAGCACCGAGCTCCTCAAACTTTGTAGTTCCCAGGACCTAATCATTTATAATGGTATTAGTAAATGGCCTCTCTTCGGTCAGATGACCTGTTTACAGGGGCTGGGTAGCAGCGTCGTAGATTATGCCATTTCTGACATCTATGTCCTCAACCATATTACAAACTTTGAGCTTCTTAAAGGGTACGAGTGTGACTCTGATCACAGAACTTTGCCTTTATCCCTCAATCTTGCTATGCATACCACCCACATGCAGGAGAATAGTGAAAGCAAAAGTCACATTCACTTCAATATAAGTAATTTCGACCTTTTCTTACGGGATTTGGAAGGGGATTTAGGCTTCCTAACTTATAATAACAACATAGATCAAACCTGTTACCATTTTACTACTACCCTTTCCACCACCATTATCAAATTCTATACTAAGACTTCATATAAGGAAAATAATAGAACTTCCAATCATTGGTATGACAAAGACTGTAAAATTTCCAGGAAAGCAATCAAAGACGCCCCTTATGAAAGCATTAAGCTCCAAAACATAAGTATTTACAAAGATCTCATTAAGGGGAAGAAGAGGTCATATATTAATAAGAGACAAGAGCATCTTCTCCACCTTTCTAAAGTTGCGCCCATAAATTTTTGGCAGAATGTGCTTATTTGTAAAACTAAAGGTAATCATTCTACCCCCCTAGAAAATTGGGATAAGTATCTTAAGAATGTGTATGACTCTTCAGACATCATGGGCATCATCTTAAACACTCTACAAAGGATGATATTTTTTCTCAGGAAGACGTTGAGTCTGGGATTAATAAGCTCGCTAATGGTAAAGCCAAAGATATTGAAGGTTACCAAGATGAGATCTTTAAAATGGGAAAATCTATCATCATTCCTCATCTCCACAAGATTCTCAATTTCATTGTAAAGCATGGCTTCCGTAAGCTTTGAAAGAAAATCCTTATTGTGCCTATCCTCAAAAAAGGGGAGAAAAGTGTTCCTTCTAACTACAGGACCATTATGATTAGCCACATCCTCACCAAGCTTTATCGACCTATTTGGGAAAAAAAACTTAGCCTTTGGCTTGAGAACCAGGGTAAAAGAACTAAAGGGCACGCTGGTTTTAGGAGACAGCACTTGACCATAGACCACCTTTTCACCCTTAGGATCATCATAGAGGAATGTCACATTAGTAAAATTGATCTCTCCTGTTGTTTTGTAGACTTTAGAAAATCTTTCAACATTGTCCCCTCAGATAAGCTCTGGGAGAGGCTTGAAGGGATCATGGTTCCTCCTGAGCTGAGGATTGTCGTGATCCACCTCTATGAGACTGACATTGCCAAGCTTAAGACCAATGAAGGGTGGTCTAAAGATATTAAATGTAATGTCGGGGTTAAGCAAGGTTGTCCCCTTTCCCCTACACTTTTTGGTATTTACATCGATAAAATAGAGGAGTGCCTTGAAATTGCGGGTTGTAAAGGCACCAAGCTCATTGGTATTATCATTACTATTCTCATTTACATTGATGATATTGTTGTTCTTGCAAGGAGCCATGATGACCAAGACAAGGAGCTTAAGACTCTTCATGAATATTGATCCAAGATGGGTATGACAATTAATACCGACAATACTAAATTCACAGTCATTAAATCCAACAAGATCGGCCATGGTAGTTTCGTCTATGATAACCATTGCCTTGAGCAGGTTTCTTCTTATAGATATTTGGGTATTGACTTTCCTCATCTGCTCAACTAGAAGTATAGCATCGACAAAAGAATTATTGGAGGTTTGAAAGTTTATTATGAGCTTGAAAACAATTGTAAGTTAGCCGATCTTTACATTTGGAGTAAAAAAAGTTTATTCTTTGAGACTCTCATCACCCCTTTTATCTTATATGAATGTGAAGTTTGGGGGTGCAGTATATCTAGGGAGTCGTGGAGAAATATTGAGATGATCCAAAATCAATTCATAACCTATAACCTCAAGGTCAAGGGAAATACTCCTTATCCTATCCTCTTGATCGAAGCTGGCCTATCTCCCATTAAAAGTGTGACTATGTTCAAATATCTGATGTATAAGAAGAAGCTTCAAAATATGGAATCTAAGAGGCTCCCAAAAATTGCTTCTAACTTTAGTCAAAACCCCCACCCGCGCCTCAAGCGCGGGTGGCATCAAGATGCTCAGTCTTGGCTCAACCTTTGGGGGAGTAAGGAGGAGATCATCACGGGAAGCAAGGACATTATCAAAGATACTATTACCTCTAGTTTTATGAACAAGATGTGGGATGCTAAGGATACTATAAGGAGGTGATCAACCCCACCCTTGCTAACCAAAATTATCTCTCTATGTTGACTAGGACCAAGAAGAAAATGAACATCGCTAGGATTAGAACTAACTCTCATGAGCTTCGGAGTGAGACTGGGCAGTGGTCTACTCCCAAGACTCCCTAGGACAATATAATTTGTCATATTTGTGATACTAAGAAGGTGGAAGATGAAAAGCACTTCCTTTTAGACTGCCTGACTCTTGCCCACATCTGCTCTCAATTCCCTATCATCAACCACACCTCCAATCTTCTTGACTTATTAAGCCAACCCAACTATAGCGATCTTGGAATGCTTCTTTCCCTGCTCCTTGATCACAGAAACAAGATTTTGAAGAATGACAATTAGACTCTATTTTCTTGAGGTCCGATAGACCACATTGGTCTTAGTGGACGTTAATCATCATCATCATCATCATATATATATATATATATATATATATATATATATATATATTATTTAAAATTCTCAATTACTTTTCACATTAAAGGCAGGTACTTTTCTCATACTCTTGAACACTTAGAGTTTTCTTGGAGCACTCTTGGAGAGTGTGGCACACTTGGATTTTTGGAGCAAGAAGGCAAAGGAAGAGTAGTAAAGCACAAGAGGACATCGAGATCAACAACTACAATGGGTTTTGCTTGCAGGAACCGAGTTGCATGTATGTTTTCCTCACTAGTTTTGGCATGCATGGCATATGCATGTGGTTTATTGGTCGTGATCTGTCATTAGCATGGAGGATGGTTGAGATTGACAGTGGATTTGCCTAGCCTAGCCTTTCCATTTCTTGGATAGCCATGATGATTGTGGATTTATTTCCTTGTTTTCTTTTGAGTTGGTTCTCATGTTTCCTTAGCTTGGGTTCAGTTACTAGTTCTTGGAGCTTTGGTTGGACAAACGCTCTAGAGCCCTATATCAGCTTGGGTTGAGTTACTAGTAATGGAGCCTTGGTTGGAAAAACACTCTGGAGCCCTTGGTGGGTTGAGTTACGAGTCCTGGAGCCTTGGTTGGACAAACGCTCTAGAGCCCGATATAAGTTGTGGGTTGAGTTACTAGTCCTGGAGCCTTTGTTGGAACAAACACTCTAGAGCCTTGGAAGGCTTAGATAGAAACCAATATGATGATGGTTTTGTGATGTCTAAGCGTGAGGTGGAATCATTGTTTGATGGGTTGAGGTGGTTTTCCTTTGGAAGCCTTAGATGGTTCAGGATTGATGTGTTCTATGAGATCCCACATTCATGCTTGGAATATGGCACAGGGGTGAATGACTGAAGAGAGATTTGGCTCAGCCATTCTATGGTCGGGTGGAACGTGGAAGTCCCATCCCGGGTTTGGATTTTGCATCATTAATATGAGGTTATTTATACTTGTATTTCTATGAGTATTATACTGGTTCACATGTGGATTATATGGTTGTGATTTTCTTGGTATTTTTGTCACTATTATGTTGGTTATGTATATGTTTTATGACAACAACTATGTATGGCTCTCATGTTTTTACTTGTAAAGGAATGAACAATGTATCTATGACCTAATGGATGAAATGGAAATTAATGTGTCGAAGCATCAATATCTCTTAGTGATTCTCAGCTAAGTATGATACCCCTATGCTCAAATTTTTTATTTACACCTGTAGATTACATATTCATGATATGTTTGACAAAATGCCTGTTATGGCTAGTAGGTATCTAGTCAAGGTCTTATTCAAGTGACTGCATTTGTACTGTCATTTCCCTATTATCTTACTATTCTGAAAGTATCATTCAATTATGGGTAGTGACCTAGGCTCTGGGCCCGAAAAAGTGGCTCAAATCTTGGGGATGTTGGCACAACACTGAGAAAAATAGTCCTTAGATGCTGACATGCTTATAACATGGGAGCATCCAAAGCCTCCTGGATGTTGGCAGGCCTATAGCATGGGAGCGTCCAAAGCCTCCTGGATGCTGGTAGGCCTATAGCATGGGGGCGTCCAGAGGTTTAATAGCTTAAAATATCAGTGGGACCCAGGCGCTGGTTGACAGAAAGTTTGAGATGGTTCTTGAGAGCCCTAATGTTGATGTTGAAGGTCTGTATGGTGTGTTTCCATCGGTTCCACTTCATTAACGTAACTTAGGAGGTCGAATCATATCATAGTGGCCTCTCGTCGCATGTTTACCCCAGTTGGTCGTTTACTTGGGTAGATGTGGGAGGAGGGTGTTACAAATTTTTACATAATTATGGCTATATTAGTGACTCTCGTGATAGAATTAGTTGTTTTGGTAACAAAAAATTAGCATGGACAAGACCATTTCATTTTAATGGGTGGAAAGCAAGAAGGTGTTGCTAATAAAAGTAGACACAATGAAGAATCTTGCAGACTTTCTAACAAAGTTAGTGAGTGCTAGTAAATTATTTTGGTGTAGATAGGAGTTGGGTTTGGGACTCTAGTTCACTAAAACAATGTGACTAACAATTCATGCAAAGAATAAAAGTGGGAGAATGTTTAGGTGTTGTACTCTTTGCAAGTAATCTCAATTGATTGGAGTTTAGTCAATGGATGGACTAATCATGTAAAACAACTAAGATTGAACCTCAACGAGTCTGGTTGGGAACAATCCACTAAGAATGACAAGTCGAAGGGATGATTGAAGTCAAGTCAATGGGAAGACAATTCGATGTTTGAATTGATAGAACAATGATCAAGTTGAGAGAAATTACCACAATTGAAGTCGATGGGAATTCGAGCAACTGACAAAGGTTGATAATCGATTGGAGTAGTCAAAGGGATAACAATCTAGCATTTATGCATAACCGATTAAAACCGATGGTCAAATGCCCGTTGAAGGGAAATTAACAATAATTGGAATTGGTGATAAGATGGTTAGGAATCCTAAGATTCTCAGGATCTTAACCAATGATCATTAATTACCTGTATTGATTCGAGAAGCTTTGAATTAGGGTTATTTGTGCCTACAAATAGAGCATGATGTAAGATTGATGAAAGATAATGAATATTCACGATTGATAGAAATTGAGTGATGTATGAGTGTTGGGTCTTAGATATAGACCAAAGTCGATGTTCGTTGTAAATTGACTATAATACTCGATTGCAAATATAAAAGCAGTGAAGCTCAATGGTTGGTTGATTTTTTTCGATTCTGGGTTTCTAGGGTAAAATATTTGCATGCTCTGTGAATATTTATGGTATACCATTTTTTATTCTATGATCTTTACGATATCTTATGTACATTTAAAGGTTTGTGTTAATTAAACCACAAATATGATTTTATATGTTTAATTGATTTTTATATTTAGACTGTTAATATTTAAAGTGTTTCTTAGATGCTTGAAAGCCAACAATTTCAACACTACAAACACAATATAATTAATTTGATTTCACATTTTTTAAAATTTTTGGGCATTGGGTACTGTTCAGGGAAAAAAGTCATCCTCCCTCTCATCCTGAAAGCAAGAGAGAGGATGTTGGTACTAGGTCATCCCTTAGTATATATTCACTTAAGAGCGCAACAAGTTACTCTATTCTAGAGCATAAACATGTCAACATACGAGACTTGAATCTCGGTAGGGAGGATAACAATTATTGTTCCACCCAATCACCCAAGCTAAACTCAATTGACTATTTAATTTAATTTAAATTCTAAATCCTTCCTTTAAAATCAATTTTACCAAATAAAAATGATTGCTCTCTCTCTCTCTCTCTCTCTCTCTCTCTCTCTATATATATATATATATATATTCTTTTATTACTACCAACGTAGATCCATCTTAACTCTGGATCTACCAAGCGCCAAGAGGGATCAAATCTCTTTTCACTCTAAAAGGGGTTTGCACCTCAAGAGATTTGACCCCTCTCGGTGCTTGGTATATCCAGAGTTAAGATGGAGTTAGGTTGGTTTAATTATTAATAATTCATATTCATAATTGTTAATTTAATTTATTTTTTATTTTTAATTTAGTTTGACCCAATCAAAATGTTTTAGTTAATAATTAGAATTAATAATTTTAATTTTATATTTCATTTACTTTTTTAATGATATTTTATTCTTACTTTTATTGTTATGTAATTTGACAGAATTAAAATCTTTACATAATATAACATAACCTTACAACATCTCTTCCATACTTGGCTCGAGAGCGCCTCTCGGCGTAATTATAATTTCTTAAAAATATATGGTAAGTTAGAATGTTTAATTATACCTTTCTATTGACAATGTTGCTTTGTGTTGATTCTCTTCCAAACAATGTTGCTTCACTATCAATTCTCTTCCAACACCCATCAAATTATATAGACATTTGGTGAAAAAGTAAAGATTTCATAATATGACACATGGCATCATAAATTTTAGTATTTTGGGATTTTCTTTTTTCCTCTCTTGTGCATTGATTTTCTCCTCGTGTTCCTTGACAACCCACTTGGATTTATGTTACATTTTTACAATACCTTTACATAAATTTAAAAACGTTGTGTTAACATATTCACCCGTCAATATTTTAAAAGCATAGATATATTATAACAATTTTATTTTAATGTTTTTTGAATAATTATAAGGATAATTTTTGTTTATTGAAATTCTATATTTAAGGTGTAGCCTTATATAAAAAGAAACTAAAAGTTAGGTGGCATATTGTTATAAGTATTTATTTCTAGCTGTTTAGAAGTTCAAAAGCCAATTTGAGATAGTGGCATACCTATCCTATCTAGTAGTAAAAGCTTTCCAAAAACACACTCAAAAAATTTACAAAATTTTGTGAAGACACTGATTTATAGAGGACCAAATGGAACATCATTGTTTTGAGCTTTTTCTTTATCTAAAGTTGAAATTGGGGCATTAAGATCAAGGATTTTGGAATTGGAAACACTGAACAATTGCTAGAGGAAGAAGGGCTTGATTGCCTTTGGCTAAGGGTTAGTTGTAGATCTTCCAACTGTTGGCGCAAACATGACAACTCATCCTCACTTTTTGGAATAAGAGTCTTTTTTGTCAAGTGGTCTGAGTTCATCAAAGATTACATCAGGCTTGACCTGTGGCTTGAGAAACCGTGACCCAAGGGCATCTAAGCTGTCAAAATCACCTGGGGATTGCACTAGGCCTGGGCCACACTAGCCCTTAACATGACTGGATTTTTTTCCACGGAGTTTCGAACTAGTGACCTTCACATCATGGAGTGACTTAACAATACACCCCATCATTGTTTATTCTACGCCCCGTGGGCAGGAATAAGAGTTTTGTGTTCAATGAAAATATCCATTGTAGATGTGAAACATGACATTGTTTGATTATATTTCAATTGGAGTTCAATGATTTATTCTTGTAATTATTGCAACTGTGCCACCATTTGTTGTTATGAATGCTCTAATATTGCTTGGCATTTTTATAGTTGCTTTGAACCCTCTTCTTCTTAGTTGCTCAAAGGTCCAGGTCCACAAGGATTGAAAATATCCTTTTATTCTTTCCTGTTGGCATCAAATGTTATCGGAGCCAAGGCAAAGGGTGAGAAACGGAAAAGGGCCTAAATTCAATACACACAATACCCAACCTCACTACAAATTGGCCCCATTGAAACTCAAACACTGATTAAACAATGGCTAACTATTGTCATCAAATATCCTTTGAACTAGAATGTGATTGATCTACATATCCCTAAAAACACAAAAACTAAACTTTGCAATATATTTTGCAATTGTCACAAACCAGAGAGAGTAAATATATACCTATATTCTTGTACCCAATCCATAATCCTTGCTATTCTAGGCCAAACTAAACCAAGAGATCAAGAAAATGCCAAGATGCAGACATCACAAAACATCTCTTGAACTTGGATCAATTCCATGAATGATTAGGAACCATTGACACTTAGGTTTCCCATTTGAAATCATTATCTCTTGGAGCAAAATGCTAAGAGTGAGTCTTAGCCACCCTTCATAATTTATAAGAAAGACCCAAGAAAAGGCTACCATTCTAGGCTTAACTTTTCAAATATTATCCAATAAATCCAATTAACAATTTGATACATCCACCCTCCTCTAATTCAAGCCCCATCAAGGAGTCTTACATAAATATTTGCATAGGAACAATCATAACACATAGAACAAAATTGTTGTAAACTCATGTGACTTATGACCTACCATATTGCACATACCTAGGATGATTGCACAACATACATTAGCAATGGGAGTCTACACCACATGTTCGTGTTCATGGTGATGTCCTCACAAAGGGGAAAATACTTGCCACATATGAAGCCATAAAATAACCCCCTCTCTCTTTCCTAATTTAGCGATATGTCATGAGATGCAATCTTAATTCCTTCCCATTTCTCTGAATGATACCCACATTTCAAATTACTAGCATGATATAACATCTTAAATTCCCTAAATTGTACTTGGTCTATATTCCGTAAGGACTGCAAAGTAGAATGATGACGTCAACAAGGTGAGATGATTATCCATATGGTTCCAAATCTATCATGTTCCCTCAGAGTAGTAGTTGCTAACGTTAAGAACCCATACAATGTTCCCATGCATTTCCACACTTGAAATAAAATGGCGGAGCCACCTTTGCCCAAATGCGCTTACAAGAGGTTATAACTATCAATTGCATGAACAATAGAAACATATGGAACCACTCGATACTTTTGAGTTTTAACCTTTTTAAAAATTAATGCTCAAAACATATACATTATGGGATAGGAGATCAGTGCCCCTGCCCATTAATCCATGAAATCCCCATGGCAAATGTAGTTCACTTATTAGCCATTTGATTTGTCTCACAATTGTTTTATCTTAATACATGATACAATTTGTAAGAGTGGAATTTGGATGGGAGGTCTCTAACTTTCTTAAGATTTTTATTTTTATTTTTATTATTATTATTTTTTTTCACTTTAATGTCTGTTGGAAGAGAGCCAACAACACGATAATAAATGATAATTATAGAGTTTCCAATGATCACTAGATTGGAAAAATTGCGAGCATAGGACAAAGATAACCCTTAAAAAAATGCATAGGCATTTACATGATTGTTTGATCCAAAAGCTAAAGCCATGCATGATAGTTCTAATTTTCCTTTGGGTGAAGAAAAACCCTGCACATGGCACCCCTAAATTTAGTTTAAGCTTTTAACTCTTAGTTTAAACTCAAATTAAAAAAAAAAATGTTATTTTATTATTATATATTTTGTTCATTGAATTATTATTATTATTATTATCTTTAACAATAATGAGAAGTTGTATGAATAAAAATATGTGCCCCGAACACACAACAAGTACATCATAATGACTATTACAAAGAAAATATCTTCCATGAATCTAAAAAGAAAGGAGCTAAAAACCATCCTCTGCCCAAAAAAAGAAGGGGGACAAAAATCCAATAATAATAGACTTGCTAAAGCTTGACCTACTACTTCTTGAGAACATGAGTAGATTCTTACAATTTGCTTGCATAGGATGGTGCAAAAAGAAAACATTTGTAAGATTTAAGAGAAATAAACCCACTGCCAGACCCATGGGAGGCAAGAGAATTTTCGACACCAAATTTCAAGTTTTTCTTGCTTCGAACTTTCCTACTTATTATTAAAGGAGGGGAAGAATACATATTATTTTTAACACATTTGAATAAGAAGGAGAAGAAGAGGGGGTTTTGATCTCCTCCTCAACCTCTATTCTAGCTTCTTCTTCTTTTCTATAAGAGGGAACTTTTTAGTATCCTTGGACGAAGACTTTTCCTCAATGGATGAATTAATATTTTTTGGAGATACTTGATTTGGGACTAATTGATTAACATGGGCCTCATCACCCTTAACTTCTACCTCTAGAGAGTCAAAACTTCATATCTATTACTAGAGGGTGGGTATTTATGAGATTCAAGCCTGCTAGCATCTGACCTCTTAGCCAAATGCTTCTTGTGTTGTGTCGTAACTGGTTTGAATCTTACTTACTCATCATTACTATGACAAGATGACAGAGGATTAGAAGAAAGCCACGAAGTTGGAGCCTTAGGACATCTTCTTGTGAAGTGCCCATACTCATGACAAAAAGTACATTTAAAGGGAGCTCGTTCATAATATGGGGCTTGAAGATGGGACCAACCATCCAAGTTAAGCTAAATCACCTTGGGAAGGCCTGTTGAAAAATCCATTTCAATACAAATTCCGATACAAGAGAAGTTATTCTCCTTTGCCATATAACTATAAATAAATTAGCCCAATTAATCTCTTATAGCCTTGAAAATACCTTCACCCCAACAAAGAAGGGAAATCTATGGTAATCTGATTCGCACTGGTGCAAAAGAAATTTCCATCATGGGATTGTAATCCAAAGATTAGAGGGTGAGAAACATTCTTCTAGTGCCCATGAAATAATGTTTATCTCTACAGATTTGAACCTTCTTCGCCTTGTTTTAAAAAAGAAAAGCATAATAAGCGTTTTCACAATAGAAAATACCAACGGCCTTATGATTTAATCCAATTAACAAAGGTCCATTCTAAAATAGAATTATAGCTAGAGAAAGGCCGATGGGTTGACTAATCAACCCTCTTTCCTTCAATGTAGTCACATTCTTCTTCGCAGAGGAGGAAAACCCAAAATCAAGAGAGGGAATTGAGTCTGCCTTTTTAACAAATATGCTTGGGAGACCCATTGAACAAGCAATGATCTCAAACGCTTAAGAACCAGAGAAACACCACTAGATCATAATTTGGTAGTAAAAAAAACCTCAATGAGTAGCAAACACATGGACCATGAAAAGAACATCTGAGCTGATAGCAAACTGAGCTGGCTGAAAACCAAGAAAAACCTTGATTTAACAACAAAAACTCCAAATCTACTGTAAACACTGAAAAAATCTGCACTCAATCACAAATGAAACCCATATCAAAACATCTCTTGAATTATTATTATTATTAATAAAAATATATGATATGATAAATTAGAATGTTTAATTATACACTATTGTTTTCTTATATTTTGTTCACTTTTCTTATAGATTCCTAATTAAATAGCCTATTATTATTCTTACATACCATATAAAGAGATAAATATTAGTAATTGATAGCTATTCTTTTCCATATATATATATATAAAGCTTGAGTGAGCCTAATGGTTAAGAGCATGTGTTTCCTCCTAAGAGGTCACATGTTCAAAACCAGAAGGGGTAGAGTATGTATGCCTTCGTAGACTTAGCAATAAAATCCTTGCGAGGAGGTGGGTCCTTGTCCCACAAACAAAGGGGTTTCATACACCAATGACCTTAAAAATGGATATTAATAATAATAATAATATACTTATTTATTATTTTTTAGTATCCTGTATTTTATTCTTTCTAGTATTTAATTTATTTCTCATCCATAATTAATTTTTAGTTATTGTGTGTGTATATTCTTTCTTAATATTATAGTTGTGTTTTTTTAATTTTCATAATTTCTTCTATCTTGTTTTGTTTATATATATATATATATATATATTCTTAATATTATAGTTGTGTTTTATTATTTTTCATAATTTCTTATATCATGTTTTGTTTTTATCCTTTATATATATATATATATATATATATATAGTTGGGTATAGTCTAACTTATAGATGAAATGACATTTTTAAGAACAATTTTTATGATTAATTTAAAACTTGAGTTTAAATTGTTTAATCTATAGAATTCCAATGTCTTAGAGTTTTTTACTAAGTCACAGGACACGTCCTCCAGGGTCCTGTGTCTCGTATTTTATGTACTGGACACAAAAACAGCCCTAATATGTGTCGAATACGGTTTTTATCGTGTCCTGGAAAATGGAAAACGTATTCGCCGGTTTTCGTCGTGCCCCGCATTTGGAAAACGCATATTTCGTTGGTAGAAAACGTGGCCCTAACGATTTTCGACAGGTTGAATACGTACCCTGCAAAAAAATGTAATTTAAAGCCTAGTTGCACGAATCATAGGTAAATAAGGCCCAACTTCCACAGAAAACGTAATACCTCAACCACCACCAGTGAATGCCTCATGGTACTAACAAGTCACATGCCAACTATTGTCCCCTGAGATGTACCTACTCTAACAAGGACAAATGTCAGGATTTACGAAATCCTCTGACACTGCTTTAGACATTCAGGCCAGCTCTCAGGCCTTGGGGGCTACACACTCAACGAATCGGATATCGTCTTGGAATGTAAAGGTAGGTTCAAGAAGATGCATCGTGGTAACTTCAAAAAACTAAAAAAGGCTTGGGAGTGACCAACATGCCAAAACAACATGGGGATTCAATAGATTTTAGCCATAGAAGTGATATTTTAAACCACAAGCACCATTATTTAATTCTGCATGATAAACAACTCAGGGAAAATGGATTTGCCACTAAGGGAGCATTGTTTATAAGCTTTTTCCCATAACTGCAAACTCCAGGAAGTAGATTTATTGGCCATTTAAACTAGATCCAACGAATCTCATTGAACACCCATGATGCAAATCAACACAATAAATGCAACAACAATAGTTGGGAGCTTTTATTTTAACAGTGCAGCATAGCTATAACCTGATTTACAAACAAAAAAAACCTTCATTCTAACTTGTAACAGAAATGACACCCAAGCGTTGGGCTGATTTAGCTCTATCCTAGGTTTTTCTTATTACCCATTACATCAACAATGTTCTCAGGAAGAAACAAAATGGCCTTGGGAAAGTTAATTCACCTCTATCCCGTTGAAATTTCAGTCTATGACAATTAATGCAAAACCAAAATTTCATCTCTTACTAGATGTTTCCCAGATCTGATTCCTATGAACTTTCAGCCTTGGGGTTGATATGAAATATTAATTTGCATCAGAAAACAACAAATAATATTTCACTTCACAAATTAATATGGATAAAAAACTATATTTCGGTATATATATATATATATATATATATATATATATAAAACGTGTCCCCCGTGTCCTGTTTCCAGGTCGCTGCGTTTCGTATTGAATACTCGTATTTACGTGTCCTCCATGTCTCGTGTCCTCGTGTCATGTGACTTAGGTTTTTTAGGGTGCTAAATCTATTTGTGCATTCAAAAATGTATTTTAAACAACAAAAAATCACAATCTTGCTTGAACTTGTATTTTTGGTTCTTGTGAAAAAGACTATTTTATAAGTTAAACTACGCTGTGTAGTTTTATTCCTTTTTTACCTTTTTTTAATTTCTTCCATCTTGTTTTGTTTTTATTATTCTTTAATTTATTTTTCTTATTTTTAATTTAATTTTGGTCCTTTCTTTATCCTTTATCATTTTTTATTTTATTCCTTTTAATATTGTTTCTTAATTAAACTCCTTTATTTTCTATAAAAGAATTTAATAATTAATAAGTTATTAGACATTACAATAAACACACATTCAATAAAAAATTAAAATATTATTAACAAGTAGCCTTTAAGTGTGATTTTTTGGAAAAAAATTGGTTTATTTTTAGATCTAATTTGTCCCACAAAGATTCATTGAAGTCACAAGTTTGACAGATGAACTCTTCAATTTTTTTAGTATCCACCAAAACTCCAAAAAGTCACACTTAAAGACTACTCTTATTATTAGCACATGTTCATTATGATTTAATTGTTGGTAATTATTTTTCTTTACCTCTCTACATTATTTAATTGCATGCTTCGATCATACTCATGTCAGTGATGAACCACATTGGACGATTCAAAACGGGTTGACTAAACATCTGTGAATGTGATTTTTTTCTTTCTTAATGAAATAAATTGTTTTTGTTATATTCAAAAAAATAAATTAATTTTAAGCAATGTTACTTTGTTATATTTAAGTAACTAGATTATTTTTTAACAATATTGTTTTTTTACATTTAACGAAATAGATTATTTAAATATGAGTTAAATGGTGACTTAATCACCTTAGGGGCTTTTTTTCGGAGTTGTCTTTACCTCGACTTTTTGGAAGCTTTTCCGGTGGATTTTTCTAGTCTAATTTCTCTAAATCCGACAGGAATTCATTGAAATCACAAGTTTGATGGGTAACCCCTAGACAATAGAAGTGTCCTAGGGGTTTTTTAGGGCACTGAATCCATATATATAGTCAAAAAACTAGTTTAAATAACACAAATCAAGATTTCACCACAAATTTTTCTGCTGGATTTCGGCACCGAAAACTCCAAAAAGTTGCATTAAACACAACTCCCTTTTTTCACTTTCAATTTTTGCAATAATCTTTTTTAATAAGATTCAAACCCTAGAATCTCATCTAGTGAAAGAAGTGTATTTTACAAATTCTAAAAGAATCTCTAAATTAACTTATATGTAAAAATTACAACTGAAACAACAACCATTCATGTTTTAGGAGTGCCTAAATTATCTAAAATGTCGAAATTGCTCAAAATTGTGGTGTAGAATGGAAGAACTTGCAATTTCTTTGCATTATAGAGCCGCTATCCATAGACTTTATGAAGAGGTGAATTAGAACCTCAGCAGGTATTTCAGAAAGCTTTAGAAGTGACATTGGAGTCAAGTAAGATTGCCCTCTATCCTTTATTCTTTTTGGTTTATATATGATGATCGTGTATTGATTTCTAAATCGGCCCATGGATTGCAAATGCACATATATGCCCTTGAACATTTCTGTAGAGCAGTGAGGATGCAAGTCAATGCTAGCAAGACCAAAATAATTTTTTTGCTCTGATAAAAGGAAGCAGAGCTAGCATATGTTCTTCTTTGAAGGCAACATTCTTGAAGAAGTAAATGAGTACATGTACCTCATGATTGATTTCAACAACAAACTTAATTGGGAGCACTGCAGAAAAAAGAGAATTTTAGGAGGGTGGAAAGCATTATATGCTCTTCAAAGCAGATGTATAGAGGCATAGTTATGGGATTGGAAAACGACTAAAGTGCTTTTTGGACTCCTAGTTTATCTAGTGATGCTATATGGGTGTGAATAGTGGGCTAGCAACACCCCGTCTCAAAATGGAAACAAAATGAGAAAATCCAAAAACGTTTGATCATGAACAAGTTCAAAATAAATAGTTCAGTACCTTATGAGATAATGTTGAGTGAAATAGGAGCAACTCCCATCGAAACAATTGCTATGATGCGTCTCATAAGATATCTAAAAAGAATTGAGCAAATGAGGGTAGGTAGATGACCTAATGTTATCTTCAATGAAAGCATGAGTGAAAGAAAGAAAACATGGATGAAACAAAACTACACATGGATGCAAAAATGGAATATCTACCTCAATGACTGTCCCACAAATGACAAGGAGCTAAAGAGTTTTGTTACAAATAACAAGGAGCTAAAGAATTTTGTTATGGAGAAGTTTCATAAACGGGTATGGGGAAAAGAGTTGGGTAGAAAGAAGAAGTACTACATTGAAGAATTCAACTCTACGTGTGATCTACAACAAATAGAGTTCATTGGAGCTAACATTCCACGGAGAGCAAAGGTTCTTATTCCTCAATTAAGAACCAACTTGCATCAACTTTGGTGTGAAACAGGACGGTGGAAAAGGCCTAAAGAAGCTTGGGAAGAATAGGTGTGTACATTTTGCATGTCTGGGGTAGTGGAATCAGAAAAACATTTCATTTTGGAACGTGATGCATCCACAGACATCAGAGAAAGCTATGAGAATATGTTAGCATCGATTTCTTGGCATTGTTTTTTCAAAGGGGATTGTTGGAAAATTGGGCCAGCTCATCATCAATTTGAATAAAAAAATGATGAATTACAAAAATCGAAACACACGAACCAATGATCCCATAAACTAAGACGTGAAAATATAATATAATTTCTTTTCATTTATAATGCAATTTTTTATTTACCAAATTTCGACGAGACAGAAAGTTCACCTAGGGTTTATAGTTTATATAAGGCGGATTACTTACCCTTGGTGGGACCTTTGCTGCCTAAAACGAGCAAACCTTTTACCTAGATTCAGCGCCATTAAGTGCCACATGCAAATTCAGCGCCATTATGTCTTGAAAACGACTCAATATCTTCCGTATCGCATGAGAGCTAGTGATTAGATTCGATTGGATTGGCTGCTACTGCAATTCAGAAAGTCTGCTGGCATTTCATTGTCTCCGAAGTAGTTATGAATTTTGGCTGCTACATGCTTCGGTATATACATGTCTAGTGAAGATGAGGCCTGACAAATGTGTCCTGGAACAGCCATATAATTCAATTGGGCAAAAGCATATACACGTCAATAACATTGAATTCTCGGAGCAGTAGCTGACTTACCGGTCAATTGCTTATCTCCGAAGACAGGAAAGAAAGCTTTCGTCGTATCAATGGCCTCTGAGGCAGAGATTAAGGAACAGAGCGAAGCAAGTACTTCGCTGTTTGGATGGATTAATCGAAGAAAGGTGCCCACAATTTCAAACCCAGCAGTTTTTCCCCTTTTTCTAAAGCATTGCGTTTGCTGAAGAATATTGATGATCATTCATTTGGTTTCACAGGTCCAAAAGTCAGCTGCTTCATGCCAATCTGAGGATACAATGGATAAGCCCCTCATCGCCAAACGAGACTCGGATGAATCGTATGCCTTGTCTGCAATTATTTTGCCGTAAGATTGCTCTGCCTAATTATGCCACCCTCATTTTTCCCCTTCGTAAGAAATTTATCCGTAAGATTGGTGCTCAATGCGTGTTGAATTGTAGGAATAGAGAATATACTGTTGTGATGAATTAATAGCTATTGGATTTCAAAAGCTAACAAAGGTATTAAAAAGAAAGAAGCAGAAATCAGTGTCATCTAGAAATTTTTTATAGACCTGAGCAATGAGACAAGTGAAGTGCATTCTACAGCCAAGGTGGGGCGTTGGTGATCCATTAACTCTTTGTATGTTTCTGTTTCTCTAATGATGCACTGAATCTAGCTGATGCATTGGTATACTGAATATGGACAGACAGAAAGAGAGACCCACCTAAACTCAGATCTGATACAGACTTCGAGGTTGTGAAGATTGAGGACGAGTATCTGGAAATGGCCAACATATCAAATATGGGAACTCAGTATATACAAAACCTCGAGGTGCATATCAGACATAGTTGCCAAATTCGAATTTGACCTGAAGTACGGTACATTAAAAAAATGAAAAAAATCCAATATGAACAAATTTCGGCATTATAAATCTCGCCAATAGTCTTAATACTTAAATTAAATATGTAGTTTTAAAAAAGAGACATGGAGGTGTAGCTCGGAAAAAGGGCTCTCTGCAGACTGCCTTCAAGCTTCGGCCACATGAATTCAATGATGCCATTGATGTTCAGGGCGTCCTGGTCCTTTTTGGAGTCAATTTGACTGTGGGCATCTGAGATAAGAACTCTGACAGATGGGACAATCGGAGATAGAGTATGTCATGGCCTGTGAAGAGCAAACACATCGGGATACATATATTGACAAGCCAGGACACATCTGCACGCTTCCTTTGATTTTTTGTGACATTTTTAGGATTTTTTGATGTCCCAAGTGTCGAACATGATGGGATGCATAATGACCCTCTCCGTGACATGCATGACGCGTGTCTCTTGGCACATGACACATGGACATGTGACATGTGGGACTGGGAGGATCGGTCTTGTTTCCTTGATTAATATCCATATTTAGTGTACTCAATGCAACGTCTAGATTCAATACAGCATTAGATCAGCACGTACACAAAGGGTTGATGGATTTCCCCATGCCAGCACGAACACAAAAGGTTGATGGATTTCCCCATGGTACACCCCCACCTGGGCTTTAAAATGCACCTTGCTTCTCTGGGCGGACTTACAAAGTGAAGAGGTCCAGTGCTTGCGTTCTTTTGTTCCAACAATCAATAAATCAATTCAGTGCCAAAAATTAAAAAGACCACATTAAGCAAATTGTTGTCTAAAGGCCTTTTTGCCTCAAGAAGATCAAATTTATAAAGCTATCATGAATAAATTTGAAACATTTCACATTGTTTGTTAGTAATCGCATATAACTAACAGTTATCTCAACTGCAGAGTTTGTGTTATTTCTTTAATCAATGTAACTCTCTACCATCTTTCACCCGTAGAGTAGGCTCAAATCAATGATGATTACTTAAGTATCACAAATGCAATTCTCTGTAAAAGTTCCAGGGCAAAGTTGCCTGTCTAAATAGATGTTATATAAAAGAAACAACATTCACTGATGATAGTTGCCTGTGTAAAGAGATGTGATATGATATAAAAGAGACAACATTCACTGTTGATATTGGGAACCAAACATTAGGGCTTAGACTTGGCTGCCAAGCAAATTATAAGTGAAACAACATTCACTGTTGATATTGGGAACCAAGCATTAGGGCTTAGACTTGGTTGCCAAACAAATTATAAGTGAAACAACATCCACTGTTGATATTGGAACCGGGCATTAGGGCTTAGAATTAGTTGCCATGCAAATTCTCAATGAAACACGGTATAAGAGTTAAAACCTGGAAGCAACGACAAATCTGCTATACCTAACTCTTAACCTGATCATGGGATGAGTTAAAGGTTCTATCTAACTTATGCTCCTCTAGGATATTTGAGAGTCCAGACTATGCTATTTCCTGTTGATAACAGTGTAACAACATCATATGACCTTGAAGCACCCCTGTAAATTGCAATACATTACTTCCTGAATACAGATGCACTACTAATAGCTATGTGTGGGGGTTTGCTCAATGAAAACAATATAACCACACTATCGAAGCTTGATCCCACAACCAAAAGTACTAACTGCCCTACTTTGTCGATATATGTCTGCTGTTAATGAACATAAGTGTGGATATTCCTTCCTTGTGTGTAAATTGCTTGTAGAACCACTTATCGCTATTATGAACAACGTTCATTGACACCAACCTATGTCATCTATCAAGGGCACCACCAACTAACAGATTAGAGTTTCTCCCATTTGATGTCTGTTGATTTTGGTAAAATTTTTCAACCCTAGGTGACTGTTTTTTTTTTTTCTCGATTAAGACTAAATCTATTAAGTGTAAAATAATGTACAAGAGGATACATCCCAAAGATGCAAAAAACCGGCAACCGGAAATGATAGATCTATCAACCTCGGTTCCGGAGAAGGAGCTAAGCAAGCAAGGAGCTACAACAAGTCACTAGAAGCTGAAAGAAACATAGAAAACTACCCTGAGAGGGTAGAAGCTTCAACACGAGGCTTTTTCCCTTTTCGATTTTTGACTACAACCCAACCATGTTGAGGTGGATGAGCGATTACAACTTGAAGATTGGGATCCTCCACCGGGGATCCCTCCTTGGGGAGGCCCTCCTTTTCTGAATCCGAGGAGGAGGACAAGTGAACACGTTTCTGAGCAATGGCTGAGTCAGAGGGAGGCGCCAGACCATCGGTAGAGGGGGCCATGGAATGAGGGGCCTGTTCCAGATCTTCATCGCTGTCTTCATCTTCAGAGCTAGAGGAACCAGAATCCACCACTGGCGGTGGAGAGCAAGGAGTCCAACGTTTGGACTTGGGCTTGGAAGCATTGGCCTTGTTCTTTTTTGCCGGGCGAGATGGGCATGTATTCTGCAAGTGCCCAGATTGGTGGCAATGGCGACACCGAAAAGCAGTATTCTCGTAGTCCAGTGTCTGGGTCCAGACGAAGTCGTTTATCTTGAGGTTGATCTGTTCTGGAAGACCTTTGCTCAGGTCTAACTCCGCACATATTCTTGCATATGAGTAGAGACCTTTAGATTCCCGCCAAAAATCTCCACTGAGGAAGCTGCCCAAGGTGTCTCCTATAGCTCTGAAGACACGAGTACTCCATAGGTGGGCCGGTAAGTTTGGAAGCCGAATCCATACCGGAGTCTTGGTAATGACTGCAGTGGCTGGATCAAAATCTGGGAACCAAGGAGTCAAGAATAGCCCTGCAGTTCCCATGAACCAAGGGCCCTCTTCTAAGGCCTTTTCATAGTGCTTACTGTTATCAAATAGAACAATGAAATAGCCTTTCGAACAGAAAAAGACCTTACAGTGATGTGTCCAGTTTGCATGGATCCAGTCGTAGAGATCCTGAGAACGCGACCACAATCCATTAAATCTGCAGATGATGGCTCTTTCAGCAAAATCTTGAAGATGGGAAGCCATTTCTTCATGAATGAGTTCAACAAAGGGAACTTCTTCGATCTTGTCAACCAAGAAGACCTTAGATTTAGGGGCTGCCGGAGATTTGGGGTTCTCAGAGTGGACTGCATCTTTGTATGAGAAAGGCCGGGAAGAGGAAGATTGCCCCCCTGCACCGCCTCTTAAACGAAGGGTTGCCACCACCAAGCTATTCCTGGAAATGCTGTACGCAGAGAGCGGAAGAGGATCTTCAAGTTGTTTACCTTGATAGAGAAGTCGCAGACTGCTTGATGGGATCCCCAATCTGCACTCTAGCTTCAGTTTGAGTTCCTGCACCAGGTCTGAAGGGCAAACCCATTGCATGATGGTGCTGCCTGAAGGCTGAGAGATTAGAATCTGAACGGAGTCAGATACAGGCCTTGAACCCTTGCCAAGATGATTACAGATCTCTGGATCTGACCATGGCATGTTTTTTTCCGCCTGCTGGATGACTGCATCTGGCCAGTCGTAGTCAGATCTGAGGCTCCGTTTGCCTTTCGGAGAGCATTTGATCGCCTCATGTCCATATGGAGACCAGGCGAGTGATGAGGCCAACTGCTCTGGCTCGTGGCGGAAGCAACCAGATATTAGACCGGTCAAGACCCTAATGTCAAGAGCAGATCTTCCGTGAAGGCAAGAGGGCCTCGAGTTGAACCTGCTGCGGCTGTCCTGAACGCTGGGCAGAAGGATAACTGTAATAATCTGCGCGGCACCAAGAAACGAACCATGGAGACCTGCGCAGAGTTCTTTCCGCCTGATCTGGAATGTGGCTTCCTCTTCTACGGCAGAGATCCGAAGCAAAACGGAGGCCGAAGGCGCAGAGTCTGCGACGGCTGTAGGGTTCCACTTCGAGAACTGTAGGGTAGATCTGGATGCAACATATGAGGACCACGAACAGTTTGCCCCAGCGTCCAGATCGGCAAAGAGTAGATGGGGGGGAACTCTCCGTGCATATTTGAGATCACGCATGCCAGAGAAGAGAGCGAATACCTGCGATCCCTGTATTGGACTCGCATCATCAACTGCGCCATGGCTGAGCAGGGGTCGGGCGGCGGCCGAAACAGGGGATGCGGTGAAGAGTCGGCTAGGGTTCATCGTGAAGAAAAAAATTAATAGATCACAAGTCACCAACCCTAGGTGACTGTTATCCTAATGTTATCTCATTAAATATCTCAAAACATTTTGGTAAATTGTTTCAACCCTAGGTGACTGTTATCCTAATGGTATCTCATTAAATAACTCAAAACATAATTTATTTGAAGGCTGAAAATCATATATTTTAACATTGGGTCAATTACACAATCACCGAAAAATGAACTAGCGAAGAAATAAAACACACACAGGGATTTCTCCTTTGAATCAATTTTCATTCCTTTGCTCAAAGCTTACAAAAGTGAGCTCTGCAAATTGCTTTGAACCAGCAGCTGTACGGTTATTAAATGACCTCAAACAGAAGTGGATGTCTATTTAGAAGAGGGTACAGCTACAGCAGTACAGCCTTCTCAGTTTCTGTCTGTTCTGAACAGCAGATCGGTTTTCTCTTCTCTTCACAATGAAGCACAATTAAGCAATACACTGTATGGTCAGATCTGAAGGTTTATGACCAGATCTGAAGATGTATGACCTGTGCATAAAGAAAAACAGTTAAAGCGGTGGTACAAACTGTATGACCTGCTGTACTTGCTGGTCTCTTTAGTAGATCTCCTCTTCTCTTCCTGATGCACTCCTCCTTCCCCTAGCTCTCTTGCACTCTTCTCTTCCTGATGCACTCCTCCTTCCTCCAGCTCTCTTGCACTTTCCTCATCTGTGTAATCTGCTTCTTCTATCTTGTCCTATTTATGGTGGTCCTATTTATGCTTTGAGAGAAGATACTATTCTTCTCAATCCTACGTGTCACCTGTCTCAATCTTGAGATGTACAACTAAGATTAAATCATAATCTAAGTCACTTATGCTCTAGAACTTCTAGAGCTTTATGTTCTAGAGCATTTCATTTAGATTCCTAAGATCAGTTGATTTCAAAACATAAGACCTTCACTTTTATTTTATTTTCGTGTGAAATTACAAGATATACTTATTTCCCACTTTTTCCAAGCTGTTACTAATAATATGTTTTGAACCACTTCCTATACGTTCATATTGAACCTGTGCCAGGTGTGGGCTACATTTCCCAATACTCCCTTTGAGTGAGGAAAGAATTCCGCACCAATCCAAGTCTGTCCTTGGATGCTTCAAACCTCCCCTTTGCTAAGGGCTTGGTCAGAATATTGGCTACCCACTAATTTGTGGGAATATATTGGAGCAACTGCTCCCTATTTGCTTATAGTGAAACACTTAATTCTCAGAGTTTGATATAACTCTGATTATCAGATTAAATGATTATGGGACACAACTCCTAATCAAACAATCCCGCAAGTAACTTGCAAAGCTAGATGACCTCACAACTAGTAGTATTGGCTGCCATGTATTTTGCCTCTATTGAGCTAAGTATCGTGGAAGTCTGCTTCTTGCTGAACCATAATACTATTGTTGATCCCAAGTTAAAGCAACACTCTGAGGTGCTCTTCCTGCCTGCCGCACTACCTTCCCAATCTAAGTTTGAATACCCTTGCAACTTCACTTCACCGTTTGCAACATATCTTACACCATATTACGTTGTGCCCCTTAAGTATCTGAGCAAATGTTTTGCTGCTACCCAATGCTCTTGCCTTGTCTTTACCATGAACTAACTCGAGTTGTTCACAACAAAAGATGTATCTAGTCTAGTGTTGACCAAATACATTATGTGCTACTACCCAATGCTCTTGCCTTGTCTCTACCATGAAATAACGAGTTGTTCACAACAAAAGATGTATATGGTCTAGTGTTGACCAAATACATCAAGGAACTATTGATTTCTTGTACAACATGGGATCCACCAACACTGAATTTGAGCATGTCACATTTGTCATATTAGTGATCATGGACGTGGTCATAGGTTTATAGCCCCCCATCCGAAACCTCTTTACGATCTCAACTGCATACTTTCCTGGCCTAGGTAAGATCTCCCGCGGCTTTTGCCAAACATCTAAACCCAAGAAGTAGTGCATCATTGTAATAAACCTTAACACACAGTAACTAAAATCTGAAATACACACAGTAACTAAAATCTGAAATACAGAAGCCTGAACATTAAATCGGTACATACCTTAACTGCTGCTGATCCTGCTTCTGTCTGGTGAATCTGCTGCTGGTGATGCTGTGGTTAATTTGATCAAATTTTCGAGAGGCCAATACCTCCCAACCGGACGGAGCAAACCTAGCTGCTCAATCCAGAAAGCTTCTCCACAGAAGCTCTCTGTCCCTCCGTGCCCAGAGCCTCAGATCACTCAAAGCTCTTCAATGGATAATCCCCTTCTCCCAGTTTCCTCTGGTGGATTTATGCTTCTCATCCTCTGCTGCCCCTCTCCGGTTTTTCCCCCCTGCATCGGTCCAGAATAGCGATATATATAGGCAGGCTTGGCGGTGGCCACCCTCCTGCTTCCGGCCACCGCTCTTCTCCCTCTTGACACGCCTCCGCATGCAATTCAATTCTCTCATATCCTATCTTGGCAGCGCCGCTCTGCTATAACTTCTCAGCTGGTTGGGCGCGCCATCGTTAATGGTTTCAGTGATGGTTCTGGTAGGTTATCGCATACATCTTCATGAATCTATTTATTTAGCTTATAGCATATGGACTTTATATATAATCTGTAAGGTTTCAATTATATACTTTATAATATCTCTATTTATAAAGTTTCATTTACACTTTATAATATTTACATTATATAAGGTTCCATATATATACACTTTATTTATATAAAGTTCCATATATATATATATATACTTTATAACTTTTACATTATATAAGGTTCCATATATATATATACTTTCTTTATATAAAGTTCCATATATATATATATACTTTATAACTTTTATTTATAAAATTCAATTATATATTTTGTAAATTTAATATATATATATATTATAAAGTCTAATTATATATTTTATAAAATTTTAACTTATATATGTTTTAAATTTAAATTGTATTTATAAACTTAACATACTTATAGTTTAAATTTCCTCACAATTGGTTTTATTATAAGTTTAAAACTTTATAAAATGGATTAATTTAGCTGGGTTGTTACATACTCCCCCCTTCTGAGAACTTCGTCCCGAAGTTTAGAGTTTTAGGGTCAAGGTTTTTGATGGACATGACCTTTTCTATCCCGGTCCCCAAGCTATTCAAAATCATCCTATCCTTCCTAATCTCTTCCACTCCCATCCTATCCGTCCTCTACTGGAGTATGCCGTGGCGTCAGTTTCACTGATCTAACCATTCATAACTCTAAGGTGACAGCGTCGGTTATACCGACCTGATTCTCAGTAGGCATCCGGCAGTCATCATCACACGTCTAGGGGAGCGTGACTCGCACAGTCCTCCCATGACCCCAGGGTTCGAAGGATAAACGGTGGGTAACACCTCCACCCCTCCCAGTAAAATTTGGCTGATACCTTATCATAGAATCACTTTGAGCTTTAACTGATCTGAGGTTCTGTCATCACGTGGTCATCTCGAAAATTGGATCAATTATCTGCAATCATAGTTTATCTGCAATCTTACACTTACCCAGCATTTGTAAAATGTGCATCAGCATATTCGAAATAACTTATGTATTATCTACATATGATACTACAGCATAACAGAATTTTGTCATTTTCTATGCATGTATTCTGACTTTTCTTTAGGATGTATTCACTTCCTGTCTTCTATTTCAGTTGCTCATTTTTGACATGCATAAATAAAACAGATTTATATTGTTTCAATTTCTACTAGAAGCAAAATCATTTAACGGCCTTAACTTTACTTCAACATTTATAATTTAGTAAAATAATCACATATATTGTTTTGGTATCCATGTACCAGCAGGAATTAAACACATATTATTTTGGTATCCATGTACCAGCAGGAATTTAAACATATATTATGCCACAAAGTTTCATGTTTATCACTAATCATTCAAATGTTTTTGGGTCTCTGACAGTAGTGAAGTAAATATATACTAAACATAGTGTAAAGTTCTTCAAAATGGACATAAACTAGGGTATCTCTGACATATGTCCTCTGTATTCTCCCAAGTTGCTGATCCAGGACTATACTTGTCCCATTGGACCTTAACTTGGTCCACCAGACGGTTCCTTAACTGCCGAACTCTACGTTCCAGTATACGTAAAGGTTCGACCGTTATGACTCCCTCGTCCGATACCTGCAATTCTTTCCACTGGATGTTATGAGATAGATCAGCTACATAATGTCTTAATACAGAAACATGAAATACATTATGAATTCTATGCAGGTGGGGTGGCAGGGCAAGACGATAGGCAACAGGTCCAACTCTTTCCACGACTTTAAACGGTCCTATAAATCGGGGTGACAACTTTGTCCCTTTTCCGAATCGAATAGTACTTTTATTTGGTTTGATGCGGACGAAGACCTGATCCCCTACTTCATACTTCCTATCAGTTCGGTGAGCATCAGCATAACTCTTTTGTCTATCCTGTGCTTCCTTTAATCGTTGTCTAATCTGCCTGACCTGCGCTTCCATTTCATGGATTAATTCTGGTCCTATTATCACTCGATCTTCTAACCTGTCCCAACTTAACGGTGTTCTGCAAGGTCTGCCATATAAAGCTTCAAATGGAGGCATCCCAATCGAACTGTGGTAACTGTTGTTGTATGCGAACTCGACTAAGGATAAATACTTCTCCCAGTGAGATTGCTGATCCATTACATACATTCGCAACATGTCTTCAAGTACTTGATTTACTCTTTCAGTTTGCCCGTCAGTCTCAGGATGGTAAGCAGTGCTTAAATTTAGTTGAGTACCTAAGGCTGTCTGCATGCAAGTCCAGAATCTGGAAGTGAATCGCGAATCTCTATCGGATATAATCTTCTTAGGTACTCCATGAAATCTGATAATTTCATTTATGAATACTCGAGCTACGTCAGCAACATCATAAGTATCTCGCACCGGAATGAAATGGGCGCTTTTTGTTAATTTATCCACCACTACCAGAATGGCATTGTGTCTTTGAGAAGTAAGAGGTAGTCCAGTGATAAAATCCATAGAAATGGTCTCCCATTTAGACATAGGAATGTCGTGAGGTTGTAAGAGACCCGCTGGGTGACAGTGATCTGCCTTTACTTGCTGACATTCCAAACATTTTGCAACAAATTGAGTGATATCACGCTTCATGCCTGCCCAAAAGAAGAGTTTCTTGGTATCCGCATACATCTTCCCTACTTCAGGATGAGCACAATATACTGCTTTGTGAGCTTCCCTAAGGATGGTATCTCGAAGGTCTTTATTCTCAGGAATGTACATCCTTCCATGGAATCGTAGGATCCCATCGCTTTCTAATTCATAACCCGCAAATTTATATTCTTTTGCCTTAATTCCCTCAAGACTTGCCTTCACCTTTAAATACCAGCTGTCTTTTATAAGACGGTCCAGTACTCGCTGTCTTAAGTCTACTTTAATGGGTATGAGAGAAAATATCCGAGGTCTTCTGCTTAAAGCATCGGCTACTACATTTTCTTTTCCCTTAATATATGATATTCCGAAGTCATATTCACTTAGGAATTCACTCCATCGCCTTTGCCTGGCATTTAAATCTCTTTGGGTGAACAAATATTGTAGACTTTGATGGTCGCTTTTAAGTGTAAAATTTCGTCCCACCAGATAGTGTCTCCAGATCTTTAAAGCTAGCATTACAACGGCCAATTCTAAATCGTGAGTAGCATAGAGTTCTTCATGAGGTTTTAGCTTTCTGGAAGCATAAGCTATCACTCCCTTATCCTGCATCAACACTGCACCCAGTCCTTGCTTGGATGCATCAGTACATACCGTAAAGTCTTTGCCCATATCAGGGACCCTTAGGATTGGTGCACTGGTGAGTAGTCTTTTGAGTTCAGAGAATGCTTTATTACATTCCTCGGTCCATTCATACTTAACACCTTTACGCTGAAGGGTTGTGATTGGCTTTGCGATTTTGGAGAATCCCTCCACAAATCTCCGGTAATAACCTGCTAAACCCATAAAGCTTCGTATCTCATGTGCATTTTTCGGTATTGGCCATTCCATGATCGCCTTTACCTTCTCAGGATCTACTGAAATCCCTTCACCTGATATGATGTGACCCAAATAATGAATCTTTTCCTGAAAAAAAGAACACTTGGATAGTTTTCCATATAACTGACGTTCTCTAAGGCAGGACAATACTAGCCGCAAATGCTCTTCATGTTCTTCTTCATTCTTGGAATAGATGAGAATATCATCTAAAAAGACTTGCACAAATTTATCAAGATACTGACGGAAAACACTGTTCATAAGATTCATGAATACGGCTGGCGCATTTGTTAATCCAAATGGCACCACAGTAAATTCATAGTGCCCAAAACGTGTCCGGAATGCTGTCTTGGAGATATCATTTTCAGAAATCCTTAGCTGATGATACCCTGATCGAAGATCAATTTTTGAAAAGACAGAAGCCCCTTTCATTTGATCGAAAAGATCATCGATCCGCGGCATAGGGTATTGATTCTTTACTGTAGCTCGATTCAAGTCTCGATAGTCTATGCATAATCTTAAGGACCCATCTTTCTTCTTCACAAAAATTACAGGAGCGCCCCAAGGTGAGGTACTGGGCCGGATAAGCCCTATATCGAGTAGTTCCTTTAACTGGATTTGCAATTCCTGAAGTTCTGGAGCTGTCATTCTATAAGGCGTTTTTGAGATCGGTTGGGTACCTGGCTTTAATTCGATAGTGAGATCCAGTTCTCTTACCGGGGGTAATCCAGGCAGTTCCTTTGGAAATACGTCCGGGAACTCGGCTAACACCGGATATTGTTCTAAGGGTGGCCCCTTTTCCTGGCTTACTTCGTGAATTGCATAAGCCTGACAACCCTTTCTTAAACAACGCTTCACCTGCATTGCCGAAATGTAGCGTAAGGAAACTTCCCTCTTGATTCCTTGAATTTGGATTACTTCGCCTTCATCATTTACGCCTAAAATCCTTTTTCCATAACAGTCCACCCAAGCTTGGTGAGCTTCCAGCCAATCCATACCGATGATAAGGTCATACGTCCCTAAGGCTGTGACATAGACTTTTAGTTTAGTCGAACAGACCCCTAGGTCAATTTTGCATTGATCCACACTCAAGCCCACGGTTTGGAGTTCTCCTGAGGCCATTTCCACTTGTTGGAAATCATTTTGTCTACGAGCTGCCAACCCACATTTGTTTAATGCATATGACGAAATGAAACTATCTGTGGCACCAGTATCAAATAAGATTTTGAGTTTTACGCCATTGATAATACCTGAAGATTCCACTACAGTGGATTGATGGGCTGCTTGGTCGTGGTTGACTACTGCGTGAATTCTATGATTACTTCGATTGGCTGATATCGGCTCCTTCCCAGTCCTTTGCAATATATTTGATGAAGCTTCTGGGCAGTTACGCTGGAAATGCGGCCCCCCGCATCCCCAACAATTGAGCTGCGCTGATCCTCTTGAGTCAAGGTGTGAATTTCTAGAGAACGAGCCGCGTCCTCCCATGTTGATTCCTCTCGCACTCCTTCCTCTACCGGTAGTCCCTCGCGATGCCCAAGGTCTGGTGTTGGACGATTCCGCGGCTATAGTGTTTACTGCCATGGGAACTCTTGTCCCCACACTTGGGGTAAACCTGTTACCGTAAGGTGGTCTCGAGCTACCTCCTCTGAAAACGTTCCGGGGAGCCTTCCCTGGAAACCCTGATTGAAAAGGCCCTGCTGGCCCCATATCCTTTTTGATCCCAAGGTGCTCTTCTGCATAACGGCTACATTCGACTGCCTCGGCTACAGATGGTGGTTTCCACATACTTACCAAGGCTCTGATGCGAGGGTTTAACCCAAATATGAAGCGTTCAGCTTGTCGTTCATCAGAGTCTAAGTAGGGAATGTATTTTACCAGCTCCATAAACCTTATTTCGTACTCTTCCACCGTTTTACTTCCCTGAATTAGTGTATGAAAGGCTCTGGCTTGCTGTTGTTGAAAGTATGGAGGTAAATACTTTGCGCGGAACTTTTCCTCAAATAGTTCCCAAGGAACATTATCCGATGTAAGGTGCAGCTGCTTTTCCAGATTTCCCCACCAAATCAAGGCACTTTCCTTTAGTTGAAACACGGCAATTTTTGTTTTTGCTGAAGGTGAATATTCTCTTAACCGGAAGCACCGGTTCATCCCTTCCAACCATGCCTCAGCGCGTTCACCAGCTCGACCTCCCGAAAATTCTGGGAGTCTAATTTTCTGAAGCTCCCTAGAGATGTCTTCTCTCGATCTTCTGGGCTCCAAATTATCTGGTTCCGCTGAACTGGTGGCTACATGCTGAAATTCCTCTTTGTTTTTAGCCTTAGCTGATTCCTTTAGTGTCTCCAATAAGGCTTCCAAAGAGTTCATTATCACAGTCAACTCTGGCGTTGGAGCGTTTGATGTTGACGGTTGCCTTGGTGGTGACGAGGGTGATGGGGATGGCGATGGCGACGGTGGCGGCATTAATGGTGATGATGCTGCCTGGTCACGTCGTCGTCGCTCATACGTCCTTACCATAGTAATGGTCCCTGAACACAAAAATAAAATTTATATATATAAAAAAAAATTGAGGCGGATAACCGAATTTTAACACACGATTTTCTTTGCAACTTCACATTTATAAACGGGTATAGTTTTGCTATTTTTACCCGCTAGGCGGATCTTACTGGTACCGAGGTCAAGGAGGGTGGTCTCGCGACCTCCTTGTCCTAATGCAGGGTATTCTATCCTAGTATGAATAATGCAGAAGTATGGTTATAGACTCCTAACAATTGGGACTATTTCTCTGTCTGGGATGTGATTTGCTTCAGTGGAGGACTCACATGAATAATACTGTAATGATTTCATTTAAAATTCAAAAACACCTAGATTCCTCAACTTGGATATGGTGAACAAGGCAAGGAGCATTAACATTTTAATGAAACAATAATATTCCTTCTCTTACAACATTATTCTTTCAACTATATTTAGCCGTCATTACCTTAAAACATTTTATTTTGAACCGTTGATGCATTCTCGTTAACAAACACTTGTTCGTAATTTATTATCCTTTACTAAACAGATGACTTCAACATGTCTATTTCTTTTATCGAGTGCATATAGCTTTTAAAGTTTCCATACATCTTTGGTGGGTTTAGTGACATTTCTCAACAATTTCATGCTTTAAATGGATGCATTTGAACTAATCTCAATTTGCCAATGTTAATAAAGTTTTTTTTTTTTTTTACTCGGTTTGTTTCCTGAATTTAACCTCAATGTAAGGTATATTCACTTCTTAGAGCAGTTTTCTATGAGTTTGCTTCTTGCAAAGTTAATCCTTTTCACGCAGAATACCCTCCAGCATTCCCCTCTGCCCACTTCAGCGTATGCTAATTTATAGAAAATTTACACATGAACGGTACTAATTCCACAAGGTATGTGTCCATCTTTGGCAAAAATGTTTGAAATAGGGAAAAACATGTTCAATATAGGACGTCTGATTAATCGATTTGAATATAAAGTAATAGCCGCCAGGTGGGTATATGATGTGAATAACAATTAAATAAGATAGTGAGAGTCTATATTTACAAAGGAAAAATAGTGGCAATAGCAATGTTTTACCGGTAACAAGAGAACAGAGACAACAATAAAGCGATGCTATAATGCTTTAAAAGAAAATTGCTGAATTTGAAACAGAATGGTGTGTCAAGAACATTCTATTCAATGTGAAGAAAGCTCAAAAATAATAAAAAAAGAATGAATAATCTAGGGACGTGTAGTGGAAAGTCTCTGAAACAGATGTGTTAAAGAGTAAATAATTAAGATATCAAATTCCCGCATTCTTTCTCAGTTTTTACTTTTGACAATGAACATTGTTCCTCCAATGGTAAAGTCTAGCTTCAGAATCCAAATCTCTCAGGTTGAAACCAACCTAGATCCCAAAAAAATTTACCTTCCAACAATGCAATTTACTACTGACATCCGCAATGCAATGAAAGCCTAGTAAAGTACAAAATTTTACCCGAAAGTCCGCAAATAGAAATATTCACTTTCCTTTGCTCAGTCCCCGCAGGTGGTAGTTAATGGTACCCCAAGGCTTCTTCTCCTTAACACATTTATCATCGTTATCGTTATTTTGATAGGGTGCTAAGCAAGACAGAAATGATACCATTTCTACTGTGTACGGTGGACGATTTTGGCAGATTTTTTTTTTTTTTTTTTGGATTTATATACAACCCTTTCCTTTTTCGGCCCATATCCGATGGAAAAAATGCTACGCACAGATGTTATAGAACCCTTCCACTAGATCTGTAGCCAAATTTTCCTTTAAATGGGCATATTTTTAAAGCCCCGCGGCCATGGATTCTCTCTGTTGAAGGCTTCTTACGGGCCTACTCCGAATCCCTCTCGAATCTTCGCAGTCCAACGAAATCATCGAGACTTGAATCGCGAGTTTAAAATTTGATAAACCCAGTTTGATATAACTGAGTTAATTACTAACCGTCATGTGTGTATCCCACGAAAATGGATTTGTCAACCAATGCCGCACATGCAAAAGCAAAAGAATCCTCTGGACACGCAAACGTAAAACTACGATTTCATCCACGCCGTATTGAAGCTCTCGCTAGAGAGACGAGAGAAAAAAAAGAAAAAACGAACGAATGTGACGGATGGGGAAACATCTCTTCAACGAAAAGAGGCTAATTTAAGTTTATTGAATGCCGACTGTCGACTCGTTTTTTTTTTTTTTTTTTTCGGCTCCCGTTTATCTGAATTAATCCGGTCCCGGTTTTCGTACAGACGGAAGCCAGGTATGGTGGCTATCATCAAACAACAGCCGCCGGGACAACAAAAGGGTACAGAATCGATGCCAGATACGGATTTGTAAGGGCCGTGATGAGAAATTGCAAGAATTTGAGATTTCAAGAGCGTGTTTTACAGGTGTAGGCCAATAAGGTGCCGCAGAGTTTAAAACTAGCTCTGATACCATCTGTAATAAACCTTAACACACAGTAACTAAAATCTGAAATACACACAGTAACTAAAATCTGAAATACAGAAGCCTGAACATTAAATCGATACATACCTTAACTGCTGTTGATCCTGCTTCTGTCTGGTGAATCTGCTGCTGGTGATGCTGTGGTTAATTTGATCAAATTTTCGAGAGGCCAATACCTCCCAACCGGACGGAGCAAACCTAGCTGCTCAATCCAGAAAGCTTCTCCACAGAAGCTCTCTGTCCCCCCGTGCCCAGAGCCTCAGACCACTCAAAGCTCTTCAATGGATAATCCCCTTCTCCCAGTTTCCTCTGGTGGATTTATGCTTCTCCTCCGCTGCTGCCCCTCTCCGGTTTTTCCCCCCTGCATCGGTCCAGAATAGCGATATATATAGGCAGGCTTGGCGGTGGCCACCCTCCTGCTTCCGGCCACCGCTCTTCTCCCTCTTGACACCCTCCGCATGCAATTCAATTCTCTCATATCCTGTCCTGGCAGCGCCGCTCTGCTATAACTTCTCAGCTGGTTGGGCGCGCCATCATTAATGGTTTCAGTGATGGTTCTGGTAGGTTATCGCATACATCTTCATGAATCTATTTATTTAGCTTATAGCATATGGACTTTATATATAATCTGTAAGGTTTCAATTATATACTTTATAATATCTCTATTTATAAAGTTTCATTTACACTTTATAATATTTACATTATATAAGGTTCCATATATATATACTTTATTTATATAAATTTCCATATATATATATACTTTATAACTTTTACATTATATAAGGTTCCATATATATATATACTTTATTTATATAAAGTTCCATATATATATATACTTTATAACTTTTATTTATAAAATTCAATTATATATTTTGTAAATTTAATATATATATATATATAAAGTCTAATTATATATTTTATAAAATTTTAACTTATATATGTTTTAAATTTAAATTGTATTTATAAACTTAACATACTTATAGTTTAAATTTCCTCACAATTGGTTTTATTATAAGTTTAAAACTTTATAAAATGGATTAATTTAGCTGGGTTGTTACAATCATATCGATGTCCTTCATCTTGAACTCAACCGCCATGTTTGCTTTGCACCATACAATGAGCTTCTTTGCACCTGTAAGAAACAAGTCATTTATGTACAATACTAAAACGAGCGTATCAATCCCAGCAAGTACATAATATAAGTTTGGATACATTTATCTTTTGGTGAAGTCCATACAAGGTTTTCCTAAGTTTGCACACATGTTACTCTTTCCCATTTATCTTAAAGCCTTGGGGCTGCTCTATGTACACTTTTTTCTCAATGATTCCATTAAGGAAAGCCATCTTCACATCCATCTTCACATCCGAGAAATGGAACTCATGAGATAACTACCCTAATGGAAATGTACCCAGTGATCGGAGGAAATGTCTCACAGTCTACTCCCTCTTTCTAAGAGAACCCTCTCACCATGAACCTGACCTTGAACCTCTCAGTGCTACTATCTGCAACATGCTAGATCTTGTAGAACAACTTGAACTCACTACTAACTTTTTCTTCGATCTTGGCACAGTGTTCCAACATCATTCCTCATGATGGGAGGTGTACTCCTCCATGGTTTCTCACCATACCTATTGATTTGCTATCTCTTAAAAGTTGGAAGGCTTGGAATTTATGATGTTGTTCGTTAATGTCTTGTAGTCTGGTAACTTCTTTGGAGACCTGCTCTTTCTAAATTTTCTCTCTACTCTTGAGCATCCCTCAACGTTGAGTGAACCATTGAGGTCTCATGATAGAAGTAAAAAGGGTACTGTCTCCTTCTCTTCGCTTTAAGGTCACTATACTACTTTGGATGTCATTGGTGACCTTGGCTCAACCTTTGGAGCTTCCGGCTCATCTTTTTGTCACTAGAATAGGCTCATGAGACTTCTGGATGCAAAGCCTTCCTCAAACTTGACATCCCTGCTCAATGCTATCTTCCTTTGCTCTGGAACATAGACCTTATAGGCCTCTAAAGTCTCATTGTAACCTACCAAGAAACCCTTTTTGCTAGAGGGTTCCAACCTAATCTTCTTTTCTACTTGTACATCAATATAAATTGGATATCCAAAGATATAGAAATGACTCACCTTTGGCTTCATGTTGGCAAATGCCTTCTTTGGTATCTTGTCCTCCAAGATCTTGTGAGGACACCGATATTGGATGTAGAATATTGTGTTGCATGTCTTTTCCTAAAGATCCATCAACAAGTCCTAGTCATGATTTATTGCCTTCGCAACCCCTATGATGGGTCAATTCTTCCACTTTGTAGCCTCATTTTGCTATGGGTTCTATAGAACAATCAACTTCCTCTTGATCCCTATTTCCTTGCAAAAACCCTTGAACTTCTTGGAGGTATACTCATGCCCATTATTTGATCTTGAGACTTTGATATTCTTCCCTATCTAGTTTTCAACTAGAGCTTTGAACTCCTAAAACATGCGAAAGACCTCATTCTTGGGCTTCAGGAAGTATATCCGAGTTTTGCGAGAGAAGTAATAGATGAAGGAAACATAGTACATGCTTTCTAAGATGGGATGCTATTGACATCAATCCACAAACATTTGAATGTACTAGGTCTAGAATATCCTTAGATGTATGATCACTACTTGGGAAAGCAAGCTTGGCATGCTTGCCAAGCATTCGCTATCTGCATACTCCATGTTGCTTAATAGTAAACTTTGGAAGACCTATGACTATCTCCCTCAGAATAACAATGCTCAATGATGTAGGTGCCCTAATCTCTTGTGCCGCAACTCACACAAGTTGTCACTCATATGAACTAGGGCTTGAGCAATTTCACCTTGAAACTTGTAAAGATTACCTTCTGTAACCCCTATTACTTGCGACATATCTGAGCTAGATTCCTTTGGCTTGATAAGGACTTATTGGTTCTTAAAATCAACTTCAAAGCCCTTATCTTCTATAGTTGACATTGAAAGCAAGTTCGTTTTGAGATATAACAAACAAAACCTCGTCAAAATCGAAAGAGTTACTTGACTCCAGTTGGAAGGGAATATTATCAAATCTCACTATTGGGTACTTGGCATCATCACCAATCTCAACTTGTACTTCTGAGTCCTGGTTCATCTATCTAGAAAATGATTGTAACGTTGATGTCATATGAGAAAATGCTCCACTGCCTACACACCACACATTCCTAGGAATTGTGCTAGCAGAAAGGCAAGATACCATCAAGAAATCCTTCTTGAACTTGATGACAAACTCATTCATTTGAGTTTCTGTAGAGGTTGCTACTTGCTTTTGCTGTTGCTTATTTTACCCTTTTTATTTGGACACTGTGATGCATAATGACCGCCTTATCCTCTGCCTTTATTTTTTGAACCAAATAGGGCTAGGTGTTCTCATCGCTACCCTTCTTGCTAGTCGTTGACCCTATTTGAGTCTCCTCTTGGATACAATCATCCCACAACAATTCAGAGTTTGGAAGGTTCTTCATCGCACAAATTTCTTACATGGTCTTATGCATTGTTCGTCTAAAAAATGTCACATTTCATTGTTATGTTCTCTTTTTCTACATAAGTTTGTGATTTGTTTGAATGCATATTGAGGTTGAACTTTACATATGCAATTCTTCATTACATGATTCATTTTTTGTCCTAGGAAAGTTGAATTAATGTCTCTTTTCTTTTACATTTATTTAATAGAGAATTAAATTTTTATGGGTTCAAAAGCTCCTTAGACAACTTTCCTATGAAGAGTTTAAGTCATTTATGATAATTTTGAAGCATATCGCTTAGTTTCTCTAATTGATATTATGACTCTACAATGTGTTATGCAGATTTTTATTTCCTGCCCTAGGTGGTTTACTTTATGGCTATGATATTGGTGCTACATCTGGTGCTGATATTTCGATAGAGGTAGCCATATCTTGGCTTGTCTTTGTTGTTGTTTTTAACTTAGTTGCATATCTTAGATTAAATAGTTAGTATATCTAAATATAATTCGATGTAATTCAAAAGGTTGAATTATCTAGGAGGATTCTTGTTAAAGTTGAGCAAGAAGTGTGGATAAATTTAAGTTAGGGCTCTTTATATATGTCCAGTATATTGTTTTTTTTGAGAACTCTCATATTGATGGATCTTTGGCAAATTATTATTAGATATTGTTGTCAACCCATTAACTAGCTTACAACTTGTGTCATTAGCTTTCTATTGAAGTTAAGCAATCTGTCCTACAACCATAATAAATTTGCAGGTTCTTGTTGATGAAGAGAAGATAGAGGAGCATTTTATAGTTGTTGGGCAAGATTAATGTTATGATTTTCTTAAGGCTTCAAGGGAATGATTTGTCACATTCATTTCGTATAGATAAAAAGAAATATGTAGCCTATCATGGAACTTAAAAGAAGAAAGTTACTATTGAATAGATTCTTAATGTATATGAAATAGAAACTATGGAATTTTTTGGTTACCCAGAAGGTGCTATTAACCAGTTTATTATTTCTGTTACTTATACACAACACATTTCAATCTTCAGCTGAAAGTAATAAATAAAAACATGAACAACACCATTCACCAAATTAAAATTGCAACGAAAATGCGAGAAACCAATTACACAATTAACACAAGTATATTTGGACAAATGTCCCTGGAAAAATCCCAATGTGGGGAAAACTAGTTTCAGTTTGAGGGTTTTATTATTATCTTAAGCTAAAACTGATATTGATAAAATAAAACAACTGCTTACGTCTCACTGGCAAAGCTCTGGAAAAATAATTGATCTCCGCCTCTACTAATGCGCAACGCCTCTAGCAACTTACACTAGCACTTTGGCAATTCACACTGGCTCTCCGACAAACTTGCACTACTCACAGGTGCGGCCTTCTGAAGCTCAATCTGCCTTTCTAGAAACTCGATTTGTCTTCCAAGCAATTCGCATTGCCTCCTATAGAACTTGTGCCTCCTTTGGCAAACTAGCACTTGCTTTAGAAAATTAACTCGACACTCTCTGTTGAAAATAAACTAATAGAGAAACTTCCCTCTGAAACTCAGAAGTTGGAAGTCTTTCAGATGAATAACTCTGAAAAATCTCTTCCTAATCACCACTGTTGAAACTTGAAACCTTGCTGCTGTCTTACTGAAAACTCACCCAACTCAAATGATCTCTATGATCTGATCTTGTGCCCAATATTTCCCATCTATCTTCCTTTATAATCTCTCATTCACAAATGAATGGCCACGATTAGAAGTTAACTTGACCTAATGATAGCTAAGATCAACTTAGAAACTTTCTACTAGAGGTAAATTGATCTTATCTCATCTAATGTCAATTAATTTTTCACTTTTCCTAGTTTAGACTTGGGAAATATTTAAAAGTCACTAATTAACATAGTTAAGATAGTGTCCCTTGGCGAAACTTAGGAAAAATTACATGGGCTTGGAGATAATTAATTCCTCTGTGTTTCTAGACTTAATGACACCTCTTAACGCTAGAACACCTATCCGAGCTACATTATTTAACACTCCTCTTAGTGAAGAAGGTGTTCTCCAGAACACCCAACTTGTCCTTGAAGAAAACAAACTTTCCTTTACCCAAGGCTTTTGTCAGAATGTCTGCAACCTACTAATCTATAGGAACATACTATAGTTGAATTGATCCACGCTGTACACAATCCCTAATGAAATGATATTGTATGTCTATATGTTTCGACCAATCATGGAATACTGGATTCTCAAATAACTTGACGCAACTCTGATTATCACAATGTATGATGGTCAACTCCATCCTCTGACCAAATAGTTCCACTAGCAAATTCTGAAGCCATATGGCCTCACATGTTGCCATGCTTCTTGCCATGTACTCTGCTTCTGCAAAGCTTAATGCAACAGACTTCTGCTTCTTGCTGTACCAAGAGACAACCCCTGATCCAATGCTGAAGCAACACCTTGAAGTGCTTTTCCGGTCCACTGCATTACTTGCTCAGTCTGTATCAGTATAGCCCATCAACTTGACACCATCTCCCTGAGTGTATCTCAACTCATACTCAACTATAGGTATTGCAACACATGCTTTACTGCTGTCTAATGCACTTTCTTTGGTTCCACCATGAACTGACTAAGAGTGTTGATTGCAAAGCAAATGCCCAACCTTGTGTTGACCAGATACATGAGAGAGCCAATAAGCTGTCTATATAAGGTGGGGTCCACTGCCTCCTGCTTCAATGCATCAATCTTCCTCCAATTGGTTATCATAGGTGTAGACATGGGTCTATAGTCCAACATCCTAAATTTCTTCAAGATCTCCAAAGTATATCTCCTTTGACCAAGGAAGATCTCCCCATCTGTCTGCCACACCTCGAGTCCTAGAAAATAGTGCATCAACCCCAAATCCTTCATCTCGAACTTTGTTGCTAAGTCCCTCTTGCAGTCTTCTATGAGCCCTAATGACCTAGTCAGGAATAGATCATTCACATAGAGAACAAGAATGAGTGGTTCACCTCCAACCATAAGATAGTAGAGGTTCAATTTTGCCTCATTCTTCACTAAGTCCATTTGTTGCAAGTAGATGTCGATACGACCATACCATGCCCTAAGAGCTTGCATGAGTTTGTATAACGCTCTCTTCAACCTGCATACATGGGTTTCTCTCCTATGCGTTTCAAAACCCTCCGGCTATTCAATGTACACCTCCTCTTCTATGACTTTGTTCATGAATGCCTTCTTGAAATCCATGATGGATTTGTCATCCCATCTGTGATGCAAATGGGATCACGACCCTAATGGAAGTATACCTGGCTTTTTAAGAGAATCCCTTGGCCATGAACCTGGCTTTGAATTTTCTATGCTGAATTTTTCTATTCTGGACAAGTGTACCCTATTCTTCACAACTAGGTACTAGTAGGAAGTCAAGGTAGGTAGCATAGTCACATCACCTCCATACTTAACACTTTACATCAAATTCCCTTACATTTTCATTTCATGTATTAAAGAAAAATCAATATCCCCTATCTTATGGTTAACTTATCAAATGCCATCAAAAGTGTCAAGAAGAAAAAAGAAAGGAAAAAATTGTAAACCTTAACTAAACCAATGCAAATTTAAAGGCTAGAGAGGTGAGGAGAAAAATAAATAAAGACTAGAAACAAATAAACTACTTCACTATGCGACCCCCCAACTTTCAAAGTCATAAGAGTAGAATCTCTCTCCAAAGCAAAAAAGGGCTTAGAAATAAATAATGAAAAATAAAAAAGAAAAGAAAGAGGAAGTGTGTATCTGACAAAGTATAAAAAGCTCTTTGTCACCAATCTTTTTAGCATGGCTTCTAAGATCCTAGCAGCTTAGCTAGATGGGCACACGTAGGGTAAGGATCCATTGTTACCTTGAACCAAACCCCTATTATTTAGGCCCAACACCCCCTAAACAACCAAGGGAGGGGTCCTTAAATATTCCCCATCAACTCTAGTACGTGTCTAGTGCCTTATGTAGAGTAAATGGGGTGTGGGTGTTTCCAATACGTCTCCTGCCCTGTTGTAAAACAATGCTAAAATATTGCAGATTTCTAACAACATATATTAGTAGCTAAAATAAATCAAATATATGGCGTATGACTTATGGATTTTGGTCTACTAAATTTACCCTAACCAAATACAATATTAAATATCATTTTTGATGCTTCGTTAAGTAGTTATAGCTAAAAACAACTACTTGTCTTATATGGAAGACTGTAAAGTCTACGTAAAAGTACAGGGACAACAACCTATTTTATTTTTATCAGTCAAAACGTTGTGTCAAAACACCTCTTGAAGTCGAATTCGACATGAAGGACTTGGGATTGATGCATTATTTTCTGGGGTTGGAAGTTTGGCAAAAGAATGGGGAGATCTTCCTTGGACAAGGAAGGTATGCTACAGAGATTTTAAAGAGATTCATAATGCAAGATTACCGACCCATGGCTACTCCCATGATCACCAACTGGAAGAAAATAGATGCATCAGAGGATAAAGAAGTAGATCTGACCTTGTACAGACAATTCATTGGGTCGCTTATGTATCTGGTCAACATTAGGCCAGACATTTGTTTTGCTGTCAACACTCTTAGTCAGTTCATGGTGGAACCAAAAAGGGTGCATTGGGCAGCAGCAAGACACATACTTAGGTATGTATGTGGAACAATCGGATATGGGTTGAAGTACTCTAGAGGGGAGGATATCAGCTTGAATGGGTTCACCGATGCAAATTGGGCAGGTAATTCAGTAGACCGAAAAAGTACCTTAGGGTACTGCTTCAGTGTTGGATCAGGGATGATATCTTGGTGCAGCAGGAAGCAGAAATCGGTAGCACTGAGTTTAGTAGAAGCCGAATATATGGCAACCAACACAGCGACGTGCGAAGCCATGTGGCTCAGGAAATTGCTTGTGAGCCTATTCAGAAAAAGGATGGAGGTGACCAAGGTTTACTGCGATAATCAGAGTTGCATCAAACTCTCTGAGAATCCAATATTTCATGATCGGTCAAAACATATAGATATCTGTTGTCACTTCATTAGAGACTATGTTCAGTGTGGGGCAGTACAACTACAATATGTTTCCACAGGAGAATAGGTGGCCGATATACTTACAAAGGCTCTTGGAAGAGCTAAGTTTACTCAGTTTAGAGAATAGTTGGGTATGGTTGAAAATCCGTTTCAGTAGCAGCAACATGTTGCAGTGTAGGGATGGTTGGTAGTGGCAGTGCCAACAACAACACAGATGCAACAATTCAGAGGGAGTTGTAGTACAGATGTAGCATTGGCAGTGGCAGTGTCAAAGGCAGCAGTATAGTTGCAGCAACAACGCAGTAGTTGGTGGACAACATGTCAGATATCAACAACGCAGAGGACAATCCTTCAGAATTAGAGCAGTATGCAGCAGCAGTGTATTGCGAGAGCACATTCCTCGCTAAGAGGGAGTGTTGATTTGGGGTAGCATCAGATGTGCTCTAGGCCTCAAATTTTGCAAGGAGGCTTGAGCACATGTATTCCAAAGAACCCAAAAACGTTTTGGGAAATTCCACCCAGAAGTGATTTTATTAAAATAATTAATATTTTTAATGGGGTTCCTAAGTCTAAACTTAGGAAAATTAAAATATTAATGGGTATTAATCTAAACAGGGGTGAAACTTCTAGAAAAAGCCACGGATCAAGCCAAAACGATATGAGCCTTTGATTATGATTTAATCTAGGCCGTTGGTTGCCCAACATGAAGATATAAGAAGGGGCTTGAGGGTCATTTGGAAAACACACCAGGCAGATACTCAGTTGCCCAAGTAAAATCGATTTTATCATTGGTCGAAGTTCGGCAAGAGAAAATCGATTCAGAGGGAGAGTTGCAGGTGGAGGAGAGACAAAGAGGGCTCAACATCTCTCAGGGAGACAGGGACGAAGACACAGAGCAGTAGAAGGGACAACTCTAGTCAGGTTGACGTTGGGAGAGGCAGTGCTGGCTTGAGTGACGCAGACATTGCGCGCGCCAGTCCAGAGGCTAGAGAAAGTGACACTATAATTTGCTTTGCTTTTAACTCACCTTTCTTGTGCTTGTTCTTGATAGTCGCAGAAGTATTCTCCGAAGGCTCAGGTACTTTCCTTGAATGTAATCTAGAACATCATTGTTATTAGCTATGATCTCCAACCTGACTTTCCATGCAGCAAAATTAGATGAGTCACCCAACTTTTCATTTTCCTTGAAGAAGGAAGACATCTTGACTTGACTAGATTATATCCTTCAACTTTCCAAAGATGATTGCTTTAATGCTTGTCTCCTTTTGGGCTTGTCCTTCACCTTAGCTCTGATACCATGTTAATTTTTCAGATTGTTCTATGCTGTATCAATTACTTTAGCCCAATTCAATACTTCAATTAGAAATCTTTCTAAATACAATTAGTTTTTCCATTCATCAACAGTAATTGAAGATAGAACAATAGATGCAATGACAAAGGAGACAATCAACACATCAACAAGAGACACCAGATTTGGTCAAGGACCAGAGAAAAACCCCACTAGGGGGAAAACCATTTGAAAAATCTTCTTCTATTAGATTGTCATAAAATGTTTAGCAGAGAGTACAATGAGCTTAATACAATATCATCCAATAACCCAATCACATTCAGAAATATGATTCCAGCATCAAGATATATCAGAGACAAATTTTTCTCTCTGCAGTCAATTGCAGTCAGCTGTGGTCACATGGATGAGGAGTTGTGCATGCAACCGAAGGTTTCCAGTCACTCCCTTGAGCCTGTGAAGCCTGCGACTGTGGCCGAATCTACCCTGTGGCAAGCCATGTGTTAATTTTAGGTATGTTGTATGCTTAGAGCAATTTATTTCAATTTTCACAGTTAGCTCAATGTCTTTTCCAGATTAGTAATCACATCAGCATTAAAGTAAATTGCAGATATAATATAAACATAGATGGCAAAAGACAAGCCAAGACAAGAGCACACAAGGTGTGGCGCTAGCTAGGGACAAACCCCAATGTGGGGAAACCCTTGATCAATTCTTCTTATATGTTCTTCAATAGTTCAACAAAGAGAGAGAGAGATAGTACATATACAACAGAAGTCAACACTTTGACTTATCTAGATAAGAGCATAGATAATCTCTAAGAAGATGATACATGAGATCAGTTGAAGACATGTTGCTTCAACTGATTCTCCAAGGTGACTTATTCACCTATCATTGTGCAACATCTCGTCATCATGCTGCACCTCGCCGTGCTACACCGTGCCGCACCCATCATCACAATGCTGGACCTCATGACCATGCTGCACTCATCATACTGCTGCACCTTATGTTGCCACTGCTGTCCCATGTGCCATTGTTGCACCTTGCTACTGTCCAATGAGTTTGCAGCACCATACCTTTGCTGCTGTCCCATTGTAGCCTTTGCTGCCATGTCATAGCTGTTGTCCCAATTGTGCCTATGCTGCCATTTCATAGCTGCTGTCCTATTGTGCCTTTGCTGTCCCATTTGTTGGCATTATGATACAGGTGTTGTCCTTGATGGCAACTCACTCAGATCACAATACAACATGTCAACAACAAAGAATTACAGATTAGACTACAAAGAATGAAGAAAAAGAGGTATACATAGATTCACCTTGACCAAGCTGCGTATACACGCAGGATCACTGAACACAAGTAGCGTATACGTACACACGCACTTTCACAGAAGGAAAAGCACGTATATCTTGGAAAACTAAGTTTTTGGTCCGAGGTATTTGGTCCAAGGTATTGGTCCTAGGTATTGGTCCAAGGTATTGGTCCTAAGTGGTTTTGGTCCATGGTATTGAGAAAGGCCTAAAACTATATAAGGAGGAGAAGATCATTAGGCCAAGTGTGCAAGTATCGAAAATTTGATGAAGTGTGAGATCTAGTATGCAGGTTATTGGCTTATGGTGTTGTGCTTGATCTGAACTAAGGATGAACCTTAGCGGGTGATGAGGGATAAGATCTAATGATGGATCGGGACCTTAAGGCTTGAAATGAATTATCATTATGTGGTTTGATCATGTATAGTCTAGATCTGAATATTGACGCATGTGTTATTCTGTAAATATTATGATCTAGGTACAACTGAAGTTCGGAATAGCTGCAGAATTATGAATTAATATTTGCAGATGTATACGCTGGTTGGCTTTGATAAAAGCGCCTATACACGCTGGTTCGACACATGGAAGTAGCGTATACCTTATAAAGTATGTTTTAGTTGTTTCTGTTTGCTGTTGCAGAGTTCTGGGTTCTTGTTATGCAACTAGCTCACAAAAAGATAGAAAAGATAGATCAATGCCTTAGAATTCAGCCTCTTCGAGGGGGCAACCTCCTTTACATTACATAAATGAACAATTTTTGGATGATACAAATGACAAGACCTCCTTTTTATATATAGGAGTCTAAGGGGTCATAATATAATCAAAGCCGACATAACAATAATAATGTAAGGGCACAATAATAACAATAGTGGGCTTCTATGGGGCACAATAATAACAATATGGGGACTACATGGGTACAACAATATAATAAGGGGGTTGTACTAATAACAATAAGGGGTTACACTAGTAGTATAGGGGCCTAACATGCCCCTCTCCTTCAAAAAGTGTTGTCCTCAACGCTTGAGTAGTTCTTGATGCTTCTGTATAAAATTCTTGTCCTCCCATGTGGAATATTCAGCAGGTAAGTTCTTCCACTTGATGAGATACTTTGAAATTGATCGATTTCGTAGCTGTCGGGTTCTTGTTTTTGTGACTGCTCCAGGTTCCAATTTGATTTTTCCTTCCTCTTCAAGTTCTGGCAATATTGTTTGAATTGGAATATTCTGCAACTTTTGAATGAGTGGCCACACTTCTTTGTCCTTCTTCCATTCATCCCTTGCTTCATTTATCCAATCTGGTTGGATAATAGAAATAGCACAAAACAATGCTTCCACATCCTCATTCTTTCTTGAGAGTGTATCTGCAACAAAAATTTTCTTCCTTTTTTCGTAGATGATGTCAAAGTCATAACCCAACATATTTGTGACCCATTTTTTCTGTTCTTCTAAAGATAATATTTGTTCTAAAAAGTATTTAAGACTATCATGATCCATTTTTACCTTGAAGTGTCTTCCCATTGGGTAAGGTCGCCATTTCTTAAGTGCGTGTAGTATTGCCAACATTTCCTTCTCATAAATGGCTTGCTTGAGATGTCGTCGTAGAAATACCCAATCACCTACATCAAAACTTTTTTCACTGCGATGTTGATCTACCCGTTGTTTCATTCTATTCTGCATCAAAGTGGCATTATCCTTTAAAATTTGGAGAACTTGTTGTTGATGCTCGATGTGATCTTTCACTACTTGAACCTTTTTCTTCTTGATATGTTCTATCTTAAGAGTTTGAGGAGTGGTAATTTCTTCCAATTCTCTACAAGATATGGTCGGATTCATTTCTTGATGCTTGAAGTGATCTTTCACTTCTTGAACATTTTTCTTTTGGATATGTCCTTCTATATTGATAGTTTGAGGAGTGGTAATTCCAGCCAATGCATTACAAGATATGGTTGGATTAATTTCTTCTTTCTCGATAAGATCTTTCACTTTTTGAACCTTTTTATTCTTGATATATCCTTCTATCTTAAGAGTTTGAGGAGTAGTAATTCTGGCCAATGCATTACAAGATATGGTTAGATTCATTTCTTCTTTCTCGATGTGATCTTTCACTTCTTGATATGTCCTTCTATCTTGAGAGTTTGAGTGGTAATTCTTGCCAATGCTTTACAAGATATGGTCGGATTCATTTCTTCTTTCTCGGGGGTTGGGTCCTAGCGTATATCCTCTTCTTTTGATGTTTCCTGATCCTTTTCTTCCTCCTCTTCATACTCTATGTAAAATAATTTATTCTTAGCACACTTATGACCTTTAGTGCATTTTCTATCACAATTGTAACAAAGCCCTTTTATTCTTTTTTCTTCGAATTATTGTGGTGTAAGCCTTGTAGGTTGTGGAAGGCTAGGAGAAGAAACACTTCCATAATTATAGTCATGAGTGGTGGGATTCCTTGTTTCCATAATTTCGCTTTCAATTTTTCTTGCCAACTCGAATGCCTCGAATCAGGTTCCAAAAAATGAACCTCATGTTGAACGTTATCCTTTAAAGTCCCTATGAAGACATCAATCCTTTGCTTCTCTGGAATATAATTTACCCTTCTATTCAATTTTTGAAAGTTCTCAATGTGATCTTCCATTGAACCCTTTTGTTTGAGATTTATCAATTGGCTAAAGAAGGATTTTCTCTTTGTATCCTCATAATGTGCTATCATTTCCTCCGTGAAAATTGACCACGTGACAAGTGGTTTACGAGAACAAAGCCCTTTATACCATAAAAATTGATTCGGTTCTAAATAATTAGATGCAATACATACCTTTTGTAACAGTGGTACACCATGTAGATCAAAATATTTCTCCATCTGTAGTATCCAATTTACCGGATCCTTGCCATCAAACTTCCTCATCTCGCTTTTTCTTGATTTTAGGAGCTCGATCTTGAAATGACTATAACTTTGTAATTTCGGATCTTCTAGTTCTGAAATCGCGACCTGCAGTAGCCCTCTGTGTCCTCTTTCCAATGCCACCAATCTGATCCAAATTGGATTCTCCAAGGAAGAGTTATGCTAAATATCCCACGGTGACCTGATTACAGACTAGTTCAGTAGATCAAATTTGTACGACGTGCCACGTGTCACTGTTTCGACCTTTGGATCTGAAAAACGTACACAAAAAACTACAGTCCGTCCTCTTTCTATAACTTCTGACGAAATTTCAATCTGATGCTCAAAGAGAAAGTTATGATGAGTTTCCCCAGGTCACCTGTTTGGAATGTAATTCAGGAGTTTGCAAAAAAACCAACTTCCTCAGATCATATCTCCACAAATATTGCGCGAAAAGCTCTGAAATTCGGACCTACGGTTCAGAACGATTTCGGCCCAAATGGGTTTTTTTTAGCATCTGAAACGTCACAGTAAAAAAGTTATAGTGCAAATGCTACGATGACCTGTTTGGAGCAGCGAAACCCTAGAATTTAAAGCTCTGATACCAAATGTTATGAAACTAGCTCACAAAAAGATAGAAAAGATAGATCAACGCCTTAGAATTCAGCTTCTTCGAGGGGCAACCTCCTTTACATTACATAAATGAACAATTCTTGGATGATACAAATGACAAGATCTCCTTTCTATATATAGGAGTTTAAGGGGTCATAATATAATCAGAGCCGACATAACAATAATAATGTAAGGACACAATAATAACAATAGTGGGCGTCTATGGGGCACAATAATAACAATATGGGGACTACATGGGTACAACAATATAATAAGGGGGTTGTACTAATAACAATAAGGGGTTACACTAATAGTATAGGGGCCTAACAGTTCTGGTGACTGTATTCTGGTGATAATGTTCTGAATGATCAGATTGATTGTGATTTGACGATGGGTTGTCAAAGTGATTGATTGATTTAGTTGTGGGTGATTCAGAAAGTGATGATTGAGTTTCAGTGATTGGTTGATGCAGATGTATTTGATGATTGAATTGCAGTTATGATGTTGTTGATGGATCCAGTCTGAAAATTTATGAAACATAGTCCTTGGAGGAAGAAAGAAGGTTGTAGCCTTCTGTAGGTCGCCGCCTACGTACTAGTAAACATATCGGCTAGTACAAGAGTTAAGGGGTTGTAGCTCCCTTCCAGTAGACGCTGGAGAACGAGAGAAGGTTGTAACTTTCTGCAGGTAGAAGCCTGCGTACTGGTATGAGTCTGCACCAGTACAAGATTGTAAACAGATTTTCTTATTATTAAAAGAAGACAGAGACGACAACAGTAGGTGGTTTTTACCCACATTGGGTTTCCACCTTATATCTTGGTGTTCATGTGTGTTTCTTATGTGTGATGCTTTATTCTGCTTTTACTGCACTGTCTAATAAATCTCTGATATACTGGTTAAAGTTCAATGCATGATAAATTGGCTAAATCAAAAGTTCTCTGCATATACGCTGGTTGCTTTAAGTACAGTCGCGTGTACACGCTAGTTCACTTAGCTGAAGTAGCGTATACAAATATGTTTGGGAAATAAAATTATTGATCTGATAATACTGATTCACCCCCCCTCTCAGTATTATTTCTAACAATTGGTATCAGAGCAGGTCCTTCAGAAGAAGCTTGATTGCTTGAAGGGAGATCCATCATCATGAGTAATCAAGAAAGCGTGGGATCCATCAAACTGCCAATCTTTGATGGTAACAACTTTGTTTATTGGAAAATAAGAACCACAACCTATTCACAATCACTTGGAACGGATGTCTGGGAAATTGTGGAAGGAGGATATATATTTCCAACAGCAGTTCGTACAGATACGACATGTAAAAAGCAATATGAAACCAATGCCAGGGCTGTCAATACTTTATTGGGAAGTCTATCACAATCAGAGTCTGTCAAAGTCATGTAGCTCAAATCAGCCAAAGAAATATGGGACAAAATTGTTCTAAGCTACAAAGGAGACTCTCAGGTAAAATGTGCTAAACTTCAAACTCTCAGAATTCAGTATGAAACTCTTAAGATGCACAGTGATGGAAGTATAGCTAGTTACTTCTTACGTGTAGATGAGGTTGTCAATTGTATGAAGAACTTAGGTGAAGATATAAATGAAGTTACCTTAGTTGAGAAAGTTTTAAGATCCTTGTTTGCTAAATTTGAATCAAAAGTGTCTGCCATAGAAGAAAAACAGGATCTGCAGACTATCACTATGACACAGCTTCACAGAATCTTAACTGCCTTTGAGATGAGAAAAGGAGGTCCATCAGATATGAGAGAAGCCGCATTTAAAGCTTCAGCAAAAGGAAAGGAAGAACTCAATGAATCAGGACATATTTCAGAAGAAGAAGATGAAGTAAACTTTGTCAAGAAGCTTCAACAGGGTTCTGGAAGATTTAGAGGTAAATTACCCTTCAAATGCTTTGCCTGTGGTAGAGTCGGTCATTATGCTGCCAAATGTCCTCATAAAGATAAATATGAAAAAGGGAAGGAATATGCAAAATGGAATAGAAAACAAGTTGTAAATAAAAAGAGTTACTATACTCATGAAGATAGCGATGGTTTATCAAATAGTGATGAAGATGAAAATAGTAATGACTATAGACTTCTAATGGCTTATGACGATGATAATTTTTGGGATGCTTTAGAAGAAGATGACCTTCATGAAGAAATCTCTAAACTCAAAATCTGTTTAGAAGAAAAGAATATGATTATAGATACCTTGACATACCAACTTGCTGAAAAAGAAAAACATAATGAAAAACTAGAATGTGAAATTGTGGGTCTAAGAAAGGATCTTGAGAAAACGAAATCTCTCAATCTTAGATTTGCTAAAGGATTAGAAACCTTAAATGAAATTATCAAAGTGCAGCGTTCTCCTCTAATAAAGACAGGTCTTGGATATACTGAAGAAGCATCTCAATCACAAAAGCCGTCAACCTCCACTAAAAGCTATCTTGATGCAGCAAAGAACAGTGAATAGTATGACAATCGTCAACAAAGGCATAAAGCAGATCACCAGGTAAATCAGACTCAATTTGCTTCAAGGATGAACAACCAACCTCAGGTAAATCATACTCAGTTTACTCCAAAGATGAATATCAATAGAAACTACAATCACTAGGTCAATAGATTCGATAGTCGCAGGAACTTCTTTAATGGACAATGTTTCTCATGTCATAATTTTGGACACAAAGCTGCTCAATGTGTTGCTTACAAAACCATCATGACTAGAGAAGCACAAAATCAAAGGAATGTGACAGGGATCAAGAAAAGTTCCTATAATAACTTTTCTCTTCTTGAAAATGAAATAGAATTCTTAATCTGTAACAACTTTGGCCATGCAGAATCTGAATGCAAGAGCAAATTTCGGCAAACATCTCAAAAGGAGCAAACTCCATTAAATCCCAAGATATGGAGAAGGAAAGAACTTCAAACAGAAAGATGTGGTATAGCCTTGTATGCAGAAGAACAAGAAAATCAGTGGTACTTCGACAGTGGATGCTCAAAACACATGACAGGTGACAAATAAAAACTTCACTCATATAATGCCTTAGAAAAGGAAAGGAATGTCTCATTTGGAAATGACAATTTTGCTATCATAACAGGTAAAGTCTCTGTTTTCTTGAAAGAAAAGGTTAAAGCTGGGAATGTTATGTATGTAGACGGTCTAAAGCATAACCTGTTGAGTGTCAGTCAAATGTGTGATCAAGGAAATGAAGTGGTGTTTCGATCAAACGGATGTGTTGTTCATGAGCTTGATACAAGAGAAACCGTGATCAAAGGTACAAGAACTCGAAACAACTTATACATAACAGTGCTATCTAAGCAAAAATGATGAAAATTGGTGTGTGGCATAGAAGATTGGGACATCTAAGCTTTTCTCAAATAAGAAAAGCATGCAGATTCAAGGCTGTTCGCGATCTTCTAGATATCAGCATCCCTGAAAATACAATATGCAAACCATGTCAATTCGGTAAGCAAACCGGAGCTCACTTCATTGAAAAAGAAGGGTCAGCTAGTAAGCCTCTTGAACTTGTCCATACTGATTTATGTGGACCATCAAGGAAAAAGTCACCTCGTGGAGAAGAATACTTTATTTTGTTCGTTGATGATTTTTCTAGAATGTGTTGGATAGGTCTTCTAAAGCATAAAGATGAAGCATTTGAAAAGTTCAAAGCCTTCAAAGATTTGGTTGAAAATGAATCAAATCGCAAAATCAAATGCCTCAGATCTTATTGAGAAGGGGAATTTACCTCGGATGAATTCTTTGACTTTTGTGAACAACATGGAATAAAAAGACAGTTCTCCACCGCAAGGACTCCTCAGCAAAATGGAGTGGTAGAAAGAATGAACAGAACTGTTCAACAAATGGCTCAAGCTATGCTAGATGAATCTGGAACTCTTGCAACCTTTTGGGGTGAAGCTGCATTCGCCGCCTTAACTATTCTCAACCAAGCAAATGTTCGTGGTAAACAGCACTCAAACTCCAAATGAACTTTGGTATGTTAAGACTCCTACTGTAAAATACTTTAAAGTTTTTGGAAGCAAATGCTATATCAAAAGGACTGATGAAAAACTTGGTAAATTTGAGCCCAGAGCAGATGAAGGTATTCTTCTTGGTTACTCTTCCCGAAGTAAAGGATATAAATGTTTTAATAAAAGACTCGGGAAAACTGTTGAAAGTATTGATGTTGTAGTTGATGAAGCATGCAAAAATCCAAAACAGATAAAAACCGAAGATTATGACAATGAAGAAGATGGGGATTATTTTCCAACATCAAATCACAATGATTCTAAAGAAGAAACCAATGAAGCAGCAGAAGAAGAGATAACGGTAGAAGAAAAGACTCCGTCCAGGTATGTTCAGAAAAATCATTCAGAAACTCAAATTTTAGGGGATAAAGAGGCAGGTATACAGTCAAGAAGAACTATTACGGAAACTTCAAGCTATCTAGCATTACTATCCTCCATCGAACCTCAAAATGTAAATGAAGCATGCAAAGATGAATGTTGGGTCAAGGCCATGAATGAAGAACTTGAGCAAATTGAAAAGAATAATACTTGGGAATTAGTTCCTAGACCTCATGATAAAAATATTATAGGAACTAAATGGATATTCAAAAACAAGCTGAATGAAAATGGAGAAGTTATTAGAAACAAGGCCAGACTTGTTTGTAAAGGGTATGCTCAAAAATAAGGTATAGATTTTGAAGAAACTTTTGCACCTGTTGCTAGACTTGAAGCCATAAGGATGTTTCTTGCTCTTTCTAGCTTTCAGAAATTCAAAGTATACCAAATGGATGTAAAATCTGCCTTCCTTAATGGAGATTTAGAAGAAGAAGTCTATATTGAACAACCAGAAGGATTCATTCTTGGAAATGATGCAAAACTTGTATGCAGACTAAAAAAGGCTCTCTATGGTCTAAAACAGGCTCCAAGGGCCTGGTATTATCGCCTTGACAAATATCTACACCAACAGGGTTTTTCAAAAGGGTCAGCAGATAGCAATCTATATACAAATATTGACACTGATAAATTGCTAATAATTGTTGTTTATGTTGATGATATCATTTTTGGTAGCAATGAAGAATCCATGAGTCAGAATTTTGCTTCAGTAATGCAGCAAGAATTTGAAATGTCCTTGCTTGGTGAACTTACCTATTTTCTTGGTCTACAAGTTCAACAAAATAAAGATGGTATTTTTCTTTCACAAACCAAATATCTCAAACAGATCTTGAAAAGGTACGGCATGGAAGATTCTAAACCTGTATGTACCCCAATGGTAATAGGATGCAGTCTCAGCTCAAATGATGAATCAGCAGTAGTACATCAACCAACTTACAGATCCATGATTGGCAATCTACTTTATCTAACAGGTACCCGACCTGACATCATGCATGCAGTAGGAATAGTTGGAAGATTCCAAGCAAATCCAAAGGAATCACACCTTCAAGCAGTCAAAAGAATTTTCAAATATCTTCAAGGAACACAGAACTTTGGTTTATGGTATCCTAGAGATACAAATCTTACTCTTCATGCATATACAGATGCAGATTGGGCAGGAAGTGTTGATGACAGAAAAAGCACTAGTGGTGGTGCATTCTATATGGGTTCTAGGTTAGTGTCTTGGTTCAGCAAGAAACAAAGTTCAATTGCGTTATCTACAGCTAAAGTAGAATATGTGGCTGCTGCATCTTGCTGCACACAACTACTTTGGATGATGCAAACATTGCAAGACATTCAGATCACATGTACTCCACCCATCTCCATTCTATGTGATAATACAAGTGCCATCAATATTTCAAAGAATCTAGTCATGCACTCCAAGACCAAGCACATACCCATCAAATACCATTTTCTACGTGAACAAGTGCTTGAACAAAAGGTCAAATTGGAATATGTTCCCTCCAAAGAACAGGGAACATATTCCCTGTTCTTTGGAGGGAATATCTCCAACAAAAGGTGGGAGTAGTTGCTGCATCATCCTGCTGTTAAATCAATTTTTTCAGAGAAAGGTTATTATACGCGTGTTTCATGAAGTATAGTTGCATACACATGCGGGTTTCTGTGGGTCAAGGAGCATATATGTTTTTCAGACAAGAAAAACAGTGGGGCAGGCTCTGATATGGGTGCTCTAACTGATATTGATGATTAATATGCTCTGTTCATTAATTTTATCTGACTGACAAAGATGCCTTGATCATTGACCTGTTAACAATGCACAGGTAGCACCGGTTCAGGGGGAGCATTAGCCTTCACGTACATCCAACATTGTTGGCATTATGATTGCTAAGTCCAGCTATGGTTTCAGATATTTATACCATTTGTTTAAAATTCTAGGGTGTGATATGTCTTCTCATACATTTGAATGAGTCCTCTTGGACAAATGATGTAATTTATATCCCCACTTTACATGGGATGGATGATGTAATATTTCTTGTTTTTGTCATGTATAAACAATTGGTATATCCCCACTTGGTTGGGTGGATGAGTCAAATTTGGTATATCCCCACTTGGTTGGGAGATGGATGTATGTATGAGTCATTGGTGATAGGAAGGTCATCCTCACATAGTTGAGTTATAGAGTCATGTTATTCTTTTAGAAAATCTTTTTGTAGACTTTGCTTGTGCTTAGGGGGAGCATGGACGGTTTCAGTACATCTCAGCATGTACAAAAGGGGAGCTCAATCAGAGAATTCAACATGTACTCAGGGGGAGCATGACCAGCATAATGTATGTCAAAGGGAGAAATTATCTTGGTTCACCCTTTGCCCTTGATGTCAAAGGGGGAGAGTTACTTGGTGTTGTTGTTGCCATCAAGTCCAAAGGCGGAGATTGTTGGCATTATGATACAGGTGTTTTCCTTGATGGCAACTCACTCAGATCACAGTACAACATGTCAACAACAAAGAATTACAGATCAGACTACAAAGAATGAAGAAAGAGACGTATACGCAGGTTCACCTTGACCAAGCTGCGTATACACGCAGGATCACTGAACACAAGTAGCGTATATGTACACACGCATTTGCACAGAAGGAAAAGCGCGTATATTTTGGAAAACCAAGTTTTTACTCCGAAGTATTTGGTCCAAAGTATTTTGATTCAAGGTATTGGTCCAAGGTATTTGGTCCAAGGTATTGGTCCCAAGTGGTTTTGGTCCATGGTATTGAGAAAGGCCTAAAATTATATAAGGAGGAGAAGATCATTAGGCCAAGTGTGCAAGTATTGAATATCTGATGAAGTGTGAGATCTAGTATGCAGGTTATTGGCTTATGGTGCTGTGCTTGATCTGAACCAAGGATGAACCTTAGCGGTTGATGAGGGATAAGATCTAATGATGGATCGGGATCTTAAGGCTTGAAATGAATTATCATTATGTGGTTTGATCATGTATAGTCTAGATCTGAATACTGACGCATGTGTTATTCTGTAAATATTATGATCTGGGTATAACTAAAGTCCGGAATAGCTGCAAAATTATGAATTAATATTTGCAGATGTATACGCTAGTTGGCTTTGATAAAAGCGCGTATACACGTTGGCAGTGTTGTGAAAATCGCGATTTTTTCCTTCTGCTGATCAAATCATGATTTTTATACGAAAAAATCGCCGGTATTTTTTTGCCGATTTTTATTGAAAAAATCGCGATAAAAACGAAAAAATCGCAATAAAAACTTAAAAAATTGCCGGGGGTCACGACAACATAGTTTTATAGCGTTTTTTTGGGTTTTTTCATGCAATTTTTTTTGAAAGAAACAAATAATTTCTGAGTGGGGCAGCTTAATGATCAAGTCTAGGCCCTAGTATGGATATGCTATTCATGGTAATGTTAAATTCTTAAAGTAAAAGTGGCATTCTCCTTAATCTTCATTTTCATCCTTTTACTTAAATTTTTAACATTACCATGAAATGACTCAGGATGTTTGAGAGTGGTTCCAACCTCATTGGATTTCATATGGAGAAAGTAGAATTTTAGATTTCATTTAAAATCCAGCAGACTTATCAGTTTTTCAGGATTTCAGGATTGGGAGATTGTAATGTTTCCAGGTGACACCACCTGCCTAGGCTACCCCTGCCACCAGTAGAGGACGTGGTCTACCTCCTATAGCTCCTACTTCTAATTCTTCATCTTCTAGAGCACATCAGACTCCACTGCCATCTCCACCAGTAGAGGACGTGGTCTACCTCCTATAGCTCCTACTTCTAGTTCTTCAGCTTCTAGAGCACATCAAACTCCACTGCCATCTCCACCAGCAGGGGCACCAGCATCTACATCTAGAGGGAAAGGGAAAGCTGTGGCATTTTCTCGCAAGAGGGGCAGAGGAAATCAATAGGATTAGACTTTCATTTTATTGTATATGACATTATGATATGATGAGATACATTATCATATTTTTTGTTGATATTTTGAGGCTGAGTTGGGACTCGGGAGTCAGGACTTACTATTCAGGACATGATTCAATGTTATGTGTGATTTTAGCGCTAGAAATGATATTAAACATCTTATATATTAGCTTTTTTATCATATTTATGTGTCAATGGATTTATTTTATGTTGTAGATGGTTTAGATATTAAAAAAATTGAAAAAAAATGAAAAATAATGAATATTTTTGTACCAAACGATTTTTTCCAATTTTTTCCCTATTTTCCGATTTTTTCCGATTTGTTCCCTGCGCCGATTTAATCCCGATCGCGATTTTCACAACATTGCATGCTGGTTCGACACATGGAAGTAGCGTATACCTTATAAAGTATGTTTCAGTTGTTTCTGTTTGTTGTTGCAGAGTTTTGGGTTCTGGTTTGGGTTTTGGTGACTGTATTCTGGTGATAGTATTCTGAATGATCAGATTGATTGTGATTTGACGATGGGTTGTCAAAGTGATTGATTGATTCAGTTGTGGTTGATTCAAAAAGTGATGATTGAGTTTCAGTGATTGGTTGATGCAGATGTATTTGATGATTGAATTGCAGTTATGATGTTGTTGATGGATCCAGTCTGAAAATTTATGAAACGTGGTCCTTGGAGGAAGAAAGAAGGTCGTAGCCTTCTGTAGGTCGCCGCCTACGTACTAGTAAACATATCGGCTAGTACAAGAGTTAGGGGGTTGTAGCTCCCTTCCAATAGAAGCTGGAGAACGAGAGAAGGTTGTAACCTTCTGCAGGTAGAAGCCTGCGTATTGGTATGAGTCTGCACCAGTACAAGATTGTAAATAGATTTTCTTATTATTAAAAAAAGACAGAGACGACATCAACAAGGGGTTTTTACCCACATTAGGTTTCCACCTTATATCTTGGTGTTCATGTGTGTTGCTTATGTGTGATGTTTTATTCTGCTTTTACTGCACTGTCGAATAAATCTCTGATATACTGGTTAAAGTTCAATGCATGATAAATTGGCTAAATCAAAAGTTTTTTTCATATACGCTGGTTGCTTTAAGTACAGTCGCATGTACACGCTAGTTCACTTAGCTGAAGTAGCGTATACAAATATGTTTAGGAAATAAAATTATTGATCTGATAATACTGATTCACCCCCCCTCTCAATATTATTTCCAACACCATTTACTATGCAGCTGTCCCTTGCAGCTCCATGCTTGCCTCTGCTGCCTAGTTGTATTGCTGTAGCTGTTGTCCCTAACAATCATGCTATCCCAATTGTGCCATTATTGCACTATGCCATTGCCATACCTCAATAGCCTTGCCATACCTTGCTGTTGTCCCAATAGCCTTGCCATACCTTCTGCTGCATGCTACTGCTGATCTCTGCCTAGGGTTCTGTGCATGTACTAGTCTGGTTAGGGCACACCAACAAGCTTACACCGGTGCCCTAATCTTCTCCAAACAGGCCGCTTACTTCAGCTGAAGGATCCAAGGTATCCAAGGTGATGTTATAGGACTTGGGCACCTCCACAAAGCTCCCTACAACAATCAACTCAGACTTGAAGCAATCTTCCCACTCCAGCACTGTAAATAATCCTAACATATTGGGAGAATACCCCTGTTTTGCCTCGCTGTCCTTAGAGATGACTGCGGCCTGGTTAGGAGGGCCTTTCTAGGCCTCTTAGCCATCTAAACTTCACCTCCCAACTGCTGCTATAGCAGTCCCTCACTGCGGCCCTATAAACAGAGATATACACCCCAAAACCATGCACAAAACAATCATTAAACTCACCTATAGTCTGCGGCCTGATTTGCAAGGTAAGACTGCTCCAACGTGTCACAAAACAACCCTCAAGCCATCCTTCTTGCCTCTTGCAATGTGGCTAAGAGTTGCGGCTCTTCTTCTCTAAAATCCGCACCCAAAACAGTGAGAATATCTCCACAAACTCGGCTACCTTCTAGACTGCGTAGATACCAACGTATAGGTTAGGGCTGTCCTCCTTGTAGCGTTAGGGCTTCTCACTTGACTGCGTAGATACCAGCGTATAGGTTAGGGCTGTCCTCCTTGTAGCGTTAGGGCTTCTCACTTGACTGCGTCCTCTTGGTTAGGGCAAACTGTGGCTAGGGCATCCTCCTCCTAGATCTCTCTTCCACTAAGACCCAAAGCGAGTGGAGAGAAATCAAGAGAGAGGTGTGTGTCCAAATGACTATCAAGTCACCTCTTTTTATACTAAATCATGGAGCACATGTGTGGGTTATTTGGTTGTTGGCTGACCTTGACGAATTGTCTTATAACACAATTAAATTCATAACTCCATGAATACTTATCAGAATCAGTTGATCTTTAGATCAATCCTACACCTCTCGATGAGAGGGATCCAAGAAAAACATCAGCTGCCATAAATAAGATGACCCACATGTAGTTTGGCCCTAGTTTCCAATTTTAACACTCCCTCTCAACTAGGGAGAACTCCATCCGCTGATGCATCTATCTGACTGTACTATCTCTGCTCTGCTGAACCATGAAGAAGAAGAATTGATCGAGAATGTCTCATACCATTCTCTACTGACCCTAAGTCAGTTCCATATGAAGAGAGTGTGTCATACCACTCTTATTGATCTCAGATCAGTTCCAAAAGAGAGTGAGTTATGTCATTGTTACTGACCCGTAGTCAGTTCCATTTGATCCCAGATCAATGTGAAAAGAGAGTGTCTCAAACCACTCATATTGATCCCAGATTAGTTTCATTGATCCCAGATTAATGGAGGTCATCCTAGCATAGGGAGTATGGTAGATACAACGATGCGTCCATCGATTGTACTACTATGGCCCCTAACCCCATTTCCCTTCTCATTGGCTAGATGAAAGGTACTTCCCATGAGTCTCGGACTGCATGGGTAGGATGCCTTGACAGGAGAACGACTCATCCTGTCCCTAAGTTGCCACAGGGTATCATAGGGGAACGCTGAGCCATTCACCCTGTACACAGTGCACCATTAGGGGAGGGTGAGTCGCCCTATGGTCACTTGTTGATCCAAGAAGTACCCCAAGCCCCTTGGAGCTCCCAGATCTCAATGCATGCATCATGCGGGACCCTCATAAGAGGGTCTCGCAACGACTCCAAGTCATTCGGGAAAGTCACAAATTTGACCTTTCCCCAGGGCTTCAACAGAATGTGTGCGACCTGTACATCAGTCTCAATGTGATGGAGCCTCCTCGCTCATCGATGTACCATATCCTAGATAAGGTAGTATCTGTGTCTATATGTTGGAGCAATCATAGAATAAGGGATTCCTCAATAATCGAATCCCCCCCTGGTTGACAAAGAAGATCACGGTGGTATCCATCATGTGTACAAACAGCTCACTGAAGAGCTCCCGCAACTAGGAAACTTCACTCGAGGTCATACTCGTAGCTATGTTTTTAGTCTCAGCGGTGCTCAAAGCAACCGTCTTTTGCTTCCTGCTCATCCAGGATATCAAGCAGAACCCAAAGAGAATCAACACTCAGAAGTGCTCTTGAGATCCTCCACATTGCTTGCCTAGTCAACATTCGAACAATCATGCAACTTCATATTTCCGACAGTGTATTTCAATCCATGAGAGATTGTGCCCCGAAGATATCTTAGAAGATTCTTGGCACCAATCCAGTGAGGCTCAACCATATATGAGCTCATCATACTAACTGCAAATCATATGTCTGGACGGAAGTTCACCAAGAACATAAACGCGAATGAGTTTATGAAACTCAGAGGCATTTCCCAAATCTGGTCTGGCATCACTACCATATAACTTCTGAAAGTTAAGATCCTCGAGGTAGTCACGTGCTTGTAGTTTACCATTCCACATCCAGAATCCAACTCCCTCTTGCTTCTGCAAATGAGAGGGTCTGCACCAGTTAGAAATAGGTTGTCCTCAGAAGGTGCCGGTATGAGAGGTCTATCATCCACAACCTTTGAGCAATGTTTTGGATCGGCTTCACTCCTAGTGAATCTCAACGTCATCATACAATTGTCAATCCTCTCATAATAAGCCCAGGGTGTTTTGCTTCAAGCCATAGAGGGCTTTATTCCACCTACACACATGAGATTCCCTATAATGAATCTCAAACCCCTCGGGTTGTTCCAAACTTGTGGACTTGCTACATGAGGGGAATGGTCCCTTTGTAAGATTTTCCTTCAGTACATCTTAGACATGTACCTTCATGCTCTTTTTGAATTCAAGCATCCCTGTCACCATCTGACTCACATTCACCATCTGACTCACATCGGGTAATGCCCCATAAAGTAGACCTCCGGTGCTATAGATGAGATGTGTCAACTGACATGGTCCCCAATGGACGATCCCGCAACTTGATACAAATTGCCAATCTTGAACCCATGAGTAAAAGCATATTTGAAAATTCTATTTTCAAACACGTACCTTTCCATCGATGAATGCCACCCTGTAACCTTTGACTTCCATTGCCGAAATGGACACCAGGTTCTTCTTGCGATTAGGTACATAAAAGACATTTTGTAAATGAATCGAGTTACCCTCATTCAATTGAGGGGTAATATTCCCTACACCCTTTTCAGGATAGGTGGCATTGACTCCAGGTATAATCCCATGATTGTTTCCATCTCTACCAAATTAGAGAGAGCACCCTTCTATCTGATGAAGTGCCTTGAAGCACTACAGTCAATAAGCCAGATTCCCAAAGAGTTTGAAGGAGAGTGCCAATACAAGATAACACTTCTTTATCTTATCAGAAACAACATTTGATTCTTCACACCTGGGGTTCCTTGCTTTCTTGAAGGGTCGACCATTTCCTTGATGACCTGCATTACCTTTCATTCCTCTGATCATTGAAGATGTCCCTGGAATGATTGTCATCTTCATCAAGTGATGTGTCCCTACCATTCGGACACTCCTCAACATAATGGCCGAACTTATTACAGACAAGGCATCTTCCTTTCCTTAGATTTGGACTTCCCATTGAAGTGATCTTTAGGTAGGCCATCAGAAGCTTCCGCTGTGCCATTTTGATAATATTCTCTGCTTCGACTTCACCCTTGGTGAATTTGAAGAGGGATGAGGAATCCACTGATCCTAGTGTCCTTTCCCAACTGTCTTCGATGACTGCTCTTTCACTCTTCCTTGGGCTTTGTCTTCACCTCAGCTCTGATTCCATGTTAATTTTAGGTATGTTCTATGCTTAGAGCAATTGATTTCAATTTTCACAGTTAGCTCAATGTCTTTCCAGATTAGTAATCACATTAGCATTAAAGTAAATTGCAGATTGAACATAAACATAGTTTGTAGAAGACAAGCCAAGACAAGAGGACACAAGGTGTGGCGCTAGCTAGGGACAAACCCCAATGTGGGGAAACCCTTGATCAATTCTTCTTATATGTTCTTCAAGAGTGCAACAGAGAGAGAGAGATAGTACATATACAACATAAGTCAAAGTGTTAACTTATCTAGATAAGAGCATAGATCATCTCTAAGAAGATGATACATGAGATCAGTTGAAGACATGTTTGCTTCAACTGATTCTCCAAGGTGACTCCTTCACCTATCATTGTGCTTCATCTCGTCAACACGCAACACCTCACTGTGCTGCACCCATCATCACAATGCTGGACCTCATGACCATGCTGCACTCATCATACTACTGCACCTTATGCTACCACTATTGTCCCATGTGCCATTGTTGCACATTGCTACTGTCCAATGAATTTGTAGCACCATGCCTTTGTTGCTGTCCCATTGTAGCCTTTGCTGCCATGTCATCGCTGCTGTTCCAATTATGCCTATGCTGCCATGTCATAGCTGCTGTCCTATTGTGCCTTTGCTATCCCATTTACTATGCAGCTGCCCCTTGTAGCTCCATGCTTGCCACTGCTGCCTAGTTGTATTGCTGTAGCTGCTGTCCCTAATAGTCATGCTATCCCAATTGTGCTATTATTGCACTATGCCATTGCCATACCTCAATAGCCTTGCCATACCTTGCTGCTATCATAATAGCCTTGCCATACCTCCTGTTGCATTCTACTGCTAATCTCTGCCTAGGGTTCTGTGCATGTACCAGTCTGGTTAGGGCACACCAACAAGCTTACACCGGTGCCCTAATCTTCTCCAAACAGGCCGCTTACTTCAGTTGAAGGATCCAAGGTATCCAAGGTGATGTTGTAGGACTTGGGCACCTCCACAAAGCTCCCTACAACAATCAACTCAGACCTGAAGCAATCTTCCCACTCCAACACTATAAACAAGCCTAACATATAGGGAGAATACCCCTGTTTTGCCTCGCTGTCCTTAGAGATGACTGCAGCCTGGTTAGGAGGGCCTTTCTAGGCCTCTCAGCCATCTAAACTTCACCTCCCAATTTCTGCTGTAGTAGTCCCTCAATGTGGCCCTATAAACAGAGATATACACCCCAAAACCATGCACAAAACAAGCATTAAACTCACCTATAGTCTATGGCATGATTTGCAATGTAAGACTACTCCAACATGTCACAAAACAGCCCTCAAGCCATCCTTCTTGCCTCCTGCAATGTGGCTAAGAGATGTGGCTCTTCTTCTCTAAAACCTGCACCCAAAATAGTGACAATATCTCCACAAACTCGACTACCTTCTAGATTGCGTAGATACCAACGTATAGGTTAGGGATGTCCTCATTGTGGCGTTAGGGCTTCTCACTTGACTGCATAGATACTAGCGTATAGGTTAGGGCTGTCCTCCTTGTAGCGTTAGGGCTTCTCACTTGACCGCATCTTCTTGGTTAGGGCAGACTGCGGCTAGGGCATCCTCCTCCTAGATCTCTCTTCCTTTAAGACCCAAAGCGAGTGGAGAGAAATCAAGAGAGAGACGTTTGTGCAAATGACTATCAAGTCGCCTCTTTTTATACTAAATCGTGGAGCACATGTTGTGTTATTTGGTCGCTGGCCGACCTTGACGAATTGTCTTATAACACAATTAAATTCATAACTCCTTGAATACTTATCGGAATCAGATGAGCTTTAGATCAATCCTACACCTTTCAGTGAGAGGGATCCAAGAAAAATATCAGCTGCCATAAATAAGATGATCCACATGGAGTTTGGCCTTAGTTGCCAATTTTAACACAACGGCTGTAACCCAAAACCATAAAACAGATGTGAGCCTCGAACCCTATAATTTCAGACCTTTGCGAACTTCTTTTGTCGTCCCAGCTTCAAACCTGTTCGAACCAATCAATGAAGAAGAGAAGAAGAAGATGCTTGGTGATGTCCAAATGAGCTTGAGGTCACTTGTATTTATAGGCTTCCATGGGTGTCCAATTTACTTTGAGGCCGATCTTTGTCCAAATGTGCATATGTGGGCTTTCCTTCATAAGTACACTTTCCCTTCATAAGTGATCTTAAGGTCGATTTTGGTTCTCTCGAAAAGAGGAATTCAATGCAATCGTCAACTCCATCAAGTGAGCTGTCCAAAGTGGAATTTGACCGTAGTTGCATAATTTAAGAAATTTTAAGTTAAATGCCTATCTAGATGTAACCTTTCTCTCAACTATTTTGGAAAAAGTCTCTAGTGTGAGTTGTGGAGGGACACCCACGAAAAGACAAATGAGGTTGTAATAACGATACCTCCCATGGGAATCCAACCACTTGATGCTTCTGGTGTTGCAGAGACTATGGCTTTGACAACTAGAAGGTCACCATGTTAAACGCAAAAGAGGATCTATGTTTCGCAAGTTGAGTGAGAAAGGGGGTTCCTAAAAGTCTTTCAACCAAGCTTATGCTTGGAGGTATGTTTTAAAGATGCAAGTTGACACTACAAATGCTTAGATGAGATACTTGAGTAAATATTAGAGCTTCCAAAGAAAGTATTGATATCAATACTTATAAATGAGAAATAGTGATCAAGTGAATGGTACCAATGTCTTTCAAATGAAAGTGATGCAAATAACTTAATACAACTCCACAAGTTCCAAATAGGTTGCTTGCAAAACAATTAAATTTGCTCCAAATTAAATGGCACAAGAGATACTTAAAGAAATAACCATCAACAACCAAAATGCCACATGATTATGGGTTGATAAAAATATTGAAGCAATATTTTCAAAGAAATTGTAGAGCAAAGTACGTTTAAATTTGCCCAAATGAAATAATTGCTTGCTCAAATAAAAATTGCATATGTTGTAAATGATTTGCACAAGTATTAAAAATGGAAATGGCAAAATATTAACTAATATTAAGCATGTGCTAAAACAAAAAAGGCTATCAGTGTTGTGTTAATCATGCATGAAAAGAAATTCGCAAGTGAGAGCTCAAGGAAAATCTTTACAATGAAATCCTTAGGAAATAGACTTTTCCTAGATGAGTTATTTGATTCAAATGAGGCCAAAGAGAAGCCTTGAAATCTGAAAATTGGGATGCTCGCTTTACATATAAAATTCAGATTTGAAGAGGAGAAATTTGCACAAAGCGAGAGAGGCTAGGCCTCCTTAAGCCCACAACCTAGAGAGAAAAGTGCTGCCTTCAAAGAGAAATTGGCCTTGCCAAAATGGAGCTTCAAATGCTCACAACCTCCTTGAACACTAGCCTCGAAATGAGAGCCCAAGGTCCTACAAAGAACTTGTTAAGAGTTTCAAACAATATATCCTGCAAGTTGACACAAGAAAAAGTTAGAGACGGCTGCAAGATAAATCAAATATTAGCTACAAAATTAAACAAGAAAATTGCAAATGTATATGTACAATATAGTCTACATAGGCTATGCTAAAGAATATGAGTGAATTCTATTCTTTGCTTAGCCACCATTCAAGCTCTTAAGTAGCAAATAAACAATTATAAGCACAAGAATTTGAAGTAGAGAATTATATTGAAAAAAGTATGCTTGAAATATGAGCCAAGACCACAAGTCCCTGCAAGACAAATCAAAAGATGAGGCCTCGAGAATTAACAAACGTGGGCTCTCCTTCGAGTTTTTCAAGAATGGGTTGGTTCCTCCGAGAACTTCCCCCCACGCTTGACGCTTGTTTCGAAGGAAGATTTTTTACACAACTGCATATTGACAAATTAGATCCATATGGGCTTATTCACATGCAATGATGAGAAAATTTTAGAGCTGTATTGGACATCAACTAAAACATTCTCTATCTAGAGCAAGTAAATAAACCTTATGCTAATGTAAGATAGCTATATATCAACACAACTTGAAAAACATAATGGAAATAATAGCATAACGAAATGAGTAGAAAAATGAAAGCAAAAATATCAAGATATTACCACACACAATGGGAATAACACCTCAAATGTAACCCCAAAGTCTTTTTTATTAATTGGAAACAAATATACAATCCAAAAAAGTCTCCGTAAGCCCAATAACTTGTACCAAGATTACAAAGTGAGAGCCCAAAGCTCCTTTAAATAGAGAAATGGGAGAAAATCCCAATGAAATAGTCATGTGACAAGTGGACTCATGTGGAGTCAATCCAAGTCGAATTCCCTAAGGTGGCCCAACATATTCTCCATCAAGAAATGTGAGTTCCAGGTGTGAGGCAAGGGAGTGCCAAATTTGAAACAAAAGAGAGTTAACTCTCATGTGATCTCATCCACCTAGCCAACTGATGACACATCTCCAAGGAATGCGTAGAGTTGCCACAAGGAATGTGTGGGCCTCTCCTGGAGCTACATGGATCCTTTCTTGAAGTGTAGCTGCCATGTGTGGGAGTTGGGTGTAGTTGGAAGTAAAGACAAGACTGCACCAATTTCTCAATCAAATATTTGCCAAACATTCCAAGATCCTCCAAGAAATTCAATTTGCCAAGTCACCAAATCATATTCCTCAATTGTAGCTAGGAATTCGATTTCTTGCATGTGCTTAATGTCTCATTGATGTCATGTGCCATATCACCCTTTGGCTCTTCCTTCACTTGCTCTTTGAATTGGGATAGTTTCCAAATCATTACCATGTCATTTTTTCACATGGAGTTTTTTATTTCTCTCCATTTAATTTATTTATGGGCTAATATATTGCCACGTTTTCCCATGGACTAAGGAAGAGTGGGTTTTGAGGGTCCATAAGTTATTTTTTACCCCTCAAGGTGTATATTAGTAGAAATTTGAGGGTGAGGTGTAATTTTGAGCACAGATGTCTCGTACGACTTCTCTAGACATCACTTATTATATTTTACAATCAAAATTTATTAAAATTTCTGCTCTGCGGGAAATTAAAAAAATTAAAAAATTGACCCCTAGACCTAATCAAATTCCGTGAAATGTTACGAGTGATCTAGTATGGTAATATATAGACACTAGGACTTACCCAAGGCCTTTGCCATCAAACCTCACTATAGTTTTGGGGTTACACTTGGAGGAAAAAACTCGATTAATTATTAAGTGCTAGAAAGTACCAATAATTAGCCAAGTAAAAAAAAACCTCCGAGAATAAACTCACTTGATGACAATGTCCCAAGTTACTTAGGCCTGTTACATGATTCAATTCATCACACTAGCATCACTTTACATCGTCCCCGTAGGGCTTGCGGAATTTGAGTACAATAATGAAGAAGAAAAAGAAGAAGAAGATAGAGTTTAAAAACTCTGATGATATATTGAATTTTAATGGTACATGAAGCCTTTGACATATCCTCGGGCTTCAAGTGATCTTCAATGGTCAACAAGTTCGATCCTCTTTCATTGAGATTTGGCAATGCCCGAGAGTTTCTAGCTTATTTTCCCTTTGGAAGATCAGATGTAGGTTTGTTTTTGATCACGAGTCAGTCCTTTACCTTCTTTTTGGACCATGTGGCAAGATGAGGTACATCACTAGTTCTTGGCCAAAGGCATCTTACTAGTAAAAATGCAAAGCTTTAGATGCAGTTGCTTATTCTGATGTTTATCTTTACATTAGCAGCCTTAGGAAGAGGATATAAGTTGAGGATATAAGTTCCAGTGTATATAGCATTCCACAATTTGATTTGCTGTTTTCAATTACTTATATGTGATTACATGACACATTTAGAGACAAGATGTTAGAGAATCAACAACCTCTGTCTTTCTACATGTCCCTTTATATTGGTCGATAATGTTTGGGAAATAACCATGGCTGGATGCAACTATCAACACAATTCCCTATGCTTCAATGACTTACTTAAACAAATAGATAAAGGCATTATTTGATAATCCCCTTTTCATGATCAACTGGAGTTACATAACCAAGTATAAATTTATTCCTTACATATAGGTGACATAAGAGTTTAATCTAGTTTGTAAGCTAATAATTCTCTCTTGATAAAGTTGTACACACCCAAATCTAATACTATTATATTCTTATTCTTCTTGGCCTTGCTCTCGTAGGATTGAATAATGATTAAAATTCATACGAGAGGTCCACGGGGTCTTGGATAGATGGTGATCAGGTGCTTGTTAAAGCACTCATTGATTTGAAGTCACCGGTTCAATTCCCCTGCCTTGATCGAGGTGATATATTGGACATGAAAATGTAGTCCCACCAAGCTTACCCAAAAAAAAAAATTCCTACGAGAGAGTGGATCCCTTTGGCATTGCTTATTCTATTTATACATGTTCTTGTATTGAGTTTGGTTTGCTTGTTTTCCTGCTATCCATGAATTATGAATCCGATAAATGCTTAGAAATTCTAGCAGGTCTTGTAACGTAATGGTGGTGGGCTTTATCTTACAGTGCAACTTGGAAATCTCCTTTAGCACTGCGATTGCTGTGCGTATTTTTCTACTTGGTCTTTGTCAAACAAAACCCTCCCTTTATCTTTCCTTGTAAGATTATTTGTCTTTATCTGATTAATTTTAAAGAGGCAGTTTTAGTTATCAATTGCATGTATAATTTTTCTAGCTTTAAATATTGCTATTGTATCTATGACGATTTTTTGTTAAATATATCTCTTTACAAATAAAAAGCGCTAATTTATTGATACCAATCAGTTAGGAATAGGTGTGCAAGCTGTGTTGTCGTATCATCTACCTATTGTAAATCCATTGCTGTGAAATAATTTACACTGAAGAGGGGCAATTGCATGTCATGTATGAACTTATGAAGCACAAAAACAATATCTGGGCACTCTATAAATTTCTTGTTTACGTAACCTTGGTTGATGTTATGCGTGTCTCTCTTTCGCTAAGAATTATGAGCATTAGAAATGCTTCGTAACATTTTACAATTTGGAAAAGATCAGTGTTCATGTATCGAGTGGGGCTTTGATTCATTGAGGGGCCTGTGGTAAATTGTGCAGTCAGCTGAACTTAGCGGAACAGATTGGTACAATTTGTCATCTATAGCAAATGGTGTTGTGGTGAGATTGAAATGCTCCTTTGACAATTCCTATACAAGATGTTAATCATAGACATATTCTCTAGTGCTTACTAATTATTTTGATGTTTCCTAAGCTGTATTTTTTAGTTTGTCTAATCTTGATATACCATTATTCTGATTGGTACTAGCGTTTCTTACTGGTTGCAGGTTAGTGGATCCCTTTTTGGGGCTCTAATTGGGTCTATAATCGCTTTCAATGTTGCAGATATCTTAGGTCTTTACTAATACATCGTCAAGGATATTCTCTTTATAGCATTTGTAATCCTTCCAAGCCATTTTTAGTGGTGTTTTGTATATATGGCTATCTTTATATCACTTATCTAAGTTCCAGAATATTATGAAATTCTTTGCTGAAGGTAGACGGAGGGAATTAATTGTTGCATCTCTGCTATATGCAATCGGAGCTTTAATTTCAGCGTTGGCACTTGATCTTGCTATGTTAATAATTGGTCGGCTGATATATGGCTTTGGTATTGGCTTGGTAATTCTCTTGTTCTCTCTTTCTCTAGCTCCGTCCATATTACTCTCACTCTCATGCTGTCATTCACATACATATGCCCAAACAGAGATACATATATTCATACACAAATAATCCTCATGCTGTCATTCACATACATATGCCCAAACAGAGATACATATATTCATACACAAATAATCCCATTAGAAGATTTTTCTTATTCTACTTAAAATAAGAAACCAGGGTATAGATTTCAGGATTTATGTATGTAAGAAAACTGGGAATATGTGATCGACAAGCTTTGCCAATGAATAAGGTTAAATGCAAGATAAGATAAAGTTTGTTTTAATATTATATAATGGACAATGGGGTAACCTAATCTGGCCATTTGTTTCTTCCTCATTATTTGACTTTACATCACAAGGTTAGAGCAGGGATAAACGAAAAAGATGTTAGAGGGTGTAAACATTGTCGAGTAAGCGCAGTCTGAGGCATGCCCCAGGAGCCAGTGTAATTACTAATGACGCATATGGGGAGACTAAATCCTATCGCTACAGGACATCTCTTTCCCTTTGCTAGGATTTCATTCCTATATAGGGCATTTGTCATTTGTTTAATAGCAACTAGTTAAGCCTTTAGCATGGATTCTTTTATTCCAGCAGGTATGCTTATTCTTTCTCGCTCTTTAGCATGGATTCTTTTCTGGAGTCGTATTTGGGGATGCTCTGCAAGCTGAGGAGATGTCATGATCTATCGGAGAGCTGTCTTGACCTCTTCCCCGCGTGTTCCTGCCGTTCCTCCTTAGGGCATATTTATTTTGTTAGGATTCCAACAACCATTTTTTTGGGTTTCAAATAGTTGCAGGGCGTTTATATTTTGTGGTGGACCTTAACTTATTTTAGTGTGACCTCTTCTCTTATTTTGGGGATTTGAATAATTTAAGAAATGATTGAAGAATCATAGGAGGTGCAAGACTTCTACCTCTTACGTTCGGTGATTTGGTAACTGGTCCTATCAAAGATGAACTTAGTGTAGGGAATATGAATTCCGGAGATAAAAAGCTAATAGCGGATGTTGGTGTTAAACACACACATGGGCAGCAACAGAATATGAAAGATAAATCATGAGAGTGCATTTTTTATTAACAAAACATATACATTTATAGTACATGGTTTGACCGTTGGTTTCCACATCCCAAGGCCTCTTGGACTTCATTAGTCTATTCCGCTTCCACACTAACCCATAGAGGATTAGGTGTCCAACATTTCCCCCCTTAATCCGAAGGGCTATGTATGAGTCCAAGAAAAGAGCTGTAATACAAAATGTGCAAAAATGCATGGAAGCACTAGGCTGAATGTGCTCTTTGAAATGTTGGTATAAAGGGCGGTGGTTTAAGGATGACCACCAACACTGGAACGCTTAGTGCAGTTCCCGGAACTCTTCCAATTCTGGCATGAAGCTCAAGTCTTCTGCTAGAGGAAGTGTTCCTGATGTTTTGAAGAGGGAAACCTTCAACCATGAAAGGGAGGTCTCACCCCGCATAAAAGGGAGAATCTCAACCTGAAAAGGGAGGTCTCAACCTGTGATGGTTTAAGGATGACCAACAACTCTGGAATGCTTAATGCAATTCCTGGAACTCTTCCAAAACTGGCAAGAAGATGAAGTCTTCTGCTAGAGGAAGTGTCCCCAATTCTATTCCTGGAATTCTTCCGAAACTGGCAAGAAGCTGAAGTCTTCTACTAGAGGAAGTGTCCCAGATTCTTTGAAGAGACATCACCGACTAAAGGCATGTTCAAGGGAATCTTTGTCTCTGGCTACAATGCTGAAACTGGTGTGACAGGTTGTGGCTCATGCTCGCTTGATGTGGCTATGAAGCTTGTAGATGACCAGCATTTCCCCCCCTGTTAGATACAAGTGAGATGATGGAGAAAACTCAGCTGCAAGACTGTTCAATACTCTGGAACAAGTTCTGACATGTGACTGAAATATCTTCTTGGCTGTTGATGCCCATTACCAAGAAGCGATCCATCCAAGATGAATCTTTGATCTTGCAGGAGGTTTGTTCTTGAAGCATCTGTGTGAAGAATGGGTGGTTTTATGACAATGCTTACATGGGTGAAGATCAAAACAATGATCTTTCAAATGGCCAAGTTGGTCACAGTGTTGGCATTTCACAATTTGTTGCCGTGGAAGAGGAGCAGAGTCTGAAACAGTTGGAGATGAACTATCATGAAGAAATCCAGCACTCTGAAACTGAATTGGCTTTGAGTAGTCTGGAATATGAAAGGACACGTCCTTGTCATATCCAAGACCAGTTCTGTGGTTGTTGTGGACAAGCTGTACCCAAGGTCTGATGATGGGCTTGGGAAGTGCAAACTAAACTGCGACATCTGCATGCACAACTGTTGCTTTATGGGAGTCTGTTTCAATATTTTGAACAGAAACAGGTTCAGAATGATGACTCCTCTGTTTTAATTCTTCTTGCTGTAGCTGAGAATTGAGCTGCAAAAAATCAATTTTCTCTTGTGCATTTTGTAGACGGACCTGAATGTCTGTGAGAGAAACTTTGCTGACTTTTAATGTATCATGAGTAGTAGACAATATCAGATTTTTGAGGAACTCTAATACTTCATTGGTTCTGGCCATTTTTTTTCTTCAATGTCAAAATTACACCTTAAAAACTGATTACAACTACTACGCAATGCAGAAAAGTAATACCCACTCACAGTACACAACAATATCCTTTATAAATGTGCAGCAAATGATCAGTGTGCAACCAACAAGCACTAATTTCAATCCATTACAAAAAATAAGAGTTTACTCATGACCAACACTATGTTCTGACAATACAACCAACTAAACTTTCCTCCAAAAAAGACTACTTTTAGTTGTCAAAACAATCATTGCCTTTATACAGCCCACCAAACTCTTATGCAGCAGTCGAAGTAACAAGGAATCAATGCATATATATGTAGATTGTGTTTGTATCCCTTAGACCTCCAAATCTATATGTTGCTTGTATTTCGCATGACACACAAGTGCCACAAAATTATGTTAATTGAAAAATACTGCAAGTATACAAACTTTAAGCCTTTTGCAATGACTGGCACAAGGATATAAAAGCTGGAAATGTATTGGTAATGTTACCCTTCACTGTCAAGATTTGTGACTTCAATCTTTCGCACCTAGTCCAAGAGGTAACCAACGATGTGAACATTTACAGATGTTATTCAATATCTGTTATGACACCTACTTATCATCCTCCAGAATTTATCATGTCACCTGGAAACTACGGCTCAGCAATAGACATATGGGGAGCACGCTGCATTTTTAGTTGTCTTCTCCTGGAAAACTTCAAATAAAGCATATCTTCCATCAAAAGCACACCATGGATAAATATCTTCAAGCTCAGGAGAAATTACCTGATTCTGAATTGGAGCCACTGCTCTCTCGAATGCTTCAGTTCAACCCTGAACGTCGTTGCACTGCAGAGGAAGCTCTTTCACATCATTATGTAAATCCATTACCATTTTAAGCAGAGTGTGGAAGCTGTATCATTCGACACATCTTCTGAATCATCTTGACCAAGTAATTGCAAAACTGTTTGCACGAGTTTCCCAGCCAAAGAGGTTCCTTCTTTCTTGACACTGGGGAAGCTTCCCAATCTAGTTAAAAGGTCTGAAAGCGAAGCACATGCAGCCACTCTAAGAAAAGCTGAATCAGAAGTACAAGAAGCTTTTGAAACCAAGTGGAGTAAGATTCCAGAAATCGTTGGTGATTACACTCCTGGCAAGTCACTCCTAGCATGCATATTCCAGCCCAACACTTATCTGGCATTTTGTTGGAAACATAACTGAGAATGCGTTCATTCCAAGCATCGACGGCAGCTTTCCAGCCATCAGTTTGCTTCGCTTCCGACAACAACTTATGCACATCGTCTCACACCCCACAGCCAGTGTGACGTGTAGAGCATTCCTTTCAAATGAATGCTTTCGCTTTGGATGAATACTTTTGCAATTTCCACGGTGTTTGTCAATCAATTTTAAGATGCAAACTACACCTTTAATTTCTGTTACTGAATGCAAGGCAATCTTTCGGCATTTATAACACAAGCTTATCACACAAGTATTCACACAAGCTTATCTTCTAGATTTGTTTCAGAGAAAATACTATGCGAACCTGCTTGACCAGTTCAAACTTGGGCTTTTGAAACCTGAAATCTGTGAACATCGCATTGAAGTTGTGGTTTAAACTCATCGGATCATTCTCAACCTTGTTCTCGTAGTCTTTTGGCAGAGTTGCTTTCGCCGGATCACAATCACTTTCCAATTGCGCAGAGAATACACAATTGTGACTCTCCTTTAAAACTTGTGTTGATGATGAATAGATTGATATATTCTGTAGTCTAGGTCAACCAATACATTTTTCTCCCTGAGAAAATTCACAATCATAATCGATATGAATGGAACGAGGCATTATGTGACTGAATGTCGCATTCTTGAGTGATCTGACGGGAACGAGGTCGACTTAGTGATGTGAACCTCGGAGCAACGAAATAGAGATACGATGGCTAACAGTTTGAAGCAACATGGAATCGAACAATGCTATGGTATTCAGAACTAAAATGATTTGCATTCAATGTTACATAAAACTCCCACAATGGAAACGTGTGACCATCCTTTATCTAATCAGCTCAAGTCATAAAAATTTTGACATACCACACACAGTCACGCCATTCTCGCAGCTCGGAGCACAACTTCAAAACAACCGGGTGTGATGAGCGTGGAAATGGAAGCAGAGTTCAGGACCTTTATTCAATGTAACTAGAGCATGCATCATACACTATGTCCGATGTCATTCCGCTGCGCCATCACCAGAACGGCCTTCAAATGAATATTCCGTGGCACTATCACTAGAACGACCTTCAAATGATTCGGTGCTCTCTCCCTACTTTCAAAGCCAACCCCAACTTAGCCATGGCTCCGAAGTAATTATCAAGTCACAAATAAGTAATTAAAGGAAAAGGTTTCCCAAGGGCAAGGCCAAAGTCAAAACCAGGCCCATAGTTATGACCGATGGATAGTTGGTTTCTCCTTATTTTCAAAAAGAGAACCGAGGTGAGGGCGACTGCTCTGAAATAATTATCAAGAACATTTCAATTCTAGAATTGACAGACCTAACTACAGAAAATTAATGAGCGGACCTTTTAGAGCCAAACTTGCGACTTGAGCATGACAGGTGCAAAGTTGACAGGGTTTGGACAACGCCCAAGTCTGGCCACAACATGGAATTCTCACCATAATGTGGAATTCCAAACACACAAAGGAAATTGGAAATCACACAACGCAGAGAAACTGGAGGAGGAGGCAATTGTAACGTATAACTCCGTGGTACCGATAATTCAGGTCAATAGGCACTCGTTTTCTCAAAAAACAATAAGATCAAATGAACAGTTGGGTGCATATCTGAGCGGAAATTGAGACAGGGATAAAGTAGATTCCTTTCTACCTAACACAATTGGCGCAGTAGAATGTTATGTCAAGGCATAATATCTCAGGAAAAAATTGCTGCATACGAGGCTAAGGAATGATAGACGTGAGGAGGATAGGTAGGTTAGATGGCAGAACCCACATACAGAGATAGGCCAACCAGTGGCTCAAATTGGAGCAGGTAGTAGATCTCCTGCAGCTCTGATACCATGTTAAACACATACATGGGCAGCAACAGAATATGAAAGATAAATCATGAGAGTGCATTTTTTATTAACAAAACATATACATTTATAGTACATGGTTTGACCGTTGGGTTCCACATCCCAAGGCCTCTTGGAATTCCTTAGTCTATTCCGCTTCCACACTAACCCATAGAGGACTAGGTGTCCAACAATTGAAGCCAAAAAACCAAGTGATGAATCGTCTCTTATTAGCAGATCCCTCCTTCATTTCTCAAAAACTCTTTCTAGTTCAGACTTGAAGAAAACTATGGTCAAGGTATTCCATGCAATAGGCGTTCAAGGACTCTCAATTAGGATAAAATATGGATAGTGAATTTTATAATTGTAGAAGCATTTCCAAGATGCCATTAATTTTTCAGAGAAAGTAGTGAAGGTAGGACTTGTGATGATAAAGAAAACAAGAAAGAGCTAAGAAGAAGAAGCAATGCCACATCGAAAAGCTGCCCTTAAATGTAAAGAAAAAGGCTTGGGTGAAGAACTGTGTAGTGATTATAGTGGAGAGATTAAAAAGGAAAACATTGGCTACAATCGCAAATGAATTAGAGATGTTAGATTCAAGTTCTTGTCAAATAGAATATATGCAAGAGATGGATTTTACAATTGGATTTATTAGGAGATCATCACTTTTGAACAAGGAATCTAAGCCATGATTGGAGGAGTTTGACAAAGATTTCTCTAATGATATAGTCAAGCTAACTACAAAGAATATTAAGAAAACTATAGTCATTCTAAACGTACTTAGAAGGCTTTCATTTGAAAAGGACATCTACAAGTGGTACCTTGCTGATTGGGAAATCACAGACTAGAACTGGAGTCCTCATGGAAGCCTTGAAAATGCTACATTGCTCTAGCTTTTGATGAAGAAGAAGCAACCGGAGGCAAGTGTAGATAATTATAGGAGCTGTTGCATATGTACAACCGTGGTATGAAAACATTGATTCATAAGTCATTTCTCTACATAAATATCCTCTTTGAATGGAATTTATTACACTGCTAGAAATTTTTGGTGCATATTTTGATAAACATGTTCAATGTTTTGATTGACTTCTTGTAGGTGATAAGAGATGTTCACACTTAATGCAACCCAATGCTCCTGTGTCCATTGAACTAGACATTTCAAGATAACTTGCTTTAAAGGTTTGACTCTTTTATGAAGGTTTATATCATGTTCAAAAGGTACTCTATCTAAACCTCCCCTATTGTTGGTTTGCTTGTTTTTCTCCTAATTTTAATGAAAGACCAAACACTCTATAAGCAAGATTATATTATGAATTTAAGATATTCCAACCCAACAACAACAACAACAAATCTCAAGAATAGGGTAATAAGGTAAGAAGAATTAACTAAAACGCTATAGATGACTTAGAAGGGTGGTAAGTAAAGTCCAACAAAACACAACTAGAGAACTGAGTGAGTTGGTAGATGCAAACACAAAACATGGTTGTGTAATTGGTGACAATTTTGTTAGTTTTTGGTAGCATTAGATAGGTGTTTTAGTCTCTATGGTGTCTATGAGGCCAAGGAGCACATTTGCTCCAATACCCAGAATAGGTTATGTAAGAAACACCTCAATTAGATTAATCAACCAATTATTAATTATTTTCTGAAGTAGTCAAGTAAGGGTAAACCAAGTGGTTTAGGTGGGTTGTTAACTCCCTCACCACTCGTGTTTGATTCCCTGAAATGAAATGCTCAGTGGATATTGACTAGGCTCAAGGAGTAGGTAGACCTTGGGAGTTTTCACTCGGTTCGTGGTCAATATGGGACATCTCGGCTCTTGCTTAGCCATTGGATCATTATTGTAAATTAAAAAATTAGTTTCCCAAGTCTAACTTAGGAAAACTGGTTTATTTAATTGGATTATTTTTAAATAATGAATCCATACAGGTGGGTAGAATTTTAAATAAGAGAGAAATAACCTGTTTATAGAGTTTATTTAACCCAACGTTTCGGACTTCCAAGTGAGTCCATCCTCAGGGGATACGCCAATTGTTTAAGAGGAGATTAATGATGTATCGTAGAGCTAGACTTATGTATGTATAAAACTTCAGGAAAGGATCAATAAGAAATGATTTAGTCGGCTAGGTTTATTTGATATTTGGAAAGAATTATAATTTATGTTTATTAATTATTTAATAATTGAAAATGGTTCAGATTATTAGTTGATTTAATGGAGATTCCATTCTTTAGAAATATTTTATTTATTATATCAGTCTAATGTGATTAATTGATTTTAATATGAAATTAGGGTTTGATTAGTTATTAGGGTTGTTTTGAAAAATGAATTTTCATTAATGTTTCATTTATTTGTTTGACTTATTTAATATATTGAATTTTATTTTTTTTGACTTATTTAATATATTGTTTCTTAATTACAATCTTATAATATTATGATAATGGATTTCTTATAAAGCTATATAATTTTAATTATTAATATCTAAATAGTATGTAAATTTATAAGTTTTGATTATTTTGAATTGTTTGTAGATGTATTATGTTTATTTAATTTATTATTAATATTATTTTTATTGAAAAATTAAATGAGTTACCCTTTAGGATTGTCTCTATAATTTAATTAAAATTTTATTATATTTAACTTGTAATCCTATTTTAATAATATAAGATTTGAATAGTTATTAGGGTTGTTTTGAAATATGATTTTTAAATGTTTTAAATCTTTCTTATTTAGCATATTTAATAAATTGATTCTTGATTACAATGCTTTAATTTATTAATTCGACTAATTTAATATATTGTTACTTCATTTCAATCTTATTAATGGATATGTAGTAAGTAAATTTTAAGCTCCATTATTTAGAATTGCTTTAAGATGTATTGTGTTTATTATTATTTTTTATTGTAAAGTTAAATGAATTCCTTCTAGGATTGTCTCATTAAATAACGGGAGTAATTATTGTTTTTTAATGATTTCCACTAATGGTTTCCACGAATTGTTAAGTTTTAAACCATCTTCTCAATTTAAAAAACTCATATAGAGAGATATTTGCATTCTAATTCCCATCACCACCCTAAACAAAAAATTGGTATCATAAAAACCTTAACCACTAGGGCTGCTAGAATATCTGACCCTGACCATCTAAATTTTGAACTTAACCATCTTCATAAAGTTTTTGAACAAAATGGTTATAATAAGAACACCATTAATAAATCCATGCACCAATCCCTAAGCAAGAATAATAATAACAACAAAGATAAAGAACAAAAATCTACAACTCCAAAAATATCCCTTCCTTATATAAAAGGCACCACTGACAAAATTTCTAAAATTTTTAATAAACATAATATTAATGTAGCTTTCACTCCCCCTAACACCATCGAACAATTATTTGACTTTGTCAAAGACTCAATAAACCCTATCCATAAAAAGGTGTGTATATTATACCTTGTTCATGTGGGAAATAATATATAGCAGAAACAGGAAGATCTTTTAACATTAGAATCAAAGAGCACACCGTTGACTTATGAAGAGAAAGGACATCAAAATCTGCCTTAGCAGAACATGTGCACCCTTCCCAACACTATATCTGCATGGTTGAATCCAAGCTAATTAAAAAAGAAGACCATTATCTCAAAAGAAAAATCAAAGAAGCCATTGAAATAGAGAAAAGAAAAAGCAACTTAAATCGAGACAATGGTTTAAAACTTAGCAATTCGTGGAAACCATTACTGGAAATCATTAAAAACCAATAATTACTCCCATTATTTAATGAGACAATCCTAGAAGGAATTCGTTTAATTTTACAATAAAAAGTAATAATAAACACAATACATCTTAAAACAATTCTAAATAATGAAGCTTAAAATTTACTTACTACATATCCATTAATCTGGTTACTTTCCTGATCTGATATTTGATGTAAGACAAACAATAAATTATTACAGACTCAGGTGCATGGATGTGCCTATGTTATTTTATGCAACGCATTGATAAGATTGCGAAATACACATGCAATGAAGCAGTTAAGGAAAACATAATAGGCAACACATATCAACACAACAAGTTTAATAAGGAGTTCACCCAATACTCCTGGGGTACGTCTCTTGGTCCAACCTTCAGTGGTGGCCTCTTTATTATGTCTTCAAAGCAGAGTTTTTTTTACAACAGTGAGCTCAATTTGAGTCTCACTCAACAGGTATAAATCAGTAAAACTGTACTTGGATCCCCCAAGTCTCTGGAGTACACAGACTCTCCTTATTGACTCTTGACCTCTATTGGTCACAGTAGTATGAGCCCAATCTGAGACTCATACATGACAGGCATTATAGAGGAGTGCGCTTGAACCTCTCAAGCCTTCTCTGGAGTACACAGACTCTTTGATCCTCTCTGTCTTTGTCCTAATTCTGGCTCGATGCTGCCTTTGCTCCTGTAGGTTAGCTCGGCTTCTTCTCTATGCTTTCGGCTTACTGCCTACTGCTTACTACTCTGCCTCTCTCTGTCAGTTTGTGGCTTTAAAGCCAATTCTGCTTCTTGACTGTTCGTTTCCACTCTTTGGCTTTTCGGTTCCCCTGCTTCTGTCCGTTTGAATCCCTCTGTTTTGCGTAATCAGTGACTGTATAACACCTCATAGGGAGGTGGCCACCTATTTCATAACGGATGAGTGTTAGTTCTCTTGGACATATTTGAAACGACCGTTTTTTTATGTTAATTCCAAGAATGCCCACAAAACGCGACCTTCTGCCAATGCATCGTCCATATCGGACTTCAAATCCTATGTGATCTTGCTTTATAATCTTGTCAAATCCGGTCATCCATCGGAATGCGTCTCCGCCGTTGATCTGGGGGCCCTAGATCCTATGGTTGTCGTTCATATCGGGTAGCTGAGTAGCATGATGTTTACCCATCCGATGTGAGCGGTTCTCTCTCTCTTCTGCTAGGACGCGTGGCAATCGCTGTATGGCATCGGGAGGAACTCAGTTGAAACCGCTTACTGCTCGAAGCCTGTCCGATATCTTGCCGGTTTTGTGGAATCCCGCTCCAACGGAACCGAAACAATATTTTCTGTGTTTTATAATTATTTTGGGTCCGAATGATTAGGGCTTCTCTTCGCTGAGAGGTTTGCCCTGCGATATCGAAACTACCTCCGTTGCTTAAATTTGTCCCTGCATTTGTTGGTTGGTGTCAGCACGTGTTACCATGGTTCGCCGCTCTGCGTGCTAGATCGACGACCCTTGTTGATCTGCACTGATCGCAATTCGCAACTGTCGTGAGCATTCCTCCTCATAGCTTGATCTTTATAAGACTTTGAATCTTTGGCATGATTTTTAAAGAGTTCATGAAAACTTAGAGAGTGTTCTAGGATCCATTCGGATCACGCCTTCCCACTGAAAAAGCTTTTGGACCACCAAAAGTTGGTTTTTAAGCATCAATCAAGTGAGGGTATAGATTCCTCGCTTGCCCAATTTCTATCCACCTTGCACTGCTTGGTTTTGAACGTTTCAGTCCAATCCCGAGGTACTCAACATCCCCTCTGTGTGTAGTTCTCACCTTCTTGTCCAGAACTGTATTTTCCTGGAATTCATTGAGATATTCAGGCAACAGATCATCAATAGAAGGCAATTGACTCTGCTCTTCGGGATCTTCAATCAATGAAGGTTCAAATAGTCTCAAGCTTTCTGCATTAACTACTGAATAAATGTGCATGTAAGCTGGCAAATCAAGGTGAAAAACATTCTCACCGATTTTCTCAAGTATCTTGAAAGGTCCATACCTTATTGGCTTCAGCTTCTTACCTTCACCTTGCATTCTGTCTTTGCTGATATACAACCAGACTTGATCACCAACTTGGAAGCTATGCTCAATCCGATGCTTATCATGCCTTGCCTTGTACTTGGCTTGGCTCTTTTCCAGCTGTACCAGTACTGCCTGGTGAATTTCTTGGATTTGTTTAATGAACTTGGTTGCTTTGTCCACATCGCTGTGTCCATCAACCGCTATGTCTTTACCAAAGACAAAATCCAAGGGAGACCTTGGTGTGAAACCAAAATAGGTCTCAAAAGGAGATCTCTATGTAGAAGAATGTTTAGCACGGTTGTAAGCATGTTGCACATAACATAAATGTTCATCCCAAAGCTTGGGATGCTTGCTGCAATAGCCTTTGAGCAACTGGATCACTGTCCTGTTGACCACCTCTGTTTGGCCATCTGTTTGTAGATGAAAGGCTGTGCTCTTCTTCAGTCTGGTGTCCATCAATTCCCACAGACTTGACCAAAATTTCCCAACAAATCAGGAATCTCGATCAGATACAATGGAAGTGGGTAATCCAAAATGAACCCATACATGCTGAAAGAACAACTTTGCTATTTGTTCAGCTGTAATCTGTTTGTTACAGGGTATTAAAATACACATTTTGCTGAACCTATCCACAATAACATATAAATAGTCATGACCTTTTCTAGATTTAGGCAGTCCCCCAACAAAGTCCATGGAAACACTTTACCAAGGATGAGAAAGAACTGGTAGTGGAGTGTACAAGCCTAGTTTTCTATTGCTAGGCTTGCTTTTAGCACATATGGTACACCCTCTTACATATCTAGAAACTGTTTCATTCATTTTTGGCCAATAACAAAATCTTTGCAACTGTTTTACTTACCCCAAAGTGACCTGATATTAGAGAAGTGTGTGCTTCTCGAATTATCTTTACTCTTTCGGTTTGAGGAATGCATAACTTTCCAAAATGATACAAGAGTTGGTCCTTAACATGATAATCCAATTCTTCTACTTGTTTGCCATGACTTAAAGTTGCATATACATCTTTAAAATCTATATCTTGAGCATACTGTTCAATGTAGCTTTCATGCAATACTGAGTTATGCTTAAGTATAGTAGATGCATTTATGATTGGTCTGGACAACATATCTACAACTTTATTGTGTATGCCCTTTTTATATCTGATGACAAGATGAAACTGTTGTAGAAAACCCATCCACCTATAGTGTCTTGATTGCTGCAACTTAGTTTGTGAGTGTAAATATTGAAGTGGTTGATGATCAGTATGTATAACTGTCTCTTTGCCCATTAGATAATGTTTCCACTTTTTCACACTCTGTACTAATGCATACAATTCTTTATCATATGTGGGATAATTAACTACTGCAGAATTAAATGTCTCAAAATGATAACATATAAGTTTACCGTGCTGCATCAACACTGCTCCCATGGCATAGTCACTGGCATCCGTTTCAATCTCAAAGGGTCTTTGAAGATCGGGCAGTGCTAGTACTGGTGTTGTACTAATCTTTTCTTTTAAGGTGTCGAAGGCTTTCTGCTGTTTGCCTCCCCACTGAAACACCTTGTTCAATCCTGTTAAAGCATGTAAGGGAGCTGCAATCAAGGAAAAGTTAGCAATAGACTTTCTCCAATACTGTGCTGCTCTTAAGAAGCTTCTAACTTCTGTAGCAGATTTGGGTTTAGGCCAGTTTACAATGACTGCAACCTTAGAGGGATCTATCTTCAATTCACCACCCCCTAAAATATGACCCAAATAATTCAGAGATGTTTTGTCAAATTCACATTTTGATAGCTTAACATAAAGATTTTCTTGTTTCAAAACACCTAGAGTCTGCTTTACATGCTTCAAATGTTCTTCCCATGCTTTACTAAATATAAGAATGTCATCTAGATGTATAATGACAAAATCATCAATAAAAGGCCTGAGTACATCATTCATTACTCTCATGAAAGTAGCAGGAGCATTAGTTAAGCCAAAAGGCATAACTAACCACTCATACAATCCTTGCTTTGTTTTGAAAGCAGTCTTCCATGCATCTTGCTTTGCAACTCTGACTTGATGGTAGCCACTGATCTGAATCGGATCCATAAACGACTGTCATAGAACCGTGATTAAAATAGGTCGAACAAATCTCGAATGAAATCCAAAACAGCAATCGAAAACACCCTGAACCAGTGGCCATGGCAGCCGGCGCAGAACGACGAGGACCTCGGTCAAAGCGCGCTGACCGAGGCCCATGGAGACTGCGCAGGAGGTCAAAATAGCCCCTGGGAGCCCCAGATCGGGAAAAGGAGCTGATTTTCGATGCGCGTTAGCGCTAACGCGCATCGCTGGGCAAACAGGGCTGAAATGGTAGGGCTTAAGCACTCGGTCACGTTGGGAGCCAGAGGACCGTGGGCAGAAAAGCGAAAAAGCGCCATCGTACGAAGGTGGGACCCACGACTTGGAAACCGGTTGTTCTACCTGGGGTGCCCTTGAACGGTAAGAGGTTTTGGAAGAAGCGGAGCGATCACACTCAGCGATCAACGCGTGGCAGCGAAGGTGAGAGAAAAACCGCCATGATCGTGCGTTATTGGTTGAGCAAGTCAACCGTGCTCGACGTGCGAATGACGTTGGATCTGGAGGAGTCCAGATCGGACGACTGAGATTGCGTCCGATAGACAGAAGTGGAATCGAAAAGGGATTAAACCGAATTTTGAAGAGATTTGGAGTCCGCTGACTGCCACGGTGGAGAAAGAATGCATACGCGGCATAACGGGAGAAACGAATCGACGAAGTATGCTAGCACCAGTTAGGTGGAGACACGTGGCTACTTCCGAGCGTTCATGCTGACGCTGAACAGGGAATTCCAAGCACGCAGACGACAGGCGAAGCGACACAGGCGGGAGAGGAAACGAATAGGCATGGAGGTCGAATGGCTAAAGCCACGAACAGAGACAGTGAACGGGAGATCAAAAGAGAGATTCAGATCGAAGAGTCCAAGCGACCAAGAGAGACAGTGAACAGTGAACCTTGAGAGGAGGACTGAGCACAGAGAGTAGTAAAGCCAAGCAGAGGAGACAGAGGGCCGAGCTGACCATAGGCAGCATCGAGCACCAAAGAGCTTGAAGTGTCAAGTCTTCCCATAGAGGAATCTGTTTGGATTGAGCATCACAGTTGGCTCTTTCCACTGTAGACCGAGGGTCACAGAGTTGGTAGGAAGAACAAGAGTTTGTGTACTCCGAGTGGCTTGGGGAATCCAAGAACCACCCTGCCAAGCAAAATCTGCTTCAAGAGAACTCATATTGAGTCCCTGTATTGTAATTTCTCTGCTCAAAGACATAATAAAACAAGGCCACCACTGAAGCTGGATCGGAGACGTAGCCCGGGAGGATAGGGTGAACTCCTTATTAAAAATTGTTTGTGTCTTTGTGTTGCTTACTGTATTTCTCTGCTGTCTTTCCATTAATTATCTGTGTATTGGCAATCTGATCGATCCGTTGTTTCAATAACACAGAACACGCACACCAGCACATGAGTCTGTAATACCTTTTGTTTAATAAATCTTCACTGAGGTCACTCGTAGGGTGATTATCAGATCAAGTGGTATCAGAGCTCTAGGTTGTAAGGTTAGACAAGCTTGTGTTGGTTTAGCTGTGAATGATCACTAGATCAAAGCTCAAATTAGGAGAAGGAGAGTTGGTGGAAACTAATCCTGAAATTGGAAGAGTCTATTCTCGAAAGACAATGTCAGAAGAAGGTTCTGTAGGACCAGACTCTCAGTTCCTAGAAAGTTTCCTAGCTATAAAGTCCATGGTGGAAGAAATGTATAGGGACTTTAGAAAGCATAAGGGTGAAGATTCATCAGGCTCCAAGCAAGATAAAGAAGAAGATGAATCTCATTCCCATGACCACTCCAAAGGAAAGGGGAAAGAAGAAAGCTTCCCTACACCTCCTAGTAGCCCTGTGCATAATAAGAAAGCATCTTTGATTAAGTTAGATGTTAAATTTGATTTGCCTATATACGATGGAGAGTTGAATGTTGAAAAGTTGGACAACTGGATAAGACAAATTGATGTGTATTGCAGAGTACAAAATATAGACTCAGACAAGAGCAAGATTCAGCTGGCAAGCCTTCGCCTAGGGGGCACTGCCTTGGTTTGGTGGGAAGGCAGAACCCAAGTTGATGTGAAGAAGCATGGTAAGACCATCTCTGTCTGGAGTGACTTTGTTTCTGCCATCAGAAAGCAGTTCTATCCATTGGCCTACATGCAACAAGCCATGATGAGTTGGAAAACTCTTCGGCAGTTGAAAGGGAAAAGTGTACAAGGGTATACTCAAGAGTTCCGAAAGAGAGCATTGATGTTAGATATTTCATTAGACTCACCAGAAACTCTTTTGAAGTACTCACCAGAAACTCTTTTGAAGTACATTGGGGGTCTACACAGCTACATGAGGCACACTATCCTCATGTTTAATCCCACTAGTATAGATGAGGTATCTGTACAAGCTACTCATCTAGAAGCAAGAGGAAAGAATGGAAATCCAGATGTTGGGGGACCATCCCAACCCACTGTAAGCAAGAGCAAGGAGAAAAGAAAGCAAAAGTGGAAAGCAAGGAAGGCTAACACAAGGCAAAGCCTCATGCACCCACTATAAAAAGGAGGGGCATGATGATGAGCACTGTTGGATTCTGCATCGAGGGCTGAGACCTAAGAAGTCCGAGGGCAAGAAGAAGAAAGCTGCTGCAGCTATTCAGAAAGATTTGGGGTCAGACTTGGGAGATGAAACAATCATCGCAACCACAGGAATAAAAGGTAAGAATTCTGAAGCATCTACTAGTAATTCTGCTCAATCTGTTATTGATGAAGAACATGAGAAAAAAGGCGTGAGCTTTTCCATATTCGAGTTGTTTCCAAATATAAGTAAATCTGATTTCTAAAGCATTTGTAAAGAAATTGGGATTAGCAACTACACCTCATAAGAAACCATACCCATTAGGATGGTTGAATGATAAAGCACAACTACAAGTGACTAGACAGTGCAAACTCAAGTTTTCTTTTGGGTCAACATTTGTAGATGAGGTTGAGTTAGATATAATTCCTTTGGATATATGTGGAATTGTTTTAGGAAGTCCTTACTTGTATGATAGAAAGGCTATTTTCTATAGAGCTGAGAACAAGTATCTACTTGTTAAAGATGGAATCGAATACTTTGTAAGTGCTCATAAGCTCAAGAATAATTATACTCTCATAAACTCAGGACAGATGAAAAGAATGATAAATTCATGCAAACAGTTCTTACTAATGGTTGTAAAGGAAAAGAAAACTGATAAAACCAATGTATTTGAGGGCTGTAATTCTGATCAACAAGCTGATTGTATGATGTCTTGTTTCAAGAACCTCAAGGTCTGCCACCCAAAAAGGGAATAGAACATGATATTATTTTGCAACAAGATGTTCCTTTGCCTAACATTGGGATGTACAGGTTATCTGCTTTAGAGAATGCTGAAATCAAGAAGCAGGTGCAAGAGTTGCTCGAGAAAGGGTTCATTAGGCCTAACACATCACCATGTGGGTCACCAATCGTTTTGGTGAGAAAGAAAGATGGCTTGTGGAGAATGTGCATTGATTACCGAGCACTGAATAAAATAACGATTAAAAATCGTTATCCCCTTCCTCGCATAGATGATCTTTTAGATCAATTGAAGGAAGCTGTTTATTTCACCAAGCTGGATTTGCATAGTGATACCATCAGGTCAGAGTTGTAGAGCTAGATGCATGGAAGACTGGTTTCAAAACAAAGCAGGGATTGTATGAATGGTTGGTTATGCCTTTTGGCTTGACCAATGCCCCTGCTACTTTCATGAGATTAATGAATGATGTACTCAGACCTTTTCTTGATGATTTTGTTATTGTGTATCTGGATGACATTCTGATTTTTAGTAAAACGTGGGAAGAACATTTAAATCATGTTAAGCAGACATTAGATGTTTTGAAAAGAGAAAAACTTCATGTGAAACTCTCCAAATGTGAATTTGGCAAAACCTCTCTAAATTATTTGGGTCATATAGTAGGGGGAGGTGAATTGAAAATAGATCCCTCTAAAGTGGCAGTCATTGTAAACTGGCCTAAACCCAAGTCTGCTACAGAAGTGAGAAGCTTCTTAGGAGCAGCACAATATTGGAGGAAGTTCATTTCAAATTTCTCCTCAATTGCAGCTCCCTTACATGCTTTGACAGGATTGAACAAGGTGTTTCAGTGGGGAGGCAAACAGCGGAGAGCCTTCGACACCTTGAAAGAAAAAATTAGTACAACACTTGTACTAGCACTGCCAGATCTACAAAGACCATTTGAGATCCAAGCTGATGCCAGTGACTATGCCATGGGAGCAGTGTTGACACAGCACGGTAAACCCATATGTTATCATTCTGAGACTTTTAATCCTGCAGTAGTTAACTATCCTACATATGATAAAGAATTGTATGCATTAGTTCAGTGTGTGAAAAAGTGGAAACATTACTTAATGGGCAAAGAAAGAGTGATACATACTGATCATCAACCACTTCAATATCTACACTCCCAAACTAAGTTGCAACAATCAAGGCATTACAGATGGATGGGTTTTCTACAACAGTTTCATTTAGTCATCAGATATAAAAAGGGCATACATAACAAGGTTGCAGACATGTTATCTAGACCCGTTATAAATGCATCTACCATACTTAAGCATAATTCTGTGCTACATGAAAGCTACATAGAACAATATGCTCAGGATATGGACTTTAAAGATGTATATGCAACTTTGAGTCAAGGCAAAAGAGTAGAAGAATTGGACTATCATGTGAAGGACCGACTCTTATATCATTGTGGGAAACTCTACATTCCACAAACTGAGAGAGCAAAGATAATTAGGGAAGCACACACTTCTCTGATATCAGGTCACTTTGGGGTAAGTAAAATAGTTGCACAGCTGCAAAGGTTCTGTTATTGGCCAAGAATGAGTGAGACAGTTTCTAGATATGTAAAGGGGTGTGCTATGTGTGCTAAAAGCAAGCCCAGTAACAAAAAACTAGGCTTATACACTCCATTGCCAGTTCCTTCTCACCCTTGGGAAAGCATTTCCATGGATTTTGTTGGAGGGCTGCCTAAATCTAGGAAAGGTCATGATTATCTATATGTTGTTGTGGATAGGTTCAACAAAATGTGTATTTTGATACCCTGTAGTAAACAGATTACAGTTGAACGAACTACAAAATTATTCTTTGAACATGTATGGGTTCATTTTGGATTACCCACTTCTATTATATCTGATCGAGACACCCGATTTGTGGGGAAGTTTTGATTCAGTCTGTGGGAACTAATGGACACTAAATTAAAGAAAAGCACAACTTTTCATCCACAAACAGATGGCCAGACAGAAGTAGTTAACAGGACAGTGATCCAGTTACTGAGAGGATATTGCAGCAAACACCCTAAACTTTTGGGTGAACACTTGTGTTATGTGCAACATGCTTACAACAGAGCCAAACACTCTTCTACCTAGAGATCTCCTTTTGAGACTTGCTTTGGTTTCATACCAAGGTCTCCCTTGGATTTTGTCTTTGGTAAAGATACCATGGTTGATGGACACAGTGATGTGGACAAAGCAACTAGGTTCATTGAACAGATCCAGGAGATCCACCAGGCAGTACAGGAATAGCTGGAAAAGAGCCAGGCCAAGTACAAGGCTAGGCATAATAAGCATCGGATGGAGCATAGTTTTCAAGTTGGAGACCAAGTCTCGCTGTATGTCAGCAAGGACAGGATGCAAGGTGAAGGTAAGAAGCTAAAACCTATCAGGTATGGACCCTTTAGGATACTTGAGAAGATTGGTGAAAATGCTTTTCGCCTTGATCTGCCAGCTTACATGCAAATCTACTTAGTCGTGAACGCAGATTGCTTGAGGTTGTTTGAGCCTTCAGTGATTGAGGACCCAGAAGAGCAGAGTCAATTGCCTTCTGTTGATGACCTACTACCTGAATATCTTAATGAGTTGCAGGAAGATACAGTGCTGGATAGGAAGGTAAGGACGACGCACAGTGGACAGGTGGAATACCTCAGAATTGGGCTTAAAGGTTCGAAGCTGAGCAGTGCGAAGTGGATTGAGATTGGACAAGTGAGACAACAGTTTCCTCACTTAGTCGATGCTTGAAGAAAAACCAACTTTTGGTGGTCCAAAAGCTTTTCAGTTGGGAGGCCGTGATCCGAATCGGATCCATAAACGACTGTCATAGAACCGTGACTAAAACAGGTCAAACAAATCTCGAATGAAATCCAAAACAACAATCGAAAACACCCTGAACCAGTGGCCATGGCAGCCGGCGCGGAACGACGAGGACCTTGGTCAAAGCGCGCTAACTAAGGCCCATGGCGACTGCGCAGGAGGTCAAAATAGCCCCTGGGAGCCCCGAATCGGGAAAAGGAGCTGATTTTCGATGTGCGTTAGCGCTAACGCGCATCGCTGGGCAATCAGGGCTGAAATGGTAGGGCTTAAGCACTCGGTCACGTTGGGAGCCAGAGGACCGTGGGCAGAAAAGTGAAAAAGCGCCATTGTATGAAGGTGGGACCCACGACCTGGAAACCGGCAGTTTCACCCAGGGTGCCCTTGAATGGTAAGAGGTTTTGGAAGAAGCGGAGCGATCACACTCAGCGATCGACGCGTGGCAGCGGAGGTGAGAGAAAAACCGCCGTGATCGCGCGTTATCAGTCGAGCAAGTCAACTGCGCTCGACATGCGAATGACGTTGGATCTGGAGGAGCCCAGATTGGACGGCTGAGATTGCGTCTGATAGACAGAAGCGGAATCGACAAGGGATTAAACCGAATTCTGAAGAGATTTGGAGTCCGTTGACCGCCACGGTGGAGAAAGAACGCATACGTGGCGTAACGGGAGAAACGAACCGACGAAGTATGCTGGCACCAGTTAGGTGGAGACACGTGGCTACTTCCAAGCGTTCATGCTGACGCCGAGGAGGGAATTCCAAGCATGCAGACGGCAGGCGAAGTGACGCAGGTGGGAGAGGAAACGAACAGGCATGGAGGTCGAATGGCTAAAGCCACGAACAGAGACAGTGAACGGTAGATCAGAAGAGAGATTCAGATCGAAGAGTCCAAGCGACCAAGAGAGACAGTGAACAGTGAACCCTGAGAGGAGGACTGAGCACAGAGAGCAGTAAATCCAAGCATAGGAGACAGAGGGCCGAGCTGACCATAGGCAGCATCGAGCACCAAAGAGCTTGAAGTATCAAGCCTTCCCATAGAGGAATCTATCTGGACTGAGCATCACAGTTGGCTCTTTCCATTGTAGACCGAGGGTCACAGAGCTGGTAGGAAGAACAAGAGTCTGTGTACTCCGAGTGGCTTGGGGAATCCAAGAACCACCATGCCAAGCAAAATCTGCTTCAGGAGAACTCATATTGAGTCCTTGTATTGTAATTTCTGTGCTCAAAGACATAATAAAACAAGGCCACCACTGAAGCTGGACCGGAGACGTAGCCCGGGAGGATAGGGTGAACTCCTTCCTAAAAATTGTTTGTGTCTTTGTGTTGCTTACTGTATTTCTCTTCTGTCTTTCCATTTATTTTCTGTATATTGGCAATCTGATCGATCTGTTGTTTCAACAACACAGAACACACACACCAGCACATGAGTCTGTAATACCTTTTGTTTAATAAATCTTCACTGAGGTCACTCATAGGGTGATTATCAGATCAGCCACTATGCAAATCCAACTTGGAAAAGTAAACAACTTCTTTTAACTGATCTAATAGATCATCTATGCGAGGAAGGGGATAATGATTTTTGATTGTTATCTTATTCAGTGCTCGATAATCAATGCACATTCTCCATGAGCCATCTTTCTTTCTCACCAAGACAATTGGAGACCCACATGGTGATGTGTTAGGTCTTATGAACCCTTTCTCGAGCAGCTCCTGTACCTGCTTCTTGATTTCTGCATTCTCTAAAGTGGACAACCTTTTATACCTATGGCTGTGATTGTTGTTTCATCCCCTGAGTCTGACCCCAAATCTTTCTGAATAACTGCAACAATATTCTTCTTTTTGCCACCAAATTTGTTGGGTTTTAGCTCCGGATGCAAAATCCAGCAGTGTTCATCATCATGCCTATCCTTCTTGCAGTGAGTGCATGAAGGTTTTGTCTTTTGTACAGCGTTTGTTTTCCTATCTTTCCATTTCTGCTTTCTCTTTTCCTTGTTCTTGCTTGCAGTGGGTTTTGATGATCCCCCAACTTCTGGGTTCACATTCTTGCCTCTAGCCTCTAGATGTGTAGCCTGAACAGATACCTCATCTATGCTAGTAGGATTAAACATGAGAATGTTGTGCTTTAAATAGCTGTGTAGACCACCTATATAATTATCAGAGTTTCAGGTGAGTCTAAAGAAATGCCTAGAATCAAAGCTCTTTTTCTAAATTCTTGGGTGTAGCCTTGTACACTTTGCCCTTTTAATTGGTGAGGAGTTTTCCAACTCATCATCACTTGCTGCATATAAGCTAGTGGATAGAATTTTTTTTTAATGGCAAAAACAAATTCATTCCGGGTAGAAAGAATTTTACCATGCTTCTTCAAATCAGCTTGTGTCCTGCCTTCCCACCATACTAGGGCAATTCCACCAAGGCGTAGGCTAGCTAGCTGAATCTTTCTCCTTTCCGAATCGATGTTCTGTACTTTGCAATATACATCAATTTGTCTAATCCAGTTATCTAGCTTTTCTGCATTCAATTCTCCGTCATAAATTGGCAAATCAAACTTCACATCTAATTTAATCAAAAAAAGGTTTCTTCTTTTTCTTTTCAGGGCTTTCTTTATGTGAAGAAGATGATGATAAAGGTGATGATGGGGAAGATGGTGGAAAGGTTTTTACTTCTTTTCCTTTGCCTTCTGGGTGGGCAACTAGAAGAGGTTCTTCTACTCCTTTATCTTGTTTGGAGGTTGATGAATCTTCACCTCTACCTTTCTTAAATTCTCTATACATTTCTTCTACCATTGTTTTCATGGTCATGAAACTGTCCATGAACTGGGAGTTTGATTCCAAGGGAATTATTTTGCCATTTTCCTCTTAGGATAGACTCTTCCAATTTCTGGGTTAGCTTCAACCAACTTTCCTTCTCCTAATTTGAGCCTTGTCCTAGTTAGCATTCAACAAAAAAATCCAGCATAAGCTTGCTAACCTTAGCAACCTAAAGCTCTGATACCACTTGATCTGATATTGATCTAAGACAAACAATAAGGTATTACAGACTCATGTGCATGGATATGCCTATGTTATTTTATGCAACGGATCGATAAGATTGCGAAATACACAGGCAATGAAGCAGTTAAGGAAAACATAATAGGCAACACATATCAACACAACAAGTTTAATAAGGAGTTCACCCAATACTCCTGGGCTACGTCTCCTGGTCCAACCTCCAGTGGTGGCCTCTCTATTATGTCTTCAAAGCAGAGTTTTTACAACAGTGAGCTCAATTTGAGTCTCACTCAACAGGTATAAATCAGTAAGACTGTACTTGGATCCCCCAAGTCTCTGGAGTATACAGACTCTCCTTACTGACTCTTTACCTCTATTGGTCACAGTAGTATGAGCCCAATTTGAGACTCATACATGACAGGCATTATAGAGGAGTGCGCTTGAACCTCTCAAGCCTTCTCTGGAGTACAAAGACTCTCTGATCCTCTCTGTCTTTGTCTTAATTCTGGCTAGATGCTGCCTTTGCTCCTGTAGGTCAGCTCAGCTTCTTCTCTTTGCTTTCAGCTTACTGCTCTGCCTCTCTCTCTGTCAGTTTGTGGCTTTAAAGCCAATTCTACTTCTTGACTGTTTGTTTCCGCTCTCTGGCTTTCCGGTTCCCCTGCCTCCGTCCGTTTGAATCCCTCTGTCCTGCGTAATCAATCACTGTATAATGCCTCATAGGGAGGTGGCCACCTATTTCATAACAGACGAGTGTTAGTTCTCTTGGACATATTTGAAACGACCATTTTTTCCCCATTAACTCCAAGAATGCCCGCGAAACACGACCTTCTGCCAATGCATCGTCCATATCGGACTTCAAATCCTATGTGATCTTGCTTTATAATCTTGTCAAATACGGTCATCCATCAGAACCCGTTTTCGTCGTTAATCTGGGGGCCCTAGATCCTACGGTTTTCGTTCATATCGGGCGGCTGAGTAGCATGATGTTTCCCCGTCCGATGTGAGCGATTCTCTCTCTCTTCTGCCGGGACGCATGGCAATCACTGTATGGCATCGGGCGAAACTCGATTGAAACTGCTTACTGCTCGAAGCCTGTCCGATATCCTGCTGGTTTTGTGGAAGGCCGCTCCGACGAAACTAAAACAATATTTTCCGCGTTTTATAATTATTTCGGGTCCACGTGCTCGTTGCCCATGTTATTTTGTTCAACGGATCGATAAGATTGCGAAATACACAGGCAATGAAGCAGTAAAAGAAAACATAATGGACAACACATATAAACACAACAAGTTTAATAAGGATTTCACTCAATACTCATGGGTTACGTCTCTTGGTCCAGCCTTTAGTGGTGGCCTCTCTATAATGTCTTTGTAGCAGAGTTTTTACAACAGTGAGCTCAATTTGAGTCTCACTCAACACGTATAAATTAGTAAGACTATACTTGGATCCCCCAAGTCTTTGGAGTACACAGGCTCTCCTTACTGACTCTTGACCTCTACTGGTCACAGTAGTAGGAGCCCAATCTGAGACTCATACATGACAAGCATTACAGAGGAGTGCGATTGAACCTCTCAAGCCTTCTCTGGAGTACACAAACTCTCTGATCCTCTCTGTCTTTGTCCTAATTCTGGCTCTATGCTGCCTTTGCTCCTGTAGGTCATCTTCTCTTTGCTTTCAGCTTACTGCCTACTGCTTACTGCTCTGCCTCTCTCTCTGTCAGTTTGTGGCTTTAAAGCCAATTCTGCTTCTTGACTATTTGTTTCCGCTCTCTGGCTTTCCGGTTCCCCTGCCTCTGTCCGTTTGAATCCCTCTGTCCTGCGTAATCAGTCACTGTGTAACGCCTCATAGGGAGGTGGCCACCTACTTCATAACAAATGAGTGTTAGTTCTCTTGGACATATTTGAAACGACCGTTTTTTTTCCCCGTTAACTCCAAGAATGCCTGTGAAACACGACCTTCTGCCAACGCATCGTCCATATCGGACTTCAAATCCTATGTGATCTTGCTTTATAATCTTGTCAAATCCGGTCATCCATCGGAACCCGTCTTCGTCGTTGATCTGGGGGCCCTAGATCCTACGGTTTTCGTTCATATCGGGCGGCTGAGTAGCATGATGTTTCCCCGTCCGATGTGAGCGGTTCTCTCTCTCTTCTGCCGGGGCGCGTGGCAATCACTGTATGGCATCGGGCGGAACTCGATTGAAACTGCTTACCGCTCGAAGCCTGTCCGATATCCTGCTGGTTTTGTGGAAGGCCGCTCCGACGGAACTGAAACAATATTTTCCGCGTTTTAGAATTATTTTGGGTCCGGGTGCTCGTTGCCCATGTTATTTTGTTCAACGGATCGATAAGATTGCGAAATACACAAGCAATGAAGCAGTAAAAGAAAACATAATGGACAACACATGTAAACACAACAAGTTTAATAAGGAGTTCACCCAATACTCATGGGTTACGTCTCTTGGTCCAGCATTTAGTGGTGGCCTCTCTATTATGTCTTCGTAGCAGAGTTTTTACAACAGTGAGCTCAATTTGTGTCTCACTCAACATGTATAAATTAGTAAGACTATACTTGGATCCCCCAAGTCTTTAGAGTACACAGGCTCTCCTTACTGACTCTTGACCTCTACTGGTCATAGTAGTAGGAGCCCAATCTGAGACTCATACATGACAAGCATTACAGAGGAGTGCGCTTGAACCTCTCAAGCCTTCTCTGGAGTACACAGACTCTCTGATCCTCTCTGTCTCTGTCCTAATTTTGGCTTGATGCTGCCTTTGCTCCTGTAGGTCAGCTCGGCTTTTTCTCTCTACTTTCGTCTTACTGCCCACTGCTTACTGCTCTGCCTCTCTCTCTGTCAGTTTGTGGCTTTAAAGCCAATTTTGCTTCCTGACCGTTCGTTTCTGCTCTCTGGCTTTCCGGTACCCCTGCCTTTGTCCGTTTGAATCCCTCTGTCCTGCGTAATCAGTCACTGTATAACGCCTCATAGGGAGGTGGCCACCTATTTCATAACGGATGAGTGTCAGTTCTCTTGGACATATTTGAAACGACCATTTTTTTTTTCTTCCGTTAACTCCAAGAATGCCCGTGAAACACGACCTTTTGCCAATGCATCGTCCATATCGGACTTCAAATCCTATGTGATCTTGCTTTATAATCTTGTCAAATCCGGTCATCCATCGGAACGCGTCTCCGCCGTTGATCTGGGGGCCCCAGATCCTACGGTTGTCGTTCATATCAGGCGGCTGAGTAGCATGATGTTTACCCATCTGATGTGAGCGGTTCTCTCTCTCTTTTGCCAGGACGCGTGGCAATCGTTGTATGGCATCGGGCGGAACTCGGTTGAAACCGCTTACCGCTTGAAGCCTGTTCGATATCCTGCTGGTTTTGTGGAATCCCGCTCCAACGGAACTGAAACAATATTTTCCGCGTTTTATAATTATTTCGGGTCCGGGTGCTCGGGGCTTCTCTTCACTGAGAGGTTTGCCCTGCGATATCGGAAACTACCTCCGCTGCTTAAATTTGTCCCTGCATTTGCTGGTTGGTGTCAACACGCGTTACCATGGTCCGCTGCTCTACGCGCTAAATCGACAGCCCTCGTTGATCCGCGTTGATTGCAATTCGCAACTGCCATGAGGATTCCTCCCGATAGCTTGATCTTTATAAGACTTTGAATCTTTGGCATGATTTTTAAAGAGTTCATGAAAACTTAGAGAGTGTTCTAGGATCCATTCGGATCATTGCCCCAAAGATCCCACTTTCCACAATTCTCTTAATAGTGGGGCAAGTAGCTTCTTCATGCAAGGCATCACAAGCCCTACAATATGGAGGAGCATCCTCAACAAGATTGGCAGATTCAAGGGGATTTGGCAGTCGATGTTCATTTGATTGCCCTTAACTTTGTCAAGCATTAGTATTTTTGTTATTATTTCTAGGTTGGGAACTTTGAGCTTGCGACCTTTCCATTTGGACCAACCTAGATTGCAGAGTACTTATCTCTTTAGCATGGTTAGAGATTAATTTTGCTTGGTTAAGCTCCATGCTTTCCAACTTTTGAAGTAACTTCTACATAGGATCATCTTCAGATTCCTTAACTTCTTTACCCTTAGGCTCTTTTAGCTTTGTGGAAGCTCTATCAAAGCCTGGAATCTCAGATTTCCCAGATGTCTTCTTATCCTTTTCAATCTCTTCGACTAAAGTTTGACACTCCTTATAATCAACAAGTTTAGCACGTCTTAATTCATAAGAGGTATCAACGTTAAAAGCATCAATGTAGAAGTTCCAGAGAGATTTATCAAGAGGTTTATAATCTTGAGGTAATTCCTTAACAATACCATTAAACCTTCTGTTAAATTCCTCAAAGGTTTCATTTTCTTTTTGCTTTATGATACTTGGGGCTTTAACTAGATGTTTTTCTTCCCTCTTATCTCCAAACCTCTCCTTGAAGGCATTAGTAAGAGCTTATAATGAATTGAAGGAATGATCAGGTCTTTTGGTGAACCAATCTAAAGCATCCTCTTCCAAAGAGAGCACAAAGAGCTTCATCCTTACATCCTCATGAGCAGCACTAGCACCACCCCATTTGTTAATGAAATACCTAAAGCAATTAAGATGATCTTTAATGGTTACTGCATTATTGCCTTGGAAAGAAGACAATTTATTCATACCTGTATTAGGAAGGTCATACGGGTAACTCTGAATGTTAGCAAAATTGCAAGGAAGATACAAGTCATCCATGATGTCGTTCTGAATGGGATCTGGAAAAGTGAATGGATATCAGAGAGAGATTCTTGTCCAAGATTATCAAGATGTGCACGGGAAGAGAGCCTGTTTAATCGAACTATAAAAACCTTTTCAGAATCTGGAGTGGGATTAATCATGGTACTTGAATTTTTTCTAGTGAAAACCCTTGTAGGAAAAAAATCTAACTCAGAATCTTGAGATGAAAGATGAAGGATAGAAGATAAAATATGAGAATTGTCATAAAGCCAAGGTCGAATAAATTGGTCCCTGGCAATGGCACCAAAAAATGTTGTCGCACAGAATGTCTAGGCACTGCGACAACAACTCAGATCGAGGGCTATCACAGTGATCACCAATCACTCCGTTTGAGTTGTCTCCCAATAGTAGACTAAGGGGGGTGGACCCTATAGAAATGGAATGAATGAAAACTAGTTGGGAACCAACCAGTTCGAGAGACACTGCTAAGCAACCAATACTTATTTAGATTGCACAAGATTTTGAAGGATTCAATTTAATTTGAAGAAAATGATACTAGTGCCTTGTGGAATCAACTATATTGCGAAGGAAATAAAGTCCAAGTAAATGATTGGAAACTATTGTTGAATGATTCGACTATCTTATATGCAAATGCAAAACTTAAAGCTGTGTGAAATGCAGAGACTTGGTTAATTTTAGTTAAATGCCCGTTCTAAGTTTGATTCCTTAATGTTTCTATCAACCAAACTTATGCTTGGAAGTAAAACTTTAATGTGCAAGAACTAGCTTAGTATGCAAATACAAAGTGAAATGATTTAATGGCCGAAAAAATGGCCTAAAGTTAATTCTGAAATATGTCTTGAGTGTTTTTTAACTTAAGGCTCAGAAAAAGTATCTTAATGTGAAAGCAAATACTTATACCAACAATGTAAAATGTAAAATCTGCACAAGTAATTACTGAAATATACAATAGGAAACCAATACAAAATGCTGGAAATAAAACACTTTAAATTCAGAAATCCATTTGCATGAGGTACTCAATCAAAGATCATTAGATGCATAAGTAAAACTAGATTAGTCCTACTTGCATGAGCATGTAAAAACAAATGTACTTCAGAAATTAAACTAAGTGCTTTAAAATTCAGATTACATCAATAAAATATCAGTTTAGTAATCTGCTCTTAAAACAAATGTCAATGCCAACAATATATTTTAAACCAGGGGTCCTATTACCATGCAATATTCAGATTTTTTCTATGTATAACAACAAAAACTTCAAATGACAAACTGCTAACTAATAATTCAGAAAATTTTTGAGTTTTACTATTTCTGATCTAGTGATGTATTTGATCAAAAAACTCAGAAATAAATTATTGAAAAGCAGTGAAACAATGTTCAGAAATTTGTCAATTAGCATGCAAAAGGTTACTGAAGATAACTTCTATTTATGAAATGTACAACAATCAAAGATGTAAATTAAATTTGCTGCTAAACTTCAGTTAATTGAAAATCTATGCTAGTGTTAGCCTTGCTTTCAATCAGATAAATGAAATGAGGAAAGGTTTAGAAGATGTGCACCAGTCAACCCTTAGGGGCTTGAAGACACTTGGAGACAAGCTGCCCAAGTCACTGAAGATCTTCAACTCAGAAATATTTTGAGAAAATTTTGTTAATTTTTTTTGGAAACTTTTAGGAAAATTTTAGGAAAAATTATTGACAAAATTTTGGTGAAGGAGGGGAGGGTGTAAGGCTGAAGGGGAAGGCCGAGAAGGAGGGGCTGTGAAGAGATGAGGGAGGTGGCCGAGAGTGAGGAGGGGCTGCCGTGAGGGAGAGGTGAGGGCCGAGGGTGAGGGAGATAGGCAGGCTGATAAGGGAGGAAGGGAAAGGGAATGGAGGTTGAGAGGTAAGGGAGAGCATGCAAGATAAGGAGGGACGCTGAGAAACCAATGAGGGAGACCGAGATAGAGAAGGAAGGAGGCCGAGAAGGAGTTGGAGATGTCCAACACACGGCCTCTAGGTCCTTTTAAAAAAATTTGCCCACAATCCTCTTGAAATTTCTCTTCAACTTGCAAACAAAATGGGGATACCCTTCGGGGCTTATAGCTATCTTTAGAATCCACAAAAATTGCCTGCAATCTTCAGATCTGTCCCTTCACAAACAAAAGATAACAAATCCCAAAACATGTATATACAAAAATATGAAATACCAAAAACCCCAATGAATTAACAAATTTGATATCTACAATAATATTGTACAGATCTAGCAGATCTGTAGATCAAAGCCCTCTATTAGCTAGATCTAAACAATTTGCCACAAATTTATAAATGAATCGGAAATTTTTAAGAGGCACAAACCCAAGAAAAACCATGCAAGTAAAATATTTTGTAAAATGACTTCAGAAATTAAAAATAGTGGGCTTTTTATATTCTGTAAACTGAGAGTCAACTGGTCTAGCTGAGGACTTCCCCAAACACCCAAATCCTGAATGATAAGTTCTGCACACTTAGATCTGATTGTTAGATTAATAGAGATTTAAAATGATCTAAAATCATCAAGTAATAGAGATATCTGCTATTTCTATCAAATCAAAATGATATTTAAAAACCCAGAAATCTGTGCAAGATACCTGTATACAGATCAATCCTCAAAGGTTATTATCCAACAAATAAATAAAAACAACAGAGTATTGAGAGCAAGAGGAACACCACGATTTGAAATCCCAAAGTCTTTGCATTTTATTAACCAGAAAAAGTTACAAGAGCTTTCTTAGAGCAAGTACACGATTCAGAAATCGGATCCAAATAATGGAGAGAGACCTCTAATTTATAGAAAAATTCTCCAATGACTAGTTGGCTTGATCCCCGTCAAAGCAATCTCAACCGTTGATGAAGATCAAATGATCTTTTAATCATCGTCGTTGAAATAAAGTTACTTTTTGAGGAAATTCGAATTTCACTTTTAATTTCTTTTTAATTAACTCAAAATGATTATTTTGAGTTAATTGCCTCAAAAAATTGACTTTGACTTAACTACTATGGCCCAAGGGTCAAAATATCTTGAAATTTTCAATATTCCCTTGGTCGGGGACCTCCAAAAATTTAAAACTTTAAAACCCACGAATTTTAAATGTTGGAGAATTTAATTTTTCCTAGGACCTAAATTAATTAAATTTATGGCTTTAGCATTTTAATTTATTTTAGCCAGAAAATTTAATTAATTGACTCATGAGGGGATTATTAATTTTTCCAACCCTCTAATACTTTAGCATTAAAGCTAAAATATTATTTACATGAAATATTACATTTCTAACCCATGAATGGGGAACACCGTTTGTTATAGACCCTTAACATTTACCCATTTCTGGGACACAAAATATGATCTAGTAGACAAGTGACTTTAATAAAATAATCTAACCAAATAGTTAGAATTATTCCCAAATCACTTTTATAGAGATTCAATAAATAACATTAAGACTCATTTAAAATCCTGACGACAAAATCCACCTTAGCTTTGGGGTGAGGCTGGAGGGAAAAACTTTGTCGATCATCCGTATTTAGAAACACACATGAATCAGTGAGACTAAAAACCTCCTAGGATAGAAATCATCATTAGAAAAATAAATTTACCTAGGTTGTTACATACACTTGTCTTACTAGGATCATTTACGTTCCAAAATATAAAATGGGTTTACAAAACTCCAGTGTACATATCGCTGATAATGATGAACTTGTGGATCATTTGAGTGCTCACACATGATGGAAATCCATGTGCGAAAAATGTATAGCTATGGGGTTGTTGACATGGAGTGGTCAACAGGTAGCTCTCAAAATAACATGATTTGCTTTGAACTTTCGTCTCTGCTCTACTTCAAGATTATGCACAACTTTCCTCTTACACTTTGCAATGATAACTGGAGTGGGAAATTCTTGTTGATTCCCTTCCTGGACAACGTTTTGCTCATGAACTGCATTGGAATGGCTTGCCTCATTGCCTGGTGCATGTGATCGGGAAGCATTGTAACAGTTCTTGATCTTTTCTTCTTCCTTCCTGGTATAAGATTCATAAGGTTAGGCAAAATGCAAATTAACACAATGTCTCTTACATACTCCTTTGGGATCATACCTTTACAAGCTCATCTCACTGAGCTTAAAGATGATACGTTGCTCAGCTTCCGCCTATGTAGCCTTTAGGTTCTTGAGCTCGTAGGATCTCACCTGCAAAGGAGAGGAAGGCCAAGGTGGCTTCTGCTTCCTATGCAACACCTAAGATAGACCCATGCTAAGATGATAAGAAACCTCATGCATGACCACTTTATCTGTCAGATACCTCGACAAATGATGTGGAGGCTTTTGAGAGTTGAATACTCTGACGTGTGTGCCCTGAGGTGAGGAAAACCAATCTACTATTTCTGCCACTGCTTTCCTAGCCTCGTGGAACATGCAAGGGGCTTCTTTCTCAAAGATCATTTGATACAAAACTGTGAAGAAGTGCTCAACAAGTTTGTCATACACTTCTCTGTAACTGTACTCTGACAACAATTTGCAATACACATTAATAGGGAGCTCCCTCGGGGTCCAACTCCATCCTAGATCTGGGAATTCATGGCGAGCACATATACCATCCAATAAGAATGCAAACATGTAAAACTGTGGTTGCTTTCTTTGCAGTGGTTCTTTTGCCTTGTTCAAATTAATTTATAGCTGCTGGGATAACAGATGTGACCAATTGGATACCTTCCCTTCTGTGATGAGCGGATATAGCATGAAGATCCACCCTTCAAATACGGATTCAATATTCTTTCATCCATAGATCTAGCAGCACATAGCCATCAAGTACTGTCAAATTGTTCAGAGAGACTTAACTTTGTAAGTACTATCAGGCTTTTGGCAAAACTTTGCTGTTCTCGCCACCATGACTTATCACTTTTTTTGGTGTTTAAATAACCCCAAGCTGCATAAAACCGAGAATCCAAGTGCTACTCAGGCTTGGGCAAGTTATAATACAAGTGAAAGTCATGTGGCTAATATGAGTTGCTGCCCACTGACACTATTGAGCACCATGTTCTTAGTTTCTAGGCCTTGCAATATCCACTTGATGACATCGATACATGGTAGTACTAGATACCTGTAGGCAATTCTCTAGATCACTGACTGCTTGATCTTCTCGTAGACTTCCCTATCTTCCAGATATTTTGCGAACTCATTTGAATTGAATACATCTTTGATAGTGAGCCATGTGATAGTAGAATCTCTATCAATAAAGCCTTGGGTATTTGATAAGATAGGTACTCCTGTAAGGGTACTGTCAATGGCCTCTTCAATATTGCTTTTTGCGACCTCCTTGGATGATCCTTTCTTTCGCCGCCATGTGCTGTTTGATGATGAAAGAATGATGTATCTTGGATCTGCAGTACCTGGTGCACAAGATGCACTCATTGCAGCTACAAGTTAGTTCCCAAGAGATCAGCTAATCAAACAATTGACAAGCAAATGTCAGCTATTGAGAAGAGGGATTGTGTAATATTAGAGCACAAGTGAGGTAGAGTGACCTCACTGGTCACTGGAAATGCACACTACGCAACTTCTGAAGGAATATTGCGCAGTTCCTGATTGCAGGAGAAGCTGACTGTGCATTGGATCTGCGCAATGCATAGTTGCTACTAGAGAGAAGGCATGGACTACACAGTGCACAGTTGCAAAGGGGAAGGAGGCCTCACTGTTGCTTGTGATTGTGCAGTGCGTAGTTGGGGAACCTAGTGATTGCATAGTGTGCAATTTCAAATGGCAAGGGAAGGCCTCTGCTAGAAGAGATTACGCAATTCGTAGTTGAGGAAGGAAGAAGGGTCTTAGGATTGCACAACTTTCTCTGGCAGGGGGATTGTCTCTAGATTTGCTGACTGAAGAGAGGAAGGATGTGGATCAGCTCAGGAATCATCGAACAAGTCACTAACATCAAGCAAGCAAGGTACTGAAAGGAAAAGGAGATGCATACATAAATACACCTAGTAGCAATAGTTACTGGTAGGTGAAAAGACAAGGAATGTGATGCGACACTTGAAAAGAAGCTCAAAAGACTGAAACGACACTTGTAGAAGTTAATAATAGCATAAACACCACTTGTTATAAGAAAAGTAGGGCAAAACGACACTTGCAAAAGAAGAAACGATAGAAGCGAAAGAAACAACGACAAAAGCGATAGTTGAGAAACTTACTCGGAGAAGCAGCGCAAATGGAATCCAAAACTCCTTGTGCTCAAAAGAATGACTAGAGCTCCAAAGAGAAGTGTGAGAATGAGCTCCATGATGTATTTCTTATATAGATGAGCACCCATAAGTTTACGGTTAGGGTTTCAGACATGCATGCCTAAAATCTAGGAGCCACTCTTAGTTGAGTGACACATGTTAGAAGATCAAATTAAAAACAAGTGCCACACTGCTGCATGGAAGTGCGTGCTTCCTATTTTCTAGTAGTGCACAATCAGTTAACTCCGGGATTACGCAATTCACTTGCTGAAGGGATTACACAATTTTCTGCCATAGGGTTGCACAATGTAATATTCCTAATTAGCCATGGCTAATTGGAATATTTGATTTTGCCCAATTTTTGCCTTCTATAGTTATTTATAAAAAAAAAAAGTGAGGACGGGGGACATAACTCACTTTCAGAATAAAAAGTCACTTCCTAGTAGCACAACGTTGTGACTTAAGGAGGAGCCAAGGGGGCCAAAGGGGGACGCAGAAATGGGGCCCACGCAGACACATGGAGGGACTACGCAGGAGGGAAGAACACATGGCAAGAGGGGAATCACGCAGGAGGAGGTGAGCCTAGGGATTGTGAGAGGCAGAGACTATAAAATAGAGAGGAGCACCCTCATTTTGGATCATTCAGTTATGTGCATTTTGAGCTAGTTGTTTCGATTTCTGAGCACGTTGGCTGTTTAGCTGGTTTGCAACACTGTTTAGTGCATTGAGTGTCTCCGTTCGGAGATCTCACCCTTAGCCCTGGGGGACTTCAAGTGCCTGCTCGGGCAAGGTATTTCCATCAGTATTTCAGCAGTAGTTTTATCAACGTTTCAGTAGCAGTTTCATCAACATTTTGGAGGAATGCGCAACGCTTGGAGAGGGACGCAGTTCTTTTTGGTTGTAGTGCTAGATTGGGGTTTTGCAAGTGGAGTTATGCTGGGAGATTGAGCAGGGGTCCAGCTCTTGTCTCATTGGAGGATTTTTGGCAGGGTTTCAGGCAGTGTTTCAGGTAGAGTTTAGAGGGGTTTTCTTCAGTGGCAGTGCAGGGCATTGAGGAACTTTGTAGAACCCCATGAGGGTGTTTTTCGGGGGTTGGCCATTCCAGGAAAGCTTTCTGGGTTTTTCGGGGTTTCTTGAGTAGAGCCCGAATCCAAAGTTTCAGCTTTTTCCGAGGTGGGGAGCAACCCCAAATCATCATTTGTTTTCTAGCAGCAGCAGCAACGGTAGCACAACAACAACATCCACGCAGAGAGGCCATTCTTGTCATTCTGAGAGTATTTCTTCACTTGCCTTGTGCAAGTCGAGGTGCCATCTATCTAATCACCTCTTGTACTCATTTTATTGCTCAATATAATAAAATGGCTTAGCATTTCTTGCTGCATTTCTTGTGTATTTGCTTATATTTCCGGTTTACATTATTATATGCTGTTCCACTGTTATTTTATCACTTCTGGGTTATTATATCATTTGCACATATTTGGTTGGAGTTTTTGCTGGGGTTTGAGGAACATTCTGGGTTAGGAATATTACAGTGGTATTAGAGCATAGATTTGGCTCAGCCTGTGGAGCTAGCAATCTATGACACCAGGGGAAAAACCCTACATTTGTTACAGAAGTAGGAAGTACAAAGACACTGGACGTAGGTTGGAGAATACCTACGGGGAGGGAGACTGTGTTCTTGTGGTGGACGCAGAACAGGTGGAGCCTGTGGTAGACGCAGAACAGAGAGAGCCAGTAGTGGACGTAGAACAAATGGACGACAAGGACGGGAAGAGATTTGCGGATATGCTCCTCAAATCAGTGCAAGATTTGTCGACGCAGATTGAGGTGATGGGGCAGAGATTCACGGCAGTAGAGGCTAGGCAGCGTGAGAGCCCACGACTTTTTCAGACTGGTAAGGGATCAGGTGCATCCCATCACTTGCCAAAGCAGCGTGATACTGCGCAGCAGGTGGCCTCACATGCCCCTACACGCTCTACCATGCCCACTTTCTTAGGAGCAGACATGGGGGCCATAACCCAGCAGGAGACAAAGCCCGGACATATGGGCGATTATTTTGCAGAGTACCAGGCCTATGGGCAGGAGTTCAGGGAAGCCCTCTCATTCAGAGATTTTGTTCAGCTCCAGCGAGATAGCAGACCCAGCGACCATCACAGGGGGTATCGACATTACCATGATGGCGACACCCACCGTGCAGCGAGTAGATTCCACTTGCCTACGTTTGATGGCTCATTAAACAGTTCGACAAAGTCTTGGGTGGAGAAGCTGGACATTATTTCTAGCTTAACCAGATGTCGGAGGCAGAGGCCATCAAGGTGGCAATGTTGCATTTGGATGGCGAGGCCCAGGATTGGTGGTTTCATGGGATGGTTACACTTGAGCACTCTACAGTGACGACATATGCTGAGTTTACCAGGAGATTGATGGAGCGATTTGACCGGAGGGATCCAGAGCAGCATTTTGTTGAGCTGACAAGGCTCAAACAGACAGGGAGCCCAGAGACCTACATTGCAGATTTCTTGAGGGTCTTCGTGATGGTGCCAGACCTATCCACGGCGCGGAGGGTCTATATGTATGTTGAGGGGTTAGCAGAGCCACTTCGGGGTTTAGTCCGATCCACTAAACCAGCCACAGTCCAGGATGCTATCAGCAGTACCCGGGACTTACAGGATGTCTTACCCAGGACCCGGACACCTTACCCCCAGAGACAGACTTTTCAGTCTAAGGGGAAGGATGTGAGGATTCCTCCTCCAAAGGGGAATCCAGGACGAGTACAGCTTGACGACGATGCCAGGAGGGAGCTGAAGAAGAAGCGGTTGTGCTTCACTTGTCAGGAACCATGGGCACTAGGACATAGATGTGCTGCTGGCAAAACACATTTTATTGAGGTCTTCTTCGAGAGCAGTGGAGGAGAGGATGACGAGGAGGATGTGGAGGCAGGAGATAGCCATGCCATACAGGGGCCTTTGCCACCCCCACCACCAGCAATAGGTGGTGCATCTTTTGCACCCATCGGAGGGGCCCTGGCAGCGTTGCGAGGAGTTCCCAAGTATCTGACGCTACGCGTATGAGGGACAGTACGTGGCCAACACGTATCAGTTTTGGTTGACAGTGGGGCAACCCACAACTTCATCGATGCACAGATGGTTGAGCGGAGAGGTATTCAGACAGAGAGCTTCGATAAGTTTTCAGTATTGGTCCCAGGAGATCAGACCATGACGTGTGCTTGTTATGTCCCAGAGCTTTCAGTCATGATGGGCACCTACACGTTGACTGACCACTTTTTCGTGGTCGATATTCTGGACACCAACATGATACTGGGTGTTTAGTGGCTTATTACTCTAGGGAAGGTCACGATGGATTGGAAGACCCTAGAGATGGAGTGGGATGATGAGAAGATAGGGAGGCATAAGAAGATACGGGGACAACACACATATCCACCTCAGACTATGTCGGCTCATCGGATGGAGGCAGTCTTCCGGAAGGGAGACGTAGAGTGGGCAGTGGAGCTGCGTGCATCAGAGGCAGGGACTACAGGGCAGACGGTACATCTAGAGATCCAGTCCATCCTTGATCGGTATGCCATAGTGTTTCGAGAGATTCCACCAGGATAGCCACCGGATCAGGGGTTTGAGCACACTATCGAGCTTGAGCATGGCATCCAGGCAGTGATCACCACCCCTATAGGCATCCTAAGGCCTATCGGGACGAGATTGAGCGGGCTATCTAGGAGTTGCTGGCTCTGGGCACATTCGACCAAACACAAGTCCTTTTGCTTCTTCTGTGGAGTTGGTGAAGAAGAAGGACGGTACGCTGAGGATGTGCATTGACTACAGGGCCCTGAACAAGAAGACCCTAAAGAACAGGTACCCCATAACCAGGATCGATGAGTTGATGGACGAGTTGAGAGGGGCACGTTTCTTCTCAAAGATTGATTTGAGATCGGGGTATCATTAGATTTGCGTGAGGGAGCAGGACATTCCCAAGACCGCCTTCAGGTGTCACTATGGGCACTTTGAGTTCTTGGTTATACCTTTTGGGCTAACCAATGCCCCAGCTACATTTCAGTCCTGCATGAATCACATCTTCTGTAGTCACTTGAGGAATTTGTGTTGGTATTCTTCGATGATATTCTCATTTACAGCAGGACTTGGGAGGAGCATCTCTAGCACATTGAGACAGTATTGTGTATCTTACAGGAGCAACAGTTCTATGCCAAACTCTCCAAGTGTGAGTTTGGGTTGACGGAGATGTTGTATCTGGAACACATCATAGGAGTGGACGGAGTGAGAGTCCATGGGGAGAAGATCAGGGCCATCAGAGAATGGCTGGAGCCGAGAAATGTGACGGAACTTCGAGGATTCATTGGCATTTGTACTTGCTACCGGAAGTTTGTCAAAGGTTTCTCACAGCTTGTTGCACCCGTGACAGATTTGACGAGGAAGGGGGCTTTCAGTTGGTCGGATACGACGCAACGAGCCTTTCACAGGCTCAAGGAGGTTATGAGCAGTTGCACAGTGCTTGCGTTGCTAGATTTTATGTAGCCTTTTGTTTTGGAGTTTGATGCGTCGGGAGAGGGGATCGGCGTAGTGTTGATGCAGGGAGGTCACCCTATAGCCTTTGAAAGCCGGAAGCTCCTTCCGCACAAGAGGTTTTACTCTATATACGACAAGGAGATGCTAGCCATCATGCATGCATTGGCTAAGTACCGAGAGTATCTGGTGGGTAACAGGTTCAGGGTGACGACTGATCACAACAATGTTAAGTTCTTTTTGGAGCAGAAGCAGCTACAGGAGAGGCAGTAGAAGTGGATCAGCGAGATCCAAGCATATGACTTTGACATTGAGTATGTCAAGGGTAAGAACAACATGGTAGCAGATGGCCTTTCATGTAGACCAACCATGTTGTCTCTTATGAGCTTGGATACAGACTAGAGGGCTCGACTCTTAGTAGAGTACTCCAAGGACAGGTTTGCATGTGAGGTTCTGGATGGGTAGGTGGCAGATGATAGGTACAGGGTGGTCGATGAGATCATCTATTACAGGGGCCGGATCTTCTTGACTGAGGGGTCTCAGCTCAAGAAGAAGATACTCCAGGCATCACATGATTCACCGTTGGCAGGACATCAGGGGTTTACCAAAACCTACAGGGCCATTAGGGAGAGGTTCTCATGGAAGGGCCTCAAGGAGGACATACTCCGGCACATCCGGGAGTGCGATGTTTGCTAGAGGAACAAGGGAGAGATGAGCCATCCCGCGGGATTATTGTAGCCTCTTCCCATTCAGGAGGGGAAATGGGAGAGTATTTCGATGGACTTCATCACAAAGTTGCCCATGGTACAGGGCAAGGATTGCATCTTTGTCGTCGTTGACCGACTGACAAAGTACACACACTTTTTTGCCATATCCGCACACTATACAACAGCACAGGTAGCCGAGCTGTTCTTTAGAGAGATCTTCAAGCTACATGGTCTTCCTAAGACCATCGTCAGTGACAGGGACAACTGTTTCATGGGCGGGTTTTGGCAGGAGCTTTTCCGGTTAGTGGGGACGGAGTTGACACCGAGTACCAGTTATCACCCACAGACGGATGGGCAGACAGAGATAGTTAACAAGTGGCTGGAGGGCTACTTGCGTAACTATGTCAATGGGTAGTAGCGAGCATGGTTGAGGTGGTTGCATCTAGGGGAGTACTGCTACAATACTTCACATCACATGTCCATTGGTATGTCACCATTCTATGCTTTATATGGGTATCATCCTTTATCTTTTGCTGACGTGATGTTTGGTGATAGCAAGGCTCCCAGAGCCAAGATATGGATCCAAGAGAGTTAGGATATTCTCCGAGCTCTCAAGGATAACATGGCTACAACACAGAACCAGCAGAAGCTGTATGCCGACAGGGGTCGGGTGGAGAGATAGTTCGAGGTAGGGGACATGGTCTACCTACAGTTACAGCCATATCGACAGTCGTCACTAAAACAGAAGGGGGCTGAGAAGCTTAAGCCCCGCTTTTATGGGCCGTACAGGGTGATACGCAGGGTTGGACAGGTTGCATATGAGTTGGAGCTGCCCCAAGGCAGCGATATTCATAACGTTTTCCATTTATCATGCCTGAAAAAGGCATTGGGGCAGCAGGTGACAGTGACAGATGAGCTACCACCCATGGATGACGAAGGGCATTTGGTATTGCAGCCGAGGCCATCATTGATACCAGGGAGAGGCAGCTGCAGAGCAGGATGGTCTGGGAATTCTTGGTGAGGTGGAAGAATTTGCTGGATGAGGATGCCACTTGGGAGAGTGAGAAGATTTTGCAGCATCCATCACTTTATTTGCTTTAGGACAAGCAACATTTTGCTGGGGGAGACTGTAATATTCCTAATTAGCCATGGCTAATTGGAATATTCGATTTTGCCCAATTTTTGCCTTCTATAGTTATTTATAAATAAAAAAAGTGAGGACAGGGGACATAACTCACTTTAAGAATAAAAAGTCACTTACTAGTACCACAACGTTGTGACTTAAGGAGGAACCAAGGGGGCCAAAAGGGGACGCAGAAATGGGGTCCACACAGACACGTGGAGGGACTGCGCAGGAGGGAAGAACACATGGCAGGAGGGGAATCACGCAGGGGGAGGTGAGCCTAGGGATTGTGAGAGGCAGGGACTATAAAATAGAGAGGAACCCCCTCATTTTGGATCATTCAGTTATGTGCATTTTGAGCTAGTCGTTTCGACTTTTGAGCACGCTGGTTGTTTACCTGGTCAGCAACACTGTTTAGTGCATTGAGTGTCTTCGTTCGGAGATCTCACCCTTTGCCCCGCGGGACTTCGAGTGCTTGCTCGGGCAAGATATTTCCATTAGTATTTCAGCAGTAGTTTTATCAGCATTTCAGTAGCAGTTTCATCAGCATTTTGGAGGATTGTGCAGCACTTGGAGAGGGACGCAGTTCTTTTTGGTTGCAGTGTTGGGTTGGGGTTTTGCAGGTGGAGTTACGCTGGAAGATTGAGCCGGGGTCCAGCTCTTGTCTCATTGGAGGATTTTTGGTAGGGTTTTAGGCAGTGTTTTAGGCAGAGTTTAGAGGGGTTTTCTTTAGTGGCAGCGCAGGGCATTGAGGAATTGCGCAGAACCCCAAGAGGGTGTTTTTCGGGGGTCGGCCATTCCAGGAAAGCTTTTTGGGTTTTTCGGGGTTTCTTGAGTAGAGCCCGAATCCAGAGTTTCAACTTTTTCCAAGGAGGGAAGCAGCCCCAAATCATCATTTGTTTTCTAGCAGCAGTAGTAGCACAACAACAGCATCCACGCAGAGAGGCCATTCTTGTCATTCTGAGAGTATTTCTTCACATGCCTTGTGCAAGTCGAGGTGCCATCTGTCTAATCACCTTTTGTACTCATTTTATTGTTCAATATTATAAAATGGCTTAGCATTTCTCGCTGCATTTCTTGTGTATCTGCTTATATTTCCGATTTACATTATTATATGCTGTTCTACTGTTATTTTATCACTTCTGGGTTATTATATCATTTGCACATATTTGGTTGGAGTTTTTGCTGGGGTTTGAGGAATATTCTGGGTTAGGAATATTACACACAACTTGCTTTCACAGCTAATTGCATAGTTGCATGCCTTAAGGGATTGTGTAGTTCGCTCCGACAAGGAGTTGCGCAGTTCCTGTGACAAAGGATTGCACAGTTTCTCAAGGAAAGGCATGCAATCAGTGTCATCAAGGCAAGACTTAGCTTGTGTTCACATGAGGTTCTTTGTCTATCTTTAGAATTTAAGCAACTATTGTCAATAAGGATTGTTTGTGATCAAAGAGTGCCCAGTAGTTGTTACAAGAGAAGCACAATTAAAACATTACAAGCCTAACATAAGCAAGTGAGTCGTTGCGACACCTAATAAAACAAGAAGAAAACTTGACACAAGTTGAAACGACTGTTGTTATGGAAAAAGGGAGGCTCCAAAATCAATGCATGGGAAAATTTTTGAAGGGGGTTGTAGTAGCTACAACACCTCCCTAGGTAGGAGTGGCTAATAAATAACCTTATTAGGTGTTCCCAACCCCTAAGGGGAAAGACAGTTCCTTGGTACATCCTTCATTTGATAGGTGTCATGTGAATGGGGATGAATGGATGGGGACGAATGGATGGGGACACAGGTGTTCCAAGCCAAATTCCATGGTTTCAAAGGTGGCAATAATGAGGGATATCTACATATTGGGTATAGAGATGTAGGAGGGAGCAATTGTGGATACACAAGTTACCTCGACTTCGTTTTTCCACCCCTCTTTACTTGCCTTTTGTATTTTCTTGAATTTTCTTTGTATTACTGCTCAAGGCTCCAAGAGATTAGAACATGATGTGTAAGATGTGAAGCATTTATTATCCACTTAAGGTGTTGAGAATTCAATAGGGCAATGTTTATGTTAATTCTCTTGATTTGATAACTATTTGTGTTACCTTTTTACTTATTAGCTTTGATCTTTCTTATTCCAATATGCAATACATCAAACAACTACCAAAATAGTAAGAACAATGACAGTATATAGGCTGCAAGCCAGGGCCATAACCCTCCCCTCGAGGGGAAAACTCTGAAAATTTCTTCTTATCTTTCAATTCTTTCAATTGACGAATACCATGACCTAGGTTCAGACAAATACCCTCCAAGATCAAGTCTTTCTTTGCCTCCTGCTGAAATATCTTTGACCTCCCTATAGATTCGAAATTCTGCTCCCCAGGAACTGCTGCTACTCTTCTAGGAGACTTCGATCTCCCTCTAACTGCCTTCCCCTTGACCTCGCTTGCCTTTACTTGAGTCCTAGTGCTAGTAAGATGCCCTAAGAGACCTTTGCTTGCCTTCCTTCTCTCTTGCTTCAAAAATCGAACCTCAGACTAGCCTAGTGCAGAAACCCTAACTTCGCACTTCCAAAAGAATGTAGAGAGATCCAACCACTTCGACTTTCTTGGTTCTTCTCTTCTTCGAACTTCCTTCTTCGACCTCTTTCTTCTGCCTTCTTCACATGAGAGAGGAGTGAATGAATGATCCAAATGGAGGACGAGTTCCTCTTATATATGGGCTTCTTCAAGGGTGGATGTGGCTCTTCATATAGGCCGACTTGACAACTCATTAGGTCGATTTGATCTTGGAGGTATTTTAACATTTTCAAGACAAAATAAATTTTCTTTTACAATTTACAATGTGCCCATAGGGTCTTCCATATATGACAATGACTCTTATACCTAGGACAAACCCTAGAGGCATTCATTGGGTGCTTGACCTATAAAATAAAAGAACTTGAGCATGAAACCCATGCTTCAATAATAATAGTAATTTCTTTTTTGTTTTACATTTGCAAGAATACATTTCATACTAATGAAGACCGAACCTAGTTACACATTTTTTAACACTCCCGCTTAACTAGGGAGGTATTCATTAGAGGTACATGGTCATTCTCAACCTGAAGAGATCTCATAAGATGAGTCAGATTGGTAACCCATTTGTCTAGCATCATAATATCCAGCATTTGTCATATAGCAAGGCCTTGACTAACAACTATATCTCTCCACAAGATCAGAGCACAATGCTGGCGAGACCAATGATGTTTAGACACCATCATCATTATCTCTCCAAGGTACATAGCCCACCCGGGTGTTTCCAGAGTATGACCTCCCATTGGACTATTCTTATCTTGAGTAGCTAATCCTCAAAGAATATCAGTCCACGACTACTCTTATCTTGAATGCCCCACCACATTTTCAAAGAGTATCGAATGCTAGATGGTTACCCAATCCTCCATTCTTTCTTCTCGAGTGAAGACAAGAATGTTGTGTCTATCTCTCCCTCTCAATACGAGAGAACAAATCTACCAAACCAAGCTTGCCCCTTAAGTATACAAGCTTCTTGTTTGGAAGTGATTTCGTCAATATGTTAGCTACGTGCTCATTAGTGGAGATATACTGTAGCTACACCACACCATTTTGTACTAGCTCTCGTATATAGTGATGCTTGTTGTTGATATGCTTTGTCTTCCCATGAAATACTGGGTCCTCAGACAAACGAATACAACTGGTGTTATCACAACATATCGCTGTAGGGTTCATCGGTCCTTCAAATAAGTCAGATAGCAACTTTCTTAACCAAGCGGCTTCCCCGCTAACTTTGCATGTTGCAACATATTCTACTTCAGCACTACTTAAAGCAACAATGTTTTGTTTTCTGATCATCCATGAGACCATAGATGATCCCAAACTAAAACATCCTCCTTTTGTGCTTCTTCCATCCTGTTCACTGCCTCCCCAGTCAAAATCTGTATAACCAATTAATTGAACATCATTCCATCTATCATATTTCAGGCAGTGGTTGATGGTTCCTCGAAGATATCTCAAAATATGTTTTGCTGCTATCTAATGACCATGCTTTGGCTCCACTTGGAATTGCCTGAGTATATTTACTGCAAAACATATGCCTAGTTGAGTATTCACCAAGTACATTAATGAGCCAATCAATTGTCTATATCTGGAGGGATCCACATGGCTTGGTTCAGTACTTCCTAGTCTTTTCAAATTTGTGATCATCGGAGTGGTCATAGTTTTACAGTCCATTATGTCAAACTTCTTTAGTATCTCGATCACATACTTTCCTTGACCTAAATAGACTTCATTAGGTTCCTTCCATAATTCTAGTCTCAGATAGTAATGCATCAGCCCAAGATCCTTCATGTCAAATTCTGCTGCCAATTGCTTCTTACATTCTTCAATTCAACCTTCTACACCTATCAAGAGCAGATCATCTACATGTAGAAGAATAATTATAGGTTCATTGTTTACAACCTTAATATAGAGGTTTGAGTCAGCAAAAATTTTCGTGAAGCCTAATCTCTGTAGGTATGCATCCATCCTAGCATACCATGCCCTTGATGCTTGCTTGAGGCTGTATAATGCTTCCTTTGATCTGCGAACCTATGCCTTCCTATCTTTGATTTCGAATCGTAAGGGTTTTTCTTTGTAGACTTCTTCATCTATAGTACCATTTAGAAACGTAGTCTTGACATCCATTTGGTGAATGTTCCATCCTATCGATGCTGCGAGAGAGACTAATGATTGAAATGTTGTAGATTTTGCTGTTGGAGCAAATGTTTCTTCATAGTCGATGCCTTCAAGTTGAGAGAACCCTCTTGCCACAAATCTTGCTTTATACTTATCTATACTAACATCCGTTGCATGCTTGATCTTATAGATCCATTTGGAAGTAACTACAGATTTGTTTTCAGGCCTAGGTACGATCTCCTAGACTCTATTCTTCATTATAGATTGATATTCTTCATTCATGGCATCTTTCCATTCTTGATGTTCTACAACCTCTTCAAAGGTGGATGGTTGTGCTTCTATTAATTTAGTCATGTATGTAGCATACCCAAAATATATCTTGGGTCTTTTACTTTCTCTAAATGATCCGTGAGTTGGCCCATGACCTTCTGCATCAAGTAGTGTAGATTTCAACCAGTTAGGTCTTTTCCTTGTTTCTTGAATGACCATGGGTTGAACAGGTTCACTAGGTCCTTCATCCTCATGGTGAAATCCTTCTCCTTCCCTTCCTTGTCAACTTCTTCCCCAAATATAGGAAGTTCTTCATCATCAGAATCTATAGAATTTTTTTTTGATTTCTTGAATGCTATGCTCTCGTCAAATATGACATCACGACTAACTTCAATGTGATGTCCATCTTTCATATAGATTCTATAGGCTTTTGATGAGTTACTATACCCAACAAATATGCCCTTCACACCAGAAGGATCCAACTTCTTTCTTTTGTCCTTTGGTGTATGAATATATACAGGACATCCAAAGATTCGAAAGATGATCGACAAATGACTTCTTCCCAGTGAACACTTCTTTCGGAGTCTTGTTATCTAGAGATCTGTGAGGACATCGATTTTGTATGTAGACTGCTGTCTTGGTTGCCTCACCCCATAGAAACTTAGGTAGATCTTGATCGTGTATCATCGCTTTTAAACTTTCTTCAATGGATCTGTTCTTTCTTTCTGCGACTCCATTTTGTTCGTGATTGTATGGAACTATCAACTCCCTCTTAGTCCTAGATTCCTTACAGAATGTTATAATCTCTTTGGATGTATATTCTCCTCCATTATCAGATCTTAGTATTTTGATTCTTCTTTCTGCAAGGTTCTCCACTTTGGCTTTGAATTCTTGAAATTTAGTAAATACTTTTTCCTTGGTTTTCATTAAGCAAACCCATGTCTTTCTTGAGTGACATAATAAAGATGTCCTCCAAGTGATTTTGGAGTCACAAGGCCACACACATCAGAGTGAATCAGATCTAAGATTTCTTTTGACCGTGAAGCACTACTTCCAAATGGTTTCTTGGTATCTTTTCCCAATTCACATCTTTTGCAGACACCTTCATGATCTTCCTCTAGATTTGGTATTCCATCTACTATGGAATTTATAGTTGGAAGTGTATTGAAATTTAGATGACCAAACCTTCGGTGCCAAAGTTCACATGGAATAATCTTAGTGTGAACTAGGGCATGGTTTACGGGAGATATTAATCTATAGAGCCTTCCCTCTCGAATAACAATCACGTTTGCTTGTTCTATGCTAGAGCCTTTTGCCCATACAACTACTTTACCATCAATGAAGGCTACTCTATCTCCTTTATCTTCTAAGCTTGAAATAGAAAGTAGATTTTTGTGCAAACCTGGAACAAATAAAATGTTGTTGAGGTGGATGTTGCTTCCATCTTCGAGCCTTATAAATGATGATCCAGTGCCTTTCACTGGATAGCTTTTGTTGTCTCCAAGTTCCACAGAGTATGCGGATTTTCCTTTTGACAAGGTCTTCAATTGGTGGGAGTGACTAGTCATGTGCCTTGATGTACCGCTATCAATCACCTAGATGTCTTTGTCTTGGAATGTCCTAGAGAGAACCGAGAAGGGTCCCTCATCCCTTTCTTTGAGTGATACCTTCTTTGAAGAGAATATGAGACTCCATACTTCCTTGATACCTTTCTTGAGATGTCTTGCAATCTTTTTGATGACCTTCTTCATTGTAGAGGAGATCTTCATGATGCCCTTAGAGAACCAAACCTCTTATACCATGTTGAGAATTCAATAGGGCAATGTTTATGTTAATTCTCTTGACTTGATAACTGTTTGTGTTACCATTTTACTTATTGGCTTTGATATTTCTTATTCCAATATGCATATACATCAAACAACTACCAAAACAGTAAGAACAACGACACAGTATATAGGCTGCAAGCCAGGGCCAAAACCCCTCCTCTTGAGGGGAAAACCTGAAAATCTCTTCTTATCTTTCAGTTCTTTCAATTGACAGATTCCATGACCTAGACTTAAGACAAATACCTTCCAAGATCAAGTCTTTCTCGGCCTCTTGTTGAAATATCGTTGACCTCCCAGTAGATTCGAAATTCTGCTCCCCAGCAATTGCTGCTACTCTTCTAGGAGACTTCGATCTCCCTCTAACGGCCTTCCCCTTGACCTCACTTGCCTTTACTTGAGTCCTAGGGCTAGTAAGATGCCCTATGAGACCTTCGCTTGCCTTCCTTCTCTCTTGCTTCAAAAATCGAACCTTAGACTAGCCTAGTGCAGAAACCCTAACTTCTCACTTCCAGAAGAATGTAGAGAGACCCAACCACTTTGACTTTCTTCGTTCTTCTCTTCTTCGCACTTCCTTCTTCGACCTCTTTCTTCTGCCTTCTTCGCATGAGAGATGAGTGAATGAACGATCCAAATGGAGGACAAGTTCCTCTTATATCTAGGCTTTTTTAAGGGTGGACATGGCTCTTCATGTAGGTCGACTTGACAACTAATTAGGCCGACTTGATCTTGGAGGTATTTTGACATTTTCAAGACAAAATAAATTTTCTTTTACAATCTACAATGTTCCCATATGGTTCCATATATGACAATGACTCTTATACCTAGGACAAACTCTAGAAGCACTCAATGGGTGCTTGACCTATAAAATAAAAGAACTTGAGCATGAAACCTATGCTTCAATAATAGTAATAATTTCTTTTTTGTTTTACATTTACAAGAACACATTTCATACTAATGAAGACCGAACCTAGCTACCTATTTTTCAACATAAGGTGGGGCAGTTCATTGCCGACCAAGTGTTGGAATGTGCATGGGTTCCTTAATGATGTGGAGGAACTCATGGGGCGCTCAGAACCGGGATGATGGCCATGATGAAGGGTAGAGATCATGTTTGGTTTTTGCCCACTTGCTATATTAAATGCCCAACCATCTTATGCATTCTATAATATTCTTTTCTTTTTGTTTCTTGCTTATGGTCATGATATTCTTTTAACATTCTTTTAGCTGCATCAACCTCCAGGGCAACATTTCCAGGCCCAATTGAGCTATGTGGACAAGGGGAGGGGAAGTGCTAGTGCCTTGTGAACCTAATGGTCATGTGGACCCAGAGAAGAAAAATGATGAAATAGGGCTTGTAATGTACGAAGGGGAGTGAAAAATGTGGAACAGGAAAATGGGACCACACAACCAAAATCAGTGTTTTGCAAGTAGTGCCTTTCCTAAAACCGTAGGTCAATAGGGGAGATCCCATGGGACTAAGATTGAGTATTAATCCCCAATGAAGGTGAGGGAACAAAGCTATGGTCAAAGGCCTTCTTTCTTCCAAGTCACCCAATAATCCATGCCCAACATGCTCAAGAAAAACAAGTATAAGAACTCGATTGCACAATGAAAAAAATTCCTTCTTCCAAGTCACCCAATAATCCATACCCAATATGCCCAAGACCAAGTGTTGGGATGTGCATGGGTTCCTTAATGATGTGGAGGAACTCATGGGGCCCTCGGAACCGGGATGATGGCCATGATGAAGGGTAGAGATCATGTTTGGTTTTTGCCCACTTGCTATATTAAATGCCCAACCATCTTATGCATTCTATAATATTCTTTTCTTTTTGTTTCTTGCTTATGGTCATGATATTCTTTTAACATTCTTTTAGCTGCATCAACCTCCAGGGAAACATTTCCAGGCCCAATTGAGCTATGTGGACAAGGGGAGGGGAAGTGCTAGTGCCTTGTGAACCTAATGGTCATGTGGACCCAGAGAAGAAAAATGATGAAATAGGGCTTGTAATGTACGAAGGGGAGTGAAAAATGTGGAATAGGAAAATGGGACCACACAACCAAAATCAGTGTTTTGCAAGTAGTGCCTTTCCTAAAACCGTAGGTCAATAGGGGAGATCCCATGGGACTAAGATTGAGTATTAACCCCCAATGAAGGTGAGGGAACAAAGCTATGGTCAAAGGCCTTCTTTCTTCCAAGTCACCCAATAATCCATGCCCAACATGCTCAAGAAAAATAAGTATAAGCACTCGATTGCACAATGAAAAAAATTCCTTCTTCCAAGTCACCCAATAATCCATGCCCAATATGCCCAAGAAAAACAAGCATAAGCACCCGATTGTGCAATGAAAAACATAACTTTTGGGCTGGATTGCCCACCTTCTAACATATGTGTTGATAAATCTAAGGGCAACAAGTTTAGGTGATTTCTCTTACTTTGATAACTACTTGTGATGTCTTTTACTTTTCTTGATTAGATTCTCTTTTACCTTGATTATTACTATGTTCTTTTTACCAAATAACTACCAAATCATAAAGAACAATGAAACAATAGGACACAGGGTATAGGCAATCAACCTCGGCCAAAACCTCTCCACCTGAGAGGAAAAACCACAAGAATTCTTCTTCTTATAGAATCTTCAATTGATGAATTCCAAGACCTATGACCCTTGACCAAGAGCCTCCAAGACCAAGTCAAATTCTTTAGCAAGTCTTGCAATTTTGACCTCTAGCAAATTCTTCTGCCCAGAAGATTCTTCTGCAATTTCGACGCCTCGTGTAGATTCTTCTGCATCCTCGTCCTTCCAGCAGATTCTTCTGCAGAAACCCTAGGTGGCATGTGTGAGAGAAAGATGGTGACTTTGTCCTTCTTTTCTTCTTCGCTTGAGATGAGACCTTCGACTTGCAAGATAGATTTTCTTTTACCCAAAAATCAACCTTCTTGAAGTGACTGCAACTCGGTATTTTATGCTGCAAGATGACGCCCTAATCTTCACACGTGTGGAGGAATATAGCCCAAAACCAAATCAGAAAACTCGTTTTTCTTGTCTTCTTCTAGTCTCTTTCTTCTTCGCACTTCTTGCTATTCCTTGTACGGATTGGTGAGTGAATTGTCAATTTGTGTAGGCCAACTTGATCTTTACACCATGACGAGGTCTTGGAGGGCCTTCTGACTCAAATACTTTTTTTTTACAATATGTAACATGCCCAAATGGGTCTTTTATGCATGAGTTGTAGACTCAATGACAAGCCCTAGAAGCTCTCAATGGGAGCTTGACCTATAAATAAATTTCCTTGAGCATGAAACCCATGCCTCAAGAATAACAATAATAAATTTATTCTGCTCATTACAACAAATACATAAAATCATGATTACATGTGTCATTATGAAGAACGAACCTAGTTACATATTTCAACACTCCCTCTTAACTAGGGAGGTTATCATAATCCATACAAGGTACTTGGACATTCTCAATCTGAAGAATTCTCATAAGAAGAGTCAGATTGGTAAGCCATCTATTTGCGTTATACCAAGCAACATTGTCACATACCAAGGCCGTCAGATTGGTAAGCCATCTATTTGCATTATACCAAGCAACATTGTCACATACCAAGGCCTTGACCAACAACCCTATCTCTCAACAATAGCAAAGCACAATGCTGGCGAGACCAATGATTGACACACACCATCATCATTGTCTCTCAAGGCACATACCCCACTCGAGTGTTCACAGAGTGTGTCCTTTCGGGTCTATTCTTATCTTGGATTCCCAGCCCTCAAAGAATATCGGTCCTCTTCGAATACTCTTATCTTGGATTCCCTACCTCATCCTCAAAGAGTACCAGATGCTCGATGCTTACACAATCCTCCATTCTTTCTTCACAATATGAAGACAAGAATGATGTGTCTCTCTCCCTCTCAACTAGGGAAAATATACCCATTCCTATAGAGGAATGTACCCATTCCTATAAAAGGAATGTGCGCATGCTCCCTCTTATCCATGGGCTTGTCCAAGCTCCCTCTTAACTAGGGACTTGTTTCTAGCGACTTTCTGCTCTAGGTGGAGATCATGGGACTATCAACTGCTTGTGAGGCTCCTCATTTTTGTTGATTTGGGGTAGTATCGGGTGTGCTCTAGCCATGAAAATTGATGGAGAGGCTAAAACATATGAAATCTCCAAGACCCAGAAATGGTTTGGACAGATTGTATCCGGTTTGGGAGATATTAAAATAATTTATATTTTTAATGGAGTTCCTAAGTCTAAACTTAGAAAAAATAAAATATTAATGGGTATTAATATAAAACTGGGTTAGAAGGTTCCAAAAGTCATGGATCAAAACTAATCTAATCTTAGCTGTTGATTAGAGATTTAATCTCGGCCGTTGAAGGACCAACGAGAAAAGTATAAGGGGAGGCTTGAGGGTCAGTTGGAGAACACACCAGAGTGATCAGTGATTCATTTTGCTAGAGTGGGGTTGCTAAGCAAAAATGAATCAGTGATCAACAACGAGGGGCAGTGAGTACGAGGCAGAGAGGTAGAGACAATACTAAGAGACCAGCGCAGAAGTAGATACCAGCAGAGCAACAACTAGTCTAGGCTACGCAGAGCCCGGAGAGACTGTGTCATCCATGTAGAGGGCAGAGGGAGTGATGCAGAAGCCTCCAGAGGTTGCACAGTGTCTCAGAGGGCTGATGGAGAGGGTCTTGGGGCTGACGCAGGTCAGCAGGTGGCTGATGCAGGTCAGCAGACGGCTGACGCAGAGGGTCCTGTGGCTGACGCAGGTCAGCAGAGGGCTGATGCAGTGGCCAGAAGGGCCAGCATTGTGCTTCGATTGTGCCAGAGAGGGTTTCATGGGACCAATTTTCTGAATACTTGTTTCTGGATATAGAGGTATTATTGCCGTATATTTTTCTCTGTCGGGTGAGCCGGTTTAGGCAACCAATTGCACTCTGATAAACTGAATAATAATATAACCCTTTGAATAGCTGCACTGGTTTTCCCACATTGGATTTTTCTAGGGACATTGGTCCAAAAATAACGGTGTCACTTGTGTGCTTGTTTTCTTTCAATTGATGATTTGTAGATGTTGATACTGTACTTGTGTTTATTTTCAGTATTTACATGGTAAATAACTTGTTAAGTAATTAAACTAGTAGGAAGAAATAAACCAGATAGTATAGGAATAATTTCTAATGGGTTAAACTTAGAAATTCCAACATGGTATCAAAGCTTGGTTACAGATCACAGGAAAACTGAAAGCATCAGCCGAGCAGAGCATTTGCAGCAGATTCATCTATCCCGAGTGACAAAGCTGATCCTTGCAGAAGGTGATAGAGGAAGGAGTGACACAGAGGGACTACGTCATCATTTTGGGCCAGAGAAAGGCAACGCAGAGGCTAAGGGAGGCAGAATCAATCTCACGCAGAGCCTAGGAGGGTTAACGCAGTTGGCTAGGGGAGTTGATTTGATGGTGCTGGGATTGCGCAGAGTCAAGTGGATTAATCCTTCACTTATTGGGGCATAGGAGGCTGTGGGTAATTTGTGGAGCGAAGCTAGTGCGGTACTATGGTCAGAACAATACCTAACAGGGAAAGACCAAGGTGGAGGGAGTCGCTGTCAAGGCGGATTTTTAGCCAAGGAATCCGGATCAGTGGTGCAGTTGCACAGAAGATCGGAGTGGGGCAACTTGATGTTGGTAGAGGTATTTCCAGAACGAAAATCGAGACTCAAAGGGAGTCAAATCGAGAACTTCTAGACGGGAAGTAGAGAGACTCAGCAGGAGTCGAACAGAGAAATTCTAGGTGGGAAGTAGAGAGACTCGGAGGAGTCAATAGAGAAGAGCAGAGAGATGGCCGAGAATGGGCTGAGGGATCAGGACAGGTTGGACGGAGCGTCCAACTTTGTGGTCTGGAAGGCCATGATCTTGTATGTTTTGTGTGCCATGAGTGCTCATGTGCCACTTGAGAAGAAGTGGGGAGACATCGAGCTGTAGTCAGGAGGATTACAGGCGATGAGGGGTAGGATCCTTGAGGTACCCAACCTCTTGGATTAAACCTTTGCTACAGGAGCCCCGAAGAGGAGTAGCAGGACTGGCGGATGTCGGTAGAGACAGATGCAGATGGAGCGGCAAAGAGTGCTATAGTGCAGGAGTCCCGGGACAACACGTGGCTAGCAGGCTGCAACAGTGCAAGAGGCACGGGAGTGTTGCACCGGTGCAGGATGGCACTGAGAGGTGCGCAATAGTGTGAGATGCAGGTAGTTGTTGCAGTAGTGTAGAGGTCAGTAGAGGGAGCACTTGTTAGCGGCAGAGAGAGCTTCAACATCGGGAGTGTTTCTAGCCTGACAGGGATGTCAGGAGTTGGGTTGATCAGTTACTTATATCTCAGTAACTAAGTTGCAGTGCAGTACTCAGTTTTGATAATATCGCCGAGATATCGGCGATTTTCGAAAATATCGCGATATTTTCGGCGAGCCGAAATATCGCCGACCAAATATCGCGATATTTTCGAGTTTTGAAAATTGCGCGAGATTTACGATATTTCGGCGATATCTCGGAAAATATCGCGCGACGACCTAAAATATCGCCGGTGACCCTGAAATCATTCCGCGCTGCCTATATAATTCGATTTTTGGTTTTTTTGAAGTCATTTTGGTTTTTTTTGAGCGTTGGAAGTCCAATGTGGTTGCTGCCAAGGAGGGTTTGAAGCCAATATTCGCCAATACGCCATCAACAACGAAGATTTCTAAGCTGCAAGTGCCAAGAACTGTAAGACAAACTCGATTCTCATTCTTCCGGTTCCCTATAATCATTTGCTTGGTTTTTGATTTGATTTCAAACTGCAAGGGTTTGCATTGAGCAATACCACACATATTTATAGAAAATAACTTCATATTGATCACTGTCAAGGTAAACCGTAATACAATAATTCCATTCTCCACCTACAACAGTGGTATCACGGTTTCAACAAAAGAGACATATTAACTTCATCTTATTGTATCTTATATGGTTTTTGTTGCCTGTCTAAACAATCTCTTCTCCACAAACATGAACCACTTCCACCGGACAGGAGCAATCAACAGACAAGTCACAAAAATATGCTGCCATTACCATATAATATATATGCACAACGTGACAACATAGAGGATTTACAGATGGTAGCTGTGTAATTATGTAATATGCTAGGCTGCAGAAACAATCAAGCATCTAATGTGCGGCTACAAAATATTTTCAGTGTTCACAATTACCCATTCTGCAAACAACATTCAATATACAGTTTCTCATGATCTTAACTTGATGTCCTCATGTCAGTTTTTGGAAAGAATGTAGCAGTAGAAGTATGAATGGGATAAATGAGCATATATTCCTCCTCTTCTACAACATTTATGCCCAAAAGATGTAGGGAATCATCACCTACAGCAGGTCTAGACTCTAAATTTTAAAGTTATAAACCATTTGCAAACGACATATGTCATAAACCATCAGTAATGTGATGTCAAGTTTATGAATGGAATGAAAAACGCCTCTAAAACCTCTCAATAGGTATAAATTTATAATGTTGGCCCATGGGGATATTGAACCGTCAAATATTTGATTACCCTCGAAGAACAAAAATTTCAGGCCTATACACTTTAATAGAATGCCCACAATTATCTAAGTTCCTGACTTCTTCTAATTTCAACATACTTCAAGAATGTCCATTGTCTACCTGATGGATCTTAGAACTTTAGAAGCCAATGATAATGCTTACAAAAACTCAGATGAAGAGAAGGATGATGATATTCTCAAAGATCCAAACCTTTTCAACTGCTAAAAACATGTTGTCATGGATAAGTATCAAAGTTTGAAGAAGTACTGTTGGAATTTGGAAACCTCATCTTTTCTCTCCCATATCGATGCAATCATCAAAATCCTCCCTCCATCAGCTCAAAAGGTGCTGCCTTCTTCTTCAAAGATTGCACCCTGCCTTGCTGGTTAAAGATGTAACTTTCTCTGTGCTCACTGCTATGAACTTATGAAGTCTAATAATGCATTATGCACCTACAGCAGTGGTATAAGTTATAAGTTATAATAGTTATATATTTTTCCCATGCTTGGGATAATTCTGAAAGAAATTGTTCTCATTCCGTGCCAATTTGCTATGTGTTTCATTTGCCATTTGGATACCTCACGTTACAACATGTTCATACTCTTTTGTTCAAGAGTATTCAACAGTCAACTTGTATTACACTTCTATTCAACAGTCAAGTTAAAACTGTTTTGTAAAATGATGTGGTTATTTGTAATTTGAAAATTTCGTATTACTTATTAAGTTACTAATTCCAAATTTTTTTTGGTGCTCTAGGTTTCCGTTTGAGTTAGCCCACTACAAAATACAAATATGCCAAAAGCCTTGGACCCATTTTGGGAGTATGGGAGCCCTGATGGTGGGACAAATCGTGCATATCTTACATGCAAATTGTGTGGGGACAAGATGACAGGTGGGATTACACGACTGAAATACCATCTTGCTAGACTCAGTGGACATGATGTTGGGCTTTGTACAGTTTCTAGTCCGAAGCTTATACAAAAAGCTCTTGAGGCAATTGAAGAAAAGGATAGAAAGAAGGGAGAGGCGGAAAGAAACAAAGCTGAACGTGCAGGTAGATCTTTCGGGATATCTTCTCCTGATTTTGGTGTTGAGGGTAGTGGGCCTAGTGGCCCTAGTGGGAGGGGCTCCACAACTGGCACGCCATCACATGCTACTGCTAGTGTGAGTGCGAGGTCATCATTTTTTGTTCCACGAACAGGCGCTGGAGCACAACCTGGCATAAAATCGGTTGTTAAAAAAAAGGAGAAGCAAGAAGCAGATAGAGTCATGGGGAGGTGTATTTTTTGGAGCAACTTACCTCTCAGCATCACGAAAACCAATCCATTTTGGCAGCCAATGTGTGATGCTATTGCTGTTGTGGGCCCAGGGTACAAAAGTGCCACATATGAGGAGTTGCGGGGGCCAATTCTTCAAGCAGAAAAACATGACATCAACTCTAGATTGGCGGAGTTGAAAAAGACATGGGAAGTCACTGGATGCACAGTGATGTCTGATGGTTGGACAGATAGGAAGGGTAGGACCCTTCTAAATTTCTTGGTACATTGTCCTAAAGGTACCATGTTTATTAAATCGTCGGATGCATCAGAACATATCAAAGATGCAGCAATGATATGTGAGTTGTTAGATGGGTTCATTCGGGAGATTGGTGTGCAAAATGTGGTGCAAGTCATAACAGACAATGCAGCTAATTATGTGTCCGCCGGCAGAATGCTTATGGAGAGGCATCCCACATTGTTCTGGACTCCATGTGCAGCGCATTGTCTTGATGTGTTGCTTGAGGATATGGGGAAACTCTCCTTCATCAAGGAGGCAGTTGATATGGCTAGGAGCATCCCCAAGTTTATTTATAACCATGCTTTTGTTCTTAGCCTTATGAGGAGGTTCACTAGAAGCAAGGAGTTGCGACGTCCTGCCATCACACGTTTTGCCACAACCTTTATTACTCTTCAGTCTTTGCTTCGATGTCAGTTCGAGTTGAAGCAAATGTTTGTGTCTGATGATTGGCGTAATTGTAGATACAACAGGAGACCTGATGGGAAAGCCATTGCAAAAATGGTGTACTCTGAGACATTTTGGCGTGGAGTAGAAGAAGCATGTGCAGTTAGCGAACCTATAGTAAAGGTTCTTAGATTGGTGGATGGAGAGAAGCCTGCAATGCCTTATTTGTATGAGGGCATGGATAGGGCCAAGGAGGCCATTCGTTCCTATTATTCAAACAAGGGTTCTGCTGGCCTTGATAGGCAGATGATGTTATGGGATGTGATCGATAGTCGGTGGACAGGGATGCTTCATCGACCCATTCATGCAGCAACACTCTTCCTCAACCCCGCATTTTCATACAAATGCAACTTTGATTTTGATGGCGAGGTGATGGAAGGGCTCTGTTAGCTCTTGAATTTGGCCTTAGGCTGAAAAAGACAAAATCCAAGGCAACATCAAAGCACTTAGCCTCGTAGCTAGCCCTACGGGGCAGGAGAGGGCTCTCTCCGGGTTTATCTCGGCAAAAGGTCTTCAAAGGGCGGAGATGACCAATAAAGAACACTGATTTTAGGCTAGTAAACTGATTGAGAAGGTTTGATTTCAGATTTTTAGGGTTTTGGTGGAAAACAGGGGGAGAGCAATTTTGGGTGTGGGGATGGGACACAGCTTTTGCAGAGGTCTTTTTGGGGCAAGGTAGGAGATTGTCTTGATGCCTTTGTTTTAAGTGAATGGATAGGAATGACTGGTGAGGAGCTAAAGAGAGCAAGAAACTTTCAAGAGTTCTCTTTAGACAGAGGAAAACATAGATATTAAGCAAACTTAAAGGCAGAGCATATAAATTATGAATTCTACCTTAACACTTCATTTACTTAATGTGCAGAAAAGAAAAGTGGGAAAATGATACACATAACACACTTACAAGTACATGAGAGAAGCACACCATCAACACAAATAACCACAGGAATCCCAAAAAGTGCTGCAAAACCCTGGTCTTTCCTTTGCCAATATTGCAGAGATACAAAGTGTAATACAATGGAAGCTTATCCCTCAAGAGTCCAACCTCTCCAACCATGAAAATGATTGAGAAAATACATAATATAGACCATGCCAACCCATTCCCTAGCCTCTAAGGGTCGAGCTCATCCTTCTAGGAGCTGTTTCAACCAATTCTAAACTGAGCACTAAAATCTAGGCAGTCAAAACAACTTGCCTCTATAAGCTAGGAAACCAATTCATTCATTAAATTTTTGACTTTTTATGAATGAATCTTCTAGAAGAGATAAATAAGTGCCATGACATCATAAAATTACATCAATTACATCAAGGAGGGTGAAAAATCCCATCACAAATCAAAATTGGTCAAAGCTGGGCGAATTCCTGAGCTGGAAGGTGCAAAATGTGGAAAATATCTTGATGCGTAGCGCGCCAAATCTCAACGCGTAGCGTGCCTTTGAGCCCACTTTTGGGGCACTTCCCGGCATCCAAATGAGGCAAAAGTAGGCTTGTTGGAAAGGTCTGGATGTCTACTTTCCAACCCAAGTGGAATTTCTCAATTTGGTGTCCATTTGCCCCTCCAAAATTGCAATCTCCCAAGACTGCTCCCTATGTGTCCAAAAAGTGGCAGAAAGTCATTTTTTGCATGCTTTTTGACCTTCTGAGGGCTCAAAACCTGATGAAATGTCTTGGTAATTGCTGAGCAAGTGTAATTTGTCATGACAAATCCAAAAATGCTGAGTTTTTGAGGAATTGACTTGCCCATCTTCAGGGTAGCGCGCGGCGCGTTACGCATTGAGAGCAAAAACCTGTGTGTGGCACAAAAAAGTCAAAATTGACCAAAATTGCTCAAAATTTCCTGAAATTTGAGCTGGAAGTGCATCATTGAGCACCATGCTCCTCCAAGGAAACCTCAGCCAAAATATGAAGGGGATCGGGCCTTTTCCTCCGTTTTAGTGCCTTGGCCAACCGTCCTTTGAGCACCTTCATTCTTGCTTTACACACATGCATTCGAGCCCAATAGTGATTCTTCATGTGTCGGAGCATGTCCTTGTCCCTGTTTGCCTTCACTATCAACCTCTCTAGATGTGTGTTCACCTGAATGAGCATAGAGCTTTGCTCCTTAGGTGTCAAATCACCGGGTCTCTTGCGAGCCAAGTTCCGGTCTTCTCGGATCCTCCACAACTCATCAAGAGAGTGTTCATCCTCTAATTGCTTGTTGCGCTGCTCTAAATAAGTAATTGTCCAATTTGCCATCTCCAATTTTTGCTGCAACAAGTCATTTTCAGCCCTTAGCTGCTGGATGATCTCCTCTGACTCTAGGCTAGGAGAAATGATATCAAGATCAACAACATCTATGCCTGGAACACCTGATGGCCCCTCATCAATCTTGGGCTGCTTGCCTCTCTCTGGTACCTGTGCTGCTGTCGAAAGCGAGGCCCCTTTCACCTGATGTGGAGATAACACTCGCTGTGCTGATGAAGAAGGCGAGACCCCTTCCACCTGATGTGGAGATAATACTCGCCGTGCAGATGCAAATAAGACCCTGTGGCCTCTCTGATATGTAACACAAGGAGGAGTGCTGACATGCTCGGGCTCTGGAATATCAAACTGATGTGAAGGCCCTCCCTCATCACGGACAACCTCAGGAGGTGGCTGTGGCACTGTGAACAAGTCACGAGAAATGAAATCCTCCCATGGAATACCCTGTTGTGCCAACTGATGCATGACCACAATCTTGATCAGTGCATAATGATAAATGCTCTTGTGTTGCTGTGCTGGGCTCTTTCTTTGCACCAAGGGCACCATCCTCTCTATATTTCGGCACATGAAGAATGGAATGTTCATCATTCGTACCCGTGTGAAATGCATCAACAAACGGATATGGTACGAATACAAACGTGAAAATCTGCCCTCACAAGTGAAATAGCGAATGATGATCTTCATCATAGGTGCATACTCGTCTCTTAAGAATCTGAAGGGAAAAACACCAGTTAGGTACCTCATATATGCAGGTTTGATATATGGATCATAATGAAATCTGTCCAACGGCTGGCGCTTGCTCCATTCTTCTCCAATATTGGGTATCCCTGTTGCTTGAGCAACAATTTCAGGTGACAATGTGAAGTCCACTCCTGCAAGATTCACATGCCCATTGTGCAAATGTAGGACAAACAAGCGGGCCAATTCCTTGTGGTGTTGAATTTGGGAGATTCTTTCACAATATTCATAGCAAGATAGATATCAGAAACATGACACTGCAAGTGGACAAGCTTGTAGATAAGCCAAAGAGGTGGGTTCCTCCCTGACATGCTGACCACCCTTACCACCCTTGTGATGCCTCCTTGGCACCTCTACCTCTGGTGTTGATTCACGGTCATCACTTTGCTCATAATCTGTTTCGGTTTCTGACATGGTTTTGGAGGCAAGTGACTGAAAAATAATGCTGACTGTGCACCCAATGAACTGCTGTTTTGACTTGTTTGAATGCTGTTACCAAGGGGACAAACACACATGGGAAATGTTAGGGAAAAGGGAAAATTGAGGGGATTAGGGAAAACAAATGTGGATGGAAATGTTAGGAAAGGAACATGGAACATATACAATCATAATTTGTAGGATTGTAATGGGAAGTAGGGTTTAGGAAATTTACGTAGGATTTTAGGAATTAATAGGGTTTAGGGATTTTAATGATTTTTAGTAGGGAAATTATATGATTTGCATGGGAAATGTCAAGGAAAATGGTGAGGAAAATATGGGGAAAGAGGAATGGGAAAATGGGTAACCTTGGGCAGCAAATTTCAAATGAAACCCTAACACATTTGCATTTTTGATATTTGATACAGCAAGGTAGGGTTTTACTCCATATTAGCATGGCGTTTTTGCATTTTCATTGCTCATTCATCTTAGCCGAACCAAAAATCACCATGATTAGAGGCCTACCTGAAAAGATTTGGAGAGAAAAGCAGTTTTGGTGGCTTGTTGGCGATTTCCTGAGCAAGAAACCCAACGCGTAGCGCGCCTCCCAACGCGTAGCGCCTGAGTTAAATTGAACTGGAAACTGCCCGCTGATGCGTAGCGCGCCCCCCAACGCGTAGCGCGCCTTTTCTGATGCGTAGCGCGCTGCTGCAACTGCTCAATTCGCCCAATGAACTTTGAAATCGACTTGACAACTATTCTCTTGGAGTGTTGAAAGGCAAATGAATTACCAATGAGGGATGGCATGCTTTTATAGGCTTCCTTTTAATTTTTCACTTGCCCAAAACCCACTTTGTAATGTTTGAATGTTGACACTTTTTGCTTTAATTGGCTCTGACCTTTAATTTCATTTCTTTGAAAAATTGGTTGAAATGATGATTTTTTCTGAAAATTTTTGCAGGGATAGCTTCTGGGATGCTTTGGCAAAGGAGACCAAGGTTGCACTTCGACATTTGAAGAATTTGAAATTTTGATAATTTTTACAAAAATGAGATAATGACCCTTGTTTTCAAAAACAGAGTTTTTGAGAACAAGGCAAAAATTTAGCTGTACAATGATGAGAAATGTTTAATGAAGGACATCCCTCTAGCCTGCTGGTCCTTGATGACCTCTCAAGACAAAATTAGACTCAACCCTAGACCTAAAACCTAAAAACTTAAAGCAAAATGAATGACCCTTTGAGGACTTTATTTATTTGAACAAACCTGAACCAGCAGTGCCAAACAAGAGGGGAATAACGACATAAACTCCTTCCACCGAGATTATGGCATGCCTAACGGAATGCAACATGATCACACTGATGAGACACCTAACTATGAAATGCAAAGAGCTTTTGATCTCTGGTGGAGGGCTACTAGACCGACTCTAACATTGGCTCCAATGGGGATGGTAGCTCCTTGGAGGTGCTAAGAACCGCAGACCTCTGGGAGAGCAGACCAGTGCTTTCAACCATTGGGCGATGGAGTCCATTATTTCGGCAAATGACACAAGACTTTGACTCATTTATTGACTGAAACTTGACTCAAGCCGACACAATTATGAAACCAACATAATTGAAAACTGACTCATAAATGACTCATGATTGACTTAACGAAAACAAGAACTTACAAAGCTTATTGAAGGGCAGCAGTCCATCAAGATTTGAAATCATGATGACAACCACCTGTGTTTCTTACAAGACAATATACCATCAAACTATATCAAAATGCCAATGCAACCAATCAAGCAGATGCCTTCTTGATTGGTTCTCCTGATCAGATCTTCTGGTCAACAATGAATACTGGTAACCGGGCATCCAAAAACATAGCTGACCATGATCTCCTTCATCACTGAACACAACAATAATCACTTTCACTGTTGACTGTAACAATCGCCATTGGATCCTGAAAAACATGAAGATTTGCCATTGCCACCTCCTGCTGAAAAAACAAGGTGTCTTTTGCTTCAAATTCTGATCTGCCTTCATCATGTGCTTCAGTGAGAGTATGCTCATAAGCTTCAAAAAACTCCGAACAAATGGATGAGCAGATCTCTTCTTGGAAAAACATTTCAGCACATGAAACATATGAAGAATCTGAAACGTAATCCTGTATGCTCTGATCTTCTGTAGTCTGACAACATGGTAGGTCATCTTCAAATGATATGACAACCGGATTATCATCTTTGTGAAAGAAAACATTATCTATTTGCTGATCTACAAGACAATCATCTTTTTCAACAGAGGAAGAAGCTTTCCCAACACTTTCCTGACTATGTGTGCACTGCAAATCTGCTGTAGCTTGGGCTGTAACAAGACCTTTCAAGAGCTGATCTATCTCCTCTTCAGACAAAGGAGACAATGCCTTTTGTTTTCTTCTGCTTAAACAGTAATTATCTTCATATGACAGGGCACTCAGACTATCATTTATTACTGAGTTATTGAAAGGAGATTCATCACTTACTTGCACAAAGATCTCACCTTGCTGTTCATGAACTGACTGGATTGCTTCTTCATGAAGGCTGTGTTCTAATGATGGACTAACAGTATGAATTACTGTGTCTTTTGCATTCCAAATGATTTCAACAGAACCTGGAGTAGCTGACTGGACATTATCACAATCTACAATCAACACTGGACTTACTTGCATGCTGCTGTCTTCTGTGGGCAGATCTGAAATGTCATTCTCCCTTTCATCATTTTCAGCAATATTATCTTCAACCTGCTGATCTTGATTCTGCTGCAAAATGTCCTGATCATCTTGATGGGTATCCATTAGGTTCTCTTCATGTCGCTGAAATGGATTCTCATACAGAGCCTCCATGATCTCAACATCCATAAAATTATCATCTTCATAATATTTCTCAAGGCTTTCAATAAAAGTTGAAGCATGTTTGCAACAGTCATGAACCAAATTTAATGATGGATAAGATGCTTGATATCTTTCAATAAACAAGGCATGAAAATCCTTTAAACAGTAAATACAGGCCTGCGGCAAATTTTCATACCAGGATTGAGCTTCACCTTCCAGAGTTGCCAAGAATATCTTCATCAAGCAATCTTCAGGAAAATCAACCTTCAACTTGCGAATATGCATGTGAAATCTAACTAGATGTAAAGCAACATCCTTCTTACCATCATCTTTAAATGTATGCAGATTCCTTGACCAATCTACCTTCGGAATTTTATTTGGAAAACCAGGGATGTGATCTCGGCTCAATGGAGCATATCTTCTTGTGATTTGGTCCATCTTGAAAAGCTCAAAGCTACTAATCTTCCTGCAGTGAAGTCACCATGAAGTATTGATCTCTGAAGTTTTCAGTGAAGGAGTCGCCAGTGAATGATTTCAGCCTTGTCAGTGTCTGATCGTTGTTCACCATCAACAATCAGATCTGAACTTGATACATGTACTGGGGTAATTAACAAGTTAAATGTCACGTTTACAAGCTAGACCGAAGATTGACTGAAGCAGCGTTTATCTACTTCCGCTAATGCAAAGCAAAAGCGTTTCGAAGGCTACCTGGCATAACTTCAGGCTCCGTCTGTAGCTTATAAAACAAATGACATCAACAAGCAAACCATTTGTTCTCCCCAGTATGGTCGCCAATATGTTAGCGCTTGAATTTGGCCTCAGGCTGAAAAAGACAAAATCCAAGGCAACATCAAACCACTTAGCCTCGTAGTTAGCCCTACGGGGCAGGAGAGGGCTCTCTCCGGGTCTATCTTGGCAAAAGGTCTTCAAAGGGCGGAGATGACCAATAAAGAACACTGATTTTAGGCTAGTAAACTGATTGAGAAGGTTTGATTTCAGATTTTTAGGGTTTTGGTGGAAAACAGGGGGAGAGCAATTTTGGGTGCGGGGATGGGACACAGCTTTTGCAGAGGTCTTTTTGGGGCAAGGTAGGAGATTGTCTTGATGCCTTTGTTTTAAGTGAATGGATAGGAATGACTGGTGAGGAGCTAAAGAGAGCAAGAAACTTTCAAGAGTTCTCTTTAGACAGAGGAAAACATAGATATTAAACAAACTTAAAGGCAGAGCATATAAATTATGAATTCTACCTTAACACTTCATTTACTTAATGTGCAGAAAAGAAAAGTGGGAAAATGATACACATAACACACTTACAAGTACATGAGAGAAGCACACCATCAACACAAATAACCACAGGAATCCCAAAAAGTGCTGCAAAACCCTGGTCTTTCCTTTGCCAAAATTGCAGAGATACAAAGTGTAATACAATAGAAGCTTATCCCTCAAGAGTCCAACCTCTCCAACCATGAAAATGATTGAGAAAATACATAATATAGACCATGCCAACCCATTCCCTAGCCTCTAGGGGTCGAGCTCATCCTTCTAGGAGCTGTTTCAACCAATTCTAAACTGAGCACTAAAATCTAGGCAGTCAAAACAACTTGCCTCTATAAGCTAGGAAACCAATTCATTCATTAAATTTTTGACTTTTTATGAATGAATCTTCTAGAAGAGATAAATAAGTGCCATGACATCATAAAATTACATCAATTACATCAAGGAGGGTGAAAAATCCCATCACAAATAAAAATTGGTTAAAGCTGGGCGAATTCCTGAGCTGGAAGGTGCAAAATGTGGAAAATATCCTGATGCGTAGCGCGCCAAATCTCAACGCGTAGCGCGCCTTTGAGCCCACTTTTGGGGCACTTCCTGGCATCCAAATGAGGCAAAAGTAGGCTTGTTGGAAAGGTCTGGATGTCTACTTTCCAACCCAAGTGGAATTTCTCAATTTGGTGTCCATTTGCCCCTCCAAAATTGCAATCTCCCAAGACTGCTCCCTGTGTGTCCAAAAAGTGGCAGAAAGTCATTTTTTGCATGCTTTTTGACCTTCTGAGGGCTCAAAACCTGATGAAATGTCTTGGTAATTGCCGAGCAAGTGTAATTTGTCATGACAAATCCAAAAATGCTGAGTTTTTGAGGAATGGACTTGCCCATCTTCAGGTTAGCGCGCTGCGCGCTACGCGTTGAGAGCAAAAACCTGTGTGTGGCACAAAAAAGTCAAAATTGACCAAAATTGCTCAAAACTTCCTGAAATTTGAGCTGGAAGTGCATCATTGAGCACCATGCTCCTCCAAGGAAACCTCAGCCAAAATATGAAGGGGATCGGGCCTTTTCCTCCGTTTTAGTGCCTTGGCCAACCGTCCTTTGAGCACCTTCATTCTTGCTTTACACACATGCATTCGAGCCCAATAGTGATTCTTCATGTGTCGGAGCATGTCCTTGTCCCTGTTTGCCTTCGCTATCAACCTCTCTAGATGTGTGTTCACCTGAATGAGCATAGAGCTTTGCTCCTTAGGTGTCAAATCACCGGGTCTCTTGCGAGCCAAGTTCTGGTCTTCTCGGATCCTCCGCAACTCATCAAGAGAGTGTTCATCCTCTAATTGCTTGTTGCGCTGCTCTAAATAAGTAATTGTCCAATTTGCCATCTCCAATTTTTGCTGCAACAAGTCATTTTCAGCCCTTAGCTGCTGGATGATCTCCTCTGACTCTAGGCTAGGAGAAATGATATCAAGATCAACAACATCTATGCCTGGAACACCTGATGGCCCCTCATCAATCTTGGGCTGCTTGCCTCTCTCTGGTACCTGTGCTGCTGTCAAAAGCGAGGCCCCTTCCACCTAATGTGGAGATAACACTCGCTGTGCTGATGAAGAAGGCGAGACCCCTTCCACCTGATGTGGAGATAATACTCGCCGTGCAGATGCAAATAAGACCCTGTGGCCTCTCTGATATGTAACATAAGGAGGAGTGCGGACATGCTCGGGCTCTGGAATATCAAACTGATGTGAAGGCCCTCCCTCATTACGGACAACCTCAGGAGGTGGCTGTGGCACTGTGAACAAGTCACGAGAAATGAAATCCTCCCATGGAATACCCTGTTGTGCCAACTGATGCATGACCACAATCTTGATCAGTGCATAATGATAAATGCTCTTGTGTTGCTGTGCTGGGCTCTTTCTTTGCACCAAGGGCACCATCCTCTCTATATTTCGGCACATGAAGAATGGAATGTTCATTATTCGTACCCGTGTGAAATGCATCAACAAACGGATATGGTACGAATACAAACGTGAAAATCTGCCCTCACAAGTGAAATAGCGAATGATGATCTTCATCATAGGTGCATACTCGTCTCTTAAGAATTTGAAGGGAAAAACACCAGTTAGGTACCTCATATATGCAGGTTTGATATATGGATCATAATGAAATCTGTCCAACGGTTGGCGCTTGCTCCATTCTTCTCCAATATTGGGTATCCCTGTTGCTTGAGCAACAATTTCAGGTGACAATGTGAAGTCCACTCCTGCAAGATTCACATGCCCATTGTGCAAATGTAGGACAAACAAGCGGGCCAATTCCTTGTGGTGTTGAATTTGGGAGATTCTTTCACAATATTCATAGCAAGATAGATATCGGAAACATGACACTGCAAGTGGACAAGCTTGTAGATAAGCCAAAGAGGTGGGTTCCTCCCTGACATGCTGACCACCCTTACCACCCCTGTGATGCCTCCTTGGCACCTCTACCTCTGGTGTTGATTCACGGTCATCACTTTGCTCATAATCTGTTTCGGTTTCTGACATGGTTTTGGAGGCAAGTGACTGAAAAATAATGCTGACTGTGCACCCAATGAACTGCTGTTTTGACTTGTTTGAATGCTGTTACCAAGGGGACAAACACACATGGGAAATGTTAGGGAAAAGGAAAATTGAAGGGATTAGGGAAAACAAATGTGGAAGGAAATGTTAGGAAAGGAACATGGAACATATACAATCATAATTTGTAGGATTGTAATGGGAAGTAGGGTTTAGGAAATTTACATAGGATTTTAGGAATTAATAGGGTTTAGGGATTTTAATGATTTTTAGTAGGGAAATTATATGATTTGCATGGGAAATGTCAAGGAAAATGGTGAGGAAAATATGGGGAAAGAGGAATGGGAAAATGGGTAACCTTGGGCAGCAAATTTCAAATGAAACCCTAACACATTTGCATTTTTAATATTTGATACAGCAAGGTAGGGTTTTACTCCATATTAGCATGGCATTTTTGCATTTTCATTGCTCATTCATCTTAGCCAAACCAAAAATCACCATGATTAGAGGCCTACCTGAAAAGATTTGGAGAGAAAAGCAGTTTTGGTGGCTTGCTGGCGATTTCCTGAGCAAGAAACCCAACGCGTAGCGCACCCAGCCTGATGCGTAGCGCGCCTCCCAACGCGTAGCGCCTGAGTTAAATTGAACTGGAAACTGCGCGCTGATGCGTAGTGCGCCCCCCAACACATAGCACGCCTCTTCTGATGCATAGCGCGCTGCTGCAACTGCTCAATTCGCCCAATGAACTTTGAAATCGACTTGACAACTATTCTCTTGGAGTGTTGAGAGGCAAATGAATTACCAATGAGGGATGGCATGCTTTTATAGGCTTCCTTTTAATTTTTCACTTGCCCAAAACCCACTTTGTAATGTTTGAATGTTGACACTTTTTACTTTAATTGGCTCTGACCTTTAATTTCATTTCTTTGAAAAATTGGTTGAAATGATGATTTTTTCTGAAAATTTTTGCAGGGATAGCTTCTGGGATGCTTTGTCAAAGGAGACCAAGGCTGCACTTCGACATTTGAAGAATTTGAAATTTTGATAATTTTTACAAAAATGAGATAATGACCCTTGTTTTCAAAAACAGAGTTTTTGAGAACAAGGCAAAAATTTAGCTGTATAATGATGAGAAATGTTTAATGAAGGACATCCCTCTAGCCTGCTGGTCCTTGATGACCTCTCAAGACAAAATTAGACTCAACCCTAGACCTAAAACCTAAAAACTTAAAGCAAAATGAATGACCCTTTGAGGACTTTATTTATTTGAACAAACCTGAACCAGCAGTGCCAAACAAGAGGGGAATAACGACATAAACTCCTTCCACCGAGATTATGGCATGCCTAACGGAATGCAACATGATCACACTGATGAGACACCTAACTATGAAATGCAAAGAGCTTTTGATCTCTGGTGGAGGGCTACTAGACCGACTCTAACAGGCTCCATTCCTGTATTCAGAGGATGGTACCTGATCTTGAGCTTCGTAGCAAAATCAATCGCGAGGTACAATGTTATCAGGATTGTGTTGGCCTATTTAGCTTTGATGATGCCATTAGGGAAAGGGCCCTCTTCATGCCACGTAAGTGACAAGTCATCACTCATTAGAAATTAGAAATTTGAATTTAATTATGTTTTAACTTTTAACTTTTTGAATTTTTTATTTCATTATTTTGTTGTAGATATTTGGTGGCGAAGCTATGGTGCAAGGGCACCAAATTTGCAAAAATTGGCTATACGAATCTTGAGTCAAACATGTAGCTCTTCAGGGTGTGAGCGCAATTGGAGTGTATTTGAGAAAATACACGCCAAAAAGCGCAACAGGTATAACTTTGAACTCAAGCCTTCAGTTGAGCAATTACACTTATTGTAATTTTTAATTTTTAATTTATGACCTTCAACTTCAAGTGTCAAGAGTCAAGAGTCAAGACTCATTACTTTTTTTGACACTCTTACAGGTTGGAGTTCGCACGCCTCAACGATTTGGTGTATGTGCATTACAACATCCGACTTCGAGTGAGGCAAATAGAATCACCAATGGATCCAGATGCCATTTCCTTAGACAATATTGATGTATTGTCTCCGTGGAGGGTGGAGTCTGAGGAGCCCATATTGGAGGAGTCACCTTCATGGTTAGAGCCAGTGGCAGATGATCCATTAGAGCAGGGGCAGCAAGAGGAGGACTCAGAGTCAGAGGAGCAGCAACACTTAGAGGAGGAGTAGGAGGAGCAGGAGGAGGAGGACACTGCGGGAGCATCAACGTCAACACCATCTGCTATAGATATAGGAGAGCATAGCTCCATGCCTAGCACTCAAAATATGACATTAGGTGCAGAGGCAGGGTCAGGGCCTTCTACTACTAGGGGCAGGCCTGGCAAACAACCCATCATGTTTTCCCGTAAAAGGGGGAGAGGGCAGTAGATAGATAGCTGCTAGTTTTATTTGTTATGCTACATGTAACTCATGATGATGAGATACTTTTATATATGTGATGTTATTTTGTATTGGTTCTCCACATTTGAGTTCTTGAATGGACAATTATCAGGGATCAGCAGGATTTGGTATCACCTTTGATATATCATTTCTATTTGACATCATATATATCAGTGTTTTCTTCATATTTATGTGCCAATGTGTTTATTTCATGTTGTTATTGCTTTATATGTTTAAAAATCTGAAAAAAATGAATATATTATGCATTTTTTATGCTTGCCGATATTTGCCGATATTTTGCCGATATTTTCGCCGATATTGCTGATAAGATATTTTTTGGACCCTCACCGATATTTTCCCGATACCGATATTATCAACACTGGCAGTAGTAGTATGCAGTAGCACGATGCAACATGATGAGAGGGGATGCAGTGCAGATGTAGTGCTGGGAGGATGGACCAATCACAACACGGATGCAGAGGGAGCTGTCGTACAGATGCAACAGTGGCAGTGGCAGGGCCATGGGCAGCAGTATAGGATGCAACAGTGCAGAGGATGTTGGGCGGGGAGGCCTAGCATCAGCGCCAGGATCGGTGTCGGATAATCAGTGTGATACTCAGTTGGAGTATTACTAGAGCATAGTCCTTGCTAAGAGGGAGTGTTGATTTGGGGTAGCATCGGATGTGCTCTAGCCATGAAAGTTGGTGGAGAGGCTAAAGCACATGAGATCTCCAAGACCCAGAAATGATTTGGACAAATTGTACTCTGTTTGGGATATATTAAAATAATTAATATTCTTTAATGGAGTTCCTAAGTCTAAACTTAAGAAAAATAAAATATAAATGGGTATTAATATAAAACTGGGTTAGAAGGTTCCAAAAGTCATGCGTCAAGCCTAATCTAATCTTAGCCATTGATTGGAGATTTAATCTCGGTCGTTGAAGGACCAACGAGAAAAGTATAATAGGAAGCTTGAGGGTCAGTTAGAGAACACACCAGAGTGATCAGTCATTCATTTTGCTAGAGCGGGGTTGCTAAGAAAAAGTGAATCAGTGATCACCAACGAGGGGTAGTGAGTATGAGGCAGAGACGATATTGAGAGACCAGCGCAGAAGCAGAGACAACCAGCGCAACAGTCAGTCCAGGCTACGCAGAGCCCAGCAAAGGCAGCGTAGAGCCCAGAGAGTCTACGTCATCCACGCAGAGGGCAGAGGGAGTGCAAAAGATTCCAGAGGTTGCGCAGTGCCTCAAAGGGCTGACACAGAGGGTCCTAAGGCTGACGGAGGTCAGCATAGGGCTGACGCAATGGCAAGAAGGGCCAGCGCTGTGCTTCCATTGTGCCGGAGAGGATTTCGTGGGACAGGTTTTCTGAATACCTATTTACGGGTATAGAGGTATTGTTGTCGTATATTTTTCTTTGTCGGATGAGCTGGTTTAGGCACCCAGTTGTACTCTGATAAACTGCATAATAATATAACCCTATGAACAGCTGCACTGGTTTTCCCACATTGGTTTTTTCCGAGGACATTGGTCCAAAAATAACACTTGTGTGCTTGTTTTCTTTCAGTTGATGATATGTAGATGTTGATACTGTACTTGTGTTTATTTTCAATATTTACATAGTAAATAACTTGTTAAGTAATTAAACAAGTAGGAAGAAATAAACCAGATAGTACAAGAAGAATTTCTAACGGGTTAAAATTAGAAATTCCATCAATTTTGATGTCATGAAGTTCATCTTTTTCATTATGAGGCCTTCATCAATTGTAGGGCATCAACCATCTATTGCTTTCTTTTACGAACCATATAAATCATGTCATCCTTCTTTTCATCAGAAAGTGATCTTCTAGTCCACATCTGTCTTTTCTTCATACTGCTACCTTTTCCAAGTCATGTTTCCTTTAGGTTCTTCCATCAACCACATGCATGCTAGTTGTAGGCAACATCTACAACTTTCTTTTGGTAGCCCTGTATCAACCCATCTAGATGTTGTTAAAATCAAAGATGAACATCAAATCACAGTTACCTTTTGTGACGACCTTTCATCATGACATCTTGCTTGCTGGCAACATCAACATCCTGCACATACATAAGCACATCTCCAAGACTTCATATGTCAATGGTTTCCTTTCTTTACAGACCTTATCATTGTCTTTTTCTCTATGGAGATGTCATGATCAATTCTTCTAGTCATCGGAGGTTGACTTCCCCTTTTTCTATGTGACCGTAGTTGCATCTTTCATGATCTCTTCTTTCTTTCTTCACATATTGCTTGTCAAGAACTCATAGCTCCTTCAATTTTTGTAACCTACCTCATATTCCATATGAGGACATGTTATGTTGATTTCATCTTTTCAATATGTAAACCATGCCTTCATGCATATTTTCAAAGGAAGAGATCCTTTTTCTTTGATCATACTCACGAGGTAGAGCATTTACCCATATTGTCTGCAACTATATGATGACATGCCTTAATTTATCAAATATATACATACCTCTTTTCACCTTTTGGTCATCTAGACTTCCTTCGACAACTTTCATTCTTTGATTGAGAGTACTTAAATAATCTTGACCTGCTGCATCCCTCATACCTTCATCCTTCTAAACAATGTATCCCACACAGGGTGGAATAATCAGCAAGACACTTGCTTCTTCCAAATAGAGGTGAACCTTTTAATGAAGATTCCAACGAAGGATCTTGATTATCCTCATCCTTCAAATGCTCCTTCCAAATGGTGATGATGTATGATGAAATCCTTCTATCATGCTAGATGACTTTCTTCTAACCATATGTACTATCTATGCTTTCAATGAGCTTATCAAGAGTTACTTTCTTTATATGATGATTGCTACCTCCATCTAGACTTCTGCTTCAGCTTATTGTTTCATGCTTCTGTAAAGATGTTATGAGCTCTTGCTTCCATGGTATGCTTCTAATATGATGCCATCTTCTACTATAGTCTATGATGCATCCTATCATACCTACAATGGTTCTTGTCATGATAGCTATTATTTACAAAACTAAAAAAACTTAGTGAAGGAGATTATCTCAGTCATAGTAGAGATCTCTCACTTCCTCCTCCTTTGATTTCTTCTTCTTAGGTTCTTCCACTTCTTCGGTGATATGGGCTTCTTCCCTTCCTCTTTTGTTGTTGTCCTTCTTGAGCTTAGGAAATTTTTTCTTTAGTGTCCATATTCATGACAGCCGTAACATTGGATCTTTGGCATATCCTTCTTGTTGTTTTTCGAAGGACCAAAACTTCCAAACTTTTCTTTCCTCCTAGCCATGGAAGCAAATGCTTGAACTTGCTCATTTGATCCTACATCGCTTTTTGCCTTCAAACTAGTTTCTTCAATCTTACACAATGATCATAGTTCACTGAATGGGTAGCTTCCTTCTTTCCACATACATATGCTTGATGTAAAGTTGCCCATTCCTCTGGTAGTGCATTGAGCACTATGATGGTCATTTCTTTATCGAACATTATCTGTCCTAACTCTTGTAGTAGGTCTCTTATTTCTGATACCCTCATAAAGTATGAGGCTATTCCATCTTCCTTTGAGATCTTCATTTTGTATAGCTTGTTTCTCAAAGATATCACTTCTCCGGTAGTACTTACGGAGAACAATTCTACTAGCTTCTCATATATTTCTTTTGATGTCTCCAATTTTGCAACATATGGTATCAGGGGATCCTTGATGGATTCTATAAGGATCCTTTGAGCCCTAATTTCTCCTCTCATATACTTGGCTAGGGCTTCAGCTTCTTTTGGAGGTTTAGTGATTGAGCCCTTAACATGTTCAATGACTTCATTTTCTATGAGGATCAAATCTATCCTCTTCTTCCACGCAAGAAAATTTGATGACGCAACCAATTTGTTGCTTTCCTTACAAAATGAAGTCATTTTGATGGTAGATCCAGTCATAAATATAAAGGTACTTGTCAAGTGAAGATGCTTCTTGATGACAATATCTTCAACCTAATGCCTTCTTGATCTTGATGATGATGTTGATAATAGAAGATGTCTTCCTTCATAAGTGATCCTTCAAAGAGAGGGAGATCACCTTGATTTCTTGCTGATGATGACAACGCCTCTTCTTGTTTCCCTTGGATGTAGAGACTTCAAGATGCTTCAATGAGTAGTCCTTGTTTGAGTGGAGGTAGGATCTTGTAGATCCTTTCTTTGTGATGATGATGTGAGCTTCTCAAGATTGCTTCAAGTGTATAACCCTTCTTTGGATGAGCTAGGGTTTTGAGGTCTTTTTTATTTGAGATATGATGAGCTTTGACATGAATGGTCCTTTTTGATGATTGATGCTCTTGATGATCTTCTAGTGCTTCGTCCCTTGAGTGTCCTCCTTTAAGCTGCCTTTCCTTGTCTTGTCACCTTAGCTCTAATACCATGTTGAGAAATCTAGGGGCAACAAGTTTAGGTGATTTCTCTTACTTTGGTAACTGCTTCTGATGCCTTTTTACTTTTCTTGATTAGATTCTCTTTCACCTTGATTATTATTATGTTCTTTTCATTAAACAAATACCAAACCATAAAGAATAATGAAACAATAGGACACAAGATATAGGCGATCAACCAGGGCCAAAACCTCTCCACTTGAGAGGAAAACCCACAAGAATTCTTTGTCTTATAAATCTTCAATTGATGAATTCGAAGACCTATGACCCTTGACAAGGACCCTCCAAGATGAAGTCAAATTGTTTAGCAAGTCCTGCAAACTCGACCTCCAACAAATTCTTCTTCCCAGAAGATTCTTCTGCAATTTCGACCCCTCCAACAGGTTCTTCTGCAACTTCAACCCCTCCAACATATTCTTTTGCATCTTTGCCCTTCTAACAATTTTTTTGCAAAAACACTAGGTGATATGTGTGAGAGAAAGATGGTGACTTTGTCCTTCTTTTCTTCCTCGCTTGAGATGAGACCTTCGACTTGCAAAATAGATTTTCTTTTACCCAAAATTCGGCCTTCTTGAAGTGACTGCAATTCGATTTGTGCTGCTGCAAGATGATGCCCTACTCTTCTCACATGTGGAGGAATATCGCCCAAAACCAAATCAGAAAACTCGTTTTTCTTGTCTTCTTCTAGTCTCTCTTTTCTTAGCACTTCTTGCTGTTCCTCTGTACGAATTAGTGAGTGAATTTTCTATGTGTGTAGGTTGACTTGATCTTTGCCTCATGACAAGGTCTTGGAGGGCCTTTTGACTCAAATAAATTTTTCTTTACAATATCTAACATGCCCAAATGAGTCTTTTATACATAACAATGACTCAATTGATTTGTAGACTGAATGACAAGCCCTAGAAGCTCTCAATGGGAGCTTAACCTATAAAATAAATTTCCTTGAGCATGAAACCCATTTCTCAAGAAAAACAATAATAAATTTATTTTCCTCATTACATCAAATACATAAAATCATGATTACATATGTCATTATGAAGACCAAACCTAGTTACATATTTTAACAATATGCTCTCAATAGATGGGTGAGGGGACATATGATTGATGCAGGGAGTAGAGATAAAATAACACATTGTATTGGCTACACTGGTGGTTGTCAGGGGCTCGTGGCCACTGACTGAAGATATAACTATGAGAAAAATTTTCATATGGGGTCACCCACATTTGGTGGGTAACAATGTCTATGAGGCAAAGGAACACATTTTCTCCAATACCTAAAATAGGTTTCGCAAGAAATACCTCAATTAGATTAATTAACCAATTATTAATTATTTTCCTAAGTCTAACTTAGGAAAACTGGTTAATTAAATTAGATGAATTGAGGAAAATCGGTTTTGCTCTAGAGACTTCCGGAAAAGTCATTCGATGGGGTCGAGATGATCTTAACCATCGATTGTGATTAGATCATGGCTGTTGGTTGATTAACAAGAGATTACAAGAGCAAGTCGATTGTACACTGGAGATCAATTCAATCTGCTCGACTTACCTAGTTGTAGTGATTAGCAAGGGCGCAAATGAAGTAGAGGGAGACACCAACAAAAAGGGTTTCAGTAGGAAGAATTTAGGAGTGATTACAGGAGGAATTCTTCACGAGGTTCCAACATTCTAAGAGGATGGAATAGAGGTTGAATTATTCTACAGAGAGGCCACACTAGCCAATGTGCATTACTGGGCAGGAGTTCGATTTCTAGTTGTTGGAGGATGTGTGAATAGCTCATTTGAGTTGAAGACGGAAGAAGGTGTAGGAACAATTATCTTGAAGCAATGCGATTTCCACGAAGGTCATATGCATTTCCAAATTGTGCTAGTGCGAGTTGCAGGTAGGAGGCCGATGTGATTTGCAAAAGTTAACTTTGTGTTTCAAAATTATTTTGCCAGTGAAGAAAATTACTGGGGCTTTGCCAAGGAAAGGCAAGCGGTTGATGTACTCTTTAATTTGCTGAAGACTGGTTTCCCCACATTGGGGATTTTCTAAGGACGATTTGTCCAAAAATTTTGGTGTCCATAATTTTGTGTGTGCGTATTATTTCTCAGTTCCTGTATTTTATTTGTGAAGATTGCAAATCGTTATTTGCCAAAATAATTTTTGAAGACAAATAAACTGCATAAGCTAGAAGATTACTTTTCGGTTACTGCAATTAAGGAAATTTAACAAAGAGTAAGGATCCTTGAATAAAAATCGTCAAGTGCTACTGGAGCCTTAATCATCTACTGTAATCGCCAATATCGTCATTCCTTCAAACACGTTTTGATCCCTCTAGTAGGGGCTTGATGAATGCTTCCCATGAAGTTGAACCTTAAGACCTGGAGTTTTTGGAAGGATGTGAGGATAACAAAAGAGCGATTGTTGGGGAGTCCTTATTTAGTTTTCCCTATGAAATCAAATTAATTGGTTTTCATTTATGAAACTTGACAAATAGTTGTTAGAATACATAATAAGTTACCATAGGAAACGATGAAGATTAAGGCAATATTGTGTGTGATGTGGCATCTTGGTTATTCCTTTATAATGTTGATAGAGGAGGGGCCCAATGGTTAGATGTTTCTAGTTGTCAACAATATTGATATGCAATCTCTGGGTCTAGTGGTTGGTTTATGCTCCAAATGACACAATTTGTGGGACATAACTTTGGTAGTGGATTGCCCTAATCACCCATGACAATTGAATGGGTATAAAGGGGAGGATTTAATATGGGCGGATGGGATGGTGACTTACAGAGGGTAAGAAGTGACACTTGGAATTGTGAAAAGACATGCATCATATTGCTACAATTTTTTTTTGGGGTGTTGAACACATTGTGGGGAATAAAAAATCTTATTGTATTCAATTGGTACACTTGGTCAAAGATGCAAGTTGGAAACATTTAAATTCAAGTTACATTTCATCTATTCTATGGTTACTCATTGACAACAACCTTTAGTTCGAAAGACAAGGGGTGATGCAAGTACAAACTACATTAAATGACTTGTATCACCTCCCTTTTACCACTCAAAGTATTGTTAGGATTGAAGAAAGTAAGATATTAGACGCCCTTATAAATTGAATGTCTCTCTTTTTGAGTTAGACAAGTATGCAATTCATTGCACGCATATGAAATTTGATGCCAAGACAACAAAAGAGGAAGGTTGGATCTTGTGGTGGGAAGTAGCTATCTATCATACTGTAAGATTTTTTTGAGGTTGGGATAGGATGGTTGCTAGAGCCAAGAAGAGTAAAAAAATATAGATACTCCCTCAACTATGCCTATCTCAACAAGGGTTGGAGATGGAACTTTACACTGAATCGAAGTAAATGAAGACAGGTAAATTAAAACATTAAGTTAGGAAATTTGGCAACTATAGAGCAAGAGTTAAAATTTTGGGACACATGCATTATAGCAAGGATGGTTATGCACTCACAAAATTCTGTTTTCTGTAGTTAAAGAGATAGCATAATTTGGAAAGGGTTCTAGCTCTCATAGAGCCACACAGAAGCTTAACAAATGATTTGCATCAAATCTGAGGATTTTTTTCCATTGTGGGTATTTACCCATTACAATGCATTTCCAAGGACCTCATCAAGTCGATAGTCCCACAAAAATTGGTCAACTTTGAAAGATTATACAATTCTAGAGATTTTTGAACTAGAGGAATTGGACATTCCCATGAGGGTGATGAAGAAAGAAAAGGCACTGGGTCCAAATGGTGTGATTGCTGAAGTTTACAAAACAATGTGGAATGTGATTGGTCCAAGAAAGTGAGCCAAAAACCATGAAAATACGAAAGATGGGAGACTTGATCAACATGGCTTTGATCAAGCTCATCAAGGGATCACAAGGAAAATAATTTGAGGATGGCATCCCAGTAGGTTTCTTAATCTCTTTTACACAATCTTAGCAAAAGCCATGGCTAAAAGAATTAGATTGCTCATTTTTATAGTAGTTTGTTAAAAGGAAAATTATTATTGATGATATATTTTTGATAATGTATACAATAAGATTGAATTGGATTTTGTTCTAGATATATGCTAGAATTGTTATGATTTGGGTCCTTTCTTCAACAAGTTCATGGAAACTCTTTTCACGTGTGCTTTAGATATACTTTGTATGAACAAAGCCCTCTTTTTTGCAATCCATTTTTTTAAGATCTATTCATAATATACTCCTAATATTAGCAAAGGATGAAGAGATCATTGAACAACGTTTATGTTAAATTTCTAAAACCAACCAAATTTATTTTCTCACGACAATTTATTTTATCCCCAACAATTTATTTATTTACCCAAATAATCATTGAATCATTGAAAAATAAAATCGCTGGTATTTTTAACTTCTAAAGTTAAATATATGCAGCGAAAATAACCCAAAGAGATCAATCACATTGCAAAATAAGATCACCCACAACAATTCTCCGTCATTTAATTATCTGGGAAATCTATTTTTTCAACCCACGAAGATACAAGGAAAAATACTGTAATGTTCCTTCTCATTAAAATAAGCTAAGGGAGATTCACAATTTTGTAATTTTGGAATGAATACAATTTTGGTGCCAAAATTAGGAAAGATGGGCCAGAAAGGGAAATAATAGTTAAAGTGCCAAGGAGGCTCCCCTGTAATGTTCCTTCCTAAATTTTCCTAATGTCGAGAAAATAAATTTTGACAATTTTGGTTAATGCTAGCTCAAGGAAAATTTTGATGGAGAACATAAGAGGAATGCGTTATTTGCATGCTAGTGGAATATGGGGCCCAGATGAAATACACACTTGGGAGGAAGGAATTCGAATTCCTTGAGGCAAATCAAATTGGTGGAGGGACCCACAAGGAATGCATGGCCAACACTTATAAAAGGAAGGAGTGAGGGAGCAAGGGGGGTCTTTTGTCTATTTGAAAATAAAATTTGCCTTAGCTGTTTCGCTGAGCCAACATTGTGTTGTTTAGCACAAGAGCTTCCCAAGGAGAGAAGCTCAACCTTTCTTTGGTGGACTTTGAGTGCCACCCAAGGAAGGCTTCCATTCACCATCGAGACCGGAAGAAGCATCAGTTACAGGGCATATGCATTTCTGGAGCATAACACACAGTCCAAGAGCCACCACTGCGTAGAGGGAGAATTCACTGGTTATTTGTGGAGCAGGGCTATAGGGAAATTGTCCGAAGAAGCTACAGGAGCATCCTTTCATCATTTTCAGAAGTGTGGAGGGCAGCTATAAACAAGAGGGCCATCCCACATGCAACTCTCACTTCATCACACGCAGGACTGTGTCATCACCTCCATGATTGCGTAGTCATTGGAGTGAGACTCATTGGGGCAACATTATCTGAGGGAGTTTGGAGCTGGGGAGCTGGGAGATCATTTGGAGGGCCATTTGAGGAAGATTGTTGGATTTGGGAGAGTAGAGATTGACAAGATCAATCACAACAACAAAATTCTTATTTAGAGGAGGGCCAAGCTGTGAAGGGTCAATTTTTGAAAGTTGGAACCAAGGGAAACCCTTTCTGGGTTTTTCTAGGTTTTGGGCAAGGATCACAATCCAAATTCCTAGAATTTTCTTGGCACTCTAGTGTGGGAAAATCAGGGGTGAAGTTAGGCAACAGTGTAGTTTTGGAGAAACAACATAGTTTTCTAGAGGAGCTGGTTATTGCAGCTGTTGGGATTTATTGTCTTCATCACCTAGTGCTTGTAGCTTGCCTTTTGCAAGTCCAGGTGCACTTTCTCCAACTCATTTGTACCACAACAGATATTAGTATTAAAAATTGGCTAGTTTGGAGATTTGCAGATATTTCTGGTTTATCTGTATGCATTTTTGAAAATTTCTGTGTTATTATATTTGCATGTCTTTGTTATCATTGTAAAATTTCCACTAGGAATACTACACCCGAAACATTAGAAAAGCAAACATAAATTTGATGGATAATGGAAAGTGGGGGCCACTCCAAGGGAATACGCACCCCTTAGAGAAACTCGACATAGAGGAGAGAGGAGATTCGTTGGGGTGGAACCCATAAGGAGCAAGAGGGCAGGAAACTATAAATAGGAGGTGAGACTCTCATTTTGGGGCTTTTGACAAATTGACAATTGAACTAAAGTTCTCTTGAGTTGCTTAGCCAAGACAACACAATGTTGTTCATCACAAGGGGAATCCAAGTGGAAATCTCCACTCTACCTTAGGTGGACTTCAAATGCCATCCCTAAGGGAGCTTCATTCACCTTTAGCACACTGCTCCTGGAGCTATTACAGGAGTTCAACCAACGAAGGATGCAGTTAGAGAAATTTGCAACACTTGGAGGAGTTGCATTGTAGGAGAAATTTTGGGATTTCAGCAACATATTGGCATAGTGGTTTACTGGAGATTTTGGGTGGTTGCACAATGGATTTATGGGGTAATTCCATAGGCGGAATTTGTGGCCTTAGGGCCTGCTCAAGGGCCATTCTGGACAAATTTGCAGGGGCTTGACGAAAGAGAATTTCGCTGTGAGGAGGGCTGGAGTTGGAAAGGATATTTTGGAGAGAAATTTCCTAGGAGTTTGGAAAAGTTTTTGGGGGCACTTACAACTATCTTCTAGAAGTGCGTATTACTTGTTTCACTGGGAAATTCACTCTGTTTTGTGGGTCAGCAAGTGCTTGGGAGTTGAGCCATTTCCCTTCTGGGTTTTGCTGAGTAATTTTGGGAGAAGCTACAACTGCAATTTCAAGGGATTCCAGGCACTACAAAGGGACATTCTTATCATTCTTAGTGTAGCTGCAACTACAATTTCCTGGGTCTGCACAGAGGGACGTTAAGCAGAGGGTTCCAACTCTTGGGGACATTTCTATCACCTGGGTTTTGCTTTAGCTTGCTTATGCAAGCCCAGGTGCACTTATTCCATGCTATATGTACTCCATTCAACTCAGATTTTAATAAATGGCTCAACAGTGGTTCTGATTTTTGTGGTGTACTTGTATACTGTGTTTGTGCTTATTTTCTCTACTGTTGTCTAGTGCATGCTTCTGTTATTCGCTTAATATTTATGTTAGGAATATTATAGTGATATCAAAGCATATTCTTGGCCAGTGTAGGGAGATAAAAGTAGGTGATGCCACCCAGGTACCAAGGAATTGTTTTTCAGAGGGGCTGAGTCAGAGGAAGAGGTAAAGGTCGAGGCAGAGGAGGGAAAGACCCATTTTCTGATATCGAGCTAGATAACTTCAGAGAGCACATGGATAACAGAGAGGGGCTTGAACAACCTAGACAAGGGGGCCAAAATCAGGTTTTGGAGGAGTTGCTGAGGACAAACCAACCGATGTTGAGGCAGGGTCAACTCATGATGGACATGATGCAGCAAGTGATGGGCTTACATGTGAACGATATGCAAGAGGCATAACCTCAAGGTGATGGGGTTCTAGAGCAGGGGGAGGAAGCCACATGCTTGAGTGTACATATAAGCAACCTCACACCCCTTTGCGTGGCCAAACCGGCCGTCCTCCAAGCTCCATTTTGCGGATGAGCCAAAGCGGGAGAGAGAGCCTGACCCAGTTGCAAATTTTGTGAACTCGGTTGCCTCAGGTATTGATGAGTATAAGGGGCTAGACTCAAGGATTCGAAGAGTGATGTCCTTTGGGGAATACATCCACCTCAAGGAGAGGTGTACCACCGGAGTTGGGACTCATTATAGAGGAGGGAAGATGAGTCAGGAGGTTCAGAAGATAGCTGGGAAAGTCACACTTCCCAACTATGATGGGTCAGCCAAAAATTCAACTAGAGCATGGGTTCAAAAGTTAGATACTTACCTTCACTTGAACCCCATGTGGGAGATAGACGTATCTAGTTTGCCACATTGCACTTGGAGGGGGATGCCCAGGAGTGGTGGTACCATGGCTTGATCACACTAGGGCACATTCATATCACCTCCTACACTGAGTTTACCAGGCGACTGATTGAGAGATTTGACAAGAAGGACCCCGAGTTGCATTTTAGGGAGTTGGCCCACTTGAGACAGACAGGCAGCACAGAGGCCTACATCTCGGAGTTCCGGAGGTTGGCCGTAATGGTGACAGATATCTTAGAGCCTTGGTTGATTATGTTGTTTGTAGAGGGGCTAGCTGATCCCTTACATGGATGGGTGAGGTCCTACAAGCCCACTACGTTGATGGATGCTATTTCTAGGACCCGTGACATGATTGATGTCGTGCCCAAGACTAGGGCCACTATGCCCACTAGGCCCATGGCTCCTAAGGGGTTCAGAGATACTTGTAAGCCTTAGAGGGAGATTGGACGTGTACAGTTGGACGATGAGACTAGGAGGGACCTCCAGAGGAGGAAGTTACAGTTCACTTGCCAGGAGCCTTGGTCACCGAGGCACAAGTGCACTAAGAGTAAGGCCCATTACATCGAGGTGTACTCAGATAATGAGCTATAGGAGGAGGCTGAGCAGGAGATAGACCATGGAGATGGGGGACCAAAGTTGTAGGAAGAGCACCACTGCCACTGCCACCAGCACCTCAAGGAGGAGGTCCATTCGTCCCCTCTAGGGGCATTATAGCTTCACTTCGGGGAGTTCCAAAGTACTTGACACTCCATATCAAAGGCACAGTGTAGGGGCAACGTGTGTCAGTATTAGTGGACAGTGGGGCTACCCACAACTTTATCGATGCCTAGATGGTGGAGCGGAGGGGCATACACACGTAGACATTTGAGGGGTTCTCAGTGTTGGTGCCAGGAGATCGGATGATGCATTGCACAAAATATGTCCCTAGTCTGACTCTGACTATGGGGAACTATTCCGTCACTAACCATTTCTTTGTGGTCGATGTTCCAAATACCAATGTGGTGATGGGTGTCCAGTGGTTGTACTCGTTGGGGCGGATCACCACTAATTGGTAGAAGTTGGAGATGGAATTCATGGGCCCAGATGGGAAGTTGGTAGTCCTGAGGGGTATGGACTCCTACCCATCTTAGATAGTATCCACCCACCAGATGGAGGCAAATATGCGACATGGGGATATAGAGTGGGCAGTGGAGCTTAGGATTTCAGAGGCAGGGAGTGGCACTCCAGCATGACAGGTTCATCAAAACATCCTTGCATCATTGGAGAGCATTAGGCGGTTTTTGGGGAGGTCGCTCCAGGCAAGCCACCAGATTAGGGGTTTGCGCACACAATCAAGTTGGAGGAGGGGGTTCATGCAACTATCACCACCCCGTATCGACACTCCAATTCCTACAGGGACGAGATTGAGAGGGCCATCCAGGAGTTGTTGGTTGTTGGGACATATCAGTCCCAACACTAGCCCTTTTGCTTCATCGGTAGCGTTGATGAAGAAAAAGGATGGGACCCTTCGTATGTGCATTGCTTACTAGACCCTGAACAAGAAGACCTTGAAGAAGCGATACCCCATACCCCGTATAGATGAGCTGATGGACGAGCTTAGAGGAGCCAAGTACTTCTCTAAGATGGACTTGTGTTGGGGGTAACACCAGATTCGGGTGCGCGAGTAGGATCTTTTGAAGACAACATTCAGATGCCATTATGGGCACTTTGAGTTCCTGGTTATGCCTTTTGGACTCACACCAATGCCCCCGCCACATTTTAGTCTTGCATTAACCACGTGTTCCGCAAGCACCTGCACATATTTGTTCTAGTGTTCTTCGATGATATACTTATTCACAGCAGGACAACAGAGGAGCACTTGCAACACTTGGAACAAGTCTTGAGCATCTTGGAGAAGTAGCAATTCTATGCCAAGACGTCCAAGTGTGAGTTCGGGTTGATCGAGGTGTTGTACTTGGGGCATGTGATAGGAGAGGATGGGGTTAGAGTCCACCAAGAGAAGATTTGCACCACCCTTGACTAGCCAACACCTAGACATTACAGATTTTTGGGTTTTCCTGGGCATATGCACGTACTACAAGTGTTTTGTGAGAGGATTTTCCCAGTTGGCTACACCACTTACAGACCTCATGAAGAAGGGGGATTTCAGTTGGTTAGGAACTGCGCAAGAGGCCTTTGAGCGCCTCAAGGTGGTCATCAGCACTTGCCCAGTGTTGGCATTATTGGATTTCTCACAACCCTTTGTGCTGGAGTGTGATGCATCAGGGGAGGGCATTGGAGTGGTATTGACACAGGGTGGACATCCTATCGCTTTCGAGCGTCAGAAGCTACAATCGCATGAGAGATTATACTCCATATATGAAGAGGAAATGTTGGCCATCATGCATGCGTTGGCCATGTTCAGACAAAATTTGGTGGGTAACAGGTTCAAGGTGAAGACTGACCACAATAGTCTTCGATTTTTCCTAGAGCAGAAGCAGTTGGATGAGAGACATCAAAAATTGGTCAGCAAGATCCAGGGATATGATTTTGACATATAGTATGTCAAGGGCTAACATAACGTGGTAGCAGATGCATTATCTAGGAGGCCTGCGACACTCTCACTCATGAGCATCACCCCTGATTGGAGAGTACAACTATTGGTTGAGTACTCCAAGGATAGGTATGCATGCGAGATCCTTGAGGGTGTGGTGGATGATTATCAATACAGGGTGATGAATGAGGTGATCTATTACAAGGATAGGATCTATTTGGTGCATGGCTCCTAGCTGAAGGAGAAGATCTTGCAGGCGACACACGATTCACCTTTGGCGGGACATCAAGGGTTCCTCAAGACATATAGGGCCATTAGAGAGAGCTTCACATGGAGGAGACTCAAGGAGTACGTATTGAGGCATGTTCGGGAGTCTAATACCTATCAGAGGAGCAAAAGAGAAAAAATGCATCCGGCTGGACTATTGCAACCTCTCCCTATCCCTGAGAGGAAATGGGAGAGCATCTCAATAGACTTCATCACCGGGTTGCCAGTAGTTCAGGGACGAGATTGTATCTATGTGGTGGTAGATAGGTTAACAAAATTTGCCCATTGCTTCTCCATCCCAATTCGATATTCAACTTCACAAGTAGCTGAGTTGTCTTTTAGGGAGGTGCTTAGGCTCCACGGTCTCCCCAAGTCCATTGTGAGCCATCGAGATAACAATTTTATGGGGGGTTTCTGGTAAGAGTTGTTAGGCTTGTGGGGATAGAGCTCACTCCTAGCACATGCTATCACCCACAGATGAACGATCAAATCGAGATAGTGAACAAGTGGTTGGAGGGCTACCTGCTTAATTATATAACCGGACAATAGAGGGCGTGGGTGAAGTGGCTACATCTTGGCAAGTACTGCTATAATACCACCTACGACATGTTTATAGGTATGTCTCCTTTCCGTACCTTGTATGGTTATGACGCACTGACATTTGGTGACAGTAGGGCCCCAGGGGCAAAGGACTGGACACAAGAGAGTCGGGATATCCTTAGAGCCCTCAAGGATAACTTGCAGTTAACACAGAATCAACAGAAGATCTATGTGGATAGGGGCAGAGTGGAGAGACATTTTGAGGTTGGTGTTTTCATGAAACATCGATGCTTCAATCAACTGTCGGTTGCCAAAGCAGGTCCAACAATATCTATGCATAATTTAATCAGAGTGTCCAAGGATTTGCATTTCCAATTTCCAACAACTCTTTAATAGCTTCACGATATAGATTTTCTTTTCCAAACTTCAAGAAGTAATTCGTCATACCATGATTCGTCATTTCAAACTTTAGAGGCCAACTCCCTCTTACTTTAATCATTAGAGACTCATTATTTGTCAAGAATAGACCATCAATATATAAAACCAAAATCAAAGTCATACCTTGGACCACTTTTGTAGTAGAGGTTTGGATCAGCACATCTTCCTGGCTTCACTAGTTAACTGTCAATGCAGACATACCTGACTCGGGAAGCTTGCTTCAAACCATATGATGCTATCTGCAAACATAACACTTGAGTCTTGACCAAACCAATATGCTCAACTTTACATAAATCAATATTGTGCAATCAAATTAGCCAGATTGAAACTAATATAAAAGTTTTTGTCAATATCATTATGACACACCCTTTGGACTAGGTGTTAGGTAGAGCACACATCCAAATACTATTGTCATGTCAACAACTTGCTATTAAGCAATATCAAAATCCATCAGGCCATCCATACAATGAATTATTTCTGTTACTAGATGCAGATGCATATACCAAGGATCAATGTTGCACGAAGCGGGAGCGAAGTGGAAGCGTTTTTTGGAAGCGGGGACGCCGAAGTGTCATTTTCCAAAAATCTAGGAAGCGAAGCGTCCGCGGAAGCGTCTGCTATATATATATATTTTTTTATATTTTTTTGCATTTATACTCAAAACAAACATCCCAAATACCAAATTAATTGTAGAAGACATGAAAACATGCATATTTTTGCATAAATCAAGATAGATATAACATCCATTGTACATTAATGATCTAGAATCTAGATTCTTCTCCTCTTGTCTAGCCTTTGCCTCTACCTCGATTGTCTAGGGATATTAGTCAACATTGCCCAATTTTGATCAAACTACCTAATTCAAGACTTAAAATATGGTAGAAAAAGCTTAACATGTTTGATCGATGATTTTGACTTGATTGAAAGGTAATTTTTTGCTAAGGGCGTGCCGCGTGACAAAGGAGTTCAACAATTAACACCACCAACACCAGGGTACATATAGGGCTTGGTGCTCTTGATTAAATGCTAATCGCATACCTTCATACTTGATATAATCTAATGAAATGCCACAATCCCATTGATCCTGAATACCTGAAAACTGTTAAGTCTGCTGAATTTTGAATAGGATATGAAATTCTATTTTCTCCATATGAAGTCCAATGAGGCTGGAACCACTCTCAAACATTCTGAGTCATTTCATGGTAATGTTAAAAATTTAAGTAAAAGGATGAAAATGAAAAATAAAGGAGAATGTCACTTTTACTTTAAGAATTTAACATTACCATGAGGGAGCATCTGCTATATTTATATTTTTTTTTGCTTTCATTTGTCACCCTAACCCAAGGTGGACCCACCCCCAACAAGCAAACTCACCTAAAATTAAAAAAAAAATTGAAAAAAAAACGATTTTCTAAATGCTTTTCCGGAAGCTTTTCTGGAAGCGTACGGAAGCGTCTGGGAAGCGTCTGGGAAGCGCCTGGGAAGCATCTGGGAAGCGCTGTACGAAGCGCGCTTCGGCGCTTCGGAAGCGCCAGCGCTTCCAAATTTCCAGGAAGCGTCTAAAAATTTCGGAAGCGCGCTTCCGGCCAAGCTTCCTAGGCGCTTCCGTACGGGACGCGCTTCGGGGCTTGGAACCGGGGGGGGGGGGGGCGCTTCGTGCAACACTGCCAAGGATAAGTCGCAACTGTTTATACTTCAACCAATGTGCTAAAGTCAATGAAGTCAATGCAAAATCAACGCCAACATCAATCACTGAAAGTTACTGTGCCCACATAGCATTGTCATCAAGGCAAATCATCAATCATCAAGTACCAAATCAGATCAAAACTCTAACTTGTTATCACTGTGAATTCAAACAATCCATAAGCCAAAACATATATATGAACCATCAAGCATCATGTCAAAGTTCTAAAGCATCATCAATCATCCAAGCCAATATGCTCACTAAGTCAAGCCAACAAGCCAAATCTTGTCAAACCCTTGCAAATGTTATCAAACAATGTCATATACTAACTTCAATGATAAAATCAAAATAACATACTAAGATGCATATTCCGGTCCCTTGCAAACACAAGTTTAGTTAACACGTTCACATTCTTTATAGTAAGTCAAACATTCAAACTTCCCTGCTCATAGGACATTTTGATGTCTGCTCCATATCTATAGGACTGTCACACTCCTGGTGCATTCCCGATTTTATGCATAAAGCTTCAATTTTTGTGACCTACAGGAATAACCTCACCCATGTGCTTTCTTCTATGCGGTTGGAGGTCTATAATTGCATTGATTATCTTGCTTCCACGCGGTTGGGGCTTAGACTACCAGAAACCCTCTTTTCTCAGACCAGAACTTGCTACAGACCAACAATGTTAGATATTTATCTATTTATGTCCAAAAAACATATTTCTACAGTAAAGAATCTTCCATATATCTAATGCAAATGATAATAGGTGTAGGGATCTTATGAAGAGTACCCCTCCTAATGAGAAGCCACTTTAGATTTCATCATTATCAACTTGTCTATCAAATACTGTCATGCATTAGCAGAACTGTTAGATCATGAAATCAAACTATATCAAGTTCCAAAACATATATCCATCATGGCCATAACATGTTAGCACCGGTGACTTCATCATAACATATGAACATGACATCAAACTTTTATCAAGGGTTAGAGTCATGTGATTAGGACAGGTGTATCATCAAAGATCATGAACACAATATTACTTACATAGCTTAGTCCATCAAGTCAGGGCATCCAAATTTACTACATTGTCATAATTACTAAGCCAAGGTCAATAAGGGGATCTTGAGCAACAATCTTGTTGTTTATACTTCTATCATCATGGTTATCATGCTTGTCACAAGTATTATCAATGGTATCAAGCTACCATATATAAAAAACAATGTATCTAGCTTGCTTCACAAAATCTAGAAATTTATGATGTAAGATACTTTGCCAAGTATACCAATATATCAAAAATCAATGTTTCTAAGTAACTTTACCATACTTAATAGAATGTAAGATACTGGTCCAATACCAAGTGCACCATCTCATCATAAGTATCATGAATCAAACTTTCATATGCATGAACCATTTGTGAAGGTGACATTCTCATCATACCTTAGGGCTTACCTTGCAATCCAATATTGCAGCGGAAACATAACATTGAAACAAAGCATCATACATAACTTGTAGTATTTAGATACCTGTACACCTTCTTATTTGACATAGGCAGTTGTAGCACTTGGTCAATTTTTCATCAAGTGCCTCTTTTCCTTTTCCAGTGCTAGCTCTTTTCTTCCTGCACTAGTCATGATCCTCAAGAAGGATCCACTTATCACATCTCATCAAAGAGTTAGAAGTATCAGATACTCACATATATATGTAGGAAGTATAAATAATAATCAAAGCAATAAACCAAACAATAATAAAATCACAAGGATGTAACATAAATCTAAAAGGTACTTATCTTTTAATGAGAGGAGTTCAACTCCCTCTTGAACCAACCTTTAAGAGTCATGATTGTCCATTGACCATATTCATCAATTCCATCAGCAACCAGGCCTATTAGAGACTATCCCATGTAGGGATTTATCAAATCAGTCACAAGTGCTTGGACATCTTCACATTGATCATGCCAGGGTTTCTAGATTTCATATCTCAGATATTTGCCATAAACTAGGGTTTCTTCCAAACCCTAACCTCATAATATCCATCAAACCCCAATGCATAAATTGCATAGGGTTACCTTCAAACCCTACTATTCTTTTAGGTCCCCTCCATCTTCTCTTACTTCCTTCAAAGGTGTCTTCATAGGGTGATCTCAATGACTTTACTTCAGCCCAACTCTGATACCACATTAATTTTTCTTAGGGCTATATTGTTTCTTGCTTTGATAATAGTGTTTCAACATTTGCATATGAAATTCACCACATAGCAACATAACGTTCTTCAGATTTACATCATTATTCAACAACATATGCAACTATATTGAAAGAACAATATCATCATCAATGCAGTGAAACATAAAGGAATAATAGACGAAAAACATTCACACATAGAGACACTAGGATTGGTTAGAGACCAGGGCAAAACCCACTATGGGGAAAACCCTTTCAAATTCTTCTTCTTATTAGATTGTCATTAAATGATTTGGCAAAAGAGAGTACAATGATCCATATCTTCATCCATACAACTATTTGGCAAAACTAACTTAAAAAATATCATAAGATGAACCCATCAATGCCAATAATCAATAATCAAAACCCTGATTCAGAAGCTCGTAATCAATTGTCATTGTCTGTGGTCAACTGTCAAACCCTACGGTTAACAAGCGAAATCTACGGTCAACTGAAAAACCAAACCCTAGGTCCCAACCACACCCAGAGAGTGACATGTGTGTGGCTAAAACCTTCCAACCAAATGCATGAGCCCGTGGTTATCACTGAAATCTGCCTGTGTCATGCCTAGGGTCGAAAACCAAAAACCCTAGACACGTGTGAGCTTTGGACCCTGCAATCTCGGACTTGTGCAAGCGAACTATCCACGAACTATCTCAAATCTGTGCAATCCAAACCAAAGAAAGAAGAAGAAAATGATTATAATGATATTGATGTCCAAATGAGGTTGAGGTCACTTGTATTTATAGTAGTGTTGTGAAAATCGCGATAAAATGAAAAAATCGCGATTTTTTCCCTCTGCCAATAAAATCGCGATAATTAAACGAAAAAATCGCCAGATTTTTTTTGCCGATTTTTATTGAAAAAATCGCGATAAAAACTTAAAAAATTGCTGGGGGTCGCGACAACATAGTTTTATAACGTTTTTTTGGGTTTTTTCATGCGCTCATTTGGACAGTCGCGCGCGGAGGGAGGAGGAGCTCTTGGAGACCAAGCTGAAGAGGGTATTTTGCCAAATCTAAGTGCTTAGAGGAGAAAATCAAGAGGAGACCACCGATTTCTCCATAGAAACGGTATGTGGATTAATTTTTTTTTTGTTTTCATTGTTTAAAAACATTGTTTTTGTATGTTTTTCATTGTTTTTGGTTGGGAAACTTGGTATGTGCACCATTTTTCTTTTGTTTTCATTGTTTTTAAAGATTTTTTTTGTATTTCTTCATTGTTTTAGGCTGGGTAACTTGGTATGACTATGGGAACCAATTTTTTTTTTGTTTTCATTTTTTTTAAACATTGTTTATGTTTTTTCATTGTTTTTGCCATTTGGTTGGGTAACTTGGGTTTGGAATGGTGGGGTAATTTGTGTTTGAAACTTTGAACTTTGGAATGGTTGTTTTAGGTTGGGTTACAGGTAACTTGGATTTTCATTGTACAATCATCAATGTAAATATTAAAAATTAAAATACTAAATTGTAATTTGTAAATTTGTAACTTGTAATTTTGTAAATGCTAAATTGTAATCCTAATCCTTATTTTCCCATAGGTTCACAACTGCACCAAAACACCATTCAAGACTTCAAGTTTGCAACTTCAAAGTTCAAAAACAAACATGCCAAGGAAATTGGATCCTTTCTGGGAGTATGGTGTACCTGATTCTCCGAAGGATAGAGTAAACTTGAGTTGTAAGTTGTGTGGCCACCCTATGTTCGGGGGGGTGTACAGGTTGAAGTTTCACCTTGCAAAAATCCCTGGACATGATGTGGAGCCTTGTACAAATACAACTCCTGAACTTATCCAAAGAGCCATGAGAGCATTGGAAACTTTAGAGCAGACTAGAGAGGCCAAAGAAGAACTCAAAAGGCAACTAAAAAAGTCAGCTGAAGGAAGTGGGCCAAGTGGCACTGGTTCTACTGCAGCATCAGCCAATCCGGTAGCTGCATCATCATTTTTTGTTCCTCGAACCACACCTGGTTCACAGCCATCTATCGGTTCAATGCTAAAAAGAACTGAGAAAGAACAAGCTGACAAGTTGCTGGCAAAATTTCTCCTCTAGAGTGATATTCCTTTCAGCATTGTAAGGAATAATCCATTTTTCCAACCTACTGTTGATGCTATTGCCAGTGTTGGCCCGGGGTACAAAATCCCTTCTTATCATGATTTCAGAGGCCGGATTCTTCAAAATGAAAAGCGTGACTACACCCAAAGATTGGAGGATTTTAGGGCATCATGGGCACAAACAGGATGCACTGTTATGTTAGATGGTTGGACTGACCAAAAGGGGAGAACCCTTATAAACTTCTTGGTTAGTTGTCCCAAGGGGACTATATTTTTCAAATCTGTTGATGCATCTGCACAAATCAAAGATGTAAGAACTTTATGTGATTTGCTGGATGTGTTTATTTTGGAGGTGGGTGAATAACATGTTGTCCAAGTCATAACGGACAATGCTGCAAATTATGTTGCTGCTAGTAGGATGCTTATGGACAGGCATCCTACTTTATTTTGGACACCTTGTACTGCCCATTGTATTGATTTGATGTTAGAGGACATAGGGAAAATTCCCTTTGTCAAAGATATTGTTGACTCATCAAAAAGCATTACAAAATTTATATATAATCATACATCTGTGCTTAGCTTGATGAGAAGATTCACCAACAACAAAGAGTTGGTGCGCCCTGCCATTACACGGTTTGCGACCACTTTCATATCTCTTCAATCTGTTATGAAACCAGCTCACAAAAAGATAGAAAAGAGAGATCAACGCCTTAGAATTCAGCCTCTTCGAGGGGACAACCTCCTTTACATTACACAAATGAGCAATTCTTGGATGATACAAATGAAAAGACCTCCTTTCTATATATAGGAGTCTAAGGGGTCATAACATAATTAGAGCCGACATAACAATAATAATGTAAGGGCATAATAATAACAATGGTGGGCTTCTATGGAGCACAATAGTAACAATATGGGCACTACATGGGTACATCAATATAATAAGTGGGTTGTACTAATAACAATAAGGGGTTACACTAGTAGTATAGGGGCTTAACATGCCCCTCTTCTTCAAAAAGCGTTGTCTTCAACGCTTGAGTAGTTCTTGATGCTTCTGTATAAAATTTTTGTCCTCCCATGTGGAATCTTCAGCGGGTAAGTTCTTCCACTTGATGAGATACTCTGAAATTGATCAATTTCGTAGCTGTCGGGTTCTTGTTTCTGTGACTGCTCCAGGTTCCAATATGTTTTTCCTTCCTTTTCAATTTCTGGCAATATTGTTTGAATCAGGATCGTTTGCAACTTTTGAATAAGTGGCCATACTTCTTTTTCCTTCTTCCATTCATCCCTTGCTTCATTTATGCAATCTAGTTGGATAATAGAAATAACACAAAACAATGCTTCCACATCCTCATCCTTGAAGAGTCTTCCCATTCGGTAAGGTCGCCATTTTTTAAGTGCATGTAGTATTGCCAACATTTCCTTCTCATAAATAGCTTGCTTGAGATGTAGCAGTAAAAATACCCAATCACCTGCATCAAAACATTTTTCACTACAATGTTGATCTACCTGTTGTTTCATTTGATTTTGCACCGAAGTGGCGTTATCATTTAAAAGTTGGAGAACTTGTTGTTGATTCTCAATGTGATCTTTCTCTGATTGAACCTTTTTATTCTTGATATGTCCTTCTATCTCTAGAGTTTGAGGAGTGGTAATTTCTTCCAATCCTTTACAAGATATGGTCGGATTCATTTCTTAATGTTCGATGTGATCTTTCACTTCTTGAACATTTTTCTTCTTGATATGTCCTTCTATCTTGATAGTTTGAGGAGTGGTAATTTCGACCAATGAATTACAAGATATGGTTGGATTCATTTCTTCTTTCTTGATGTGATCTTTCACTCCTTGCACCTTTTTCTTCTTGATATGTCCTTCTATCTTGAGAGTTTGAGGAGTGGTAATTCTTGCCAATGCTTTACAAGATATGGTCTGATTCATTTCTTCTTTCTCTGGGGTGGGGTCCTGGCGTATATCCTCTTCTTTTGATGTTTCTTGATCCTTTTCTTCCTCCTCTTCATATTCTATGTAAAATAATTTCTTCTCAGCACACTTATGACCTTTAGTGCATTTACTATCACAATTGTAACAAAGCCCTTTTTCTCTTTTTTCTTACAATTGTTGTGGTGTAACCCTTGTAGGTTGTGGAAGGCTAGTAGAAACACCACTTCCATCTTTATAGTTGTGAGGGGTATGCTTCCTGGTTTCCATAATTTTGCTTTCCACTATGTCACAAAGCCCTTTTACTCTTTCCAATTGTTGTGTTGTTGCTCTAAAGAAGGTGTTGCTCTTTGTATCTTCATAATGTGCTATCATTTCCTCCATGAAAATTGACCACGTAACAAGTTGTTTACGAGAACAAAGCCCTTCATACCATAAAAATTGATCTGGTTCTAAATATGAAGATGCAATACATACCTTTTGTAACAGTGGCACACCATGTAGATCAAAATATTGTTCCATCTGAAGTATCCAATTTACCGGATCCTTGCCATCAAACTTCCTCATCTTGATTTTTCTTGATTTTAGGAGCTCGATCTTGAAATGACTGTAATTCTGTACTTTCGGATCTTTAAGTTCTGAAATTGTGACCTGTAGTAGCCCTCTGCGTCCTCTTTCCAATGCCACCAGTCTGATCCAAATTGGATTCTCCAAGAAAGAGTTATGCACAATCTCCCAAGATGACCTGATTATAGACCTTTCCAGAAGAGCGAATTTTTATGAAGTGCCACGTGTCACTGTTTAGAACTTTGGATTTGAAAAAGATATACAAGAAACTACAGTCCGTTCTCTTTCTGTACCTTCTTACGAAATTTCAATCCGATGCTCAGAGAGAAAGTTATGACGATTTTCCCTAGGTCACCTGTTTGGAATGCAATTCAGGAGTGTGCAAAAAGACCAAGTTTCTCAGATCATATCTCCACAAATATAACGCGAAAAGCTCTGAAATTCAGACCCAAGTTTCAGCGTGATTTCTTCTCAAATGGGTTTTTTTTTTTAGCTTCTGAAACGTCGCAGAAAAAAGTTATAGCGAAAATGCCACGATGACCTGTTTGGAGCAGCGAAACCCTAGAATCCAAAGCTCTGATACCAAATGTTATAAAACCAGCTCACAAAAAGATAGAAAAGAGAGATCAACGCCTTAGAATTCAGCCTCTTCGAGGGGGCAACCTCCTTTACATTACACAAATGAGCAATTCTTGGATGATACAAATGAAAAGACCTCCTTTCTATATATAGGAGTCTAAGGGGTCATAACATAATTAGAGCCGACATAACAATAATAATATAAGGGCATAATAATAACAATAGTGGGCTTCTATGGGGCACAATAGTAACAATATGGGCACTACATGGGTACATCAATATAATAAGTGGGTTGTACTAATAACAATAAGGGGTTACACTAGTAGTATAGGGGCTTGACACAATCCCTCTTGATTTCTATGTGGGATGTGAAGAGAATTTTTCTTTCAGAGGAGTGGCGTGCTTTGCCAATGAGCCGCAAACCAGAAGGAGAGGCCATATGCAGACTAGTTTCATACCAGGAAGACTTCTGGGCGGGAGTGCAGGAGGTGTGCGCTATTACTAAACCTTTGGTAAAGGTTCTTCGGTTGGTTGATGGTGAGAAGCCTGCAATGGGCTATTTGTATGAAGCCATGGACAGGGCCAAAGAAGCCATTCGGGCCTACTATGATGATAAGGGAGATGATGGGTTTCAGAAACAACTCCTTCTATGGGGAGTGATTGATGAGCGACGGAACAACACACCCCATCGTCCCATTCATGCTGCTGAGCTTTTCTTGAACCCTGCATTTTCTTATGCATGTGGGTTTGATTTTGATGATGAGATCATGGATGGATTCTTATCCTGTGTCCAGAAGATGGTGCGATCTCCAGAACAACGTATAGAGATCTCTAAACAAATTGAGACATATAGGATGGCAGGTGGCACATTTGGCTTTGAGATGGCTATCACTGAAAGGACGATTAAAATGCCAAGTATTTTTTAGTTTGTAACTTTGTTTCAAATTACATTGTCTCAAATTCCATTTTTTTCGTATGTTTATTTAAAATTTTATTTGTAATTTTGTTGTAGATGTATGGTGGAAAATGTATGGTGGCAGGGTACCCCTTCTGCAAAAGCTGGCCATTCGCATCCTCAGCCAAACATGCAGCTCCTCAGGATGTGAGTGCAACTGGAGTGTATTTGAAAAAATACACAACAAGAAGCGCAACAAGTTAACACTTAAACATTTAAAATATTGCAAATTTCCAAATAAATTTTTGAATTCATTAAACAATATTTTTTTTTTATAATTATTAATTATTATTTCATGATCTTTGTACAGGTTGGAGTCCTAACGACTTAATGACATGGTCTACGTCTACTACAATCTTCGATTGTGGGTGAGGCAACTTGAGAGGACACCTGATGTGGATGCCATCTCATTGGATGGGATTGACACCACTGCTGCATGGAGGGTTGAGGCCGAGAGGCCTCTCATGGAGTCTGCTGATGATTGGTTAGTGCAGGATGTAGTGGAGGGGGGAGGAGGAGGAGGAGGAAGGAGGAGAAGGAGGAACAGGAGGAGGAGGTGACACCGCCTGCCTGGGCTACCACTGCCACCAGTAGAGGACGTGGTCTACCTCCTATAGCTCCTACTTCTAGTTCTTCAGCTTCTAGAGCACATCAGACTCCACTGCCGTCTCCACCAGCAGGGGCACCAACATCTACATCTAGAGGGAAAGGGAAAGCTGTGGCATTTTCTCGCAAGAGGGGCAGAGGAAATCAATAGGATCAGACTTTCATTTTATTGTATATGACATTATGACATGATGAGATACATTATCATATTTTTTTTTGATATTTTGACGCTGAGTTGGGACTCAGGAGTCAGGACTTACTATTCAGGACATGATTCAATGTTATGTGTGATTTTAGCGCTAAAAATGATATTAAACATCTTATATATTAGTTTTTTTTATCATATTTATGTGTCAATGTATTTATTTTATGTTGTAGATGGTTTAGATATTAAAAAAATTGAAAAAAAATGAAAAAAAATGAATATTTTTGTACCAAACGATTATTTCCCGATTTTTTCCGATAATTTCCCGATAATTCCGATTTTTTCCGATTTTTTCCCCGCGCCAATTTAATCCCGATAACGATTAATGCAACATTGATTTATAGCATTTCAAGGGTGTCCAATTTGCTTTAGGGCCGACCTGATCAAATATGCACATGTGGTCTTTAATTTCAAAAATACACTTTCCCTTGTTTGAATATAACACTCAATAGTTAAAATTGGTCCTCTCGAAAAGAGGAATCTTGTCCCATGATTGGAATATGTCACTGAGCTACCAAATTAACAATTTCTAGCATCAGAAGTTAGATCTTTGTGGACTTCCAGAGGCTGATATCACTATATTGATCAAAGTTTGGTATCAAAGCCTTGTGTATCAGGTTTCTGATATCCACATAAAGATTATATTTTGGTATCAAAATTCTGTGCACATTCAGAGTATTGATACCTATCAATCTTGATCAGGTGGCTTCAGTGCTCTAAGAATCCATTGCCTGGTTACTGGAAAGTAGCTCCAGCTTCATTTCTAGTGACCAATCGGCCTGCATTAGATCATTATTGGGGTCAACCTTAGTGCACAATAACATTTTCTTGGTAGATGCAAACTTCAAAGCATCCAAAATTCAGATGTTTTCCTATTGCACATTAGATTCTATTGAGGGTCTGGTCCTTAACTTTCTCTACCCGATTCAACTTACTGGATAGAAAGTGGTAAAAGGTTTATTAATTATTATGAACCACAAATTACTGGAAATTACGAAATACAAATCAAGAGGCTTCCTATCGAGAAGGTGCTTTTGCCTGTGGCCAATTGCAAATAAAGAAGATATTATCATTTCAACCAAATGTGATACACGTAAAATAGTCGAGTTCAAAGATCTGAAACATGATTATGCAAAGGTGAGAATAGCAAAGCTCAGTATTAGGAAAAAATATTCATTTAGGACAAGGTGTAGGAAACTCATTTTTGAACAGGAATGTAAGGCTGATAACCCATTTAAAAGTATATTTATAAACAATAAATAGTATTCTTGAGACCTTGCTGGCTGCTTCAGCCAAGTTTGAATCAGAGCATACATTTTACTCGATGCTATGTTTCTTTATGCTGACTTGATTCACTATCAATCTATGGTACACAAATTATGTTTATTTGTTTCATTTAATTTCTGAATTTGAAGATATCTGTTATGTAAAAAGGGTTTTGGAGTATGATTCCTGTAATTGTATTGAACAGGCTATGCATGCAGCTCCATTGTACATTGCAGAGACATCTCCATCTCAGATTCGAGGGAGGCTTATATCTTTAAAAGAGTTTTTCATAGTTTTAGGAATGCTGGTAAGTCACAAATATGTTTTTAAATGATTCCTTTGAATAAATGAGTCCAATTAGATGGAAGATGGTGACCATAGTCTTCTCCTTATGCAGTTGGGTTACCTTGTTAGTAGTCTAGCAGTTGATGTGATTGGAGGATGGCGCTACATGTATGGAGCTAGTATACCACTTGCTCTAATAATGACCATTGGAATGTGGTGGCTGCCACCAACCCCACGCTGGATCCTTCTTTGTGCTGTTCAGGGTAAAGGGAATCTAGAAGAGCTTAAAAGAAAGGCAGCTTCTATATTATGTAGATTAAGAGGTCGTACTTTGGGCGATATGGATTCTGATGAGCAAATAGAGGAAAACTTAAAAAGTATACAGGATGTATATGAAGATGAAGAGAAAGAAGCTAGCATTTGGGAGCTTTTTCAGGGAACCAGTCTGAAAGCTCTCATAATTGGTGCAGGCTTGGTTTTCTTTCAGCAGGTATTTTGTCAATTTAATTTGCTTTGTAAAATCATAACATATTGAATTCTTGTGTTGAAAACTTAAAATTCCTTTAAAAGTCAGTCCACTGGAAAAATGGACTCCTTTTCCAGAATTTATCTACAAATCAGAAGCATATTGCATTTGATTTCTGTTTTCAGCTATTGGATGGTAATTTACAATTACGTGCATTCTCATTAATATGCAGGTAACAGGACAACCAAGTGTTCTCTACTATGCAGCAACAATTCTTGAGGTAGAAACTTCCCCTGACACGGCAAGCATTTGATATCTGCTGTTCTCAAAGGGAATTTTTGATGACGCTGGTAGGAGTAGGTAAGTACAAATTGATGTATTTTGGCATCTATGCTTGGCAGAGTGCAGGGTTTTCAGCAGCATCTGATGCTACCCGAGTTTCAATACTTATTGGTCTCTTCAAGGTATTCTCAAGTCCAGCTAACTTTTATTTGTTTTCTTTCTTTGTATAATCCCATAGTGGTGTGCCTTTATTTTGGGCAGTTTCTAACCCCTCAAATTATTCAAGGATTGCAGGCTGATTTGCTATTTATGAAATCTAGTTGTGAGAAAAACGTTTGTTACAATTAATCAATTGATGAAAGGGTATAAAGAAACATAAATCATAAATTGTTCTTACAATTTATTTTTCTAGATAGCGTTAGGAACAAGGCTTTTTCCTTTGAGAGGATCCTTGATGGATTCTGTTGACCACTACTGGTCAACTACCCATGCAGCACCCCCCCTTTTCTTGGCAAAAAGGGGCAGCACCTGATCATCATATCCGTGCCATCCTGCAGTCATCAGCAGCTTAATCATTTTGATTGTAAACCCAGTCTGCATATATGAATTGTAAATAATCTTAGCAGACATGAGTCATGTATGTAAATTGCCTAGGTGGACCTAACTTTCTGATGGTAATCTACGTCCCGGAAGGTTTTTCGTCTCACCGATCCATGGATCGGCAGAGTTTTCCTTCGAACCTGACCCCAAAGCCGGGATGGATTTTGTCATTAGAACTTTAGGAGAATCCTAGTGTGTTGATCTGCTAGATTATAGTTGTGTCGCAGAACTGGGTGATTTGTGAGGGTCTGTATTAAGTGGGCTTGTCCCCTTAAAGATGTAAATTTGTAAAAGTCTTGATGTAATGTGTCTTGAGGGTCGAAAAATGTTTTAAATCCCCTCATGAGTCCTAAGTCCTAGGTCCTAGGTGATGTTTCCGAAGGTTTAGTTCGATGATCCATTTTAAAATGAATTAAGAAAATAAAAAATGAAATAAATAAAAAATAATAAAAAATTAAAAAAATAAAGCAAAAACCCTAACTAATAAAATATTAATATTTTAAGAGAATGCATGCAAAATATTATTTAATAAATCGACGGATGAGATCAAGAGATGTCTTGATCCTCATCAACGGTCGAGATCATTTCTACATGGATCACTCGAACTAGCCGTTGGATCATTTCCTTTAAATAGGGTGCTAGGGGTCATTTCAGATCATCTGATCTGTGAGTCTGGTACTGAAGAAACTCTCTTGTAATCTTTTTCTGGTTAATAAAAGAAGACTTTGGGATCCATATCTTGCTGGTGTTACTCTCTTGAAATGCTGTGAGATTGTTTAAATTTTCTGCATATTTTCTTTTCAGCCATTAATAATAGCTTTTTGTAGAGTATTGTGAGCACAGGTATCTTGTTCACTTGCTAGGGTTTGAGTGCTGTTAGGGTTTCTGAAGTAATGGCAGGTATCTCCATTACTTTTTGAGATCTAGCAGTATTTTTGCCCTCTTTACTGATGGTTGTTCTGAGCTGTGCAGAAAAAATTTTCTGAAGGAATTTTGTGGGCGTTCGGGGAAGTTCTCGGCTGAACCAGCCAACTCCCACAAGCGTTTTTTGCTGAGCCCAGTTGGATTTGATCCTGGGTCTATCATTCGGTTTATTTTTTTTTAAATTTGCATGAGAGATTTTCTGAAGTTCTTCACAGTGAAATTTGAAGTTGTTTTCTTTCGATAATATTTTCTGTGCTTGTTGCTGAATCTGGCTGTTAAGGGGCCAAAAATCTGTACATTAATCAGCTGTTTTAGGGTTTCAAATTTTTTTTGATCTAGGGTTTCAACTTTTTGCTTTATGCAGTTTTCATTAAGGTTTAGGGTTTTGTCTTTTTGTAATTGCAGATACTGGCTTACTTCTGGGGCAGTTTCTCATTTCTTGACCAGCAGTTGGGTTAATTTACATTCTGGATTCATTGGGCCAGTTAAGAGGAAAAAGCGGGATTGTCAACGTGTGTTCATGCCCAGAAAGAAAAAATTCTTGAATGAATCAACATGGTTCTCCTGTTGCCTTTCGAATTGCACAAAAAAAAAAATAATAAAGAGAAAAAAAAAATCTGTGAGAAATTTCCCCAACGAGCCATCCACGCTGAGAACTCAACGCATTTGGTTATGCTTATGATACCAACGAAACCCACTCAGTGCATCATTTTCTTCTACCGCCGATCCCATCCTGCCTTCTGCGTATTGTCATACTGTACAATTTCGATTTCCTTAACTGCGCTGAGGGAGAAGCATATCATCAATCCCTGCGTTCGTTCAAACAAACTCGCTGAGATTTCCAGAAGATACACTTCACATATGGGTTGGCATTAAAGGGTTTTCTGTACAGGCACTTTTGATAACGCCAGAGGAAACGTGCTTGATATTTCCATTTCTCCGCCGTCTGCCATCAATTGTACAGCCCAGCGTCCGCTGTCAAAACCCTTTGTTTGTGTCCTGCGTGGAGGTATCCAAAACATCAACAGTGGAAGCTCCAGGTAAGGAAACGAGTTTCGATTTGATCCTCAACGACTGTAGTTTGTCTGGCATCTTCATCATCGGGCCAGGTATCGAATTCCTATTCTCCTGAAAGCATTTGCGTGGGCATCAAACCTTGCTCACGCCGGCAGCTGATAACTCGTTTTATTACGCAGTAAGTTTTCCGCATTGCATATTTAGGTTAGGATTAGTTTTAATTTTTTTCTTTCGGCAGTTAGATTAAGATTTTTCTTTTATTTTTGATGTTATATATGCACATGCGTTACGTTTCCATTTCGTTAGACTTTTAGGATTTAGGTTTTTTTTCTTTTTGATTTATATTTTTTATATAATTACGTACGTAGATTTTAAATTAGATTTTTTCAAATGTTAGATTTTTTAAAGTTTCATTTTTTAAAACATAAAAAAATAAAAAGAGTTAGCGTGGTTTTATTTAGATTTTAATTTATTTTAGTTTAGATTTTATTTAGATTTTTAAATTAAATTTTTAATTTTTGCTTTTTATAAAATATTAAAAAAAAAATAAAATTTGAAAATTTTGTGGAAAATTATTTTTGCCAGTTTCAGTTGTTTATCATGTTATATCTTTCATGCTGAATTTTCAAAATCGAGATACGAATATGATATCTGGTTAATGGTTTATGACTCGTGGTGGTTTAAAGCATTCATCGTTTTAAATTTTCAGTTGCTGGATATCGTTTTGGTCATCGTGATTTAGCTGATACCTTTTGATGACAAATGATTGCTGTTCATGGTCCATATTTTTATATCATTTAACAAGTAATCGTTTTAACCACAATTTCTTAAGGCATTGGTCTGCTAAATTAATCAAATCCATCGAGTGCTTTTTATATCATATCTCGTATCTCCCAAACAACTGGTCGACAGTTGGTCTCATCATCTCACAGGGACTACCCCCCTTAGCCGCGGGAGACAGGCTTAAACGGAGGGATCGGGGATCAGAGTGACAGCCCCCGGTCTGAGGGTTGTCGTGTCAATCCGCGCGGCAACATTTTTTGGCGCCGTTGCCGGGGATACTTTTTCTCGGTGTTTCAAATGACAAATCATTTTTCTCATTTCTTATCTCTTCATCTGGCCCGGCAACGCCAACATTTTTTGGCGCCGTTGCCGGGGACACTTTGTTCTCGGTGTTTCATCGACATTCACCTTCTCATCTTTCTCATCTCTCATTTTGAGCTGGCAAATTCAACCTTTTGGGTTATCATTTGGATCTTTTATTGCCTTATTTTTCGCCATATCAGTAGCATCTCTTCGGTTTGTTTCTTGTTTGGGTGGCGACTCCACTTTCTCATTCTTCCCAGACAAGAAGCTTTCCTCATATCTGCTTGTGGTTACTTTTTGGATCCTAAAATCAGATTCATTGTTCAAGTGGCGACTCCACTTCTTTCATCTCTTAATTTTCTTGAGTAGAAATCTCTTTCTATCATCCATTTGATCTCTTATTGTTCATCATGGATTATTCATTTAAACCATGTCATTTTACTGATAATCTCCATGATCTTCTGAAAGAGGCCATTTCTAAATTATTTAAGTTCTCGGGTGGTGATTCGGTCGCTGTTAGAAAGCATTTAAACATGTTTACTTGTGTAATGATCATATATTGTAGACTTCCTCAGTATAATCATGAAGATTTCAAGATGCGTCTATTTGTCCATTCTTTAGAAGGTGATGCCTTGAATTGGTTTAATAATTTTCCTAATGATTTTTTCACTTCTTTACAAGACATTCTCAATGCTTTTAAAGATAGATATGATAGTCCAAACAGCTTGCCTTCTACCTCTAAAATTGTGCAAACGAAAGAAAGTAATCTTATAAAAATCCAGCTGTTGAAGAAAGTTTTCAAGATCAGAATGTGTCATCAACCGGAAATATTGCAGATCATCATTGTGGAAAATCAGAGACAAATAATAGTGAAAGGGAAGAACAAAAGCAAATTATACAAGATCTAATGATGCTAGTAAGAAATATGGAAAGCAATCAAACTAGTCTTATCAATGATGTTAAAACTTTATGCACCCACCTGGAAAAACGTAATAGGGAGTTGGAGGTCACACAAAATCAGCATGCTAAGGAAATTGAGGCCATGAAAATTAAATATGAAACAGAAATTAGAAGCATGCAAAGCAAGATGTCAGTCTTAGAGGAAAATATGGTGACCATGAAAGCTGATCATGATAGGGAAATTGACTCTATGACGTTCAATCATGACAATCAGTTGGCTGACATGCAAGCGAATCATAAAGAAGAAATAAATTTCATACAACATTACTTGATGGACATAAAGGAAAAGAATGATAAAGTAATAAAACACATGCAAGAACACCATGCCATACAAATCAGTGCTATAAGGGATGAATGCTCTAGTCAGATGGATGCCATTAGAATACAAGTTCAAAAGATTCAACAATGGTCAGATGATAAGAGAAACCAGGAGCCTTCTCATTTGCCGCAACAAGTTCCATCTTATTATGAGGAGGTCATTAGGTGGTTAATTGAAGGTGATCCAGATAAACTTAAAAACGATAAAAATCAGATGCAAGACACAAAAAGACTTAGCATGCATATCTTACACACTTCATCTGATAGTTTCGAAACAGAAAGTTCCAGTTCATCAGTAATTCGACCTGCCAGAAAGAAAAAGCGCAAGAGAAAGAAAATAAGAAGAAGATTTGACGCATCAGACGGCCGTGAGCAGCTTGATTTTCGGATAGGAAAAAGTCCTACCATATGCAAAATTGGACATGGCACATCCGACAAGCAGCCCACAGATTTGCCTGAAAGCAGGCAAATGCTCAGTATACACTATATTAAACACATCTGATGCCATGGGGCATCTTTTGTATTGTATTTGTAACCCTGCTCCTTGTCTTTTCAGCATTTTATTTCTGTTTTTAGGATTAGATTTACTTTTCATGTTATTAGTTAGTCAATAAATGAAGAGCTTTTATCTTTCTTGTGCTTAATGTATATGATGATTTTTGGATGGACGCTACTTATTTTTGTGTTGTATGGATGCAGATTCTGGATTCTCACATTCCTGCAAGCAGCAACGTGTCCCCAAGTAGAGCCAGATGTTGACCACTACCGGTCAACTACCCATGCAGCACCCCCCCTTTTCTTGGCAAAAAGGGGCAGCACCTGATCATCATATCCGTGCCATCCTGCAGTCATCAGCAGCTTAATCATTTTGATTGTAAACCCAGTCTGCATATATGAATTGTAAATAATCTTAGCAGACATGAGTCATGTATGTAAATTGCCTAGGTGGACCTAACTTTCTGATGTTAATCTACGTCCCGGAAGGTTTTTCGTCTCACCGATCCATGGATCGGCAGAGTTTTCCTTCGAACCTGACCCCAAAGCCGGGATGGATTTTGTCATTAGAACTTTAGGAGAATCCTAGTGTGTTGATCTGCTAGATTATAGTTGTGTCGCAGAACTGGGTGATTTGTGAGGGTCTGTATTAAGTGGGTTTGTCCCCTTAAAGATGTAAATTTGTAAAAGTCATGATGTAATGTGTCTTGAGGGTCGAAAAATGTTTTAAATCCCCTCATGAGTCCTAAGTCCTAAGTCCTAGGTGATGTTTCCGAAGGTTTAGTTCGATGATCCATTTTAAAATGAATTAAGAAAATAAAAAATGAAATAAATAAAAAATAATAAAATATTAAAAAAATAAAGCAAAAACCCTAACTAATAAAATATTAATAGTTTAAGAGAATGCATGCAAAATATTATTTAATAAATCGACGGATGAGATCAAGAGATGTCTTGATCCTCATCAACGGTCGAGATCATTTCTACATGGATCACTCAAACTAGCCGTTGGATCATTTCCTTTAAATAGGGTGCTAGGGGTCATTTCAGATCATCTGATCTGTGAGTCTGGTACTGAAGAAGCTCTCTTGTAATCTTTTTCTGGTTAATAAAAGAAGACTTTGGGGTCCATATCTTGCTGGTGTTACTCTCTTGAAATGCTGTGAGATTGTTTAAATTTTCTGCATATTTTCTTTTCAGCCATTAATAATAGCTTTTTGTAGAGTATTGTGAGCACAGTTATCTGTTCACTTGCTAGGGTTTGAGTGCTGTTAAGGTTTCTGAAGTAATGGCAGGTATCTCCATTACTTTTTGAGATCTAACAGTATTTTTTGCCCTCTTTACTGATGGTTGTTCTGAGCTGTGCAGAAAACATTTTCTGAAGGAATTTTGTGGGCGTTCGGGGAAGTTCTCGGCTGAACCAGCCAACTCCCGCAAGCGTTTTTTGCTGAGCCCAGTTGGATTTGATCCTGGGTTTATCATTCGGTTTATTTTTTTTAAAATTTGCATGAGAGATTTTCTGAAGTTCTTCATAGTGAAATTTGAAGTTGTTTTCTTTCGATAATATTTTCTGTGCTTATTGCTGAATCTGGCTATTAAGGGGCAAAAAATCTGTACATTAATCAGCTGTTTTAGGGTTTCAAATTTTTTTTGATCTAGGGTTTCAACTTTTTGCTTTATGCAGTTTTCATTAAGGTTTAGGGTTTTGTCTTTTTGTAATTGCAGATACTGGCTTACTTCTGGGGCAGTTTCTCATTTCTTGACCAGCAGTTGGGTTAATTTACATTCTGGATTCATTGGGCCAGTTAAGAGGAAAAAGCGGCGATTGTCAACGTGTGTTCATGCCTAGAAAGAAAAAATTCTTGAATGAATCAGCGTGGTTCTCCTGCTGCCTTTCGAATTGCACAAAAAAAAAATAATAAAGAGAAAAAAAAAATCTGTGAGAAATTTCCCCAACGAGCCATCCACGCTGAGAACTCAACGCATCTGGTTATGCTTATGATACCAACGAAACCCACTCAGTGCATCATTTTCTTCTACCGCCGATCCCATCCTGCCTTCTGCGTATTGTCATATTGTACAATTTCGATTTCCTTAACTGCGCTGAGGGAGAAGCATATCATCAATCCCTGCGTTCGTTCAAACAAACTCGCTGAGATTTCCAGAAGATACACTTCACATATGGGTTGGCATTAAAGGGTTTTCTGTACAGGCACTTTTGATAACGCCAGAGGAAACGTGCTTGATATTTCCATTTCTCCGCCGTCTGCCATCAATTGTACAGCCCAGCGTCCGCTGTCAAAACCCTTTGTTTGTGTCCTGCGTGGAGGTATCCAAAACATCAACAGTGGGAGCTCCAGGTAAGGAAACGAGTTTCGATTTGATCCTCAACGACTGTAGTTTGTCTGGCATCTTCATCATCGGGCCAGGTATCGAATTCCTATTCTCCTGAAAGCATTTGCGTGGGCATCAAACCTTGCTCACGCCGGCAGCTGATAACTCGTTTTATTACGCAGTAAGTTTTCCGCATTGCATATTTAGGTTAGGATTAGTTTTAATTTTTTTCTTTCAGCAGTTAGATTAAGATTTTTCTTTTATTTTTGATGTTATATATGCACATGCGTTACGTTTCCATTTCGTTAGACTTTTAGGATTTAGGTTTTTTTCTTTTTGATTTATATTTTTTATATAATTACGTACGTAGATTTTAAATTAGATTTTTTCAAATGTTAGATTTTTTAAAGTTTCATTTTTTAAAACATAAAAAAATAAAAAGAGTTAGCGTGGTTTTATTTAGATTTTAATTTAATTTAGTTTAGATTTTTAAATTAAATTTTTAATTTTTGCTTTTTATAAAATATTAAAAAAATTTTTTTTTTAAAAATTTTGTGGAAAATTATTTTTTCCCTTTTCAGTTGTTTATCATGTTATATCTTTCATGCTGAATTTTCAAAATCGAGATACGAATATGATATCTGGTTAATGGTTTATGACTCGTGGTGGTTTAAAGCATTCATCTTTTTAAATTTTCAGTTGCTGGATATCGTTTTGGTCATCGTGATTTAGCTGATACCTTTTGATGACAAATGATTGCTGTTCATGGTCCATATTTTTATATCATTTAACAAGTAATCGTTTTAACCACAATTTCTTAAGGCACTGGTCTGCTAAATTAATCAAATCCATCGAGTGCTTTTTATATCATATCTCGTGTCTCCTAAACAACTGGTCGACAATTGGTCTCATCATCTCACAGGGACTACCCCCCTTAGCCGCGGGAGACAGGCTTAAACGGAGGGATCGGGGATCAGAGTGACAGCCCTCGGTCTGAGGGTTGTCGTGTCAATCCGCGCGACAACAGATTCTATGAGAATCCTTTGAGCCCTAATTTTCCCTTCATATACTTAGCTAGATCTTGAGCTTCTTCCTTTGGAGGCTTAGTGATTGAACCCTTAACATGTTCAACGACTTCATTTTCTATGAGGATCAAAATTGTCCTCTTTTTCCATGCAAGAAAGTTTTATGACCCAAGCAATTTGTTGCTTTCCTTGCAAAATGAAGTCATTTGATAGCAAATTCAGACATAAATATAGAGGAACTTACTTGTCAAGTGAAGATGCTTCTTTGATGATGAAATCTTCAACTTGATGCCTTTCTTGATGATGTTGATGATAGAAGATGTCTTCTTGACGAAGATGTCTTCCTTCAAAAGTGATTATTGACTCAAAGAGAGGGAGATCACCTTGATTCCTTGATGATGATGACAACACCTCTTCTTGCTTCCTTGGATGATAGTGTAGAATGTGGTGGCTTTCCCAAGGTTCTTAAAATGTAGGGTCTTTCTTTGATTGAGTGGATGTCGGGTGCTTGAGGTCTTATTTTTCTTTGTGATGAAGATTGTTCAATGTGAAAGCTTCCCAAGAATGCTTCAATTGAAGAACCCTTTTTTGAATGCTCCTTAATCACTTTCTTCAAGATGATGAGAGGCTTAGTCCTTCTTGATGATTGATGCTCTTGATGTTTCCCAGATGATCTTTTTGTGCTTTGGCCCTTGAGTATCCTTCTTTAAACTGTCTTTCCTTGATGTAGTCACCTTAGCTATGAAACCATGTTGAGAAATCTAGGCATTGCAAGATAGGTGATTTTTCTTACTTTGATAACTGCTTGTAATGTATTTTTACTTAACTTAATTAACTTCTTCTTTCACTTGATTATATTTAGTGTTCTTTTCATCAAACAACTACCAAACCATAAATAACAATAAAACAAGAGGACACAAGATGTAGGCGATCAACCACGGCCAAAACCTCTCCACTTGAGAGGAAAACCAACAAGAATTCTTCTCTTCTTATAGAACTTCAATTGATGAATTCCAAGACCCTTGACCAAGACACTCCAAGACCAAGTCAAATCTTTCCTTTTTGACGAGCTTTTCTTCCAGCAATTCCTCAACAACTTCTGCAATTTCAACTTTAGCAAATTCTTCTGCAATTTTGACTTCTAATAGTTTCTTCTGTAGAAACTCTAGCCTTGGTATGTGTGGAAATTATGGTAGTTTCTTCTCGCTTTCCTCTTCGCTTGAGTTAATTCTCTCTCCTAGAGAACTCAAATTGTAAGGTGTACTTCTTGATGCTCTAACTTGACTTCTGCAACTAGACATTTTCTGCTACAATAGGCGCCCTGATTTCTTCGCTCGTGTGAAGAGTGATAGACCAAAATTAGTCCAAAAATTATCGCTCTTCTTTTTGTTGGAAATGCTGAGAGGGGGTTGAATCAATATTTCTTAGCAATTAGTAATTTATTAATCTTTTTAGAGCATTAGTTAATCTTCGGTTATTATTATTTTGTTCAGTAAGAGCAGTAAACAACAATGCAAAAATAAAGACAGTGGGCACAAGTTTTTTAGGTGGAAAACCCCCTCTGGGTCAAAAACCACTGAAAACTTTTCTAATAAGTTCTTTAATCATCAGCCCCAACTGAAAAGAAAGCTACGACTTCCTAGAACTCTAGAAAAACATTCTTCTCCAGCTCCCACTGGAAGGACACCCCAATGCCCTGGTTTTATCAGCAGTCAGCTGAATGGATGCCCCAACACCCTAGCGAGCCACAACTCACCCTAGCACCACCCTACCACCCTGAAGTGTTTACAGGCCCCAACCTGAAGGTGACTTCATTCACCAGCCTAGCACCACCCTATAAAGACAAAAATTAAATACAAAAGTCGGGACTCCCGTACTAGGGACAATGATCCACGTTACAATGATATTAAAATAATTTTCTTTGACTAACTGACACAATAGAACCTAAACCCTTGTCCTGACAACTAAGAACTCTTAATAAAAAAAAATACCTTGTCCCAAAAATTGCCTCCTTCAACTCTGGGCAAATAGACAGACTGTTTACAAAAATTACAATATTTTATACAATAGCTTGTTCAATGACCTGTAACTTTTGCCTTTGTAGCCGATTTGAAGCTGATGATGAAATTGATGTCTGATCTTTTGTAATACTGTGAGATGCCAAACTGTCCCACAATGATCTGCCTTTGATAATATGTTTATACTGTCCTTGATGATGAAGTTGTACTGAACTGAAGACAGTCCTGCAGGTCTCACTGTTTGATGTCTTGCTGCCTTGATGTCACTATTGGACGTTGTCTTCATGCAACTGTTCTATTGCAGCAGTTGAGGGTGCTTGAATTATGTTAAACCTGCAATGAAACAAGCCCAAACGAAGACCCAATCCCCAAAGGCAAATAACCAACCCTTTAACACAACTTACCTTTGCCTTCAACGATGGTTAGTGCAACACTAATAAATGTGACTATACCATAAATATATACAACAATTTTGGTACAATAATAATACTACAAATACTTACCTGTATCTTGCTGTTCAGGACTTATGTCAGACTTTGTTCAAATTGACTTAAATGATTCTAAACCTCTGATGTAAGAATACCCAATCTGTAAGAACCACAACAATGCTTAACTGCTTCACTGTAGGATGATCATGCTAATTTCTGTTGATGTATGCTGTCCAGATAATCACTTGTTTTAATAGGTCAGCTTGCAAGGAGGGCTAAAAAATATATGAGTATTGGCATACTCCTTATTGTTTATGCTTGAGACAAATAAAACAGGTCTGCAAGAATTCAGTGAATTTCTGAAGTCAAAATATATCAGGTCTGCACCGTGGAGATCTTGGATTTTCACCTCTTTTGTATACAGCTCAGGCCTTAATGGAAGACCAAGTATATTAGATCAAGCCAAGACATCTTCTTGTTTACACAACATTGCGATTCAACCTGAGATAGACTTTGTAGCCTTTTGAGATCTTTTGCTGTCCTAGTTTTGATGCTCTTTAAGACTTTATTGCATGTATAGAATTTGAATCAAACATAGGCTGCTTTTAAAACATTTTACTTTCTGTACACTAAAGTGAGCCATCCTGCATTTTAAACCTTCGCTCTTGAAGATCTGAAAAGAGACTTTCCTAACCGAAACTCCAAAATGAAAGAATGATTCCCAAAACCCCAAACTTCATATTTCTGTGTTAATGCTTCTAGGGTGACCGAAATTTCAGATGCAAAGTATTCACAAATTCTTCGTTCTTTCTCTACTGATTAAGGTATAATAAGTCTCCTTTTATAGATCTAGAAGGGGCTTTTTTTAACAGATGACCGTTGGAGATTAGATACTTTTAAGTTTATTTAAAAAATAATCGTTGAAGGGCTCCATTAGGTAGATGTTAGAGTAGGCATTACTAGGAATTTAAGGATTAAATTTTTACATTAATGAGCCTTGTAATTTAAGGAAGGAGGATTGTAAGATTTGTGTGTGATTCACGTATTTTAAAATGATGAAGGTCTTATAGATAAATAATTTTTACTTTAAGAATAATATATCCATCTAAATAACTTTTAAGTTAAATATTTATGTTTAAGAATCAATGATTGGCTTTAGTGCATATGTTCCCACCCGAATGTGAAGTCAATGATTGGTTTACTACATTTGGATCTTGAAGTTATTCAACTTATACGTGGTGAGATTATGGAGAGAATCCCTATCATATATTGACAACCGTTGGTGAATAAGGTGTCATGTCTCTACCCCCTGGGGTTTTAGCCCACAAAACTGGGTCTTCAATTTTAAACTCAATTTTCTCTCAAACTAGAAGGAACCACGGGGTGTACCATATATCAACGGAAACATCTCATCAAGGAGAATCTATCTAGAAGGATCGTGACACGAGATTCCATGAATTTCCATGTTAAATGTGCTATCAAAGATCGGGGTAGCTCTTGGTGCTGCTTGGGTTGACATCAATGACAACCATCTATCAACAATCTCCCCCTTTGGTATTGATGGCAACACAAGTACTCCTCCTGCAATCATAACTCCCCCTGACACCATGCTTCTAACCTTCCTAACGCTTTCCCTCTCCCCCTTTGACATCAATGGAAAAGGGTTACCCCCTCTAACAAACTGCCTCTCCTGTGGACCTGTAATCTACCTCAACTCCCCATATCTACTTGTCTAGAGAAAAGAATAGTCTAATTGGAACTTGGAAGAATCCGAAGCTTTTGGCGAAGATACTCAAATGCCTCACGTGGTAAAGGTTTGGTAAAGATGTCAGTGATTTGTTCTTTCGTCCCAATGTATTCAACCTTGATGTTTTTCTTGGCAACTTGTTCTTTAACAAAATGGTACTTGATCAGAATGTGTTTCGTTTTTGAATGCATCATAGGATTCTTGGAGATACTGATGGCGCTGGTGTTATCACAGAAGATTAGAATGGACTCATCAAACTTCACTTGAATATCGTGCAAAGTTTGTTTCATCTAGAGGACTTGGATGCAACAAGCAACTGTTGCTATGTATTCTGCTTCCGTTGTGGATAATGAGATTGAAGATTGCTTCTTGCTCAACCATGAAACAAGACAACCACCTAGATAGAAGGTTGCTCCACTAGTGCTCTTACGATCATCAACACTTCCTGCCCAATCTGCATCAGTATAAGCCTCGATGGTTAGCTCATTTCCTTTAGGATACCATAGTCCATATTCTGTTGTTCCCTTAAGATATTGAAAAATCCTTTTTACCGCAATGACATGGGATTCCTTTGGTGCTGCTTGGAATCTTGCAACTTGCCCAACTGCCTGCATCACATCTGGCCTAGAAGCTGTTACATATAGAAGACTACCAATCATAGATCTATACATCCTCTGATCCACATCTTTGGATGAGTCATCTATGCTCAACTTGCAACCTGTCACCATTGGGGTGAGAATTGGCTTGCAATCTTCCATTTGAAATCTCTTCAACATTTCCTTGATATATTTGGTTTGACAGATAAATATTCCCTTGTCTTGCTGAGATATCTGAAGTCCCAAAAAGTATGTCAACTCACCAAGTAGTGACATCTCGAACTCACTTTGCATATTTGTAGCAAACTTTTTACTTAACTTATCATCATCACTCCCAAAGATTATATCATCCACATATACTTCAATAATCATCAGACTATCATGTTCAATCCTTACATAAAGGTTGTTATCTGCACTTTCCTTCTTGAATCCTTCTTGTTGCAAATACCTGTCAAGACATGCATACCATGCTCTGGGTGTCTGTTTGAGACCATACAATGCCTTCTTTAACCTGCAAACCTAAGTTGAACGAAACAGGGAAATGGGTACGAGTTTCCGAAACAGGCATGGGTACGAAACGTGACCCCCCCAAATTTTGGAAACGGGGAAACACAATATATATATATATATATATATATATATATATATATATATATATCTATATATTAGTACATTTAAGAAATATGTGCAATCATAAAGCATATATGATACATTCTAATTTATTACATTATCACTAAATTGGCAATTGTCAATGCATAAGCTATAAGTCTCTAAATTTACATCACATTTACTCATGAATGATCACATAATGAAAATAGCAATATCCAAAATCAGCCACAAGAAATTTCTAATTTCTTGTCTCGTGCTTGATTGGGAGTCTCCTCCTACATAGTCGAACAACCTTCGTGCTCTTGATTAAATACAAGTTCCATACCCTAGTACCCTACGCGGTCTTGATTATTAGGAGTCTCCCCTGCATAGAGGGCTTGGTTCTCTTGATTAAATACAAGTTCCATACCCTAGTACATGACAAAATCTAATGGAAACATTGCAATCTCCCCAATCCTAAAATCATGAAAAATGGATAAGTCTGCTGGATTTTGAGTGAGATCTAAAATTCTACTTTCTCCATATGAAATCCAATGAGGGTGAAACCGCTCTCAAACATCCTGAGTCATTTCATGGTAATGTCAAAAATTTAAGTAAAAGGATGAAAATGAAAAATAAAGGTGAATGTCACTTTTACTTTAAGAATTTAACATTACCATGTGAACTGCATATCAACACTAGGGCCATAGGCTTGAACATTAGGCTGCCCCACTAAAAAAAAGCCTCTTTTTTATAACTTGAGAGGCATCCAGAAGATATTTTAGTCGCCCAATAAAAAATTAGAAGCGAAAAAACAAAAATAAAATGCAAGAAAAAGTCAAGTTAGAAGAGGAAATTCTGCTGTATGGTTTCCGGGCATACTGGCCATGCTTCCTTGTCGAGAAACGGGCCAGTACAGCCGGCCGGAAATGCGTTTCCAGGCCGTACAGTACGAGTTTCCTCGTTTTCGTTTTGTTTCGGGCCGGAAACGGACCCTTCTCCAACGTTTCCTGCAACTTAGCTGCAAACATAATCTTTCTTGTGAGCGAGCAAAAACCCTTCACGTTGTTCTATATATACTTCTTCTTCTAATTCTCCATTTAGAAGTGTGGATTTCACGTCCATTAGATAAACTTTGATCTTTCTTGAACATGCATAAGCCAAGCACATCCTGATACCTTCCATTCTAGCAATGGGAGCAAATGTTTCTTCAAAATCAATTCCTTCAACCTGTGCATATCCTTTGGAAACCAACCTTGTCTTGTTCTTGGTAACCTGCCCATCCTCATTTAACTTGTTCTTGAAAACCCATTTTGTCCCAATGACATTTTTATCTTTTGGTCATGGGACCAATTCCCAAGTGTCATTCTTCTCAATTTGATCCAATTCTTCATTCATAGCAGCTACCCAATGTTCATCTTGATTGGCTTCTTCAAAATTGTTTGGCTCAAATGTAGATAAGAGAGCAAGATGGGATTGTTGTGGTACACGAAGTTGGCGATCTCTTCTAGTTCCTATTCCTTCATTGAGAGCCCCAATGATATGATTTGATGGATGATTCTTTTGATACCATTGTTTGGGGGCCTTTGGGGGTGTTTTTCGTTCAACTTGTTGTTCGTCTCTTATCTCTTCCTGGTTGGCAGTTGTTTCCATATTCAATTGTGCTTGCTTTGGGACTTCTTCTTTGACCTTTTCTGGTTCTAACTCATGTGTCTATGGTTTGCTTGAAGAGGAGTTTTCCTCATTAACCTTTGAGCCATAATCTTCATTAAATGTTACATTGATGCTTTCAACTATTCATTTAAGTCTTTGATTGTAACATTTACAAGCTTTTGTTTTGCGTGAATAACCGACAAAAATACCTTCATCTACTCGAGAATCTAACTTTCCTGCTTCCTCATGTTCTCTTTTAATGTAGCATTTGCTTCCAAATACCCTAAAATATTTGACATTTGTTGGTATTTCTTTCCAAAGTTTGTACGGAGTCGTATCACAATTGTTTCTAAGCATACATTTGTTCAAAATAAATACAACTGTATCAACTGCTGAACCCAAAATTTGTCATCTAATTTTGAATCATTTAGCATTGTTCTGGCCATTTCTTGTACAGTTCTATTCTTCCTTTCAACAACTCCATTTTGTTGCAGTGTTCTCGCTGTTGAGAACTGCCTTTTTATTCCATTTTCTTCACAAAAATGCTGAAATGCTTTGGAGGTAAATTTGCCGCTGTTATCAGATCTCAAACATTTAATCTTTAAATCAATTTTATTTTCAATCATTTCCTTGTAGATCTTGAAACATTCAACTGCCTCAGACTTTTTCTTCAAGAAACTAATAGCCATCAACCTGGTATAATCATCTATCATTAGCATAAAATGTAATTCACCATTCAATCCTTTAGTCCTGGTCCATCATTATGTATTAATTCCAATGGTTGTGATGTGAAGTGTTGTTTTGTCTTGAATTCGACTTTTGTCTTCTTGCCATGCTGACAGTGTTCACATACAACATTGGTGGGTTATGAAATCAATGGCATTTCCCTCACAACTTCCTTTTTGCTAATTCTAACAAGGTTGTCAAAGTTTATATGTCCCATTCGTCTATGCCATATCCAACTCTCATCTTGTTTTGCTAAGAAATATCCTTTAACGACCTCATCCAAGATGTATATGTCATTTGGAGCTCTACTTGCAATAGCCACAAGTTGACCAGATATTTCTTTTCTTATTTCACATTTCTTTGAGTCAAATAACATTGTGTGTCTTTGATCACACATTTGACCTACACTTAGCAAACTGTGATTCATATTTTCAACAAGAAGCACATCTTTTGCTATAACATCCTTGCTTCCAAGCTTGATAGTACCTGTTCCTATGACATTTGAAGATCCATCATTTCCAAAGGATATTGTTCCATCTTTTCCTTCCTTTAAAGATATAAATTTATTCCTATCTCCAGTCATATGTGTAGAACAACCGCTATCGACATACCAAACATTCTTTTTACTTTGAGCCTTTAATGCAAGAGCGCACCTTTCAGTTTTCTTCTTCCAGACTTGTTCATTCCGATTTTGTTGTGATTCCCTTGAGGGGAGCATAAACCTGCAATCCTTAGCCAAATGTCCAAAGTTGTTGCATTTATAGCATTCTACTTCATTTCTTAACCAGTCAAATCTGTTATAATTTTGCCTAAAGTTTGCTTGCAGATTTTTGGAATAGATATTCCTAAAAGATCTTCCAAAGTTGCTTTCATAAGTATGACAATCTATAGCTTTATGCCCAAACTTTCTACATGAATAACAAAAACCATAAAAGGTGGGTTGATACCTGGGAGGAAACCTTCTTCGTGGAATCATTTTCCAAGAGCCTTCTTGTCTATCTTGAACCTTTGTTTTGGCTGGGAAACATCCTTGCTTGGTAGATCCTTCAACATAGGTTTTCTGTGCATTTTCCCTTTCAGAGTTTGAACCCTTTTCAAGGATTTCTTTGTAGCCTAGACCAGTCTTGTCATTGTATGACCTTTGGTTGCTGATGAGCTCATCCAAAGTTTTAGAACTGTTAGCAAAATTTTGCAGAACATTTCCCTTTTTTACTTCCTTTTGAAGAGATACTATTTGGGCTTCTAGTTCTTCCCTTGCCTCGTTGCTTTCTTTTAACTCATCCCTGAGTGATTCTTCAATTCTTTTGGCTTCTTCTAACTTTAATCTGAGGTTGATGATTTCTTTTGCATTCCTTTTGTAGAGATTCTTTACCTCCTTCAATTCAATTTTCAAAGAATTAACATTTTTCCTTTCTGCTTTGAGTTCTTTTATAATTCTGACAACTTCGTTTTGAAATTCAATTTCAGTCATTTATTCTTCTTCATCTTCTTCTTTGTCAGATGCTTCTTGTTATCACCTGCCACCTGCACCTACCTACAGGTTAGTGAGAAAAGACTTCAACCCCACAAGGTGTGGTTGGTGGCAGGGAACTCAGATAAGGCGCTGTCACACTAATCCTGACTCTCTCCATTTGAGCTATCTCCTAGGTTAACTAAGGGGGGTGGTCCTTAATGAAAAGTTGAGTTAAAATATGTGAGTTTCCAGGAGAGTATTATAGTGAAAATGGATTACTTTTAAGGATTTATGAACAAATATGATGTGAGCAACTTGAAATAACAATGCCAATCATTAACATGAGAAAAACCATAAAACCAGTGCCTTATAAGGAATTTGCTCAACAATTTAAAGATATATTTGCTCAAAGTAAAATGTAATGCTCTCAAAAGAAAAAACAAAGTAACCCTGAAATGTAAACAAAAGATTGTTAGCACAAGATATTGCAAGATACAAAAATGTTTTTGAGATAATCAACTTTATGAATAAAAAAATGTGAAACATATATTGCCAAAACCCAACAATTAGTAATTGTAGGAATTTACAGGGTAAGTTCCTCAGAAAGAATACCAAAAGGACACCGCTCACAACCAGATCGCAGATCAATACACCAGTATTTTTGACGTGGTTAAAACCCTCAAAGTGCAAGGAGGGAAACAGTCCACGGCCTGTCCCAACGTGGGTACTACAGGCAATTTATTAATCAAAGAATGAAAATTTACATAAGCTTCTCTCATGCACGGATTACCCGAACAATGACCCTCCATGCGCTTTAAATAGAACTTGTTGACCATTACCGGTCAACTGCCCATGCAGTACACCTCCTTTCTGTTGGCAGAGAGGGGTAGCTCCTGAACGACGTGTCCATGCCAGCCTACAGTCATCAACAGCTTGATCATTTTTGTTGTAAACCCAGTCTGCATGTATAAATTGTAAATAATCTAAGCAGATCAGAGTCATGTATGTAAAATTGCCTAGGTGGACCTAACTTTCTAATGATGATCTGCGCCCCGGGAGGCTTTTAGTCTCACCGATCCATGGATCGGCAGAGTTTTCCTTCAAACCCGACCCCAAAGCCGGGATGCATTTTGTTATTAGGGCTTTAGGAGAATCCTAGCATGTTAATCTGCTAGATTATAGTTGTGTCGCAGAACTGGGTGTTCTATGAGGGTCTGTGTTAAGTGGGTTCATCCATTTGAGATGTAAATTGTAAAAATCATGATGAAATGTGTTTTGAGGGTTGAAAATGTTATAAATCCCCTCATGAGTCCTAGGTGATGTTTCCAACGGCTTAGTTTGATGATCCATCTTAAAATGAATTAAAAATTTAAAAAATGAATAAAAATAATAAAATTAAAAAATAAATAAAAATTAAAAAAATAAAAAATAATAATAATAAAAAAAAAACATAAAGAAAAAACCCTAAGCAATAAAATAATAATATTTTTGTGAATGCATGCAAAAAATAGCTTTTTTAAATAAAATCGACGGATGAGATTAAGGGATGTCTTAACTCTCATCGACGGTCGAGATCGCTTCAACATGGATCACCCAAAACTAGCCGTTGGGATCATTTCCTTTATATAGGGTCTTAGGGGGTTATTTTAGAGGTTTATCTGATCTGTGAGTCTGTACTGAGAAAGCTCTCTTGTAATCTGATTTTCTGATTAATAAAAGGACTTTGGGGTTCAAAACTGGCTGGTGTTACTCTCTGGAATTGCTGTGAGATGTTCATTTTTCTGCATATTTCAGTTTTCAGCAGTTAATAATAGCTGGTTTTCAGAGTATTGTGAGTACAGGTATCTTGCTCACGTGCTAGGGTTTGAAATGTTGTAGGGTTTCTGGAATAATGGCAGGTATCTCCGTTATCTCTTGAAATCTAGCAGCATTTCTTGCCCTCTTTACTGATGGCTGCTTGAAGTGTGCAGGAAATCTTTAGGTGAAGGATACTGGTGGGCGTTTGGGGAAGTTCTGGGCTGAACCAGCCGACTCCCACAGGCTCTTCTGTGCAGAGCCCAGCTGATTGTGCCCTGGGTTAATCATTTAAAGTTTATTTTCTGTTTTATATGAGAAATTTTCTTTCTGTTCACAGTAAAGTTCAAATTTTTGATATATTGAAAACATTACTGCAAATATTGTCAAATCTGGCTGTCCTAGAGCTGTAAAATTTTTGATTTCAAAGTTAATTTTTTTGAAGGATTTACTCTGAAATTCTGCATATATCTGTCGAGATTTTGTTGTCTGTCTTTCAGGGTTATCATACAGGCCAAAGAACTTAAACAGCGTTTCAAGTGAAAATATTAGTGTGTATTTCCTGCGTGGGAGTTCCAGAAAGCGTAGCAAATCGCAAGCTATTTGCTGTATGCACCGTCAAACCAGTTATTGAGCCTTGCAAGCATTACGATTCATTCCAGCCGCCGACAGTTACAGTAAGAAGATCAGATCTCAAGTCGAATTCATTCTCAATACTCCAGGTAAGTTCTTCATACGTCTGCGTTAAATCCTCAAATAAATTTACATTGCTGCCGTCGACCGAGTCTCTTTGGGAGGTTTCGATTTCTGATAGTGCCACTGAAACATTCCATCAAGTCAGTCAAAATTCGATTTTTTTTACGCAAACACTTCAGGTTAATTTCGCACTGTTTGACATTGCCGCTGTCTTCACAAGCTTAAATCGATTTTTTTTAAAATCGCCGTCGGTTTCTCTCAGAGCTAGGGTTCTGCTGCTATGGTCGCATTTGATTTTCCTCATTGATATTTCGCGTGGCCAGGTCGAAGTCTCTCAGATGTTAGCGTCTGCGTCTGCGGATTGTTTGAATTTTTTGTTTGGGCGTGCGTTTTGTTCGATTTTCCTCTTGCTAGGTTTAGCCTTTAATCAGTTTTATTTCCTTAGTTATATTACGTATCCATCTGCTTAGTCTTTTTTTTATTTAGTTTTGATTTTAGCATAGTCTCAAGCGTTAATTTTAGGATATGCGTTGTATTTTTTTTATTTAGATTTCCATCTTTTTTTTTAATTAACTTTCGATTTAGATTTTAGCCTCTTGCATTTAGCTTTTAAATAAAAAATATATAAAAAGGAAAAAAGTTTTTCTTAGGTTTAATTTTTATTTTAAATTTTTTAGATTTTAATAAATCGTTTTGTTTTATAGATTTTTATTATTAAAAAAAAAAAAAAAAGGGGATTGATTTATTTTAATTTTGTTTTAGTTTAATTTTAGATTTAAAATTTTCATTTAAAAAAAAAAAAAAAAAATTCGAAAAAAGCATAAAAAATTTGTGGAAAAGTTCCTTGCTTGCCAAATCCAGTTACTTAAGATCAGATCCAAAAGTTGTTGATGCATGAATGTTAGCTGCATACCCTATCTAGTCAATAACTGTGTGGTTGTTTAAAGCGTTCATTTCTTTTAATTGCTGGATATCATTATTTGAGGAACTTTGTGGTTTTACTGGATATTCAAAGCATTTTTCTCATTATTTGATGATAAATGATTGCTGTCCGTGGCTCATGTTCTTAGATCATCTAGCTAGTAATCATTTAGATCTTATAAGGCACTGGTCTGCTTAATTCATCAAATCATTTTAGTGCTTATCTCAATCGTGCATCTCGTCTCCCAGCCCAACTGTTTGGCAGTGGGCCTCCATCACCTCACAGGGTCTACCCCCCTTAGCCGCGGGAGACAGGCTTAAACGGAGGGATCAGGGATCAGAGTGACAGCCCCCGATCTGAGCGTTGTCGTGTCAATCCGCGCGACAACATTTTTTGGCGCCGTTGCCGGGGAGAGAGTTTTTCTGTTCTTGGGGTTTCATCGACATTCAGCTTCTCGTCTTCTCATCTCTCATTTGAGCTGGCAGATTCAAACATTTTGGCATCTTTTCATCACATATCAGCAGCATCTCTTCGGTTTTGTTTCTTGTTTGGGTGGCGACTCCACTTTCTCATTTTTCCCAGACAAGAAGCTTTCCTCATATCTGCTTGTGGTTACTTTTTGGATCCTAGAATCAGATTTATTGTTCAAGTGGCGACTCCACTTCTCTCATCTCTTAATTTTCTTGAGCAGAAATCTCTTTCTATCATCCATTTGATCCCTTACTGTTCATCATGGATTATTCATGTAAGCCATGTCATTTTGCTAATAATCTCCATGATCTTCCGAAAGAGGCCATTTCTAAATTATTTAAGTTCTCGGGTGATGATCCGGTCGCTGTTAAACATCATTTAAACATGTTTACTTGTGTAAAGATCTTATATTGTAGATTTCCTCAATATAATCATGAAGATTTCAAGATGCGTCTATTTGTCCATTCTTTAGAGGGTGATGCCTTGAATTGGTTTAATAATTTTCCTAATGATTTTTTCACTTCTTTACAAGACATTCTCGATGCTTTTAAAGATAGATATGATAGTCCAAACAGCTTGCCTTCTACCTCTAAAATTGTGCAAAAAGAAGAAAGTAATCATATTAAAGGTCAAGCTGTTGAAGAAAGAGTTCAAGATCAGAATATGTCATCAGCCGGAACTATTGCAGATCAAGTTCATGATAGTGAAAAATCAGGGATAAATGACAATGAAAAGGAGGAGCAAAAGCAAATAATACAAGATTTAAAGATGATGGTGAAAAATATGGAAAGCAACCAAACTAATCTTATCAATGATGTTAAAACTTTACGCACCCATTTGGAAAAACGTAATAAGGAGATTGAGGACACGCAAAATCAGCATGCTAAGGAAATTGAGACCATGAAAATTAAATATGAAACAGAAATTAGAAGCATGCAAAGCAAGATGTCAGTCTTAGAGGAAAATATGGTGACCATGAAAGCTGATCATGATAGGGAAATTGACTCTATGACATTCAATCATAACAATCAGTTGGCTGACATGCAAGCGAATCATAAAGAAGAGATAAATTTCATGCAACATTGCTTGATGGACATAGAGAAAAAGAATGATAAGGTAATAAAACACATGCAAGAAAACCATGCCATGCAAATCAGCGCTATAAGGGATGAATGCTCTAGTCAGATGGATGCCATTAGAATACAAGTTCAAAAGATTCAACAATGGTCAGATGATAAGAGAAACCAGGAGCCTTCTCATTTGCCGCAACAAGTTCCATCTTACTATGAGGAGGTCATTAAGTGGATAATTGAAGGTGATCCAGATAAGCTTAAAAACGGTAAAAATCAGATGCAAGACACAAAAAGACTTAGCATGCATATCTTACACACTTCATCTGATAGTTTCGAAACAGAAAGTTCCAGATCATCAGTAATTCATCCTGCCAGAAAGAAGAAGCGCAAGAGGAAGAAGATTAGACGAAGATTTGATGCATCAGACGGCCGTGAGCAACTTGATTTTCGGATAGGAAAGAGTCCTACCATATGCAAAATCGGACATGGCACATCCGACAAGCAGCCGACAGATTTGCCTGAAAGCAGGCAAATGCTCAGTATGCACTATATTGAACACATCTGATGCCGTAGGGCATCCTTTGTAGCGTATTTCTAACCCTACTCCTTGTTTTTTCCACATTTTCATTTCTGCTTTAGAGAGTTAATAAATGAAGAGCTTTTTTCTTTCCTGTGCTTAATGTATATGCTGATTTATGGATGGACGCTACTTATTTTTGTGTTGTATGGATGCAGATTCTGGATTCTCACATTCCTGCAAGCAGCAACGTGTCCCCAAGTAGAGCCAGATGTTGACCACTACCGGTCAACTGCCCATGCAGTACACCTCCTTTCTGTTGGCAGAGAGGGGTAGCTCCTGAACGACGTGTCCATGCCAGCCTACAGTCATCAACAGCTTGATCATTTTTGTTGTAAACTCAGTCTGCATGTATAAATTGTAAATAATCTAAGCAGATCAGAGTCATGTATGTAAAATTGCCTAGGTGGACCTAACTTTCTAATGATGATCTACGTCCCGGGAGGTTTTTAGTCTCACCGATCCATGGATCGGCAGAGTTTTCCTTCAAACCCGACCCCAAAGCCGGGATGCATTTTGTTATTAGGGCTTTAGGAGAATCCTAGCATGTTAATCTGCTAGATTATAGTTGTGTCGCAGAACTGGGTGTTCTATGAGGGTCTGTGTTAAGTGGGTTCATCCCTTTGAGATGTAAATTGTAAAAATCATGATGAAATGTGTTTTGAGGGTTGAAAATGTTATAAATCCCCTCACGAGTCCTAGGTGATGTTTCCAACGGCTTAGTTTGATGATCCATCTTAAAATGAATTAAAAATTTAAAAAATGAATAAAAATAATAAAATAAAAAAATAAATAAAAATTAATAAAAAAAAAAAAAAAAAAAAAAAAAAAAAACATAAAGCAAAAACCCTAAGCAATAAAATAATAATATTTTTGTGAATGCATGCAAAAAAAAGCTTTTTTAAATAAAATCGACGGATGAGATTAAGGGATGTCTTAACTCTCATCGACGGTCGAGATCGCTTCAACATGGATCACCCAAAACTAGCCGTTGGGATCATTTCCTTTATATAGGGTCTTAGGGGGTCATTTTAGAGTTTTATCTGATCTGTGAGTCTGTACTGAGAAAGCTCTCTTGTAATCTGATTTTCTGATTAATAAAAAGACTTTGGGGTTCAAAACTGGCTGGTGTTACTCTCTGGAATTGCTGTGAGATGTTCATTTTTCTGCATATTTCAGTTTTCAGCAGTTAATAATAGCTGGTTTTCAGAGTATTGTGAGTACAGGTATCTTGCTCACGTGCTAGGGTTTGAATGTTGTAGGGTTTCTGGAATAATGGCAGGTATCTCCATTATCTCTTGAAATCTAGCAGCATTTCTTGCCCTCTTTACTGATGGCTGCTTGAGGTGTGCAGGAAATCTTTAGGTGAAGGATACTGGTGGGCGTTTGGGGAAGTTCTGGGCTGAACCAGCCGACTCCCACAGGCTCTTCTGTGCAGAGCCCAGCTGATTGTGCCCTGGGTTAATCATTTAAAGTTTATTTTCTGTTTTACATGAGAGATTTTCTTTCTGTTCACAGTAAAGTTCAAATTTTTGATATATTGAAAACATTACTGCAAATATTGTCAAATCTGGCTGTCCTAGAGCTGTAAAATTTTTGATTTCAAAGTTAATTTTTTTGAAGGATTTACTCTGAAATTCTGCATATATCTGCCGAGATTTTGTTGTCTGTCTTTCAGGGTTATCATACAGGCCAAAGAACTTAAACAGCGTTTCAAGTGAAAATATTAGTGTGTATTTCCTGCGTGGGAGTTCCAGAAAGCGTAGCAAATCGCAAGCTATTTGCTGTATGCACCGTCAAACCAGTTATTGAGCCTTGCAAGCATTACGATTCATTCCAGCCGCCGACAGTTACAGTAAGAAGATCAGATCTCAAGTCGAATTCATTCTCAATACTCCAGGTAAGTTCTTCATACGTCTGCGTTAAATCCTCAAATAAATTTACATTGCTGCCGTCGACCGAGTCTCTTTGGGAGGTTTCGATTTCTGATAGTGCCACTGAAACATTCCATCAAGTCAGTCAAAATTCGATTTTTTTTACGCAAACACTTCAGGTTAATTTCGCACTGTTTGACATTGCCGTTGTCTTCACAAGCTTAAATCGATTTTTTTTAAAATCGCCGTCGGTTTCTCTCAGAGCTAGGGTTCTGCTGCTATGGTCGCATTTGATTTTCCTCATTGATATTTCGCGTGGCCAGGTCGAAGTCTCTCAGATGTTAGCGTCTGCGTCTGCGGATTGTTTGAATTTTTTGTTTGGGCGTGCGTTTTGTTCGATTTTCCTTGTGCTAGGTTTAGCCTTTAATCAGTTTTATTTCCTTAGTTGTATTACGTATCCATCTGCTTAGTCTTTTTTTATTTAGTTTTGATTTTTAGCATAGTCTCAAGCGTTAATTTTAGGATATGCGTTGTATTTTTTTTATTTAGATTTCCATCTTTTTTTTTATTTAACTTTCGATTTAGATTTTAGCCTCTTGCATTTAGCTTTTACATAAAAAATATATAAAAAGGAAAAGAGTTTTTCTTAGGTTTAATTTTTATTTTTTTTTAATTTTTTAGATTTTAATAAATCATTTTGTTTTATAGATTTTTAGTATTAAAAAAAAAAGATAAAAAAAAAGGGGATTGATTTATTTTAATTTTGTTTTAGTTTAATTTTAGATTTAAAATTTTCATTTAAAAAAAAAAAAAAAAATTTCGAAAAAAGCATAAAAAATTTGTGGAAAAGTTCCTTGCTTGCCAAATCCAGTTACTTAAGATCAGATCCAAAAGTTGTTGATGCATGAATGTTAGCTGCATACCCTATCTAGTCAATAACTGTGTGGTTGTTTAAAGCGTTCATTTCTTTTAATTGCTGGATATCATTATTTGAGGAACTTTGTGGTTTTACTGGATATTCAAAGCATTTTTCTCATTATTTGATGATAGATGATTGCTGTCCGTGGCTCATGTTCTTAGATCATCTAGCTAGTAATCATTTAGATCTTATAAGGCATTGGTCTGCTTAATTCATCAAATCATTTTAGTGCTTATCTCAATCGTGCATCTCGTCTCCCAGCCCAACTGTTTGGCAGTTGGCCTCCATCACCTCACAGGGTCTACCCCCCTTAGCCGCGGGAGACAGGCTTAAACGGAGGGATCGGGGATCAGAGTGACAGCCCCCGATCTGAGCGTTGTCGTGTCAATCCGCGCGACAACAGAACTCATGGACCAATCGGGTGTCAAGCCACAGATCAAGTGTCGGTAATACCGAGGAGAGAATGAACCATCGGATCACTACATATCGTGACCGTCAGATTGTAAGTTACAAAATGTACAACGGTAAAGAAACACACTTTACCTAACTCTAACCTAACTCTATACTAGACCAAGTTGAACTTAACTATATCCTATGTGTCGGAATATCCTAACATCCCCCCTTAAGAACAACTTGGGATAGGATTGAAGGATTTACAAATATGACACAATAGGAGAAGGAAGGAGGCACTAGAGCCTATCCCCCCTTAGTGACAACGTCCTGAACTCCAAGCATATATCGAAGTTTAGTGAACTTCGCCTCTGTGAGAGCCTTTGTGAAGATGTCTGCAACCTGATCATCTGTTGGACAATATTGCACTTCAAGAACATGGTCATGAATGAGCTTTCTGATGAAGTGCATGTGTAGTTCAATGTGTTTGCTGTGCTGATGCTGGACTGGATCTTTGCATAGCTGAATGGCACTTTGATTATCACACCAAAGTGTGGTTGGATGCTGCTGCTCAAAGCCAAACTCTGATAGGATCTGACGAAGCCACAAGGCTTCCACGGCACCACGATACTCTGCTTCTGCTGACGAAAGAGAAATGGCAGCCTGTTTCTTACAAGCCCATGTAATAGGTCCTGAACCAAGAGTGAAGACATAACCGGCAGTAGACTTCCGATCATCAGGGTCACCAGCCCAATCAGAATCAGTGAAACCAACTAACAGAGGAGCTGCTTTGGCACTGTAATGAATCCCAAACTGTACTGTACCTCGAACATAACGAAGTATTCTTTTAGCTGCTTTCCAATGACTTTCACGGGGGTTTTGCATAAAACGAGCAACAAGGCCAACAACAAAGGAAAGATCAGAACGAGTATGGGTTAAATACAAGAGTTTTCCGACAAGTTGACGGTATAAGGTAGCATCAACTTCAGGAGAAGTACAAGAGACTGAAAGTTTGACTCTAGACTGAAAGGGAGAAGGGGCTGGCTTACAATCTTCCATGTGAAAATGACGAAGAATATCACAAGCATACTTGGACTGGGAAAGGAAAATACCCTCCTGGGATTGCAAGACTTGAAGACCGAGAAAATAGTGTAAGTGTCCTAAGTCTGTCATTTCAAATTTCTTTTTAAGGCTGGACTTCACATGGTTTATAAGGTTGGGATCACTACCAGTAAGAATAAGATCATCAACATAAAGAACAAGGATGATAAGAGAGTTGCCCACTTTCTTGGTGTAGACAGTATTGTCAGAATGACACCTAGAAAAGCCAGATTCTAAAAGAAAGCTATCCATTTTGGCATACCAAGCCCGAGGAGCTTGCTTGAGGCCATAAAGGGATTTCTTAAGTCGACAAACAAGGCTGGAGTCTGTTTGTATGAAGCCAATGGGTTGTTCCATATAGATTTCTTCCTGCAAGTCCCCATGCAAGAAGGCAGATTTAACATCCATCTGATGGACTTCCCATTTTAAAGAGGCAGCAAGGGAAAGAACAAGGCGGATAGAATTCATTTTGGCAATAGGGGAGAAGGTTTCAGTGTAGTCAATGCCTTCAACCTGTGAAAAGCCCTTAGCAACGAGACGAGCTCTATGTTTATCAACTTTCCCATCTGGTCCATACTTGGTTCTGTAAACCCATTTGCATCTAACAAGTTTGCATCCCTTTGGTAGAGGAACAAGATCCCATGTATCATTTGTCATCAATGAATGATATTCTTCATTCATAGCTGCTTCCCAATGGGGATGGCCTGAAGCTTCTGCAAAAGTGTCAGGATCATGATTTACTGGAGCTTGAGCCAGTAAAGAAGAGGCTCTTTCAAACTGAGAACGTGTACGTCGCTGATTTGTAGGATCACCGGCAAGATCACCTGTTGCATCCCGAGTAGCACGGACCCATCTTGGAAGTTGAGGATCCTGAGAAGGTGGGGGAGGATTATCATCCTCGCTTTCATCATCTGAAGAAGAAATGTTTTCAAAAGTAGAAGAGATAGGAAGAGGTGGCACATCCGCCGGACTAGGCTCGCAGGCCGATTTATTTTCATCAAATTTTACATCTCTTCTAATGATAACATTTTTGGACTTAAATGGAATAAGTCTATAACCTTTTACATCTTCAGAATATCCAACAAAAGTACATTTCTCACTCTTAGGTTCTAAAGCTTTATGCTTTTCATCTGGGATATGGGCCCATGCTTCACTTCCAAACACAGGAAAGTGACTTACATCTGGTTTAATGGAACTCCAAGCTTCTTCTGGAGTGATATTCTCTAGAACCTTAGTAGGAGTGCGATTGATTATATAATTTGCACAATTAATTGCTTCGGCCCAAAAACTAAGACTGAGTCCTTTAGATTGCAGCATACAATTAGCCATTTCCTTTAAGGTGCGATTTTTCCTTTCAGCTACACCATTTTGTTGTGGAGTGTATGGAACAGTATGTTGCATTTGAATTCCATTTTCGGTGCAAAAGTTGATGAATGTGTTTTTAACATATTCTCCACCATTATCAGTTCTTAGCTTAAGAATTTGATGTCCAGATTGTTTTTCAACAAAGGCTTTGAAGGCCAAAAAAGTGTTAAATACTTCGCTCTTGAGTTTTAAGAAGTATACCCAAGTGCGTCTGGAGAAATCATCAATGAAAGTTAAGAAGTACTTGCAGCCAGAGAATGAAGCAACAGGAAGAGGACCACATAAATCACCGTGCACAAGCTGTAAAGGGGCTGAGGCGTGCCAAGAGGCACGTTTGTCAAAACTGTCCTGATGATGTTTTCCGAGTACACATCCGGAACAAACACCATCTCTGCAAGATACCATAGGAAGACCTGTCACCATATTTTCTTTACATAGATGCTGAAGGGAGCGATAGTTTAAGTGACCAAATCGCTCATGCCAAAGTTTGCTCACTTCATCATTATAAGCAACAAATACTGAGGGAAGATTTGATGACCCAAAGTTGTGAAACTTATACAACCTTTTGGAATCATCAGCAAGACCAGTAGCTAGAATCTGTTTAGGATCTTTTAGATCCTTGATTACAACATCATGAGGTGAAAATTCAACAATTTTACCTTCACCTGAATGAGTTATCTGATAGACAGATAGAAGGTTGCAGGATAAGGTTGGAACACATAATACATCATTAAACTGACCATTGTCTAGATGAACAGTTCCAGTCCCTACAACATTAAGAGATCTATCATCACCAACATATATAGTTTTGGTGTTACAATCATTTAAAGAAGAAAACATGGCTTGGTTTTTGGCCATGTGACAAGAGGCTCCAGAATCAATGAGCCACTCATGAGAATGAGAAGAAGAAGATACATTTAATGCATAACCAGACTGAGATGATTGACAATGACATGCAGAAAGTGCCATTCCGGAAGTTGAAGTTGAAGTAGGCTCCACATGGATGTTATGTTTCTTCATTGCGGCTTCCAAGGCTTCCATCTTCTTAAAGCATTTAGATTCTAAGTGGCCATCTCGATTACAAAAGTTACAATGTCTATCAGTCTTCTTCCATTTGTTTTTATTGGTCTTATCATTTTGCTGAAATGATCTTTCATTTTGAGGCTGAGATGGTTTAGGACCATTCTTTTGAGGATATGACTTCTTAGGATTCTTTGAATTTGGTTGCTGCTGGGCGGCTAACACTTTCGTGGAAGAGTTTCCAAGATTAAGAAGACCAAGGTGTAAGAGTTTTTCTTGTTCTCTTATTAAGGAATCACAAAAGGAGTCAAAGGAAGGGGCCTTGTAGTCTTTTCCTTGACAAATGAAAGCTTCCCTTGTAGAATGGAAAGTGGAAACAAATACAGAGTAGGCTGGTCCCAACTTAGTAAGGATGGAATAAATAAGGTTACCATCTTCTTTCTTAACTTTAACACCTTCCAAGAGATATCTAAGGGTCTTGAATTTGGACAAGAAATCTTCAATGCAAGAAAAATTATTAGGATCCAAAGTAAGCAACTCATTTTCAAGTTGATGGGCTCTAATTTCATTTTTAATCCCAAAAACTTTAGCGAGTTTTTCTAATGCTTCATGAGGAGTCTCAAGGTCTGCAATGTGGAATCTAAGATCAGGAGAAATAGACATCCCTATCAAACCACGTGCTTGATCTTGTCTATTTTCCCATTTTGCAACCTTGTCTTCATCTTTTGGTTTCTTCTCTTGGTCTGTGGCTATTCTGAAGAGACCTTTACTTCTAAGTAAATCTTCCATGTAGGCTACCCATTGGAAGTAGTTAGTGTTGTCAAGAATGACTTGGCATGGACTTTCCATTTTTTAAAAAAAACTGAAGCTGAAGATGCTGAAAGTAAGTGTTCCAATGGATAGATCTCGAAAAAATAGGCGGTTTTAAAAAAAACGGCTCTGAAAAAGGCTTCCGGATGAAGAAGTTATGGCTTTTTGAAAAAAATTGTTGAAGTTGCCGGCAAGGTGCGCGAATGTGCAGGAATGAAAAAATCCGTCCCCACAAAATGGAGACTTGAACCCAAGACCGCTACTCTCTTAAAATAGCTTTGAACCAATTGATCCATACAAAAAATTTGAGAGAGAGAGAGAGAGAGAGGGGGGGGGCCTTGGTTTGCGTGCTTGCCTTGAGAAAGCTCTTTTTCCCTACAAAACACAAAACACAAAACCCAACACGAATATGCAAAGAAAAACGAACCTTGCGGCTCGAAGTTAGCTTTAGCCAAAAAACTAGAAATTTAAAAAAAAAAAATCTCAAAGTTAGCTTTAGCCGAAAAACTAAATATTTTTCTCAATGTTTCTGATTTTCCGAGATCACACTAAGGTGCATAGAAAAGAGCATACGCATGAGAAAAATCCTTCCTTTCTGTTTCTGATTTGCCCAGATCGCACAGAGTCGCAGGGCAAAGAGCATACGCAGAAATGAAAGGTATAGATCTGGTTAAAAAAAAAAAAAGGCTAAATAAACTGAGACCGAAATAAGCAGAGAGAAATAATAGTAAACTGCAAAAAAAACACTGTATACCTCTCGATCTGAAAAATGACGCAGCTAGGGCTACCGGAAACCTTTTCGCGTGAAACGAAAGGGGTTCCTCACTGGAACAGATGCTCCGAACGCAACAGAGCAGTCCTCTCGGCCCGAAAGCAGTCAGAAACAACAGATCTAGGAAACGACAACCGCATGCAGTTCTACCGGCTTCAGATTTGGATCACCAACGGACGCGGCCCTCAAATAGCTCCGATACCATGTAGGAATTTACAGGGTAAGTTCCTCAGAAAGAATACCAAAAGGACACCGCTCACAACCAGATCGCAGATCAATACACCAGTATTTTTGACGTGGTTAAAACCCTCAAAGTGCAAGGAGGGAAACAGTCCACGGCCTGTCCCAACGTGGGTACTACAGGCAATTTATTAATCAAAGAATGAAAATTTACATAAGCTTCTCTCATGCATGGATTACCCGAACAATGACCCTCCATGCGCTTTAAATAGAACTCATGGACCAATCGGGTGTCAAGCCACGGATCAAGTGTCGGTAATACCGAGGAGAGAATGAACCGTCGGATCACTACATATCGTGACCGTCGGATTGTAAGTTACAAAATGTACAACGGTAAAGAAACACACTTTACCTAACTCTAACCTAACTCTATACTAGACCAAGTTGAACTTAACTATATCCTATGTGTCGGAATATCCTAACAGTAATTAAATTGGAAATGTAAAAGAAAAGAAGTGCTAAACCAAGACATTAATATGCAATTAGACTTGAAGCATGAAAAAAAGCACTTGTTTGAAAGGATTACGATACTTGTTTTTGGAATAGACTTTGCATATGAAAACTCAAACCATCAAGAGACAAGGTAAATGTAACGGAAAATGTTCTTGGTTAATTTTATTAATTATCTCTACGACAATATTACAATTTAACTCCTCAATCCTTAGTCCTCACCCTCGCCCAAAGATATGGATCTCATAGTGAGGAGTCAATAGAGGATTAGAGGGTCACTAAGATATCTACGTCAACCAACTTACGTTGGAGGTAAAATTTTAATGAGGCTTGGGGTTTTCCAACACTAAAATGCCTAGATGAAGTGCAAATTGTGTTAATTCCCCAATTTAAAATAATGCTAAATGCAAATGTTTCAAAGAAGAATAAGATAGTTGCAAAAATTGAGAGACCAGAATGTAAATGAGCTCATATGTGTTTGCACCATTAAATGGAAAATAGACAAGTAAAATGGAATAGATTGCTTTAAGCTACAATTGTTTCAAGAAAATGATAGTGCTCCTATAGTTTCTATGACATATAGCATAAATTGACCAAGTAGTGAAACATATACTTGAAGAAATTATGAAACAATTAAAAGTTGTCAAAGTATGAAGTGTTTACACATAAGATAAATTTGCTCAAGTTTACAATTTGGAAGCTTATACACGTGAGAATTTAAATACAAGATTAGTAAAAATTGCATATGGAGTGAAATGTGTTGATTTTAAGTATGCACAAGATGAAATTAAACGCTAGAAAGCTAAGAAAAACTAGAAGCAAAATTAAGTCACCCACAAGAATCCCTCCTCTAAATGAGGAAGGGGGATGCCATGGAAAAAATCCCAAGCTCTCTCAAACAATTTTTTTTTTATGTTTTATTAGCGCTTAAAGCGGGTAAAAATGTTTCTAAGAGGGCTGCCCACAATATGAGAGAGATCTTTACAAACATAGGAATCTAACAAAGTTAGACTCTCCCCCAAAAAATATAACAACAACAAACTTGAAGATGGAAAAAAAACTCTCCAAAAGGGATTCACAAGGCTCAAAAGGCCCACCGCCTAGATGAGTTTGCAACTCTCTCCCAAGTGTTTACGACCTCCCTAGAAATCAGTCTTTGGATAGCGTGAAGGGGTCTTTCATACACACGAGTGAGTAGTTTTCCAAAGCTTCTCCTCAAGCTCCTTGTTGCCCAATGCTCAAGCCTATGGGCTGCAAAACACAAAACCCATTGTCAGTGTGAAACCAGGAAAAAAAACCAAAACTAAACCACAATTTAATATACAAAATACTAGCTCAAGTAATGAGAGTGAACCCCCATACTTAGCTTTGAAAATGAGTCTTGAATAGGAGATATAACTTTGAAAGAACTAGAATAAAAGAAGTATTTTAAATTTAAATGGATGATCAAGTAGCTATAGAGTAAGAAAACTCTCTTTTGCTCTTCGTTGGATGGAGGACTTGGAACGAAAGAATGGCTGAGTCTTGGATCATTGTGACTCTAGGAGTGAGTTGATCTAATTGAGATTTTTCCCACTTCATGATGGATTCCTGCACACAATACACAATTTTTTTCTTACACACTTGAACAAGTATTAGTTTGCAAAGTATTAGAGCAATATAATGAATAAGATGGACAAAACATTCTTCCTAAAATGAATTGGCAAGCTTATTCCTAGAATACTATATGTGCAACATAGCTTGCAGACATCAATCCAAGCAAGATGCCAAGTATAAACTAATATTAATTCAATATGCAAAAGAAATTAAACACAATAGCAATAGCATGAAAGGTCATCACCTCATAACGCCAAGAGAACACCTCCAGATAGCCCCAAAGTCTTGATTATATTAAGGAAGTATGCAAATACAAAATGACAGAGTTTCCACAAGCCCAATAGCTCATAACATGATACAATATGGGAGCACAAAACTGTAACTAGGTTCAGTATTCATAAATGTACTTTTAATATTTGTATTTATTCAAGAAAAGAAGTATTATTTTTGTTATATTTATCAATGAGTTTCTTGCTTGTTGAAATAGGTCTAGCACATGTCAAAGTGCTATAGGTAAGTCAAAGAGTCAAAAGAAAATGTTGAAGACCCTTAAGGGCAGGTTACACCATGTATATATTTGTATAAGGGTCAAAAGATATCCCTCCAAGCACATTCAAGTCCTCTCCATGCAATGACATCATCAAAGAAGCAATTTCGAAGCAAGAAAAGTCAAGTCGGCCTAAAGGAGGGACAATCTTATATATATAGAGGCTATCCACTCCTCCAACGACAAGCCAACACACCTCTGAAATCAGCGAAGAAAGATAGCTGAGAAAAGGTGAAGAAAATTAGAGTTTAAGGAGCCTCTAGTGCAACGAAGAAGGAGAAGTCTAAACCGAAGTTAAAGGGATTGTATTAGGGTGAAAAACAGTTACACGTGCGAGAAATAGAGGACAGTCTATGGTTACATCAACAACAAGATCAGTCATATATATCTTCTCGTTTGGGCCAGAAAGTTAGGCCTATAAGGCCTCCTACTCAAGCGAAGAAGAGGCTCTCCCAAGCAAAGGTCAAAGGAGCCTAATATTCAAGGAAACCACCCACACATGTGAGAAACTAGGGCTGATGTGTTGTCACACCAAGCCTACAACTACACATCAAGAAGAAACTTCGTTGGTCAAGAGAAGGAAGGTGTATCCATAGGTGAAGGATCTCACTAAGTATAAAAGATAAGTATCTCTTCTAGAGTTTAAAGAAGGAAGAAGGAGGAAGAAGTCCCAAAAGGAGGACGAAGTGTCGGGAAACAAAGTGTAGGAAGAAGGAAGGAGTTGACTTGTGCTTGGAGGATATTCTTGTCAAGGGTCTAGGGTTTGGCATTGATCAATAAGAAGCTTCAGTAAGAGAAATTTACAAAAGGATTTTCCTCTCTAAGAGAGAGAGGTTTTGCCCTGGCAGAGAGCCAATATCTTGTGTTCTTATTCTTATGTTTTTGGTAGCAATGTGATGAAGTAAACACACATGCATTAATAAGAAGAGAAGAAGATTAAGTTAACAAGATAATTTGTAAAAGAGCTTCACAAATTGTTATCAAGTCCAAAATAATCTTACTATACCTCATTGCCCTAGATTCTTCACCATGGAATCAGAGCTAAGGTGACACATCAAGGAAAGGGCATCTCAAGAACACTCATATGGTGACTCATCAAGGAAGAACATCTCAAAAAAACTACAAGGTTGAAGCATCAAGCTAAGAAGTCTCAATAAAATCAAGGACAAGAAAGTCTACCATCTACTATTCATCAACGAAGACTACAAAGCAAGAAGAAAAGCCTTGTCTAAAGGCACCTACAACAAGAGCAAATCAAAGAGGGACCTACATCAAGCTACATCATCTTCAAAAGGAAAAACACTACAAGTCAAGTCATCAATCAAATCTCATCATCAAACAAGTCCATTTGGACAAAGCAACTTGAAGAGCATCAAGATTTGAGGAAGGCAAGCCATCAAGTCTTCAGGAAGAAAGCAAGTCCACTACATCTCAAATTGTATCAAGTAAGTATATGTCCCCTTCCGAATATACCTCAATGTCTTTTTGCAAGGAACACAACAAACTGGTTGGGACCACTAACTTCCTTGCATGGAAGAAGAGGACTGATTTACTTCTCAAAGAGAATGAACTTCTAGACCAAATCAAAGGGAATATCACTATCCCTGCTAAGGAAAAAATTCAAGCCTTAGCCAAGTACAATAAGTTTGAGACAAGAGCTCAAAGGATTCTAATAGAATCTATCAAGGACTCTCTCATTCCTTATGTCTACAAATTTGAAACATCAAAATAAATCTATGATAAACTAATAGAGCTATTCTCAGTAAGCACAACTGGAGATGTGATATCTCTACGAAATGATTTGTACAAAATGAAAATATTAAAGGAAGGAATAACTCCCTACTTCATGAAGATCTCTAAGATGAGAGACCAACTTCAAGGACTAGGAGAAATCATGTCTGACAGAGAAATGACAACTGTAGTATTCAATGCTCTACCTAAGGATTGGGGCAACTTCACATCAAGCATATATGCCAAGAAGGAAGCTACCCCACTAAGTGAACTATGGTCTCTTTGCAAGATAGAGGAAACTAGACTCAAAGCAAAGGATGATGTGGGATCAAAGGAGCAAGCATTTGCTACCATGGCCAAGAGAAAGGGAAAATTTGGCCAATTTGGTCCACGAAGAAAAAGCAATAGAGATATGTCCAAAGTCTAATGCTTTGGATGCCAAGAATATGGACACTACAAAAGGGATTGTCCCAAACTTAAAAAGGACAACAACACCAAGAGAAAAAGGGAAGAAGCTCACATAACTCAAGAAGTGAAAGAAGAAGACAAGAAGCAGAAGAAGGAAGATCCTCCCTATCTCTACTATGACTAAGTCAACCTCTTTACTTAAGTCTTATTTCAAAGTTTTGAATAGCATAGGAGCATAGAGAGATAGGATAGAATGCATGGTTAAGTAACATCTTCTAGAATATAGGAGCATGGTGTAGATATAGCTCAAGATATTCATATTGTTAATTTGGGGTAGTGGTGTAGCCACGAAATTTGGTGGATAGGTTAGGGCACATGAGATCTCCAATACCCAGAAAGGGTTTGGGCAGATTCTAAACAATTTGGGATATATTAAAATAATTAATATTTTTAATGGAGTCCGTAAGTCTTGTTGTCGCACGGATTGACACGACAACGCTCAGACCGGGGGCTGTCACTTTGATCCCCGATCTCTCCGTTTAAGCCTGTCTCCCACGGCTAAGGGGGGTAGACCCTGCGAGATGGTGAATGCCAACTGTCAAACAGTTGGGCTGGGAGACGAGATGCACGATTGAGATAAGCACTAAGATGATTTGATGAATTGAGCAGACCAGTGCCTTAAAAGATCTAAATGATTACTAGCTAGATGATATAAAAACATGAACCACGGTCAACAATCATTTATTATCAGATAAAGAGAGCAATGCTTTAAATATCTAGTAAAACCACAAAGCTCTTCAAATAACGATATCCAGCAAACTAAGAGAAATAAATTGCTTTAAACAACAGTGAAACCAGATATCTATTTTGTGCTCAGATCTCAGCGTGAAAGATATGCAGTGATAAGCAACTGAAGGCGGTAAAAGTAATTCTCCAAAAAAAAAAGAAATTTTTTATGCTTTTATTTTTTATTTTTATTTTTATTTTTTATAAATTTAAATGCAACTAAAAAAAAAAAGAGAATTAAAATCTAAATATTAAATCCTAAAAGAACTAAAAATCTATGTAACGAAAACTATTCAAAATCTAACAAGTGAATAAGTTAATAACCAAAATCTAAACCAATATAAATCATAACCAAAACATTTTAATTTTTAAATTTTTTTTTTTTTTTTGAAGTTAAATCTAAAAAATTGAAACGATTAAAAAAACTTGAAAAAACAAACCAAATGACATACGTTACGTTTAAAATTAAAATCTAAAAAAAAAAAAAAAAAAACAAACCTATGCTAAACTAACCCTACGACTACGCTAATGGAAACAGATCGAACGTATACAAAACCAAATCGAAAATCAACGATGAATTTCATGACCTGGAAAACGTGATCAGAAAGGGAAAATGCGGCTGCAAGATGGAAAAAAAGGCGGGCTACGAGGACACACTTTGACAGCGGCAAGCAGGCTCCACCTGAAATCGATTTCAACCGCTTCACAACCCTACGCCGGTAAGATCAAAACCGAGCTGCTGTAAATCGATTTGAAGAGTATGAGACAACCTGACCCGGTGGGCTTGAGCACGCGCCAATGAAAGCAGTAAATCGACTCTGGTTCAGCGGAGCTGATGCCCAGGCTATCAAAGGGTTTTACGCTTTTCTCCTTGCCTCAATCGAACCAGAGTATGCATGAAACCTATGCTACAGGATTCGTTGCTTTAAGAAATAAATCAAACCCAAGGAAATCGATGAACCACAACAACGAATGCAGGCACGCCCAGAACTTGGAATGAGAACCTAAATGAAACACGGCCTCAGGCCCAAACCAAAAACGCAGTCACAATAAGAGTAAACGGATATCAGAAGCAGCCAGAAACGAAAGAGGGAAGTCGACAAAAAAAAATAAAATTGCCCAGAGAAAAAGCGAAGTTGTGCCCTGCCTCAGAAAAGAAAAAGAGAAATCGAAAGTGCATTTACTTCAATGAGGGAAAGCCATGAAGGAGATCACGTATCAAAACAGCATGACTCATATACAAAACGACAGCAGGCAAAAGATATTATGGTGTAAAACTCAGCACGTGAAAATGGTTTGCGAATACCTGAGATCTTGAAGCTTTCGTACTGAATAAAGATACACGGATGCTACCTCTCTTAACTGACAAAATCCACGTAGCTGAACTGCAAGCTCTCACTGGTTCATGGCAACCTGAGAAGGAAAATATCACTGAAAACCCTAATTAAACCTATATGAGCAAAACCCCAAAACAGCTGCTTAATCTACAAATTTTTGGGCCCTCTTCAGCCAGATTTACCCATAAGAACAGAAAATTTTCAGAATATCAGAAAGAAACTTGAACTTTGCTGTGAACAGAAAAGAAAGTCTCTCATGTAAAACAGGAAAAAAAAAAAAAAAAAAAACTTTAAATAATTAACCCAGGGCCAAAATCAGCTAGGCTCTGCAAAGAAAAGCCTGTGGGAGTCGGCTGGTTCAGCCCAGAACTTCCCCAAACGCCCACAAATATCCTTCACTTAAAGATTTCCTGCACACCTCAAGCAAACATCAGTAAAGAGGGCAAGAAATGCTGCTAGATTTCAAGAAATAATGGAGATACCTGCCATTATTCCAGAAACCCTACAACATTCAAACCCTAGCACGTGAGCAAGATACCTGTACTCACAATACTCTGAAAACAAGCTATTATTAACTGCTGAAAACTGAAATATGCAGAAAAACAAACATCTCACAGCAATTCCAGAGAGTAACACCAGCCAGTTTTGAACCCCAAAGTCTTTTTATTAACCAGAAAATCAGATTACAAGAGAGCTTTTTCAGTCCAGACTCACAGATCAGATAAACCTGTAAAATGACCCCCTAAGACCCTATATAAAGGAAATGATCCCAACGGCTAGTTTTGAGTGATCCATGTTGAAGTGATCTCAACCGTCGATGAGGATTAAGACATCTCTTAATCTCATCCGTTGATTTTATTAAAAGAGATATTTTGAATGCATTCACCAAAAATAGTATTATTTTATTTTTTAGGGTTTTTTGCTTTATTTCATGAATTTTTTATTATTTTTTATTTATTTGATTTTTTTTTTTTTTTTTTGAATTTTTATTTATTTTATTATTTTAGTATTTCATTTATTTTCTTAAATGGATCATTCGAACTAAGCCGTTGGAAACATTACCTAGGACCTAGGACTTAGGACTCATGAGGGGATTTACAACATTTTTCAACCCTCAAGACACATTTCATCACGATTTTTACAATTTACATCTCAAAGGGATGAACCCACTTAATACAGACCCTCATAGAACACCCAGTTCTGCGACACAACTATAATCTAGCAGATTAACACACTAAGATTCTCCTAAAGTTCTAATGACAAAATCCATCCCGGCTTTGGGGTCAGGTTTGAAGGAAAACTCTGCCGATCGTAGATCGGTGAGACGAAAAACCTCCCGGGACGTAGATCATCATTAGAAAGTTAGGTCCACCTAGGCAACTTTACATACATGACTCTGATCTGCTTAGATTATTTACAATTCATACATGCAGACTGGGTTTACAACAAAAATGATCAAGCTGTTGATGACTGTAGGCTGGCACGGACACGTCGCTCAGGATGAGGTATGTATACATCAAAGTTTAAGTCATGTCATCATATATATTATTGAGTCATGGGAATAGTTGTAAAAGATGATCAAGCATACAAGGATCTCTTTCACCAATGACATGCTTGAAAGCATGTACTACAATACAAAGAAGGTCAACATGAAGAAGTGCTCCCATAAGGAGTATAAGGTGGTTGACTAATCAATCCAAGAAAAAACAAATGAAGAAATAGATCAAGCATGTGAAGAACACCATGGTCACAAAAATCACTATCTGACAAGATCCATTAAAGACATCTTCGGAAAGAAGTCATGACAACTTTGACAAAGGAAGAAAAAGATCAAAGGACCCTTGACACCTATGAAGCCCTTGGAGATATTAAGGTGCAGATAACTGATTAAATTCTACAAAGATTTCATGATGAAGAAGCCATCCAGGAAAAGCACTATTTGATGTTGAAGCAATATCAGGATGAAGTCATGAAGGGCTACTAAATCAAAGTATGGGAACAAGCAAAGTACAACTAAGCATCTATGTGATAAGTATTCTGAAGCATAGGCAGATGACATTGGAGTAGCCAGACGACGAAAGAACCTGACATACATCAAGAAGGCCACCTTCCACGAAGGAGCAATGGCATGACAAGCCAGGAAGGAAAGTGATCGATGGCCAGTTCCCTACCAAGAAGAAGTTCAAACAAAGACTTCATGACATCAAAAGAAAGAAGGAGATCAAGCAACTGAAGGACCCACGAAGAAGAAGTTGCTGATGAATGGACAAGTTGTCATGTCCCTTCCCAAATAATTTTTTAACAGGTTTTGGTATCTCCACAATTTTGCATAAATTTTGATAAGTAAAAGAACCCAAGCAATTTTGACTTTGGAAATTAGGAGAAAGGAAGGTTGAATTAGATTGCTAGTGGAAGGAAGGAAGGTTGAATTAGATTGCTAGTGGGAGGTGGGGGCCACCCATGTGGAAATACGCACTTGGGCAATTCGAATTGCCTTGGAGGGGGATCGAATGACTTGGAGAGGGGCCCACATAAGGGAAGGAATGCCTTATGAAGATATAAGAGGGAAGAGCTCATCAATTGAGGCATTCATTTTGCACATCGAACTAACTTTTGTTTGCTCGAGTTGCTTAGCCGATTTAACTGGCTGTTTAATATCGACTTTCTCAAGCGGTAGACTCAACCTTTCCTTCGGGGGACTTCGAGTGCAACCCTAGGAAGGCATTTCACACTAACTTGAGGAGAACCACAGGACATTTGTGGCCATAGCACTCAACGTTTGAACTAGCAAAGCGTATCCCTGGAACATGCAGAAAGGGAATCACACAGAGGTGATTGGGAGTTCATCCAGGAAGCACTTACCAGGAAAGTTTGGGGAGTTGGAGTACAACATAGGATCAGCCTTTAGGAGGAGTTTGGGAGCAGGAGGTTGCTGCATTTGGACAACTCAATTTACAGCTTTGGTGGACTACGTAGAGGGCCTTTCTAGGGCTCATGAGGGAGTTGGTGGAGAGTGTTATGGAGCTGGGGTCAATTGGGAGAAGGGAGGAAAGCCATAGCGGACATCATCTAAGTGTTTGGGGCAGATTTGGACGGATTTCCCAGCCAATTCCAGACAGGCCGAGTTTGGTAGCGTGAGGTGGAGGAAGTGCCCCTTGGAGGTCGATTTTCAGGGGTCTGAACTAGGCCAAACCCTTCCTGGGTTTTGGTGGGTTTTTGTTGAAGAGTCGGGAGCTAAAGTTACAGAATTTTCTGAGCATAGGAAGCAAGGTTTCCAGCACATCCTTTCTAGTAGGAAACACAGTTTTCTGGGCAGCGTAGATTACCTCTGGAGCAGCAGTTGGGCAGCTCTAGGATCATCATTTGCTCAACTGGGTTTTGTCACGCTTGTCCTTGGAGACAAGCCCAGGTGCACCATTCCATCACTGTTGTATTTGCTCCAAAAAGATTTAATGAAATGGCTTAGATGTTCTCTATTTCCAATGCTTTCATGGGTGTTTATTGATTGTATCTCCTTTTTGGATGTTGGTTTGTTTATTTGCTTTGTGTATCACTGAATTTCCTAGCTAGGAACTTTACAGTGGTATCAAAGCCCAGATCTTGGCTCAGCCGTGGGGAGCTTCTCCTATGAGTGAAGGGGATCGACAAAATATTACATACAGGAGGCAGAGGTACCAAAGCAGAGAAAGAGAGTTGGAGATCACTCTAGACATGGAGGACAGGGGAAAGGCGACAATAGTAGAAGCATGGGAGAGCCCAAGAGTAGGGAGGAGATGGCCTTTGATAGCCTCTTGAAGGCTCTAAATGATTTGGCAAAGGGTTAGAAGGAAATGCTAGAGGAGATCAAAACGCAGAACCGAGAGAGAAGCACTCCTAGGGGGTTTCTATTTGGAGAGACTTCGGGGGCCTCTCAACAATTCGATCATCCTTCACCCGCGGCACAACCTCCATCAGCGAGTGGGCCAACTCGAGCTACACTGCCCTCTTTCGTGTCTCTGGTACATAATGAACCAACAGGGGTCGAAGATCCTTCACAAATGGGAGAGCACTTCAGGGAATGGCAGTCCATGGGAGCAGACTTCAGGGAAGCACTCTCTTTTAGAGATTTCTGCAAGCTCAAGCAGAATGAGAAGAGCAAGGGCTATGGAGGACAAGGCACACAGAGGTATGAGTTGCAGCGAACTATAGGGAGAATGTACTTCCCCACATACGATGGCATTGCCAAGTGCACGTCACGGGCCTGGGTTGAGAAGATGGACGTATTTCTAGCTCAACCGGATGACAAAGCTGGAGGCCATCAAGATGGCCACGCTGCACTTAGAAGGGGAAGCCCACGACTGGTGGTTTCATGGCTTGGCTACCTTGGGGCATGCCAATGTGACTTCATATGAGGATTTCACTAGGAGGGTGGTGGAGCATTTTGATCAAGGAGATCTAGAGGCTCACTTCAGGGAGCTAACCCAACTCTAACAAACAGGTAATCTAGAGCAGTACATATTGGAGTTCTTGAGAGTCTCAGTGATGGTGGCAGACCTATCAGATGCTCGGAGGGTGTACACCTTCTTAGAGGGCCTACTCTAGCCCTTGCGTGGACTGGTGAAGTCACGCAGACCCTCCACACTATAGGAAGCAGTTACGTGTGCCAGAGATTTACAAGGGGCCATCCCCAAGTCACGAGAACCCTTTCCTGCACGTACTCCCTACCCCCAGAAGGGGAGTGATACTAGACCACCACCATAGAGAGCAGCCCAGGGGTGGGGGCAACTGGATGATGAGACGCGGAGGGACCTCAAGAGGAGGAAGTTGTGCTTTACTTGTCGGGAGCCCTGGGCACTAGGCCATCGGTGCACAGTTGGCAAAGGCCACTACATCGAGGTCTACTCAGATAGTGATCAGGAGGACAAGGTGGAGTTGGAGTGTGGTGTGGGAGATGTTGAGAGTTCGGCAAAGAGGGGACCACCACCACCATCTCCACAAGGAGGGGCATCCTTTGCTCCATCCGGGAGAGTCCTCGCTTGTTTATGCATGGTCACCAAATTTCTGACATTGAGGATTAGAGGTATGATACAGGGGCAATGGGTTTCAGTCCTAGTTGACAGTGGGGCTACCCACAACTTCATGGATTCCAAGTTGGTTCAGAGGAGGGGCCTCACCACGACCGAGTTTGAGGGCTTTTCAATCCTGGTGCCGGGTGACCGGACCATGCAGTGCACTTGGTATGTGCTCGCCTTAATGGTGACCATGGGGAACTACTCCATGATAGACCATTTCTTTGTGGTTGATGTGTCGGACACCAATGTGGTGATGGGTGTCCAGTGGCTGTACTCCCTTGGACGAGTTACCACTGATTGGAAGAAGTTGGAGATGGAGTTCACTGGCCCGGATGGCAAGATGGTGGTCCTTAGAGGCATGCATTTGTACACACCATAGATAGTCTCGACTCTCAGCGCATATGATGGAGGCAGATCTGCGACATGGAGACAGCGTGGGTAGTAGAGCTGAGGGTTTCAGAGGTTGGGGGACAAGCCCAGCCACTATCTCCAGACATATAGGCCTTGCTAGAAAGGTACTCAATGGTATTTGGAGATATTCGATCAAGGCAGTCACCAAACAAGGGGATTCAAGCAGTGAGCACACATTTGAGTTGGAGCCTAGAGTGGAGGCAGTGATTACCACCCCTTATAGGCACCCTAAGGCCTATAAGGATGAGATCGAGTGGGCCATCAAAGAGCTGTTGGCATTGGGCCACATCAGGCCAAGTTCGAGTCCCTTTGCTTCTTTAGTGGTGTTGGTGAAGAAGAAGGATGGAACCTTGCGCATGTGCATTGACTACCGGACACTCAATAGGAAGATATTGAAGAACTGGTACCCCATTCCTCGCATCGATGAGTTGATGGATGAGCTTAGAGGAGCCAAGTACTTCTCTAAGATAGATTTGCATTCAGGGTACCATTAGATCAGGTCGAGGGATCAGGACATCCCCAAGACAACCTTTTGATGCCATTGTGGGCACTTCGAGTTTTTGGTCATGCCCTTTGGGTTGACAAATGCCTCGGCTACCTTTCAGTCATGTATGAACCATGTGTTCTAGAGGCAGTTGAGAAGGTTTGTATTGGTGTTTTTTGATGACATACTAATATACAACTGAACTTGGGAGGAGCATCTCCAACACTTGGAGGAGGTGCTATGTATTTTGGAGGAACAACAGTTCTATGCCAAGTTGTCCAAGTGTGAGTTTGGCCTGATAGAGATGTTCTACTTGGGGCATATTATTGGCGTAGATGGGGTGAAGGTACATGAGGAGAAGATACAGGCTATCCGTGATTGGCCGGTATCCAAAGATGTGACAACGCTTGGGCATCTGCACATATTACCGAAAGTTTGTCAAGGGGTTTTCGCAGTTAGCAGCTCCTCTCACGGATTTGACTAAGAAAGGGGCTTTCGCATGGACTGATGGGGCACAATCATCTTTTGATTGCCTCAGGGAGGTGATGAGCAGTTGTCTCGTATTGGCATTTCCGGACTTCTCCTAACCCTTCACCATGGAGTGTGATGCATCCGGGTAGAGAATCAGGGCAATATTATCTCAGGATGGGCACCCCATTGCTTTGGAGAGTCGGAAGCTTTTACCCCATGAGAGGTCATATTCTATATATGACAAGGAGATGCTAGCCATCATGCATGCCTTGGCCAAATTTCGATAGTATTTGGTGGGTAACAGATTCCGAGTGAAGACTGATCACAACAATCTTCATCACTTCATGGGGCAACATGGCCTCAATGACAGATAACAGAGATGGGTTAGTTAGGTGCAGGCCTATGATTTTGACATAGAGTATGTGTGGGAGAAACACAATGTAGTGGTCGATGCCTTATCCAGGAGATCTGTAGGCCTCTCACTCATGAGCCTTTGCCATGATTGGAAGGCCCAATTGTTTGTAGAGTATTCCTAAGATAGGAGGGCATGGGAGATTCTCAAGGGGACCCACACAGATGAGCGCTACCGGGTGATGGATGAGGTCATCTACTACAAGGGGTGCATATTTCTGGTTCCCAACTCGCAGTTGAGGGAGAGAATGCTCCAGGCAGCACATGACTAGCCATTGTTAGGGCATCAAGGGTTCAAAAAAACATACATGGCAGTCAGGGAGTGTTTCACATGGAAGGGCCTCAAGGGGGATGTGTTGAGGCATGTACAGGAGTGTGAGGCATGTCAGAGGAACAAAGGGAAACTGATTCACCCCACTAGGTTATTGCAACCACTCCCCATCCCTGAGGGAAAATGGGAGAGTATCTACATGGACTTCATCACTGGGCTCCCCACAGTACAAGGCAAGGATTGCATCTATGTAGTAGTTGATCGGTTGACTAAGTATGCCCACTTTTTCGCCATCCTGACCCGGTATTCAGCTTCACAGGTTGCAGAGCTGTTCTTCAGGGAGGTCTTCCGTCTACACAAGCTTCCTAAGAACATAGTGAGTGACCGGGACAACAGGTTCATGGGAGGATTCTGGCAGGATCTCTTCAGATTGGTTGGTACTGAGCTCACCCCTAACACAAGCTACCACCCCTAGACAGATGGCCAGACCGAGCGAGTTAATTAGTGGCTCGAGGGGTACCTTAGGAACTACGTGACTGGGCAACGAGGGCTTGGATTTAGTGGCTGCACTTGGGCGAGTATTTCTACAACACCACCCATCACATGCCCATCAATATGACTCCTTTCTGTGCCTTGTATGGTTATGATGCATTATCTTTTGCTGACATTGTTTTTGGAGACAGTTGGGCCCCAAAGGCCAAAGACTGGATCCTAGAGAGCCAAGACATCCTCAAGGCTCTCAAGGACAACTAGTAACAACACAAAATCAACAGAAGATGTACGCTGATAGGCACTGAACTAAGAGACACTTTGAGGAGGGGAATTTGGTGTATCTCCAGTTACAGCCATACAGACAGTCCACCTTGAAGCAATAAGGGGCCAAGAAGCTACAACCACGTTTTTATGGGTTGTACAAGGTGGTCAGATGAGTTGGAGAGGTGGCCTACGAGCTGGAGCTGCCTTAGGGGAGTAGAATTCACAACATCTTCCATGTCTCATGTCTCAAAAAGGTGTTGGGACAACAGGTGACAGTAGGAGTAGAGTTGCCCCCACTGGAAGATGAGGGCCATCTAGGTTTGGAGTCTGAGGCGATTTTGGAGACCCAGGAAAGGAAGCTGAGGAGCAGCACCATTAGGGAGTTTTTGGTGTGTTGGAAGATCCTGTCGAATGAGGATGCCACATGGGAGGGTGAGCACATTCTAGAGCAACCTAGTGCTGAAGTTGCTTGAGGGCAAACAACATTTGGGAGGGGAGGACTGTCATGTCCCTTCCCAAATAAATTTGTAACAGGTTATGGTCTCTCCACAATTTTGCATAAATTTTTATAAGTAAAAGAACCTAAGCAATTTTGACTTAGGAACTTAGGAGAAAGGAAGGTTGAATTAGAGTGCTAGTGGAAGGTGGGGGCCACCCACGTGGAAATATGCACTTGGGCAATTCGAATTGCCTTGGAGGGGAATCAAATGGCTTGGAGAGGGGCCCACATGAGGGAAGGAAGGCCCCACGAAGATATAAGGGGGGCAAGAGTTCCTCAATTGAGGCATTCATTTTGCACATCGAACTTACTTGTGTTTGCTCGAGATACTTAGCCGAGTTAACTGGCTGTTTAGCATAGAGTTTCTTAGGTGGGAGACTCAATCTTTCCTTCGGGGGACTTCGAGTGCCACCCTAGGAAGGCATTTCAAACTACCTTGAGGAGAACCGGAGGAGATTTGTGGCCATACCACTTAGCCTTTGAACCAACAGAGCGTATCCCTGGAACACACAGAGGTGATTGGGAGTTCATCCAGGCAACACTTGCCGGGAAAGTTTGGGGAGTTGGAGTACAATAGAGGATCAACCTCTGGAAGGAGTTTTGGAGCAGGAGATTGTTGCATTTGGGCAACTTGATTTACGTCTTTGGTGGACTGCGCAGATGGGCCTTTTTGGAGCTCACGAGGGAGTTGGTGGAGAGAGTTACAGAGCTGGGGTCAGTTGGGAGAAGGGAGGAATGTCATAGGGGACATCATCTCAGTGTTTGGGGCAGATTTGAAGGGCTTTCCCAGCCAATTCCAAATAGGCCGAATTTGCCAACGTGAGGAGGAGGACTTGGCCCTTGGAGGTCGATTCTCAGGGGTCTGAACTAGGACAAACCCTTCTTGGGTTTTTGTTGAAGAGCTAGGAGTTGAAGTTGCGAAATTTTCTGAGCATAAGAAGCAAGGATTCCAGCACATCCTTTCTAGCAGCCAACATAGTTTTTTGGGCAGCGTAGATTACCTCTGGAGTAGCAGTTGGGTAGCTCTAGGATCATCGTTTTCTAACCTGGGTTTTGTCACTCTTGTCCTTGGAGACAAGCCCAGGTGCACCATTCCATCACTGTTATATTTGCTCCTGAAAGATTTAATAAAATTCCTAGATGGTCCCTATTTCCAGTGCTTTCATGGGTGTTTATTGATTGCATCTCATTTCCAGATGTTGGTTTGTTTATTTGCTTTGTGTATCACTGAATTTCCTAGCTAGGAACATTACACAAGTCCCTAGCTAAGAGGGAGTTCTAAAAAGTTCCCAATTACAAAGGAGCTTGGGCAAGTTCCTTGTCAGAGGAAACTTGGGCATGTCTTACTCAATTAAGAGGAAGAGATAGACACAACATTATTGTGTTCACTTGGGAAGAAAGAATGGGAGGATTGGGTAATCATCTGGCATCCGATACTCTTTGAGGATGTGTAGGGCATCCAAGACAAGAGTAGGCAAAAGGACCGATATTCTTTGAGGGCTAGGAACCCAGGATAAGAATAGTCCTAGAAGGTCATACTTAGTGAACACCCGGGTGGGTATGTACCTTGAGAGACAATGACTAAGGTGTCTATAAAGTCATTGGTCTCGCCAACATTGTGCTCTGATCTTATGATAGATAGAGCTGTTAGTTGAGGCCTTGCTATGAACAACGATTGTTACTATGATGCTATAATAGATGGATTGCTGATCCGATTTCTCTTATGTGAATTCTTCAAGATTGAAAAATAGCCAAACACCTTGTAATGATCTATGAATACCTCCCTAGTTAAGAGGGAGTGTTGAAGAAAGTGTAACTAGGTTCAGTCTTCGTAAATGTACTTTTGATATTTGTATTTATTCAAGAAAATAAATATTATTTTTGTTATATTTATCAATGAGTTTCTTGCTCATTGAAATAGGTCTAGCACATGTTAAAGTGCTATAGGTAAGTCAAAGAGCCAAAAGAAAATGTTGAAGACCCTTAAGGGCCTGTTACACCATGTATATATTTGTATAAGAGTCAAAAGATATCCCTCCAAGCAAATTCAAGTCCTCTCCATGCAACAACATCATCAAAGAAGCAATTCCAAAGCAAGAAAAGTCAAATCGGCCTCAAGTCAGCCTAAAGGAGGGACAATCCTCTATATATGGAGGCTGTCCACTCCTCCAACGACAAGCCAACACACCCCTAAAATCAAGGAAGAAAGATAGCCGAGAAAAGGTGAAGAAAAGTTGAGTTTAAGGAACCTCTAGTGCAGCGAAGAAGGAGAATTCTAAACTGAAGTTGAAGGGACTGTTTTTAGGGTGAAAACAGTGACACGTGCAAGAAATAGAGGACAGTCTGTGGTTACATCAGCAACAAGATCACAGTCATATATATCTTATTGTTTGGGCTAGAAGGTTAGGCCTATAAGGCCTCCTATTCAAGCGAAGAAGAGGCTCTCCCAAGCAAAGGCCAAAGGAGCCTAATATTCAAAGAAACCACCCACACGTGCTAGAAACTAGGGCTGCTGTGTTGTCACATCAAGCCTGCAACTACATATCAAGAAGAAACTCTCTTGGTCAAGAGAAGGAAGGTGTATCCATAGGTGAAGGATCTCACTAAGTATAAAAGTTAAGTATCTCTTCTAGAGCTCACATAAACAAGTTCTATATCCAGATGAAGAAGGAATAAGGAGGACGAAGTGCCAGGGAAAGAAGTGTCGGAAGAAGGAGGACGAAGTGCCGGGAGCAAAGTGCAGGAAGAAGGAAGTACTTGACTTGTGCTTGGAGGATATTCTTGCAAAGGGTCTAGGGTTGGCATTGATCAATTTGAATATTCAATAAGAGAAATTTACAAAAGGATTTTCCTCTCTAAGAGAGAGAGATTTTGCCCTGGCAAAGAGCCAACATCTTGTGTTCTCGTTCTTCTGTTTTTGGTAGTAGTTTGATGAAGTAAACACACATGCCTTAAAAAGAAGAGAAGAAGATTAAGCTAACAAGATAAATTGCAAAAGAGCTTCACAAATTGTTATCGAGTCTAGAAGAATCCTACTATACCTCATTGCCCTAGATTCTTCAACATGGTATCAGAGCTAAGGTGACACATCAAGGAAAGGGCATCTCAAGAACACTCATGAGGTGACTCATCAAGGAAGAACATCTCAAAAGAAACTACAAGGTTGAAGCATGAAGCTAAGATGTCTCAATCACATCAAGGACAAGAAGGTCTACCATCTACTATTCATCAAGGAAGAATATAAAGGAAGAAGAAAACTCTTGTATAAAGGCACCTACAAGAAGAGCAAATCAAAGAGGGACCTACATCAAGCTACACCATCTTCAAAAGGAATTACACTACAAGTCAAGTCATCAAGAAAATCTCATCATCAAGCAAGTCCATTTGGAGAAAGCAACTTGAAGAGCATCAAGATCTAAGGAAGGAAAGCCATCAAGTCTTCAAGAAGAAAGCAAGTCCACTACATCTTAAACTCTATGAAGTAAGTATATGCCCCCTCCTGAATATACCTCAATGTCTTTTTGCAAGGAAAGCGACAAATTGGTTGGGACCACTAACTTCCTTGCATGGAAGAAGAGCACTGATTTACTTCATAAAGAGAATGAACTTCTAGATCACATCAAAGGGAATATCGCTATCCCTGCTAAGGAACAAACTCAAGCCTTAGCCACGTACAATGAGGATGAGACAAGAGCTCAAAGGATTCTAATAGAATCTATCAAGGACTCTCTCATTCCTTGTCCCCAAATTTGAAACATCAAAAGAAATCTATGATCAACTAATAGAGCTATTCTCGGTAAAGGCAATTGGAGAAGTGATATCTCTACGAAATGATTTGTACAAAATGAATATATAAAAGCAAGGAATAGTTCCCTACTTCATGAAGATCTCTGATATGAGAGATCAACTTCAAGAACTAGGAGAAGTCTGTCTGACAAAGAAATGACAATTGTAGTAGTCAACGCTCTACCTAAGGATTGGGGCAACTTCACACCAAGCATATATGCCAAGAAGGAAGCTAACCCACTAAGTGAACTATGGTCTCTATGCAAGATAAAGGAAACTAGACTCAAAGCAAAGGATGATGTGGGATCAAAGGAGAAAACATTTGATACCATGGCCAAGAGAAAGGGAAAATTTGACAAATTTGGTCCACGAAGAACAAGCAATAGAAATATGTCCAAAGTCCAATGCTTTGGATGCCAAGAATATGGACACTACAAAAGGGATTGTCCCAAACCTTAAGAAGGACAACAACAAGAAGAGAAAAAGCGAAAAAGCTCACATAACTCAAGAAGTGAAAGAAGAAGACAAGAAGCAGAAGAAGGAAGATCCTCCAAATCTCTACTATGACTAAGTCAACCTCTTTACTTAAGTCTTCTTTCGAAGTTTTAAGTAGCACAGGAACATATAGAGATAGGATAGAATGCATGGTTAAGTAGCATCTTCTAGAATATAGGAGCATGGTGTGGATATAGCTCAAGATATTCATATAGAAGGAGCATACCTATTATAGCACTCCATCCACAATGAAAGAATAATTGATCATGATTGAGAATCTTAGAAGGTCTCTATCATCAAAAGGAAGAAACATTTCCAGGATAAGGGTCTTCAAGATCCTCTAATAGAATCTTCAAAAGAAGGTTGATAAATAAGAGCAGATGTCTCATTGGGAGTCCCATTCATGGGATTCAAGAGAGGATGATATGCATGCAAGAAAAGATGAAGCAAGAAAGGCTACACCAATCAAGAAGAACCATCAAGTGAAGCCAAGATGACCAAAGCAAAATCAAGATGAGGTATGCAAATTTTATGTCATGTCATCATATATATTATTGAGTCATGGGAATAGTTCTAAAACATGATCAAGCATAAAAGGATCTCTTTCACCAATGACATGCTCGAAAGCATGTACTACAATACAAAGAAGGTCAACATGAAGAAGTGCTCCCATAAGGAGTATAAGGTGGTTGACTAATCAATCCAAGAAGAAGCAAATGAAGAAAGAGATCAAGCATGTGAAGAACACCATGGTCACAAAGAATCACTATCTGACAAGATCCATTAAAGACATCTCCCGAAAGAAGGCATGACAACTTTGACAAAGGAAGAAAAAGATCAAAGGACCCTTGACACCTATGAAGGCCTTGGAGATATTAAGGTGCAGATAACTGATTCAACTCTATAAAGATGTCATGATGAGAAGCCATCCAACAAAAACACTATTTGATGTTGAAGCAATATTAGGATGAAGTCATGAAGGGCTACTCAATCAAAGTATGGGAACAAGCAAGTACAACTAAGCATCTATGTGATAAGTATTTTGAAGCATAGCCAAATGACAAAAGAACTTGACATACATCAATAAGGCCACCTTCCACGAAGGAGCAATGACGTGACAAGCCAAGAACAAAAGTGATCGATGGCCAGTGCCCTACCAAGAAGAAGTTCAAACAAAGACTTCATGACAACAAAAGAAAGAAGGAGATCAAGCAGTTGAAGGAACCATGAAGAAGTTGCTGATGAATGGACAAGTCCCTAGCTAAGAGGGAGTTCAAACAAGTTCCCACTTACAAAGGAGCTTGGGCAAGTTACTTATCAGAGGAAACTTGGGCATGTCTCCCTTAATTAAGTGGAAAAGATAGACACAACATTCTTGTCTTCACTTGGGAAGAAAGAATGGGAGGATTGGGTAATCAAATGGCATCCGGTACTCTTTGAGGATGTGTAGGGCATTCAAGACAATAGTAGGCAAGAGGACCGATATTCTTTGAGGGCTGGGAATCCAAGATAAGAATAGTCCCAGACGGTCATACTCAGTGAACACCCGGGCGGCTATGTACCTTGAGAGACAATGACTAAGGTCTCTATAAAGTCATTGGTCTTGCCAACATTGTGCTCTAATCTTATGAGAGATAGAGTTGTTAGTCAAGGCCTTGCTATTAACAATGTTGGTTATTATGATGCTATAACAAATGGATTGCCAATCCGGTTTCTCTTATGCGAATTCTTCAAGATTGAAAAACAGCCAAACACCTTGTAATGATCTATGAATACCTCCCTAGTTAAGAGGGAGTGTTGAAGAAAGTGTAACTAGGTTCGGTCTTCATAAATGTACTTTTGATATTTGTATTTATTCAAGAAAAGAAATATTATTTTAGTTATATTTATCAATGAATTTCTTGCTCATTGAAATAGGTCTAGCACATGTCAAAGTGCTATAGGTAAGTCAAAGAGTCAAAAGAAAATGTTGAAGACGCTTAAGGGCATGTTACACAATGTATATATTTGTATAAGAGTCAAAAGATATCCCTCCAAGCAAATTCAAGTCCTCTCCATGCAACGACATCATTTAAGAAGCAATTCCGAAGCAAAAAAAGTCAAGTCGGCCTACAGTCCTCAAGTCAGCCTGAAGGAGGGGCAATCCTCTATATATAGAGGCTGTCCACTCCTCCAACGTCAAGCCAACACGCCTCTGAAATCAGCGAAGAAAGATAGCCGAGAAAGGTGAAGAAAAGTCGAGTTTAAGGAGCCTCTAGTGCAACGAAGAAGGAGAATTCTAAACTGAAATTGAAGGGACTGTTTTGAGGGTGAAAAACAGTCACATGTGCGAGAAATAGAGGACAGTCTGCAGTTACATCAGCAGCAAGATCAAAACTATATATATCTTATCATTTGGGCTAGAAAATCAGGCCTATACAGCCTCCTACTAGAGCGAAGAAGAGGCTCTCCCAAGCAAAGGTCAAAGGAGCCTAATATTCAAGGAAACCACCCACACGTGCGAGAGACTAGGGCTATTGTGTTGTCACATCAAGCCTACAGCTACACATCAAGAAGAAACTCGGTTGGTCAAGAGAAGGAAGGTGTATCCGTAGGTGAAGGATCTCACTATAAAAGATAAGTATCTCTTCTAGAGCTCACATAAACAAGGTCTATCTCTAGTCGAAGAAGGAAGAAGGAGGGCGAAGTGCAGGGAAACAAAGTGCAGGAAGAAGGAAGGACTTGACTTGTGCTTGGAGGATATTCTTGTCAAGGGTCTAGGGTTTGACATTGATCAATAAGAAGCTTCAATAAGAGAAATTTACGAAAGGGTTTTCCTCTCTAAGAGAGAGAGGTTTTGCCCTGGCAGAGAGCCAACATCTTGTGTTCTCGTTCTTATGTTTTTGGTAGCAGTTTGATGAAGTAAACACACATGCATATATAAGAAGAGAAGAAGATTAAGCTAACAAGATAAATTGTAAAAGAGCTTCACAAATTGTTATCAAGTCCAGAAGAATCCTACTATACTTCATTGCCCTAGATTCTTCAACAAAATCCTCATTATATAGAGAGTTGGGAGCAAATCCCAAGGCAGAATGCATGTGAGAACTGGACTTGGAGCAAATCCCAAGAAAGAGCAAGTTGAGTTCCAAGCATAGATGACAAAGACACCAAGGCAAATCAAATTCCTCATTGGTACCCAAGGAAAATCGAATTCTTTTATATGGCATAGTAAACATATTTATTAGTGAACCAAAGCAATGAGGTAACTCCATTCAACCAATGCAAACTCGAATCAAGTTCCGCCACTTTAGACCATGATCCCAAAGATGTTGTGCACAGATCCCTAGGAATTGCGTGATTTCCTCAATTGAAACTCGTAATCCTCCATGTGAAGTGCTAAGTGTAGAAGCAACTCGAGCTAATCGTGAGAGAAGGCCCCATGAAATCCTTAGTCTAAATATTCCATAGAATATTCCTTCGATACATGAGTTCCTCTAATAAATTCGATATTCCACATGTGCAATCGTTGCTTTATCTCTGGGACATTCGATTTTGCCAAATAATGGTGTATTTATGATGCAGTGTGCTCAGTCATCTTCCACATGGCCGTTGACTCAACTCTTTGACTTAGGATAATTTCCAAGTCATTTCCACGTCATTCTGTCACATGGAATAATTTATTTCTCTATATTTTATTTAATTCTAGCCTAATTAAATGCCATGATTTCCACTAAACTTAGGAAATGTGGGTTTTGAGGGTCCAAAACACATTTATTAACCCCTCAAAGTGTGTCATAGTATAAAGTTGAGGGTGAGAGGTGTAATTTTTGTTACTCATACCCCATACAACTTCTTTAGACTACATTTATTACAATTTAAATACAATTTTATTTGCAATTTTTAACCTGCAAGGAATCTAAAAAATAAAAAAATAACTACGTAGACCTAACCAAATTCCCCGATTTTTTTTGTGTGATCTAGTATGGTAATATACATCGACTCTAGACACTAAGATGTTTTAGGGGATCAACCTTCAAACTGTCACCCCGACTTTGGGGTAAAAAATGAGTGAAAAAAACCTAGAAAATTATTCGCCTTTGAAAAATAAGGGATAATTAACCAGATAAAAAATTACTCCAAGGTGTACTCGTTTTCTAATTGAGTCCCAGCACCCTAAGCCTGTTACAGACTCAAAACTCATGATTACTATTATCACTTATTACAATTCCCCACAGGGTGTGGAATCTAGGTACAAGAAAGATGATGAGAAAATAGAAGTAGAGTTAAAGAACTTGATTGATTGATGATCTCTGATGGTTCAAGTGTCCTCTGGATCATCCTTGGGCATGGAGTCTTTCATATAATCATTAGTTGCCACTCCAGTGGTCAACATTTTGCTCCATATGGGGATGCATGCTAGATACAAAGTGATAGTGTGCAAGAACCTGGAATCTACATCCACCAACAAAAGAGATATATCAACAATATCCATTTAAAATATCATGAAATGAAATAAAGTACAGAAATGAAAAATGGAAATTTATTCTAAGAGCATAAATGACAATTTATTCATGAAATAAAACTAATTAAACAAAAATGACAAGGGATAAGGTTAGAAACATAATACAAAAAATGCCTCGTGGCATCAGATACTTTCTTTATAGAACAATTTGAGCAGTTGGCCGTTCATAGGTAACTCAAGTGGTTCTCCATCTAAAGTGCTAAAATGGTAGGAATTCTGTCCAGCTGCTTCCTTGATAATGTATGGTCCAAGCCACAAATTGTCAAACTTACCATGATTACCTAGATTTTCATTCCTAGGATCCCATAGCAAAACCATATCATTGTTACAAAACATCCTATTCCTAGATGATTTGTCAAAATTTCTTTTTACCTTAGATTGATATTTACAACAATGCTCAAAGGCTCTTCTTCTGGTTTCATCCAATTCTGCAATTTGCTCAATCCTACATTGCACAACATCTTTATCAGATGTAAAACTTTGTAGCAATTGGGAAGCTGGTAGCCTCAAATGCACAGGAAGGGTAACATCCAAGCTATAAACTAACTCAAAGGGACTCTTCCCAGTAGAACTCTTCTTTGTAATCCTATCAACCCACAAAGCATATTTAATTTTACTATCTCATGCCCATTTGTTATCCCCTACTATCTTCTTGATTATGGTTATGAAATTCTTAGTACTAGACTTTGCTAAGCCATTACCTTGAGGATACTAGTTTGATGAATGGGATAAAACATTGTCATACTTAAAGAAAAATGATGAGAATTCAACAGAGCTAAAAGCCTTGGCATTGTTGGTAGTAATCCTGGCAGGGGCACCAAAATGAGTGATAATCTTATCTTCAAGAAAATCTATCACTACTTTGTTGATGTTGTGTTTTGTAGGGATGGCCTCTACCTATTTAGTAAAATAATCAATGGCAGTTATAATCCGTGAGTATCCATTACTCAAATTTTCATTAAATTTCCCTATAAAATCTAGCGCCCAATGTTGAAAGGGAGCCTCCACGACCACAGGCTGAGGAGGCAAAGAAGCTAACTTCTACCTCCCAGTGAATAGTTGACAAGCTTGGCAACCTCTAACATACTTGTGCACATCAGAAAAAATAGAAGGCCAAAAATAACCATCTCTCAAGATTTTGTGGGTAGTAGTCTTAGCAGCATAATGCCCCCCACAAAATCCTGAATGAAACTCAGATAGAAGCTTTTTGGCTTCAACTTCATCAACACACCTAAGTATTACCCCCTTCGGATTTCTCCAACCTAGACCATCCTTCATAATGCAATACTTAGTTGCTTTAAGCCTTAATGCTCTTCTCTTGTGGCCAACTAAATGGTTAGGACATGACCAATTTTGCAAATAATAGACAATGTCTTTATACCATTCAAATTGACTCAATCTTTGAAGTTCTAATGAAGCTAATTCCAAATGATTTCGACAAATCATTCCTATCGCTCTCTCATTCCCTTCAGTCAAGATTTTGGCCAATCCCTGCCCCTTTACAAGCTTGGTATGTCTAATATCCAAATCATATTCTTGAATCTTCGAGACCCACGTAGCTCGAGTTCCTAAGCAATCAGCTTGGACTAAAATATCCTTTACAACATAGTGGGGAACAAATGAAATTATCCTAGAATACCCCACATAAACTCTGAATTGCTTATGAGACTTGACTAAAGCATAAGCTTGCTTTTCCATGGTGCTATACTTCAACTCAGATCCTTGAAGGGGCCTACTCATAAAAGCAATAGGCTGCTCATGCCCGTCATTATTCTTTTGAAGCAACACCCTAGCGATAGTATCTTTGGATGCAAAAGATAAAATCAAAAACTCCTTTGAATAATCAGGGCTTACTAGAACAGATGCTTTGATAATAGAATCCTTTATTTCCTGAAAACCATTTCTACCCTCATTTCCCCAAACAAACTTAACATCTTTCTTTAAGAGGGTTTGGATGGGCTTAGCAATCTCAACATATTTTGGAATGAACCTTCTAAGAAAATTAATCTTTCCTAAGAAGGATTGAAGGGTTTTAATATTATGAGGCAAATGAATCTTTTGAATAGCCTCAACTCTTTCAGGGTCAATCTTGATCCCATCCTTTGAAATGATGTGACCAAGCAACTTCCCTTCAGTCACTCCAAAAATAGATTTATAAGGATTTAAGGATATTCCATGCTCTTTACACCTATCAAAAATTTGCCTTAGGTGGCCTATATGGGAAATTCCATTTTTAGAAAAAACCGTTAAACATCTTGATAAATCTTAATAAATTTCCCAATTAGACCTAAAAGGCATAGTCCATAGCCCTTTGAAAAGTTGCTCCAACATTTGTTAATCCAAAAGGCATCCTCAAATATTCAAAAGTACCCCATGGTGTGGTGAATGTTGTCTTATGTCTATCCTCCTTCTTCACCAAGACTTGGTTGTGTTCTTAAAATCCATCTAACAAAGACATCACTCTAGATCTTGTTACCGTTTGCAATAATGGTTCCATATTAGGTAAAGGGTAATTATCTTTTTTACATGCTAAATTAAGATTTCGAAAATCTACACATAGCCTGATTGATCCATTCTTCTTCCTTACAATAACCAAGTTTGAACAACATGTGGAATGCGTAGTGTGAGCAATAATACCCACTTGAAGCATCTTTTGCAATTCCTTCTGCACCAAGGGGGGTAACTTAGGATTGATTTGCCTAAGTTTCTGCCTAAAGGGTTTGCCATTTTCATCCTTAAGAGGGATAGTATGTTGCATAACATCCCTATAACCTTTCAACTCATATGAAAAAGCTAAAACATCTCTATATTCATGAAGTAAATTTATCAAATTCTTCCTTTCTTGCTCATTGGTACCCTTACCTATTTTAATAATCTTTGGATCATGAGGGTTACCAATATTCACTTCAATGAATTCCCATGGGTCAATTTTCTTATCATCTTTTCTCTTTGAAGCATCGTGCCTGTCAAACATTTCCTCTAAGGCTACACATTCCCTAGGAGTGGGATTTGCCACCACATTACACTCCTCATAATCACATCCTTCCTCTTGGTCGCCGACCTTAAATTCAGAAAATTCCTCCTTGTTATTTAAAAAACGAACCACTTGTCTTTCATCATTAAAGATTTTCCAATGCTCAAGATTATCAGGAATTGATGGCCTAAAGATAATCTCCATCTTAACTTTATCATCCATCAAGTTCTCTCCAAGCTGTAATGTAGATGCAACAACAACCAACTCATCAACTTGTTTATTTCCTTCCCTAGGAATTGCTTGAAGATCTAATGCATCAAAATATTCCATATTGTCCCAAACAACATTTCGATACTTCTTTAATCTATCATTCTTGCATGCAAATTGATTATTAATTTGAAGAATGACTAGATCAGAATCCCCCTTGATACTAATCAACTTTATCCTCAAGTCTTTTGCCAACTCAAGACCCAACAATAGAGCCTCATACTCTGCTACATTGTTGGTTGCATCGAATTCCAATCTATAGGCAAACTTGAATATGTAACCAAGAGGGGAGGTAAGGACAATTCCAACACCCTTACCTATTGAAGTTTCTAAGTTTACTTAGTTAGAAACCCTCCATGCACCTTATCTGATTTATTCCTACCTACTTGCTATTTTCCTTAACAAGTTATTTACAATGTAAATACTGAAAATAAACACTAGTTCATGCTCAACATATTACAGATCAACAACTAAAAAGACACAGAAACAAACACACCATATGACACCATTATTTTTGGACTAATGTCCCCGGAAAAACCCAATGTGGAAAAATTGTGCAGCTATTTGAGGGTTTTCTTATTAAGCAATATTAGAGTACAATCTGGGTGTCGAAACTGGCCTACCCAACAGAGAATTTCCTTAGTAGTAATACCTCTTCGTTTCTGACAAATCTACTGGCTGAAACCTTGGATAATCCTTCCGACAACGACTCAACACCAATCTGCCCCAGAAACCCCACCGTTTGCCCAATCTGGACTACGTCAGCCTCTCCTAGCCTAACGCTGGCCCTGCGTCAGCCCCAGGAGGCCCTGCGTTAGCTCTCTGAGCCTCTATGTCAGCTACGTTGGCCTCTTTGGTGCTCTGCGCAACACATAGCTACCTCTCCGTGGCCCTGCGTGAGCACTGGCTACTCCTGCGTCACTCTCTCTGGCTGCTCTGCTACTCTCCCGACACTATCTCTGCCTCTTTGTCTCTCTGTACTCAATGCCCCTCAGCTGCTCTCCGATCACTGATTCTATCTCTCTTAGCAAACCCCGCTCTAGATAATAGAATGATTGATCACTCTGGTGTCTTCTCCAAGTGACCCTCAAGCCTCCTCTTATAATTTTCCTATGGACATCTCAACGGCCGAGATTAAGTCCTTAATCAACGGCTAAGATCATATCTGGTTTAATCCATGTCTTTTGGACCACTCTAACACAGATTCATATTAATACACATTAATATTTTATGTTCCCTAAGTTTAGACTTAGGGACTCCATTAAAAATATTAATTATTTTAATATCTCCTTATCTGTTTAGAATCTACCCAAACCCTTTCTGGGTATTGGAGATCTCATGTGCCCCAACCTCTCCACCAAATTTCGTGGCTAAAGCACCATCAAAATTCATGGGCCAAACTCCATATTTCTTACAATACACCTCCTTCTCCAAAGGAGGAAAAGGATTAGCCAAGATAGCATAGTTTCTCAAGTTATCAAATTCATACACAATTTCATTATTAGGCTCCTTGGGATTTTCTACATGAAACTTTCTCTCCAACTCCCTATCCAATGTAACCATGATGCCCTCACTATTAGGGATGGTAGCATAACTTAAATCCATTTGCAAACTACCCCCAATATCAACTCCCCACTTTTTGGACAATAACATCCCCCAAGCATCAAGCACATCAATCACCACAATATCCATGGTGATCATAATATCAGGATGTATAGCCAAGTGGACTCGAAGATCTTTTATCAAACCACAAACTTCAATGATCTTTGAACCCATTGCACAAATGTTGTGGTAGGGTTTAGAAATCCTCAAATTTAACTGATTCATGACTTTCTTAGTCATGACACAAGATGATGCACTAGAGTCAAACATACAATTGTGTAAAAGCATTCCATTGACCAACATAGTGATGAAAAAAGGTTGGTGGTCTCTATTATCTCTACACATATCACTACTTTGCAGAGTGATGGGGGAGTCCTCATATCTATCCTTAGAAAAAGTAGACATTTCTTTTCGATTGGGAGCATCAATGGCTTTCAACAATTTATATCTTTGGGAGGGAATCTTCATGATTTTAGTGAAAGGAACTAAAATTTTAGCATTATTAATCCATCCTCCTAAGTCAATATTCAACTTCGATGTGGGTGGAGTGAAAGTTTTATTATGATTTTTCTTTATTCTTTCCCCTTTCTTTATCCTTGGCTATCTATAAAATCTAAGTTGATGAAGGCTTTTCTCCATATAACTCAGTGATCCTATCCAAATCTTGAAAATTATTCACACTATAGGAGGATGGAGACTTTTTATTTACCTTCTGACTACTCTTCATAACTCCCATCCAATTTTCCAAGGACAAATGATGCTCTTTTCCAACTATATTGATTTGCTCACTTGTTCCCACCATATCTTCGTCTAGGATCCTTCGTTTGCATAAGGACAAGTGAGTTCATCATGTATGTCATCACAAGGTCTACAATAAGGTATTGAATCATCAACTAAGTTTGTAGACTCAAGTGGATTAGGTGGCCTATGGTCATTGGGAGATCCTTTCTTTTTCCATCTATCATTTTCTCTATTTGGGAATCTCCCACCTTGATTTCTTTCCATGGCCACTAATCGATTTTGGATCGCATTCATTTGACTAGTGTGATTTGCTTCCATACTCTTGATGAGTTGGGTTAACTCCTTAATAGGATCATCCGTAGTCTCTTCTTTGGCCTTGCCTTTGGAATCATTCGATTTTGATAGCCCTTTAGTGAAACCAGGAAGCTCAGGCTTTCTTGATTGCTTTCTAGCCTTTTCCATTTTTAAGGCATAGATCCCTTCCTCACTAGGAGGCTTTAGGATATCTGAGACCAACTGTCTGCATTAGGGTCAACGCCCCAACCTACAAATTGGTGCGGTTAGCTCTAAACAACGTTTTTGAAGAATGGTAGGTCTTTGTCCAGAGTATTCTGGGCAAAGAAAAGTTGCCAGATTGGGATCGAATGTGGGCTGATTTGTAGTAGGAGGAGATGAGGAACAATTTGTTGAAGAGCACCATCAGTGGCACTAGCATCAACAGTGGGACAAACCAAGTGAAGGAAGAAGAGAATGTGGTCCTCGCATCAAAGGGGCAACAGGAGCATCGAAGGAGGAAGAAGGACATTTCCAAGGTCAAATGCTTCAGATGTGGTGAACTTGGACACTACAACACTCAATGTCCTCTCAGAAAGGAGGAGGAGGCGAAGTAGGATCAGCATGTTGCATCCGCGGAGATCGATAGACTGTCCTCTAGATTAGAGGAAGAGTTTGCCATGATCACCGATATACCTCCAGGAGTGAGGTGGGGTGATTTGGTTTTGTAGCCCTAGAGAATGATAGACATGATTCTTGAGGAGGTCAACCTTATGAATCAATACCTTGCTACAAGAGCCCATAGTATGCAGTAGCAGGGTGGATCAGTGGTAGATGGTGCAGTCAGATGCCAGAGTGACAGATGCAGTGGCCAGTAGCGGCCAGATATTGAGCAGCAGAATGCAGAGTTAGTTGCAGTGCAGTTGGCATAGAGTAGACTCAGCAGCAACGCAGAGGCTTCAATGACAGCATAGAGTCTAGCAATAGTCAGGACCTCGGGTAACAGATACATCATACTGATCACAGTTGATTCAGTATTTTGATGCTTTTCAGTTGTTGCAATTGAAACAACAACAGATGGAGAGGGAGTTGCAGTGCAGATGCAGTGTTGGTAGCAGGTCAGTGGGGCCAGCAGCGACACAGATGCAGCGTATATCAAGGTTGCACAATAGTTGGTGGGCAGCAACAGCTAGACATCAACAATGCGACAGGAGGTGGTGCAGAGACAGGGTGTTGCCTCAGTGGGTTGCAGCACTAGAACACATTCCTCACTAAGAAGGAGTGTTAGTTTTTGTATCATTGGTTGTGTGCTAGCCATGAAATTTGGTGGACAAGCTAGAATACATGTATTCTCCAAAACCCAGAAATCGTTTTTGGAAATTCCACCTAGAGACAACTTAATTAGAATAATTAATATTTTTTAATGGTTCCTAAGTCTAAACTTAGGAAAACTGATCAATTAAAGGGTATTAATTAAGTCACAGTGAAAATCTTCTAGAAGAAGACATGGATCAAGTTCTAGTTAATCTTAGCCATCGATTATGTTTTAATCTTGGTCGTTGATGTCTCAACGAGAGATTATAAGAAAAATTCGTTGGGGATTGGAAAACACACTTGAGACACCAGAAATTCGATATTGCTGGGAAATCGATCTCCAGAGTGGCAACATTCAGTTGCCGGAGGTGATTCAGTGAGATTAAAGCAGTGAGAGAGGGGTAGGGATGGTAAGGCCAGAGGGATATTTTCCAGTCCGGTGAGTGCATAGCAGAGAGGTAGTGAGTGCCATAGAGAGGCAGCGTAATGCTTCAGAGGGGAATCTGTATTTTGCTGGGGAGAAATAGTGATTCAGTGCCAGAAGCCAGAGCGGGAGCCTTGAGGCCAGGAGAGTCCATCTTCCAGACAACAATTGATCAGATAGCGAGAGAGACGCTGGTTCGAGTTATGGGACGCAACACTGTGTAGGCTGACGCAGGGACTCTGCATAGAGGCAACAGAGAGCAGTGTTGGATGCCAGTGGGAGTGAGATTTTTCTCACTAGACTTTCTGTTAGTCATTTCTATGTATAGATTGCTAGATTTGAGCATCCATAGTTTTGTACTCAGATTTACTACTTCATAATAATTAAAACCCTTCGCTGTTGCACCAATTTTCCCGAGTTGGATTTTTTCGGGGACATTGGTCCAAAAATAATTGTGTACTTGTGTGTGTGTGTGCGCGCATCTATTCTTCCAGAGTTATTTTTCTTTCACAGTATTTTATTTGTGAAGGTTGTGGTGTATTAGTTTCGATATTTACTGTAGAACACAGTAAATAATTTGTTTAGTTTATTTAACAAATAGAGGAAACTTAATCAGTTGCTGCAGTAGGATTCGGGGTTTTCCGAATATTCACAGTTATGCTTAGCCATAAATAATACTCTTTCTTTGTTTTCTTCATCACTGTCACTTTCTTCTTCAGATGAGGAACTATCTTCCTTGGAGAGGAAGTTTTTCTTAAACCCTTTCTTCTTACCTTGGTTGTTGAAATTTCTTTGACCTTTCTTTCCTTTTGTAAATGTTTTATTCTTATGAGGGCACTTAGCAGCAAAATGACCTATCTCACCATAGTCAAAACATACTAATGGAAGTTTTCCTTTATACTTACCTGTTCCTCTTTTCATCTTCCTTGTAATGTATGCAAATTCTTCATTTGAAAGTCCTACTTCTTCTTCTTCTTCCTCTTTGCAACAACTAGATCTAGGTTTGGATACCTGTTTTCCCTTCTTGGTTTTCTTGGATGCTGTGAATGCAGTTTCTATATTAGATGAGCCATCTTCTTCTTCAATCCTCATTTCATAAGCTGTAAGTATCCCATGTAGTTCGCCCATACTCAAGTTTCTTAAATTTGATCTATCTTCTAATACCAAAACCTTAGGATTGAATCTTGATGGAAGAGTTTTGAGGACTTTCCGAACAATGACCTTGTTATCAACTGGTTCTCCTATTCCTTCCAAGGCATTTGTTATTTCATCTACACGTTGAAAGTAAGCTGCGATGTTCTCATCTTCTTTCATCCTTAGCTGTTCAAATTGAGCTCTGTAAATTTGAAGCTTTTCTTCCTTGACCTTCAAGTCTCCTCCATATATATTCAAAAGCTTGTCCCATACCTTCTCAACTGTTTTACAACCAAATACCTTAACATAGACAGATTGAGTGAGTCCACTTATAATAAGATCCTTTTCTTTAGCATCATTTACGATATTTTTCTTACCTTGTTCATCTTTTGTTGCTTGGTAGCCCTGCTCGACAATTTCCCAAACTTCATATCCTTGCGCAAGTAAATGAACTTGCATCCTTCTGCTCCAAAGTGCATAGTTATCTCCATTAAATAGAGGAACTCTATTCTTGGTGTACTCCATGATCTCCTTCTAGTTGTTAAACTGCTACTGAAGGAACCAAGCTCTGATACCAATTGTTGGAAATATTGAGGGGGGGGGGGGGTGAATCAGTATTTCTTAGCAATTAGCACTTTATTAATCTTTTCAGAGCATTAGTTAATCTTCAGTTATTATTATTATTGTTCAGTAAGAGCAGTAAACAACAATGCAAAAATAGAGATAGTAGGCACAAGATTTTTAGGTGGAAAAACCCCTTCGGGTCAAAAACCACCGAACTCTTTTCTAATAAGTTCTTTAACCTTCAGCCCCAACTGAAAAGAAAACTTCGACTTCCTAGAACTCTAGAAAAACATTTTTCTCCAGCTCCCATTGGAAGGATGCCCCAACGCCCTGGTTTTATCAGTAGTCAACTGAATGGATGCCCCAACACCCTAGCGAGCCGCAACTCGCCCTAGCACCACCCTACTACCCTGAAGTGTTTACAGGCCCCAACCAGAAGGTGACTTCATTCACCAGCCTAACACTACCCTACCACCCTGTAAAGACAAAAATTAAATACAAAAGCATGGACTCCTGTACTAGGGACAACGATCCACGTTACAATGATATTACAATGACTTTATTTGACTAATTGACATAGTAGAACCTAAACCCTTATCCCGACAACTAAGAACTCTTAATTAAAAAAAAATCCTTTTGTCCCAAAAATTGCCTCTTCAACTCTGGGCAAATAGACAGACTGTTTACAAAAATTACAATATTTTATACAATAGCTTGTTCAATGACCTGTAACTCCTGCTTTTGTAGCTGATTTGAAGCTGATGATGAAATTGATGTCTGATCTTTTGTAATACTGTGAGGTGCCAAACTGTCCCACAATGATCTGCCTTTGATAATATGTTTATACTGTCCTTGATGATGAAGTTGACTGAACTGAAGACAGTCCTGATTCGAATTCGAATTTTTGATCAGGTTGTTGACGTTCTTCATGCAGTTCGATTATCACATTTTTTTCATGCAATATTATGACCTCTTCTAATGGAGCAGAATAACCTTTATAATGGATGTTGCAAAGATTGAAGGATTGGACATTCTCCATATCTGTTTTACATACAAATTACCTAGACATATCAAATTGCACACTAATAATCTGACTATACCTGTAAGGATCTCAGCAATGGAGTACAAAGATCTACGACAAATACTTCAATGATCTTGCTAACAGTCTTTGTCAAGGCCTCGATGATACTCCTGTAGAAGTCTAGACTCTAGACAAAGAACAACAGCGATAGAACCTCTCTCTGCCTAATAAATTGATGTTAGGTTGTCTCAATCACATATATATTATATATATTGTATATATATATATTTATATATTATAATATATTACAATTGTGGCACAATAAAAAGACAGAAATGATCATTCTCAAGGATACAATCCCTGCATAACAAAGAGCCACAATAACCATTAAGTCTCGGAATAAATAGACAGTAAGGACCTCAGATAGTGAGGAATAGTATCTCATCTTGATGGATCTATTTCTTAACAGTCAATATATATTATTATTTACATATATATATATATATATGAATGGTAAGATCTTCGGATCCCTCACTATCGAATTTCAAATTTTTTTCAGTTGCCGAAAAACAGTTTCAATCAAATCAAATTCGGCGAACCTGAAAAAAATTTTAAATTCGTTAAGGTTCGCCGACCTGAAATTCGAACCTCAAGTCGAACCTGAACGAACTCGAACCTCAACGAACCTGAACGAACCTCAACGAACCTGAATGAACCTGAACGAACCTAAGGCGAATTTTAACGAATTTTTAAGGTTCAATTTTTTTAATGAGCACTGAACTTCATTATGACACCGATGATAGCTGTTTTATCTACCTTCATCGACTCTAGACCATCATGTTGACTGTGATCATGCGAGAGTGTATTCCATGACTTTGGGATCGTTGTGATCTTTCTTACAGACAATGAGATCATTAAAGATAGGAGGATTGAAGATCTTACATTACATATATTATATATATATATATATATATATATATTTATATTGACGTTAAGAAATAGATGGTCAAGATAAATAACTTTTCCGTCAACTATAATAGGTCCTTCTATTAATTTTTAAGATATAATGGTATTGAATCTTTGTTTCAATTGTATCCTCTGAGAATGTCATTTTTAGCTTTGTTATTTGCCAGCAATTGTAATATATATATATAATATATATATATATATATATGTGACAGAGACAAGTCTAACATCAATCAAGATGTGGCAGAGAGAGGGACAAACCCTGCTGTGTTCCCTTGATCAATTCTTCTTATATTCTTCAATAGTTCAGCAGAGAGAGAGAGCCAAGTACAAATATGCAAATCTGATTGACAGCAGTAGAAAACCCTTGACCAGAGAAGTCAATGCTGGTCAAACTAGACAGAATCTTCCATCCAAGTGACATCAATAGGATGCTCATCAAACTGAGCCAAACATAGTCAAATCTTGACCCAAATCATCTTCCAGAATTCTGATGACTTCTTGCTGCACTAACTGTCATGCTTTCAAGTCAATGCTTAACAATCCATTATGCTATGGCTATGGCCTGCCCCAGCAGCAAGTATGGCCTCTGATCTTCAATCAGCAAATAATATCAATGCAGCAGTATAAGTCCTACAAGGACTTGACTCAATCTGAGTATGCTGATCTGAACTTTGGTCTAGGACAGATTTTATTAATATAATATGACTGTAGCTTACCAACCTTATAAACAGTCCTCAGGAACAGTTTCAATCACAACGCTGTCATCATCATGCTGCCACTGAAATACTATGCTGACCCTTCAAGTCTCGATATGCTGTTAATGCTTCTTCCCATCTGTGGATTGGGGTTTCTCTTTGTTGTAGCTTAGGACCTCTTCATAAATGTGAAGCCTTCCTTTATAGTGGTTTATAGTTCCTCTAGCCAGCGTAGCAGAGCCCTCCTTAACTACTGGTTAGAACCTCTTTTGACAGTGTATAGGTCCTCCTCATAAGACAGCTGTAGAGGCTTCTCCCTTCAATGCGGCTACGCTTCATGACTATGGCCTAGATGTGCTAGGTTTCCTTACTTGAACAACACCTAAATCACATCCTTTAGGATTGTATATTGAGCCTCTTTCTTACTGCAGATAAGGGGTTCATTTAGGCTCCCTTTGACTGCGTTTAGCTGTGTATAGAAGACAGTGGCTAGGGCTCTTTTGGAGCTTCCTTTGACAGCGTATAGAGGCTCCCTTAGACAGCGAATTGAAGCCTCTCCTGGCTGCGTAGAAGAGCCTCCTTTAGGACAGTGAAGAGGCCTCTCTTCACTGTGATTTAATCCCTTTAGGAAAACATATAAGACCTGCAGCTAGGGCACGTTTTACAGCAGCTAGGGCTCTTCCTTTAAGACTGCGTTTAGGGCAGCATTAGCCCTTCCTTGATAGCGGATTAGGGCACAACTGAACATAAGCTTCAACTCCTAGTTTGGACTGCGATTAGAGCATCATATCTCCATTAGGACAGCATATAGAACCCTTCTTTACTGCGGCCAGACTATCTCCTTTCCTCCTGCGTCTCGGGCTTCATCATCTAGATCTCTCTTGCCACCAAAACCCAAAACAAGTGGAGAGAGATCAAGAGTGAAGTGTGTGTACAAAATGACTTGAAGACCTCCTCTATTTATAATAAAACATTGAGGATAGATGGGGGTAATTTGGTTGCTGGCCGACCTTGACGAATTGACACGTAACACAAATAAATTCATATCTCCATGAATACATGTCGGAATCGGATGATCTTTAGATCAATCCTACATCTCTTGATGAGAGGAATCCAAGAAAAATATCAGCTGCCTTAAATAAGAAGACCCACATGGAGTTTGGCACTAGTTGCCAAGTTTAACAAAGAATCAATGATTGGCTTAGTGCATATGGTCCCACCCAATTGTGAAGTCAATGATTGGTTTACTACCTTTGGATCTTGAAGTTATTCAACTTATACGTGGTGAGATTACGGTGAGAATGTTTGTCATATATTGACAACTGTTGGTGAATAAAGTGTAATGTCTCTACCCCTTGGGGTTTTAGCCCACAGAACTGGGTCTTCAATTTTAAACTCAATTTTCTCTCAAACCAGAAGGAACCACGGGGTGTACCATATATCAACGGAAACATCTCGTCGAGGAGAATCTATCTAGAAGGATCCTAACATGAGATTCCATGAATATCCATGTCAAATGTGCCATCAAATATTGGGGATACTCGGCTCTCACTTGAGAGACACAGGTTCATGTCCTGGCAACGAAACCACTTTGAGGGATCACGATTTCTATTAGACCAAAACCTGCAAGTGTCAGTCAACAATCACATTGCTAGAGATAAGGATCAACAAGAGGTGGTTAGTCCATGTCGCGAAACACATGGGGAGCATTGGTTTATCCAGTGTCCAACAATTTGTTAGGAAATCAGAAAGGGAGTTAAGATTCTTGATCTTGATAATTACTTGTGATGTTTCTTATTATTACAATTCTTTATATCTTCTTTCTTTAGTTCATCAAACAATTACCAAAAACAACAGTACATAAAATAATAGACACCAAATGTAGTCACATGGCAAGGCAAAACCCCCCTCGAGGGGAAAACCCAATCAAGATAATTCTTCCTTTCAATAGTTTTCTTTGAGACTTTTTACCCTATACCAAGACCAAACCTTTCCTCCACATTAAGTCAGCCTCCCAGAGTTTCGACCTCTTCCCATAAGTTACGACTATACAACAACTTACGGCAACTGACAGCTTCCAACAACAGTGAAACTTGGGAGACTTTGATCTCCCAATCTAGGGCACGAAACAGAGAGAGAGAGACCGAAATTTCGGTTTTGGTTGTCTCCTTAGACTTCCCCAAACTTGCATTCACTTCGGTTTCCCGACAACAAACATTGCACCTTTTCCCAGCTACAAGAGAACTTCACACTTTTGCCCAACAAGAAGGGATTTTCGCACTTCTTCCAGCTACAAGAGAATTCAAACTGTTGATTTCTAGTAGCATTAGATGTGCTCTAAGCCTCAAAATTTGCAGGGAGGCTTGGACACATAATTCCACAATACCCAGAAATCGTTTGGGAAATTCCACCCAGAGACAGTTTTATTAAAGTAATTAATTATTTTTAATGGGTGCCTAAGTTTGAACTTTGGAAATTAAAATAATTAAAGGGTACTGTTGTCGCACAGAATGTCTAGGCACCGCGACAACCCTCAGATCAGGGGTTGTCTCCCTGATCCCCGATCTCTTCGTTTAAGCTGTCTCCCTACAACAAGCCAAGGGGGGTAGACCCTGTGGACCAACAGGATGAAGGAGAACCAGCTGGGAATCAATCGGCTCGAGAGACACATCGAGGCAATTGAATACCTGATTAGGGCTCAACAAGATTTAAAATTTGATTAAATTTTAAATGATTAATACCAGTGCCTTATGGAGTCAATGATCCAAGTAATTGATTATCAACTGCTGCTTAGGAAGATGAAATCTATTTGCAATTCCACAATAAAAATCTTTAACAATCGCTTGAAAATATTTGCAAAATGTCTAGCATGTAATGAGCATTAAATAATTAAATTTCAGGAGAGACAAATACCTTAATCAAACACGAAATTTAAAAGCTAACTAGCTCAGATCCTAGAATTTAAATGATTATGCTTAAACCCAAATCTAGGGAATTCACCACTTTCAAATAGTTAATCTCCAGATAAAAAATTCAAGCACATTTAACTATAGAGGAATGACAAATACTAATATCACAAAATTTCACCTTTAGATCTTATCCTTGACAAATTTGATTAGTCTTTAGGAAGTCTTTTTTAGTGTGTTAAGTTAGATTTAATGTGGTAAGATCTTTTTAATGTGACCCAAATAAATCAAAAGATTCAATAATAATTTTTTAAATTTTTTAATGGGCCAGAGGCCACATAAAAAATTTAAAATCTTTAAATGCAAAAAAAATGCTTTTGATTTAAAATTTTTAGGATGTCTAAAAATGAAAATCTTTTTTTTAATATTTTTCTTTTTAGTTTACGTTAGTTCTTCTACTTAAATTTTAGTTTAGATTTTATATTTCGTTTCATTGTTCATGTTAATTAGGTTAGGTTTCAATCAAATTATTTATATCAATTTAGAATGTTGACCACTATGTGTCAACGGCCCATAGCAATACACCCCTTTTTTTGCAAAAGGGATAGCGCTTGATCAACGTGTCCATGCTGTTCGACTATCATCATCAACCTGATCATGTTATATTGTAATCCCTTTCTGCATGTGTAAATTGTAAATAATCTCAGCAGATCCGTGTCATGTATGTAATTTCCTAAGTAAACCTAATTTTCTGATGACGATCTACATTCCGAAAGGTTTTTTGTCTCACCGATCCATGATCGGCAGAGTTTTCCTTCAGCCTTACTCCAAAGTTGGAATGGATTTTGTCACCAGAATGTTAGGCGAGTCCTATTGTGCTAGATCGAGTCTATGTAAAAGTTATTTGGGAATAATCCTAACTATTTGGTTAGGTTATTTTATTACAAATTGCTTGATCTGATAGATTATATCTGTGTTGCAGAATTGGGTAGTTTGTGAGGGTCTTGTTCAAATGGGTTTTCCCTCTTGAGATGTAAAAAATGTAAAAAATCATGATGTAAAATGTCTTGAGGGTTAGAAAAATAATTTATCCCCTCATAGGTTCTAGGTCCTAGGTAAATTTAAATTTTCTAGAGGTAAAATTCGTGGATCCTTTAAAAAATTAAATCTTAATAGGTCCAGGGACTAAGGTTAATTGATTATTTTGCTAAATTTAATGCCTTGGGTCCCTGGAGTTAAGTCAAAGTCAAAATTTTGAGGAAATAAATGCAAAATTTTAATTTTTAATTTATTAAAATGCATTTAATTGAAAATTTCAAAATTTCTTCAATATTTAAAATTTCGACGGATGAGATTAAAAGAAATTTTGATCTTCATCGACGGTCGAGATCACTTTGACAAGGATCACTCGAACTAGCCGTTGGAGGATTTATCTTTAAATAGGAAGTCATTTGTCAGTCAGTGTCATCCGATCTCTAGATCGTGTACTAAGCGAAAAGCTCTCTTGTAATCTTTTTATGAGCAATAAAGGACTTTAGGGTTAAAAATAAAATAAAATTAAAAAACTTTAGAAAATGATAAAAAACTTCTAAATCAAAAAATCCTAGCAGTTTACAAATCTAAAAAACATAAAAAAAATTTCTAAACATTAAAAAGAAATAAAAAAAAATTTAAAAAAATCCTAAAAATTTATAAAATTTTCAAACTATAAAAATGAAAAAACTTTTTTCTTTTAAATTATAAACATTTAAAAAAATTAAAAAAATTCTATAAAAGATAAAAATAAAAATTTAATTTTGTGACTAAGGATTTAAAATAAAATAAATTAAGGGGTTTTTCACTTAAACGTTAATTTTTTTTTTTTTTAATGTGGCCTATGGCCCATTAAAAATTTTGATTTTTTTAACCCTTCAATTGAAATTAAATTCCTAAGGAATAATTAAAAAGTTTTAACCTAAAGTTCCTTAGTGTCATATGGTCATTAAATGATTTTTTTATGATTTTCCTACGGTCAAGGTGCGATAGACATTTTTAATCATATTTGGCTATTGAAGAAAATTTATTAAATCTAGATTTGGGCAGTCAGCGGAAATAATTTTGAATCTAGATTTATTTTGCCTGGTACAGTTTTTGGCGTTTATGATTGTCACTTTTTTGTCACATATTGAAAATCGTTTTGGATGGCTTGTTTTATTGATGGTTAATTTAAATATCAAAGGCACTGGTCTATATTTGTTTCTATCTTGTAGTCGTGTCTTTTTTACGTTGGCGTTTAATCTATCAATCTGTTTTAATCATCTAGATTCATCAAGTTGTCCATCTTTAAAATCTCCTAGAGCCCGTGATCCACAGACTTTCTCATCCGTTTACCTAGGGACTACCCCCCTTGACTTGTCTAGGAGAGAGTCTAAACGGAGTAAGGATTTAAGAGTGACAACCCTTACTTTGAGCGTTGTCGCGTTGCCCAGACATTTTGTGCGACAACAGGTACTAATCAAACTGTGGTTGAAACTTCTAGAAGAAGACGAGGATTAAGCCAAAATGATCTAAGCCATTGAATAGCATCTAATCTGCGCCATCGGTTCTCAATGAGAAGATTATAAGAGGAGGCTTGATGGGCATTTGGAAAACACATCGAGTAAGAGATCAGAGATTGAATTTCTGAAGAGAGCAGTGCAGCAGTTGCTAGTGAGAGATTCAAAGTGATTTCTTGCAGTGACGGGCAGAGATAGTATCCACAGGGAAGTTTCCCTAGACCAGAGAGTACAAGGTAGAGAGGGCAGAGAGACGTCGAGAGAGGTTGACGCAGGGCCACGCAGACCTACGTTGTGGCAGTGCAAAGCTTCAGAGGGAGATCAAAATTCTACTGAGGAAGTCGAGTTCCAGAGCCAAAAGCCGGGATGTGAGACCGAGAGGCTTGAGAGTTGAAGTTTCCAGTCAGCAGAGGACTAGAAGGAGGTGCAGTGTAGTCCCAGCTGCAGCGACGTAGTGACTGCATGGGAGTGACGTAGAACTGCGCAAAGGCTCATCTCTAGTGCAGATCAGTGCTGGTTCTTCCAGTGACAGGGTGAGATCATCTCACTATTTTTTTTGCCTAGTTTCTCTCTGTATCGGATAACCAGTTGGGCATCCAACGAATTGTACTCAGATTTATTACTGCTTAATAATACAAACCCTTAGTTGTTGCACCGGTTTTCCCACACTGGGTTTTTCCGGGGACATTTGTCCAAAAATAATTGTGTAGATGTGTGTGATGATTATTTCTCTCTTGTGCTGTATTTGGTTTCCACAGTATTTATTTGTGTAACCTGCAGTGTATTTAATTAGATATTTTTCATAGCACATAACAAGTAAATTTTTTAATCGAATTAACAATTAGAAGAGTTAACATCAGTTGTTGGTGTAGTAATCGGGTAACTGATTTTTCACATGGTATCAAAGCACAGATCGTGAGCAGAAGAGCTTAGAAGCAGAAAGGAAGAGGAGTTCGAAATTACTACAGAGGCAACAATTCGAAACCCCAGAGGTAGCGCAATTCGTGGGCCAAGGAGGTCGAAGTTTTGAGGAGAATTTGATTTCTCTGAGTGAGTTGACAGAGAAATTCGATCTCTAGATCGAAGCTTTCTAGAGGCAGAAGTGAGCAACGTACTTTTCCTTGCAGAGTAGATCTTCAGCTGGGACGCAGATATTTTGCAGTAGTTGCTGGCAAAATAGCATCAGTGGGGGAGAAGAAGACACACTTGAGGGAATTCTTCCTTAGAGGACTTCCAACCAAGAAGTCTTAATTCTCATTTGCTGAACAACAGCAGGGAGCAACATATCTACTAACTCCAACAGGGAGTGCATAGGCCAGCCCAACGACATTGCAGAGGTGAGAGGAGGCAATTTGACATTTCACTAGCATAAATGGCAGCTCATGGGTTGCGAGATCAAGATTGGTTGGAGGGTGCATCCAACTATGTGATCTGGAAGGCAAGGATCTAATGCCTTCTAGATGAGCACGATCTAAAAACCTACGTCGACAGTGTGGTAGCTGTACCCGCGGATCTAGATCCGCTCAAGAAGTACAAGGCCGAGATGGCGAAGTCCAAGAGGTTGATCCTTGACGAAGTGAGGGATCATGTAGTGTGTCACATTGCCAACAAGGATACTGCTCGACAGATGTGGGAAGCTTTGTCCACGCTATACGAAGGATCTTCTGAGCAGCGGAAGATGTACTTGGACTAGAAGATGAGATCCATGCAGATGCAGAAGGAGGAACGTATTGATCCATTCCTTACAAAGCTTCAGGAGATCCGAGACTTGTTGGCAACTGTGGGGTCAACACATCAGCTTACCGAGATGGTGAGTCTGGCCTTGAACTTAGTCTTAGAAGAATGACAAGTGTTTGTCTAGAGTATCCTGGGCAGAGAGAGATTGCCAGATTGGGAAGTGCAACTTCATAGTAGCAGCAACAATAGTGAAACGAACCCAATAGAGGAGGAAGAGAATGCAACCCTTGCATCTAAGGGGAAACAACAACAACGTATGAAGAAGAAAGACGTCTCGAAGATCAAGTGCTTCTGGTGTGGTGAATTTGGTCACTACGCTACATAGTGTCCTCTCAAGAAGAAGGACAAGGACAAGAAGCATGATCCGAAGGCTGCCTCCACAAAGATCGAGGAGGAGGAGTTTGCCATGGTTTCCGAGATACCTCCAGGGGAGAGGTGGGGTGATCTGGAACTGTAGTTCGAAAGAACTACAGATGGGCAGGATCCTTGAGGAGTCCACCTCTTGGATCAATACCTTGCTACGGGAGCCCAGATTAGTAGTAGTAAGATGAACCCATGTCAGTTGGTGTAGAGGAGTGCCAGAGACCGAGCAGTGTAGAGCAGAGTTGGCAGCAGGGCAGTTGGCACAGTGCAAAGTCAGTAGCAACACAGAGGCTTTAGAGGGTTAGCGCAGAGACTAGCAACAGTCAGAACTGCAACAACAGATGCATCATGCTGAACACCTGTTTAGTGATTTTTGATGCTTTTTTGTTGATGTAGCATCAACAACAATGGGAGAAGATTGCAGTGCAGATGCAGTGTTGGCAATGGCAGTGCCAGCAATAGCACAGATGTGGAAATTATGAGGGTTGCACTACAAATGCAGTGTTGATAGTGGCACTGTCAGCAGCAATACAGATGCAACATTTGCGTAGTAGTTGGTGGGCAGCAATGTCAGACATCAACAACGCAGAGGGAGATGTTACAAAGAAGGGTGATGCTTCAGTAAGATGCATTATTAGAGCACATTTCTCGCTAAGAGATAGTGTTGATTTCTGGTAGCATCAGATGTGTTGTAAGCCTCAAAATTTGCAAGGAGGCTTGGAAACATTATTCCACAATACCCAGAAATCGTTTTGGGAAATTCCACCCGGATACAGTTTTAATAAAATAATTAATTATTTTTAATGGGTGCCTAAGTCTAAACTTAGGAAATTAAAATAATTAAAGGGTATTAATCAAACTGTGGGTGAAACTTCTAGAAGAAGACGAGGATCAAGCCAAAATGATCTGAACCATTGATTAGCATCTAATCTGGGACGTTGGTTCTCAACGAGAAGATTATAAGAGGAGGCTTGATGGGCATTTGGAAAACACACCGCGTAAGAGATCAAAGATTGAATTTCTGAAGAGAGCAGTGCAACAGTTGCCAGAGAGAGATTCAAAGTGATTTCTTGCAGTGACGGGCAAAGATAATATCCGGAGGGAAGTTTTCCTAGACCAGAGAGTACAAGGTAGAGAGGGCAGGGAGACGTCTAGAGAGGCTAACACAAGGCTACGCAGAGCTACGTTGTGGCAGCACAGAGCTTTAGAGGGAGATCAAAATTTTGCTAAGGAAGTCGAGTTCCAGAGCCAGAAGCCGCGGTGTGAGACCGGGAGGCCTGGGAGCTAAAGTTTATAGTAAGTAGAGAATCATAAGGAGGTGCAGCGCAGTCCCAGCTACAACGACGCAGTGACTGTGTGGGAGTGACACAGAACTGCAGAGGCTCACCTCCAGTGCACATCAGTGTCGGTTCTTCCAGTGACAAGGTGAGATCATCTCACTATTATTTTTGCCCAGTTTCTCTCTGTATCGGATAGGCAGTTGGGCATCCAAGGAATTGTACTCAGGTTTATTACTGCTTAATAATACAAACCCTCAGCTGCTGCATCGGTTTTCCCACACTGGGCTTTTCTGGGGACATTTGTCAAAAAACAACTGTGTAGATGTGCGTGATGATTATTTCTCTCTTGTGTTGTATTTAGTTCCCGCAGTTTTTATTTGTGTAGGCTGCAGTGTATTTAATTCAATGTTTGCCGTAGCACACAAGAAGTAAATTGTTTAATCGAATTAACAATTAGAAGAATTAATATCATTTGCTGCAGTAGGAATCAGGTAATCGATTTTTCACGCGAACTTGATGAGAGAATGATGCTCCAAATGAAATCAATGACCTTCCTTTTATAGGTTTCTTGTGGGGTCAAATAGGGTCCTTAGGCCGACTTGATCTTCTCTTTGGCCGACATGGTTTGGAGGTTACATAATTCATATTTGACTCAGTACCTAACCTTTTACATGATTCAAAAGCCCAACAAGGGTATCTTTAAATGTACAATAATTCTATAGACTCTAAATAAATCATAGATGTCCTCAATGGGGACTTTTACCTAAACATGGTGACCCAAGCATGAAACCCATGTTTTAACAAGTCACAATAATAATAATAAAATTCTTTTCTTTATTCTTTTGACAATTACATTACATAATGACTCAAGTACATTATTGAAGACCGAACATAGTTACATTTTCTAATACAATCTCCCCACCAACACGAGCCGGGTGTCTATCGAACTCGTGACCTATGCTCTAATATCACTTGTTCGGAATCACGATTGCCATTAGACCAAAACTCGCAGGTGTTAGTAACGATCACATCGCTAGAGATAAAAATCCACGAGAGGTAGTTAGTCCATGTCGCGAAACACACCAGGAGCGTTGGTTTATCCAATGTCGAACACTTTTCATCTTCTTGTCCTTCTCTTCCTTGAACCTTTTCGTCTTCCTTGATCAAACTTGTGTGAGTGAGAGTGTGTTCTCCAAGTGAGGTCGAAGCCTCTCTTATACATAGGTCTCCTACTAGGTTGAATTGCTTCTTTTAGGCTGATTTGTCCACTTGTGAAGGCTGACTTGATCTTGCAACATGACGAGGTCTTGGAGGGTCTTTTGACTCTATTTTGACTCAAATAAATTTTCTTTACAATATGTAACATGACCAAATGGGTCTTCAATACATGACAATGACTCAATTAACTTGTAGACTAAATGACAAGCCCTAGAAGCATTCAATGGGTGCTTGACCTAAAAATATATTTCCCTTGAGCATGAAACCCATGCTTCAAGAACAATAATATCTTTTTTTCTCTTTTCATTAAATACATAAAATAATGATTACATATGTCATTATTAACACTGAAGCTAGTTACATATTTCAACACTTGGAGTGTAGGAGAATATATCCCTCCTTGAGACGAAAAATTGTTGATTGAGAACATTGAGCATATGCTCTTCCCCCAGTCTTTCAATTAGCCATGGACTTGGTGGGGGAGGAGGGGGGGGGATGAGTAGCGAGGCTCCTAGGGTGTGAGGGTACTCCTTGAATCCATGGACTTCGCTAAGTACATACCCCAATATGTATCCTACCCACAAGTCACCTTCATGTCATTATTGATGAAGGCCGTATTGAGATGGTTAAGCTTGCTAGGATTACCACTCATCTGGCTAGTGGGTGAGGAGACTTAGGTGTGTGTGTTCTTTACCAAGGTTGGAAGTGACTGCCATGGACTTGGTTGTGGTAAATTGATCTCCTTAAGAATTGAATGTAGATGTTTTACCACTTGATCACTGAGGATCAAGTTGGGTGAGGATCAATTAGTGGACATTGGGTGTGTGATCTTTACCAAGGTCATTTATGACTGCCATGGACTTGGTTGTGGTAAATCAATCTCCGCTATTGTCGTTGTGGATCATTCTTCCAATATGAGATGAGATGAGATCTATGATATACTCCTTTAGGTCATGGAGCTTGACCTGGAGACCATAGGTTGTGTGTGATCTTTACCAATGTCATATATGACTGCCATGGACTTGGTTGTGGTAAATCGATCTCCCCTATCGTTGGTTTTGGATCATTCTTCTTCTATGGATTGAGACACCATTTTTCAACTGAGATGTGATCTATGGTGCAGCCTTGAGAATACCTCCCTAGTTGAGAGGGAGTGTTCAGATTGGATTGTGATGGTAACTGCTTTCCTTATACAGATGAGAGAGGATGAAAATACCTCCCTGGATAAGAGGGAGTGTTGAAAATTGTAGCTATGGTAGATATTTTCATTGTGTTTAGTTTGCCTCCAAAATATTTCAAAGTCATCCTCACTATTATTTCAAGTCAGCTAGGTCCTAAAAGGGACCCAATCGACCTACTTCAAAAGGATATATAAAGGAGACCTCTCCTCCTCATTTGCACACATCAACTTGGTCTTCTTTATCTCTGATCCAACGAAGGAAGAAGTCTGAAATGGAGGGCTGAAATTTTAGGAAGAGGGTTTGGGATTTCTTCTTGTTCTTGAATATTGGTTGGGCTATCATCTTGATGTTGTCTATGATGTATTGATGAACTATGAACTCTCTCTCTCTCTCGCATAAGGAAGAAATTCTGGATTTTCCCCTTGTGGGTTTTGCCTTGGCCTCAGGTCTAATTTCCATGTCTCTTGTCTCATGGTTTCTTGGTTATTTCTCTAATGATCTTTCATGGTTTTAATGGTTGAATTTTCTTCTGTATAGCCGCTTAATGATTATGAATGAATGATATGTGAAATTAATGTTAACTGAATCATTGATAGTTATCATGTAAAAGAAAATAATTTCTAGTTTTGCCCTAGAAAATCAACAAGAATAAATCATAGATGTTCCTCTGCAAGTGACAAAGTTGTCCTTGAATGAAAGATACACTTGTGAAGGATATGGAAAATAAAATCAAAATCAAATGTATTATTTCCTTGGTTTAAACATTGAAATTATGCTCTATTACTCTAGAGATTTACTAGCTATAAAAGATAGGAAATTTTATAGCAAGCTTGTTTGTTAAAATTGGCAACTAGGGCAAAACTCTATGTGGATCACTTTATTTATGGCTTCTGATATTTTTCCTAGATTCCTCTCATTGAGAGGTGTAGGATTGATCTAAAGATCATCCGATTCCGATATGTATCTATGAAGATATGAATTTATTTTGATTATGGACAAATTGTCAAGGTCAGCCAACAAACTTATGTAGGCTTAGAAGCCCAACAGTCATGTCTATTCAACCTCAACGTTTGCATATAAATACAAGGAGAATTCTCCTCATTTGGATAATTCAATTCACTCATCTTCTCTCTCTCACTCCTATGCATAAAAGGAGCCTCTCTCTCTCTGTCTCACATGTGTGGTTGAAAGGAAGACGCCCCAGGGCAAAGAAGACGCAGAAAGGACGCTAGGGCAGCAGGTCATCTCTTTGACCAGTGTTGACCTTCCAGAAGTGTAGATTGGGTGTGGTTGCCTCTCCTAGGCAGGTCGCAATTTTTGGCACGAAAATTGAGGTGATCTGACCTCTGGTTTGACCGGTATTGATTGCCCTAGTTTAGGGCTGCAGTTAACTTCAGAAATTTGCAAATTGACTAAACTTTTGGGGCTGTTCAAGGGCTGTTTCTTCAGGCTGTTCGAGGACAAGTTGACTGGAAACTGACCAAGTATTTTAGAGGTCAATTTCAGCTAGTTTGACTAAGTTTGACTTCGCTGATCTAGGGTTTGCTGCTGCTGATATAAAATTACAGAATCCAGATTTTGTACTATTTCTCTCTGCTGAACTATTGAAGATAAAAGAAGATTTGATCAAAGGGTTTCTCCGCATTGGGGTTTGTCCCTAGCTAGCCGCCACATCTTGTGTCTCTTGTCTTGGCTTGTTTTCTGTTGATCATTTAATGTTCTATCTGCACTTTACTTAATGTATATGTGATTGCTAATCTGTGGCTAATAAGAAGAAAAATAAGTAAACTGCTCTAAGCATAGAACATGCCATAATTTAACATGGTATCAGAGTTGAGGCGAAGACAAAGCCCAAGTAAGAGCAAGAGCACTTACCGAAAAGAAGGTTGGCAAGGCTATCTTAAAAAGAAATCATGGGGTCCTCAACACACTTCCTTGCTGAAGACAAACTCCGTGAGAAGTCTGACTATCACGGATGGAAGATGTCTCTCGATCTAACATTAGAAGAGCAGCAAGTGTTGGACCATGTGAGAGGCGGGATTGTTGAGCCTCCATCAAATGCATTCGCTGCTTGCTAGGAACAAATGGACCAAGGGAGACGTCAAAGCAAGGAAGATCATCCAGGACTCTATCGACAAGTGCTTGGTGGCCTATGTTTCCGAGCTAAACACCTCCAAGGAAATCTACGGTACACTGGTGAGTTTATTTAAAGTTAATGATGCAAATCAAGTATTGTTTATTAGAAATAAGCTAAAGGAAATTAAGAAGGGCAAAGATGAGAGTATGCAAGCATATTTCTTAAGGATCACCGAGATCAAGAATGATCTCCTATCTATTGGGGAAATAATTCCTGACAGGGAAATGACACTCAAACCCTTGGAGGACTGCCATCTGAATGGTATATATTCAGGACTACTCTTCTCAACAATAACGTAATTCCTGGATTTGAGGAATTAATGGCCAGATGCATTCAAGAAGAAATGAGGATGGAAGAGCAAGAAATGCCCATACTTAAAGGTCATCCCTCTGCCTTTTCTTCTCATACTGAAAGAAGAAACAATTCCGGAGTTAATCTCAAGGGAAAGGCGGGACCAAAGGGTGGAAGAAAAGGACGATGTTACAATTACAATAGAACGGGTCACTATGCAAGGGAGTGCCCTGATAAAAGGGACTTACACCGGGACGATGATCAAAATCCCTCTCAAGGCAATCAAAGGAATGGCAGGTCAAATGGCAGAGGTAAAAGAAGTGCCGGAAATCAAGGAAGAGGACAACCATTCAAGAAGGCAAGAAATTCCAGGTATGAATCTAACACTGTTAACAATAAGCAAGATGAATATTATCTACCAGCAGCTCTATCTACTACTGCTCCCCCGGACTCGCTGGGAAATTAGCTTAGTGATAGTGGTGCCTCAAGGCACTTCACTGGTTACAAAGAAGCTCTCTATAATCTGATAAAGAAGGAAACCAACTTGGAAATTGTTCTTGGAGATAATTCAAAATATCCTGTGAAAGGCATAGGAAATGTCACTCTTCAATTGAATCAGGGTAATACCATCCACTTACAAGATGTATTATATGTACCTGATCTAGAAAAGAACCTGGTGTCCATTTCGGCAATGGAAGACAAAGGATACAAGGTGGCCTTCAGCGATGGCAAGGTACGTGTATGGAAAAAGAACTTTAAAGATGCTTTTACTCTTGAATTTCGAGTCGATTCATTATATCAGGTTGGTGGAAGTCTGCTGGGTGTTATGACTTGTGACACATCTCTTCAGTCCGAACTATGGCATCAGAGGTTTGTTCACCTTCATTATAAAGCTCTACCCGATGTAAGAAAAATGGTGACCGGGATGGCCGAGTTTAGATTAGAGCAAGAAGTATGTCTAGGATGTGCCGAAGGAAAGCTAAAAAGGGGACCATTCCCCTCAAGCCAAAGCAAGACCTCTGATATATTGCAGTTGGTTCACTCAGACATATGATGCCTGTAAACTCCTTGGAAGGATATTTATATTACCTCACTTTTACAGATGATTATTCTCGCAAGACTTGGATATACTTCTTGAAAAAGAAGGATGAAGTGTTCTCCTGGTTTCGGCACTTCAAAGCCTTGATTGAGAATCAAACCGAAAAGAAGATCAAGATCTTAAGGATTGATAATGTGACTGAATATGAATCCAATGAGTTTCATGACTTTTGTAAAGAGGCTGGCATTAAGAGGGAGACTACTACACCATATACTCCTGAGCAGAATGGTGTTGTGGAAAGGAAGAATCGTACAATTGTGGAAGTTGTTTGTGCTATGCTCCATGATCAAAGACTTTCGAAGTTTCTATGGGCCGAAGCTGCAAATACCGTCGTATATGTACAAAACTAATGCCCTCATCAAGCATTGGGTTCCAAGGCTCCCGAAGAAATGTTCACCGGTACGAAACCTGATGTATCTCATTTTAGAATTTTTGGAAGCCCTGTATATTTTCATGTGCCAAAAGAGAAAAGGAATAAATTGGGTGCATCTGGAAAGAAAGGAATCTTCGTGGGCTATAGCGAAAATACTAAGGGCGATAGAATCTATGTAGTTGGTCAAAGGGAAGTTGAGATTAGTCATGATGTCACCTTTGACAAAGATATGGCTCTTAGCAAGGTATACAATCTTCCTACTTTAAGGGGATCTAAAGAAGCTGATGCCGAGGAACCGAAGGAAAAGGAAGATGAGACGATGCCTGATGTGGAAGAACTTATGGATCCTATTGATCCTCCTCTGCAAGATCCTTCCTCTTCTAGGAAGAGGTCTTCATGGCTTAGGGGGACACTTGATGATGCTGAAGGACACATTGCACCTCGAGGAAACTTCCGTGAAAGTAAGAAGCCGAATAGGTATCAGGGATACCTGACCATCTGATGGATAGATAGGGGCGATGGTCTGGCAGATTGCAGATGAAGTTCTCCCTAGTTGAGAGGGAGTGTTAAAATTGGCAACTAGGGCCAAACTCCATGTGGATCACCTTATTTATGGCTTCTGATATTTTTCCTAGATTCCTCTCATTGAGAGGTGTAGGATTGATCTAAAGATCATCCAATTCCGATATGTATTTATGAAGATATGAATTTATTTTGATTATAGACAAATTGTGAAGGTCGGCCAACAAACTTGTGTAGGCTCAGAAGCCCAACAGTCATGTCTATTCAAGTTCAACGTTTGAATATAAATACAAGGAGCATTCTCCTCATTTGGATAATTCAATTCACTCCTCTTCTCTCTCTCTCTCACCTACGCATAAGAGGAGCCCCTCTCTCTCTCACACGTATGGCTGAAAGGAAGACGTCTTAGGGCAAAGAAGACACAGAAAGAAGGACGCTAGTGCAGCAGGTCATCTCTTTGACCAGCGTTGACCAAGCGTTGACCTTCCAAAAGTGCAGATTGGGTGTGGTTGCCTCTCCTAGGCAGGCTGCAATTTTTGGCGCGAAAATCGAGGTGATTTGACCTCTGGTTTGACTGGTATTGACTGCCCTAGTTTAGGGCTGCAGTTAACTTCAGAAATCTGCAAATTGACTGAACTTTTGGGGCTGTTCAAGGGTTGTTTCTTCAGGCTGTTCGAGGACAAGTTGACTGGAAATTGACCAAGTATTTTAGAGGTCAATTTTAGTTAGTTTGACCAAGTTTGACTTTGCTAATCTAGGGTTTGCTGCTGCTGATATAAAATTATAGAATCCAGATTTTGTACTATTTCTCTTTGTAGAACTATTGAAAATAAAAGAAGATTTGATCAAAGGGTTTCCCCGCATTGGGGTTTGTCCCTGGCTAGCCGCCACATCTTGTGTCTCTTGTCTTGCCTTGTTTTCTGTTGATCATTTAATGTTCTATCTGCACTTTACTTAATGTATATGTGATTGCTAATCTGTGGCTAATAAGAAGAAAAATAAATAAACTGCTCTAAGCATAGAACATACCATAATGTAACATTGTTAAGAATATAAATAAATATTTTTAGATTTTTTAAAATGAAATGGTTGAGAAGTGAGGCTTACTTTGGCCTTTTAACTTACCACTTTGCATTGTTGTGATTACAACCCTTTCTATGTTAGCTTTACCTTGAAGACTAGGAGTGAATGGGGACTTGGGGGTGAAACTATCCCACTCAAACTAGTCTAGAATAACCTGTAAGAAATATGATCCCACTGAGAGGATCTACTCATTCAAGACGCTGCCACTACTATAGCAACAATAGCATCAATATCCCATGCTTTGGCTGAAAAGTTCCCCTAATCTGTTTGTCCAACACTTAAAGAGTGTCTATTTGATCTTAGCTAAGGGTGGGGTGAAAGCTTGTAGGCTCAGATCTCCCTTCCAGATGACTGTCTGTCTCTCAATGGAGCTATGGCAGCTTTGTGATAACCAAACTATACTTGAAAGTTAGTCTATTAAGTACCAAAATTGTAGGCTAAAGCTAAGAAAAGAAAGTATAGAAGAATTAACCCAAAATGAGTGTATTTGCAAACTGGTTTTTTAATTGTATGGCATCAAATGATTTCACAGTCAAAAAACATTTACTAGAGGGTAGGCTATCCTTTTATAACATTTTTCCTAACAGCTAGCTAATGGCTAGTTGATTTCGACTCTAGAAAATGATATTTACTAGTCATCAATATCAGTGTTGGTAATATCGGTATCGGGAAAATATCGGCGAGGGTCCAAAAAATATCTTATCGGCGAAAATATCGGCAAATATCGGCAAGCATAAAAAATGCATAATATATTCATTTTTTTTCAGATTTTTAAACATATAAAGCAATAACAACATGAATTAAACACATTGGCACATAAATATGAAGAAAACATTGATATATATGATGTCAAATAGAAATGATATATCAAAGGCGATACCAAATCCTGCTGATCCCTGATAATTGTCCATTCAAGGACTCAAATGTGGAGAACCAATACAAAATAACATCACATATATAAAAGTATCTCATCATCATGAGTTACATGTAGCATAACAAATAAAACTAGCAGCTATCTATCTACTGCCCTCTCCCCCTTTTACGAAAAACATGATGGGCTGTTTGCCAGGCCTGTCCCTAGTAGTAGAAGGCCCTGACCCTGCCTCTGCACCTAATGTCAAATAATGAGTGCTAGGTATGGAGCTATGCTCTCCTATATCTATAGCAGATGGTGTTGATGCTGATGCTCCCGCAGTGTCCTCCTCCTCCTGCTCCTCCTCTAAGTGCTGCTGCTCCTCTGACTCCGAGTCCTCCTCTTGCTGCCCTTGCTCTAATGGATCATCTGCCACTGGCCCTAACCATGAAGGTGACTCCTCCAATATGGGCTCCTCAGACTCCGCCCTCCACGAGACAATACATCAATATTGTCTAAGGAAATGGCATCTGGATCCATTGGTGATTCTATTTGCCTCACTCGAAGTCGGATGTTGTAATGCACATACACCAAATCGTTGAGGCGTGCGAACTCCAACCTGTAAGAGTGTCAAAAAAAGTAATGAGTCTCGACTCTTGACTCTTGACACATGAAGTTGAAGGTCATAAATTAAAAATTAAAAATTACAATAAGTGTAATTGCTCAACTGAAGGCTTGAGTTCAAAGTTATACCTGTTGCGTTTTTTGGCGTGTATTTTCTCAAATACACTCCAATTGCGCTCACACCCTGAAGAGCTACATGTTTGACTCAAGATTCGTATAGCCAATTTTTGCAAATTTGGTGCCCTTGCACCATAGCTTCGCCACCAAATATCTACAACAAAATAATGAAATAAAAAATTCAAAAACTTAAAAGTTAAAACATAATTAAATTCAAATTTCTAATTTCTAATGAGTGATGACTTGTTACTTACGTGGCATGAAGAGGGCCCTTTCCCTAATGGCATCATCAAAGCCAAATAGGCCAACACAATCCTGATAACACTGTACCTCGCGATTGATTTTGCTACGAAGCTCAAGATCAGGTACCATCCTCTGAATACAGGAATGGAGCCCTTCCATCACCTCGCCATCAAAATCAAAGTTGCATTTGTATGAAAATGCGGGGTTGAGGAAGAGTGCTGCTGCATGAATGGGTCGATGAAGCATCCCTGTCCACCGACTATCGATCACATCCCATAACATCATCTGCCTATCAAGGCCAGCAGAACCCTTGTTTGCATAATAGGAACGAATGGCCTCCTTGGCCCTATCCATGCCCTCATACAAATAAGGCATTGCAGGCTTCTCTCCATCCACCAATCTAAGAACCTTTACTATAGGTTCGCTAACTGCACATGCTTCTTCTACTCCACGCCAAAATGTCTTAGAGTACACCATTTTTGCAATGGCTTTCCCATCAGGTCTCCTGTTGTATCTACAATTACGCCAAACATCAGACACAAACATTTGCTTCAACTTGAACTGACATCGAAGCAAAGACTGAAGAGTAATAAAGGTTGTGGCAAAACGTGTGATAGCAGGACGTCGCAACTCCTTGTTTCTAGTGAACCTCCTCATAAGGCTAAGAACAAAAGCATGGTTATAAATAAACTTGGGGATGCTCCTAGCCATATCAACTGCCTCCTTGATGAAGGAGAGTTTCCCCATATCCTCAAGCAACAAATCAAGACAATGCGCTGCACATGGAGTCCAGAACAATGTGGGATGCCTCTCCATAAGCATTCTGCCGACAGACACATAATTAGCTGCATTGTCTGTTATGACTTGCACCACATTCTGCACACCAATCTCCCGAATGAACCCATCTAACAACTCACATATTGTTGCTGCATCTTTGATATGTTCTGATGCATCCAACGATTTAATAAACATGGTACCTTTAGGACAATGTACCAAGAAATTTAGAAGGGTCCTACCCTTCCTATCTGTCCAACCATCAGACATCACTGTGCATCCAGTGACTTCCCATGTCTTTTTCAACTCCGCCAATCTAGAGTTGATGTCCTGTTTTTCTGCTTGAAGAATTGGCCCCCGCAACTCCTCATATGTGGCACTTTTGTACCCTGGGTCCAGAACAGCAATAGCATCACACATTGGCTGCCAAAATGGATTGGTTTTCGTGATGCTGAGAGGTAAGTCGCTCCAAAAAATACACCTCCCCATGACTCTATCTGCTTCTTGCTTCTCCTTTTTTTTAACAAGCGATTTTATGCCAGGTTGTGCTCCAGCGCCTGTTCGTGGAACAAAAAATGATGACCTCGCACTCACACTAGCAGTAGCATGTGATGGTGTGCCAGTTATGGAGCCCCTCCCACTAGGGCCACTAGGCCCACTACCCTCAACACCAAAATCAAGAGAAGATATCCCGAAAGATCTACCTGCACGTTCAGCTTTGTTTCTTTCCGCCTCTTCCTTCTTTTTGTCCTTTTCTTCAATTGCCTCAAGAGCTTTTTGTATAAGCTCCGGACTAGAAACTGTACAAAGCCCAACATCATGTCCACTGAGTCTAGCAAGATGGTATTTCAGTCGTGTAATCCCACCTGTCATCTTGTCCCCACACAATTTGCATGTAAGATATGCACGATTTGTCCCACCATCAGGGCTCCCATACTCCCAAAATGGGTCCAAGGCTTTTGGCATATTTGTATTTTGTAGGGGCTAACTCAAACGGAAACCTAGAGCACCAAAAAAAATTTGGAATTAGTAACTTAATAAGTAATACAAAATTTTCAAATTACAAATAACCACATCATTTTACAAAACAGTTTTAACTTGACTGTTGAATAGAAGTGTAATACAAGTTGACTGTTGAATAGAATTGTAATACAAGTTGACTGTTGAATACTCTTGAACAAAAGAGTATGAACATGTTGTAACGTGAGGTATCCAAATGGCAAATGAAACACATAGCAAATTGGCACGGAATGAGAACAATTTCTTTCAGAATTATGCCAAGCATGGGAAAAATATATAACTGTTATAACTTATAACTTATACCACTGCTGTAGGTGCATAATGCATTATTAGACTACATAAGTTCATAGCAGTGAGCACAGAGAAAGTTACATCTTTAACCAGCAAGGCAGGGTGCAATCTTTGAAGAAGAAGGCAGCACCTTTTGAGCTGATGGAGGGAGGATTTTGATGATTGCATCGATATGGGAGAGAAAAGATGAGGTTTCCAAATTCCAACAGTACTTCTTCAAACTTTGATACTTATCCATGACAACATGTTTTTAGCAGTTGAAAAGGTTCGGATCTTTGAGAATATCATCATCCTTCTCTTCATCTGAGTTTTTGTAAGCATTATCATTGGCTTCTAAAGTTCTAAGATCTATCAGGTAGACAATGGACATTCTTGAAGTATGTTGAAAATAGAAGTCAGGAACTTAGATAATTGTGGGCATTCTATTAAAGTGTATAGGCCTGAAATTTTTGTTCTTCAAGGGTAATCAAATATTTGACCGTTCAATATCCCCATGGGCCAGCATTATAAATTTATACCTATTGAGAGGTTTTAGAGGCGTTTTTCATTCCATTCATAAACTTGACATCACATTACTGATGGTTTATGACATATGTAGTTTGCAAATGGTTTATAACTTTAAAATTTAGAGTCTAGACCTGTTGTAGGTGATGATTCCCTACATCTTTTGGGCATAAATGCTGTAGAAGAGGAGGAATATATGCTCATTTATCCCATTCATACTTCTACTGCTACATTCTTTCCAAAAACTGACATGAGGACATCAAGTTAAGATCATGAGAAACTGTATATTGAATGTTGTTTGCAGAATGGGTAATTGTGAACACTGAAAATATTTTGTAGCCGCACATTAGATGCTTGATTGTTTCTGCAGCCTAGCATATTACATAATTACACAGCTGCCATCTGTAAATCCTCTATGCTGTCACGCTGTGCATATATATTATATGGTAATGGCAGCATATTTTTGTGACTTGTCTGTTGATTGCTCCTGTCCGGTGGAAGTGGTTCATGTTTGTGGAGAAGAGATTGTTTAGACAGGCAACAAAAACCATATAGGATACAATAAGATGAAGTTAATATGTCTCTTTTGTTGGAACCGTGATACCACTGCTGTAGGTGGAGAATGGAATTATTGTATTACGGTTTACCTTGACAGTGATCAATATGAAGTTATTTTCTATAAATATGTGTGGTATTGCTCAATGCAAACCCTTGCAGTTTGAAATCAAATCAAAAACCAAGCAAAATGATTGTAGGGAACCGGAAGAATGAGAATCGAGTTTGTCTTACAGTTCTTGGCACTTGCAGCTTAGAAATCTTCGTTGTTGATGGCGTATTGGCGAATATTGGCTTCAAACCCTCCTTGGCAGCAACCACATTGGACTTCCAGCGCTCAGAAAAAACCAAAATGACTTCAAAAAAACCAAAAATCGAATTATATAGGCCGCGCGGAATGATTTCAGGGTCACCGGCGATATTTTAGGTCGTCGCGCAATATTTTCCGAGATATCGCCGAAATATTGTAAATCTCGCGCGATTTTCAAAACTCGAAAATATCGCGATATTTGGTCGGCGATATTTCGGCTCGCCGAAAATATCGCGATATTTCCGAATATTTCCGATATCTCGGCGATATTATCAACACTTATCGATATACTGAGACAATAATTTTAATAAAATATTACATTACAATTCATGAATTTGTCTACTTAAAGGGTTGAATTGACTCAACGATTCATTTAGAAGCTCATGGCCCCTTTGCTTGTGGTCCAAAAGTTTAAGAATGTTCTGTAGATTCCCCAACGTTCCAGTTGACTTTCCAAACAGCTAGTTTAAGCCTCTAATGATTAGTTGACTTCACTTTTAATGATTAGTAAACTCCCTCTTGCCGGCTTTTTGCTTGATCTCCAATGGCTTTACAAATTTGACAATTTTACCACTTGGGTAGCTGTAAATCGGCCTGATTTCATCTAGGTCTTGCTTCATTGGACCAAATGATGCACTGTGTTGCCACATCATCACTGCCTGCTATATCATGATGGCTATGTGCTAGATCTCTAACGCTGTTGGGAATTTGGAGAAATTGAGACATTGGTTTTGTTTCCCTTCTTTTAAAGACCAATTTTGACATATTGCATGCCAAATTTTGTCAAATGCTACCCCTACTTTGCCACCTAGAGACCTGTAGTACCTGTTGATGAACTTTTATCAATTGTAACTTGACAATGACTTCACTTTTGGAAAAATTCCACATGGTATGTCATCCTCTCATCAAACTGAACAAATTGGGACCAAGTTGACTTTTTTTTTACTTGTGGGAGCACTTACAACGGGAAACTTGAACCACTTTGGGAAATGTGAAAAGTTGACTTTGTGAAACTGCCATGTTGAGAAACATGAAAATGATAATATACCATGGGAAAAAGATGTATACAGAGTCTATGACACATGATCATGCAGATAGACATGGGTGCACTCGACATGGGTTGGACTGGCCCCTACAATACCAATCACCCCTACAATAAAACAAATGGCCCCTCAAAACCATGTGTCCAAGTAGAACCATCCTAAGTTCTCCAATCCTATCTAGGACTAAAGAACCTTTGAATGAGATCTAAGCAGACTGGGCATGGTCGACTGACAATTGTCTGGGATATCATAATACAAGAATCAATGCATGGCCTACAAGACATTTGACTTGGATCTTTTTGGACTTACAATGGTGTGGCCAACAAGACTTGCATCTTTATGGAATTACAATGGTGTGGCCAAAAATGAAATGTATCTATGTACCCCTGCTGAAATGGCAGTAACAGTGCCAAAGAAACATTAGGAAGAATAGAGATAGCAAAATCAACATATTTTCTGAAAATTCTTCCAAGGCAGATAAGGAATGGTGTTATCCAAACAAAAGGTGTCACAGTACACATATTTTAAAGATAAAAGTCATATTAAATGATGTGTGTGTAAACTAAAATAAATGGATTTCAATCTGGGTTGTCCGATGGAAGCATTCAAGCTTTTAAAAAGGGAGGAATTATAGATGCAATGTAGACATTTTTAAAGCAAATAATAAAACACCTGATATCAAATTAGATTGATAATCCTTGATAACATTTTTTTCTCATGAAGTTAGAAAAACACACATCATACACGTGTCATGATTAGATACTTTCTTGTTAATCCTTTTATAAATGACTTATGAAGTAGAAGTGTTAGTTTGAAATTCTAAGTAGACTGCCAATCTTCTTATTCTTCATGCATCAAGAAGACTGTTAATGCTAATTATTGTAGGAAATGTCTATCGTGGAATCTGCAGTTGTTGATGACTGGTATTGCTGTTTTAACAGTCGACAAGCTTGGTAGGAGACCTTTGTTGATCACAGGTGTAAGTGGCATGGTATGATAATTTGTGCCTTATTCATCATTGTTATGTTAGAGCTTTCACTATAATCTTATGAATTATTTCCGTTGAGCAGTTTATTGAAATGTTTTCTAGGAGATTAACCATTATGCTTTATGCTTTTATGCATATGCTGAGTTCTTCAACATACACACACGCATCATCTACTAAAAAGAAACTTTTGGGTAAAGATACTCTATTTTATGTATCGATTCTAGATTAAGCATAAATTGTTGATTGACTTAAAGTAGCATTATGATGCTGCAGGGAATATCATTATTCTTACTGGCAGCTTACTATGCCTTTCTTGGGAGTGCACCTGTTGTGGCAGTAATTTCATTATTGTTGTACGTTGGATGCTATCAAGTACTTATCTCACCTTGTAGTTAGATTTTGTTTGGGTCATTTCTGGGTTTTGCCTCCATGGCTTTGAATGCACACTTATTGGTGATTTAAATTTTTAATTGGAGAATGAAAAAAAATCTCTTGCCAACATTATAAAATGATTCTATGCTTTCAGGAAACAATTTACTGTTCCTTCCATTTGTTTTTGGTTTCCATATGCTTATGTGCTATTTGTGTGTCAGTAAGCTGGGAAGCACACAGGCTTCAGCTGAAGTAATACTATTGTTTAGAGGAAGCGGGAAAATATTAATTTGGAACGAGATTCCATCATAGGGTATGCCACTGTAGAAATAGCTTGTAATTACACTCATAACACTGATAACAAGAAGAAGCAAACCAAGTCACATGACATGAGGACACAGGACACAGAGGACACAGAAATACGAGTGTCCAACAGAAGACATGATGATCCTAAAAATAGGATACAAAAGACAAATCCATTTACAGAGCACTTGGAACACCTTCTAACACTGCACAACAACCCTCAATTGCACTCCAAAATGTCTCACACTTCCAGCCTGTTGAGTGAAATGATCTCACATGAAACGGGAAACATGTTTCTATGGGTTGTGTTGACCACTACGTGTCAACGACCCATAGCAGTACACCCCCTTTTTCGCAAAAGGGATAGCGCCTAATCGATGTGTTCCTGCCATCCAGCTATCATCATCATCCTGAGGATCATGTTATAATGTAAACCCATTCTGCATGTGTATAATATAAATAATCTCAGCAGATCCGTGTCGTGTATGTAATAACCTAGGTAAACCTACTTTTCTGGTGACGATCTACATTCCGGGAGGTTTTTTGTCTCACGGATCCATTCTCGGATGGTCAACAGAGTTTTCCTTCAACCTTACCCCAAAGTCGGAATGGATTTTGTCACTGGGATCTTAGGGGAGTCCTAGTGTTTTAGATCAAGTCTATGTAAAAGTAATTTGGGAATAATCCTAACTATTTGGTTAGGTTATTTTATTACAAATTGCTTGATCTGCTAGATTATATTTGTGTCGCAGAACTGGGTAGTTTGTAAGGGTCTTTTGCAAATGGGTTTTCCCCCTTGAGATGTAAAAAAATGTAAAAATCATGATGTAAAGTGTCTTGAGGGTTAGAAAAAATAATTTATTCCCTCATAGGTTAATTAATTAAATTTTCTAGTCAAAATTAATTAAAATCCTAAGCCAAAAATTTAATTAATTATAGGTCCTAGGTAAATTTAAATTTTCCAAAGGCAAAATTCGTGGGTCCTTTAAAAATTAAATTTTAAGAGGTCCAGGGACTAAGGTTAATTGATTATTTTGCTAAATTTTAAGCCTTTGGTCTCCAGGGTTAAGTCAAAGTCAAAATTTTGAGGAAATTTATTCAAAATTTTAATTTTTGAATTAATTAAAATACATTTAATTGAAAAATTCGAAATTTCCTTAATAACTAAAATTTCAACGGATGAGATTAAAAGAAATTTTGATCCTCACCAACGGTCGAGATTACTTTGACAATGATCACTCGAACTAGCCGTTGGAAGATTTATGTTTAAATAAGAGGTCAGTTGTCAGTTGAGATCATCCGATCTCTAGATCGTGTACTAAGCTCTCAAGCTCTCTTGTATACTTTTTTTGAATTAATGCAAAAAGTCTTTGGGGTTTCAACGTGCTGTAGTGTTCCTCTTCATGAATTTATGGTAACATTGTTTTAATTTTTGCTTAATATTATGTGAAAACTATCAATCAATAGCTCTCTTAAAATAATCTGAATATAGGTATCTTATTCAGTTTGTTGGATCTAGAGTAACATTTTTAATTTTGATTGAAATAGCAAGTATCTCTATTTCTTCAAAATTTTATTGTTCTATTTTTCTACTTGATGGGATGGTTGATCTAGTGTTTGCAGAAGATCTCTCAGGTTCTTATAGAGCGTTTGGGGATAGTTCTCAGTTGGACCAGCGAACTCTCAACACATATTTTCTGAAGAGCCAACTTCATATAAGCCTCAGGATTTATCTAACGATAATTATTTTTCTGCAGTGTGTTTTTGGGCTAGTACCTCTCTAAAATTTCAAAATCTTTTAAATATTTTGTGGAAATTTTGATAGATCTGGCCATTAAGAGCCTTAGATTATCAGATGTGGGAGCGAAGTTGGACTCATACTCCTCAGATTTGATAGATCTGTAAATTATTTGTATAGATCTGTTATTTACTTGTGTAGATCTGAAATTTTGTAACATAATTTTAAATTTTAACACTTGGGTTTTTTGGATTTTGTTTAGTTTTGTACATATTGGGTATTGAGTTTTTCTCTTTTCACTTGTGCAGGAATAGATTTGAGAAATCAGCCAAGAAATCTTCAGATCTGAGCTAGATCAAGGCCCTAGAGGGCAAGATCTGGGCACAAAGATTGTGTGCAGAAGTAGATCTGAGAAATCAACCAAGAAAATTTTCAGATCTGAGCTAGATCTAGACCCTGGAGGGCAAGATCTGGGCTCAAAGATTGTTTGCAGGAATAGATCTGAGAAATCAGCCAAGTAAATTTTCAGATCTGAGTTAGATCTAGACCCTGGAGGGCAAGATCCGGGTTCAAAGATTGTTTGCAGAAATAGATCTGAGAAATCAACCAAGTAAATCTTCAGATCTGAGATTTTCCAAACAGATCTGGTGTAGAATTTTCATTGTAGATCAACTGATATATGCAATGTCTTAAAGCATAATACTAGATCTACTTCTACCATAAACTTTGCAGAAGCTTAAACATATATGAGCATCATCAACCAAGAACAGATATCACCAACCATAACATAGAAGATATAACACTGGGGAAAGCAACTGCCTAAAACCCCAACTCTGTATTATCATACAAGTGGAAATCTTATTCAAGTTACAAAAAGAATCAGCTCAAAAGCTATCCTGCTCTCTCTGCAATCAAACAATACAGCTCACAGACTGAATAGACATAGAATATATCTTCCTCAAGCCCTCCAAGCCTCCTATTTCCTTGCGCAGTTTTGATTGGGGTCTAATGATGTCACATGTGTGAATTGGCCTCATCACACTCACTGTAACCTCTGATCCAACTACGCAATCCTTAAGGAATAATATTCCTTCTGCATACAAGGAATATTCGCAATGGAATATTCTTGCAACTGATAGTACACTATCCCTCCATTTGATCTCAACTGGGTCTTTGACTGAACTGACATCCATGAGTTATCCATGAATGAATACTCAGTTTATCTGAAGTATAGTAGTTACATGCATGCAAGCATTAACTAACTGAACTCTCATTAATTTAACAAATTGTTAAACTAATCTAACTGGACTTGACTCAGTTAACTGAGTCAACTGATTACAACTCACTCTTATCTCTTTAACTGATGGATAAATCCCTCAATCAAAGGAGAAACTGTTGCATGTCCTCACATAGACTTCATGTTCATAATTCCTTAACTAATTAACTCAAGATGAATTAATTAATCAATTTACAAACAACTGTTAATATCAAATTCGAATTTTACTTCCTATGTTTAGTCCAGGGATTGACTAAAATAAGAAGGGATCCCGAAATGCTATTTTTAGAAAAGCTATTTTTAGTGCTTTCACTTTTCACCCATTGTTGCTAAGATCCACAATGGTAAACTGTTATTTATAGCAGGGCTATTTATAGCAGTGCTATTTTTAGCATTTTCCATTTTTAGCATTTCTTGTTGCACTTTTCAACATCTGGGGGTTTTGAGATAGATCTAGGCCCTGGAGGGAAATATCTTATCCCAAATCTTTTACAAGGCCAGCCATTAAAGATTTTGCCATAAATCTGAAGATCTGAAGCAAAATAATTTTTTCAGAACAAGGGTTTCAAGTTTTGGGGCTCCTAAGCCCAGATCTGCCTTCTCCTAACCCAACGCTAGTTCTATTGGCTTTGTGCTAGCTCTTATTTGCCCTAGATTTCCCTTGCTCCATTTCTGATTTGAATATTTGATTTTCTGAAACTAATCGTTGGTGGGTTTTTGCAGAAAATTTGGTAAAACTTTGTGTTTCAGATATTGAAATTTTTTTGGCAACTTGGGCAAGTGATCTCCAAGGCCTAGGGCCTAAGGGTTTGATCTCTAAACCATCTTTTTCCTCATTGTTTGCTACAACAGTCGTATACCTTTCTAATAGTGGTGAAAAACACATCTAAGTGGTTTGAAATTAACTAAAAAATTGCTAAATACATTAATAAGTCATTTATGTTTGATGTGTATCAAGAATTTGGCCTAGATCTACATTTTGGATCACTGTTATCTCTGAATAATTCTATTTCTGAAGTCTGAAATATAACAGTGGCAAAATTTCATGTGAGTTAGCCTAAAATCAGTTCCTAAGTTGTCTAATACATTAAGGAATTAATTTCTTGAGTTGGGCATTCATCATTAGGCTTATTTCATGTTTTAATTGCTGGCTGTAATAAGTATATCAGATCTGATATAAGTCTGGAAATCACATCATAACATGTTGAAAATTTTTGATAATTCATGTGGGCAAGTTTGGAGAAATTTCGGTAAATTTTTGGCATAAAGATATCGTTCATAGCTTACTGTTTTCATTGTCATATCGCTGCTGTCATAAAGTTTTTCTTACTGCTGTACTAAAAATTAATTTCTGAAAATTAAGTACTTTGTCATGGAATTGTGATAAAATACATATCCTTTGTTTCATAAACTGAGTATTTTTTTTGAGCATCTGTTGACATTGATATCTAATTGCAAAGTTGTTTTTGTTCTCTTTGAGCTAAATTGTATCAAGAAGATTTGAAATAAGCTGGTGTTTTAATATAGTATTTTCAAGAGTTTATTTTCTAAGTCTTGATCTAAAAAAAGGCAAGCATTTCATTCGGGTAATTGATGGCTTTTGTGGCATAAGTGTTTTCCCATTCTCGAGTCTAACTTCATCTCATCTTCCGGTGCATTTGCATATAAGTTAACTTTGCATAGATAAAATTTACTTCCAAGCATAAGCTTGGTCGATAGACAGATAGATCTCCATTCGTCTTTTCTTGAGAAGCCTGTTTTAATAGTACTTAAAACGGTGACCTTGCAGTCATCAGAGCCACAGTTCTCTCCAGTGCTGGAGGCACTAGGTATGTTAGAATTTCAGGAGAGGTATCGTTAATCACACCTTAGTGTGCTTCTCCTGATCTTCTCTCTGCCAATTACTATGAAATCAGGCTCAACATAGAAAGGATTGAAGGGTTCACATTTAAATAGGCATTTAACTAAAACTAACCAAGATTCTTGCATCTCACATTAGTTTTAGGATCTGCATTTCATATAAAATAGTCATTCATCTAAGCAACAGTTGCTAATCGATTATTTGGTCTTAATTTCCCTAGCAAGATCGTTGACTCCATAAGGCATTGGTATCAATCGTTTAAAATCCAATCAAATCCTATAAGTCTTGCTAAATCTTAATCAAGTACTTGATCTCTTCACTGTGTCTCCCGAACTGGCTGGTTCCCAACTAGTTCTTCTTCATTCCACTTTTCCATAGGGTCTACCCCCCTTATCCTGCTGTAGGGAGACAACTTTAATGGAGAGATTGGGGATCAGGGTGACAGTCCCCGATCTTAGTCGTTGTCGCAGTGCCTAGACATTCTGTGCAACAACAGGTTGTGTTTGGAATGTGTTCAGTGAACAGGACAAATACGCTCACGTATCAATGTCCGACACCTATGATATAGAACATGGGCTTTGTTTGGTTGTGTCCTTTCACTTGGGAAGCCAAAGAGCGCCTACAGGGCATGACACCAAAACTGCAGGTGCTGTTATTGTTGGAGTGATGGAGAATGTTAATATTTGCAATGTTTAGAGAAAGTGCACATGACATGGCAGGTGTCATGGTGACATGGCATCTTGAGTTGGTGACTAGTTTGTTTGCTAGGCAGGTTAAGGTGCAGCACATCCATCTTGGGAAGGAAGTTTAGCGCCTACAACATGATTTTTGATCATAAGATGGAATTTCTTTTCAATATTTTTAATTTATTATCAAAGTTATTATTTATTTAACATATGGATACATTCTTAATGTGGCCTTGGGCATTTGATCTATATGTGGTGTCGATGTAATTGTCACGGAATGTTCTTATATGGTTCCTCTTACCTAACCAAGTGGGTAGACCCTTAGAGAATTTTTTTATCCCATTCTAATCAGCTTGCCAGCAAGCAGCCCTGTGGTGATCTACAGAGAGCTAGCCACAAAGGCTCTCCATCCATGCTCCAATTAGTGCTTTATGATATCTAGTCTACTCATTAGATGAAAGTGGGTTATATTAACCATTTTTGTAATAAGTGCTTTCATTTAGTGTTTAAGAGCATGTTAGTATGGATCACAGGTTGAATTGGATGATATGCTGCTTTTCGTTATGTTCTTGTTTCCATGCTTCAGCTCTGTGGTTATCTCTTTGTAATATCCCCAATTTTGATTTTTCCATCTGAGGAGGTCAATGGAGATTCTGTGAGTGGTGCTAAGTATAGCACAATTTTGCAATTCAGACATTGGAGGCAATTTTAGCAATGGGAGGCAATTTTGGAGCAAGGAGGTGTGGGAAAGTAGGTCCCACAACTTCAAGAGGAAAATTCACACTTGTGAGGAGAGAGGAGAGAGAAAAAGGGGTGCGAGTTAGTGGAAGATGGGGACAGCAAGAGAAGGAGTGCGAGTTAGTGGAGAGTGGGGACCACCAAAGAAAGAGAGGGCCAACAAGTATAAGTAAGGAAGGGAGACCCTCATTTTGCATCTTTTTGTCACTTTAACTTTTGAATTGAGTTCTTTTGGGGTTGTCTAGCACCAGAGCAAAGTGCTGTTGAGCACAAGGAGTTTCAGGGGAAATTCCAACCCCTTCTTTGGAGAACTTCCAGTGTCTCCCTATTTGGGTAATTAGGAAGTCTATTTCTGGGCTTCCACAGAGCTACACTAGCAACAGATTTCTTGTTGAACGAATTTCTTGGGTGTGGAGGCTCAAGCAAAGAGGGACCAAATGAAATTTTGGGTGAGGAGATTGTGGAGAAGAAATTTAGGAGGAGAATCATCCGTCTGTAAGGAGAGATTCCAAGGGAAATTTTGTAGGAAAGATGGATCAGAATTGAGGGTTGAAATTCATCTTCTCAGGTAGTGCATGGAGGGAGATTGCACCGGTCTGTGTAGACATTTGTGGAGTTGTGAAGGGCGCTGAAGAGGAGAGAGAATGTTGATTTGGGGTAGCATCGGATGTGCTCTAGGCATGAAAATTGGTGGAGAGGCTAAAGCACATGAGATCTCCAAGACCTAGAAATGGTTTGGGGAAATTCCACTCGGTTAGAGAGATATTAAAATAATTAATATTTTTAATGGAGTTCCTAAGTCTAAACTTAGGAAAATAAAAATATTAATGGGTATTAATATAAAACTGGGTGAGAAGGTTCTAAATGACATGGATCAAGCCAAATGTAATCTTAGCCGTTGATTAGAGATTTAATCTCGGTCGTTGAAGACTCAACAGAAAAAGTATAAGAGGAGGCTTGAGGGTCAGTTGGAGATACACCAAGATTGATCAGTGAATTTGATTTTCTGGAGTGGGGTTTGCTGAGAGAAATCGAACAAGTGATCTGAGTTGCAGTGGGGGGAAGTGAGTGCATAGCAGAGAGGAAGAGATAGTGTCGAAGGACCAACACAGAGGCAGAGGAGGCTACACAGAGGCAGTAGAAGCCACATAGAGGGCTAAAGGGATTGCGCAGAGGCTACCAGGGCTTGTGTGAGTGACGCAGAGGACAATAGAGCCTGCGTAGAGCTTCAGAAGGCTGACATAGAGGCCAGGAGGGCTAACGCAGAGCCTCAGGGAGGCGTTGGAGAGTTTTTCGTGGAGTAGACTTGCCGAATATCTGCGTTCGAAGAGAGGCATTACTGCCAGATTGATTTCTCTCTCGGGTGAGCCAATTTGACACCTAGTTGTACTCAAGAAAGCTGCTTAATAATAAAACCCTCAGAATTACTGCACCGGTTTTCCCAAGTTGGGTTTTTTTCCGGGGATGATTGTCCAAAAATAATTGTGTCCCTTGTGTGTTTGTCTATTCTTTCAGTTGATGATCTGTAGATGGTTGAGACTGTACTTGTGTTTATTTTTAGTATTTATATTGTTAAATAACTTGTTAAGTAATTAAATAAGTAGGTGAAATAAACCAAATAGTGCAGGAAGAATTTCTAACGAGTTAGACTTAGAAATTTCAACTTGGTATCAGAGCGTTGCAGATCAGAGGAGAACTGAAGGCACCAAATTTATCAGAAGATTCGCAAAAGTACCATCTCTCTCGTGAAACAGAGTTGTTTCTAAGCAGAAGGCAACAGGGAGGGAGTGATGCAGTGGGCCTACATCACCATTCCGAGCTAGAGAAAGGGTCAGCGCAGAAGCAGTGAGAGGTAGAAGAGGCTCACAAAGAGCCACGTCATCCTGCTAAGCCAGGTAGGAGTGATGTAGTTGGCCAGAAGAGGGATTCAGCCACTGCTGGGATTGCGCAGAGCCAAAAGGCTCAGTTTCTTCAGTTGCTCGGGCCTAGGGTGCTGTGGGTAGATTGTGGATTGTGAAGCTAGTGGGGTGTTGTTGCTGTCGAAGCAGAACAATACCCAATGGGACAAAACCAAGGTAGAGGGAGTCACTACTTAGGCGTATTTCTAGCCAAGGAATCCAGATCAATGTTGCAGGAGCAAAGGGGATTGGAGAGGAGCGATTCGATTGTTGGCAGAAGGATTTCCAGGAGGGAAATCGAGACTCAGAGGGAGTCTAGCAGAGGATTTCCAGGAGGGAAATCGAGACTCAGAGGGAGTCTAGAAGAGAACTTCCAGTAGGGAAGTGGGGACTCAGAGGGAGTCAAAGAGAAGAGCGGAGATGGCAATGAACACACTGAGGGATCAGAACAGGTTGGACGGAGCATCCAACATTGTCATCTAGAAGGCCAGGATCGTATCTGTTCTGGATAGACATCGCATCAAGGCCTTCGCCTTGAGAACCGTGGCTATCCCAGTTGACCGAGCTGATAACGAAAGGTATGAGGATGCGATGGCCAAGGCAAAGTGCATAATCCTTGATGGGGTCAAGGATCATGTAGTTCAGCATATTGCCGAGAAGAACACGACAAAGGAGATGTGGAATACCTTGATGACATTGTATCAAGGCAATTTCGTGCAGAGGAAGATGCTACTGGAGAGTTAGCTGCGGTCGTATCAAATGCAGAAAGGGGAGCAAATAGATCTATTCCTTAGCAAGTTGCAGGAGATTTGGGACCAACTTACTTCGATAGGGGCCACGCCAGATCAGGAGTTAATGGTGAGGACTGCCTTGAACACAGTCTTCGAGGAGTGGGAGACATTCGTCCAAAGCATTTTGGGCAGAGCAACTCTTCGAGGTTTGGAAGAGATGTGGGTAGCTCTTCGCCAAGAAGATATCAGATGGCTGACCAAGACGGGAAGTAGCAACAAAGGAGGTTGAATTAAGAAAGAGGAGGAAGAGGATGCGGCTTTGGCATTTGCGAGACAACAAGGGAAGAGGAAGAAGAAGGACATCTCCAAGATAAAGTGCTTCCATTGTGGGGAGCTGGGCCATTATGCAATCCAGTGTCCAGGAAGAAGAAAAAGGGACAGGCTTCTGACTCCAAGGTAGCACAGGCTAAGGCGGAGAAGGAAGTAGAGACTGATGACGACTGTGCCAAGAATGCTCATGTAACTCTAGAGAAGAGGTGGGGTGACATCGAGTTGTAGTCAAGAGGACTATAGGAGATGAGGGGCAGGATCCTTGAGGTACCCAAACTCTTAGATCATATTCGGCTATGGGAGCCTCGAGAGACAGTAGCATGATGATAGATGTCGGTAGAAACAAGATGCGGATGGAGTGGCAAAGCAATGCTAGAGTGCAGGGATTTATAGTAGCGCAGAGAGGGTTGTAGCAATGCGAGAGGCACATAGGAGGTTGCAGCAGTGCAGGAAGGCACATAGGTGTTTGCAGCAGTGCAGGAAGGCACATAGGTGTTTGCAGCAGTGCGAGAGGCACAAAGTTGTTGCAGCGATGCAAAGGCAGCAAAGGGAGCAAAGGATAACAGCAGAGAGAGCTTCAACATCAAGAGGGCTTCTAGCCTGACAAGGATGTCAATAGTTGGTTAGATCAGTTACCAACGTCTCAATAAATGAGTTGCAGTGTAGCAGCAGTAGTAGTAGTGCTATGGGCAGCACGATGTAGCATGATGAGAGAGGGTTGTAGTGTAGATGCAGTGTTGGGAGAAAGGACCAACAACAACATGGATGCAGAGGGAGCTGCAGTATAGATGTAGCAGTGGCAGTGGCAGAGCCATGGGAAGCAGTATAGGAGGCAGCAGTGTAGAGGATGTTGGGCAGCAGGCCAAACATCAGCATAGATGTCGGTGCCGGATGATCAGGGTGATGTTCAGTGGTGGAGCATTACTAGAGCACATTCCTCACTAAGAGGGAGTGTTGATTTTGGGTAGCATCGAATGTGCTCTAGCCATGAAAATTGGTGGAGAGGCTAAAGCACGTGAGATCTCCAAGACCCAGAAATGGTTTGGGGAAATTCCACCCAGTTAGAGAGATATTAAAATAATTAGTATTTTTAATAGAGTTCGTACGTCTAAACTTAGGAAAATAAAAATATTAATGGATATTAATATAAAACTGGGTGAGAAGGTTCTAAATGACATGTGTCAAGCCAAATATAATCTTCGCCGTTGATTAGAGATTTAATCTCTGTTGTTTAAGATTCAACATAAAAAGTATAAGAGGAGGCTTGAGGGTCAGTTGGAGATACACCAAGATTGATCAGTCAGGTCGATTTTCTAGAGCTGGGTTTGCTGAGAGAAATCAAACAAGTGATCTGCGTTGCAGCGAGGGGCAGTGAGTGCATAGCAGAGAGACAGAGATAGTGTCGAAGGACTAGCACAGAGGTAGAGGAGGCTACGTAGAGGCACCAGAAGCCAGGCAGAGGGCCAGAGGGATTGCGCAGAGGCTACCAGGGCCTGCGTGAGTTATGCAGAGGGCTAGGAGGGCTGATGCAGAGCCTTAGAGAGGCATTGTAGAGTTTTTCGTGGATCAGACTTGCCGAATATCTGCTTCCGAAGAGAGGCATTACTGCCAGATTTATTTCTCTATCGGGTGAGCAAGATTGGCACCCAGTTGTACTCAAGGAAGCTGCTTCATCATAAAACCCTCAGAACTGTTGCATCGATTTTCCCAAGTTGGGTTTTTTTCTGGGGACGATTGTCCAAAAATAATGGTGTCCCTTGTGTGTTTGTCTATTCTTTCAATGGATGATATGTAGATGGTTGAGACTGTAGTTGTGTTTATTCTCAGTATTTATATGGTTAAATAACTTGTTAAGTAATTAAACAAGTAGGTGACATAAACCAGATAGTTTAGGAAGAATTTCTAACGGGTTAGACTTAGAAATTTCAACAGAGAAAAGGGTTGTTTGGAGGTGTTTTTTCAGTGGGTTTTGGAAGGTTTTTAGTAGAGTGGGAGAGAGGGCTACTCTTACACTTGAGTTTCTAATTTGTGCTTAGTTTAGATAGCTAGTTGGCCATACACACCTGTTGGAGGGAAAATTTTATCTTGTGATTCCACCCAAACCCTTTCTGGGTTTTTATGGGTATTTGGAGGAGAAGTCCTAGTTAAAGTTGCAAAATATTTTGGGTAGTATTCAGGCCAGAAATCCCATTTCTTTCAGTAGTGCGTTTTACTACTCAATTGGTAATGTGCACCATTTTGTGGGTTTTCCGGTGGTTCTTTTGGCGGAGATTGCTTTTTGGGTTTTGCTAACCAAATTGTGGAGACGCACCAGTTGCAATTTGAGTGGCAAATATCAACATTTTTTTCCAGCGGAAGGAACAAGAATTTACTGGGTCTGTGCAGAGCTTAGTTGGGCTGATATTCCAGCACTTGGGTAGTGATTTCTCAAACTAGGCTTTTGCTTGCTTGCTGTAGCAAGCCTAGTTCCTCTTTCCCTCATTATATTTTACTTATTCAACTCTAAATTTAATATAAAGACCTAGTTTTGGTGCCAATTTATGTGTATTTGATATTTTGGAGTAGAAAACTCTATTATTTTCTAAGTAAATATCTATATTTTATTAAAAATTGAGTGATGATTACAAATGTGGGAGGTCCCTGGCTTAAATACTGCCTTGGGTGCCTCTTGGTGAGTGGCATCATACCCTTTGCCTAATAAATTAATAATTACAGACTTTGATTAATTTTTACATAACATTGCCTTCCTCTTGAAAGAATGTTTTGTACTCAAAGCATACATAACGACGGGCGTTTTTGACGAAATGCTTCTGTCTCCCAAGAATTGTTGGAATTTCTAAGTTTGACACGTTAGAAACCCTTGATGCACTTTGCTGATTTATTCCTACCTACTTGTTTTGTTAATTAACAAGTTATTTACCATATAAATACTGGAAATAAATACAAGTACATGCTCAACACATTACAGATCATCAACTGAAGGAAACAAAACAAGCACACAAGTGACACCGTTGTTTGTGGACTAATGTCCCCGGAAAAACCCAATGTGGGAAAACCAGTGCAACTATCTAAGGGTTTGATTTGTTAAGCAGTTTTAGAATACAATCTGGGTGCCAAATCTCACTCGCCCAACAGAGAAAAATCTCGACAGTAGTACCTCTCTTCTCGGAAGTAGATATTCCGGCTGAAACCCCTGATGAACATTCTGACAGCTCCACAGCGCCAATTTGCCCCACGAAACCCTAGTGTCAGCCTCTCTCTGGCCCAGCGTTAGCCCAACGTCACTCTGGCTTGGCCTGCGTCAGCCTCTGGAGGCACTGCGTCAGTCCTCTGGCCCTCTGCGTCACCCACGCTGGCCCTTTGAGGCACTGCGCAACTCCTGGCTGGCTCTGCGTGAACCCTTGGCTGCTTCTGCGTCCCTCTCTCTCGGCTACTACGCTGATCCACTCGGTACTATCTCTGCCTCTCTGATTCTGTATTCGCCGCCCCTCAGCTGCAACTCTGATCACTCTCTCAACTTTCTCAGCAAACCCAACCCCAGAAAGTCAAAATCTTGATCTCTTGGTGTGTTCTCCAAGTAACCCTCAAGCCTCCTCTCATACTTTTCTCGTTGACAAATCAACGGCCAAGATTAAGTCCCTAATCAACGGCTAAGATTAGATCTGGCTTGATCCATGACTTTTGGACCATTCTAACACAATTTTATATTAATTCACATTAATGTTTTATTATCCCTAAGTTTAGACTCAGGGCTTCTAACACAGTTTTATATTAATTCACATTAATATTTTATTATCCCTAAGTTTAGACTTGGGGCTTCCATTAAAAATATTAATTATTTTAATATCTCCCAAACTGTTTAGAATCTGCCCAAACCCTTTTCGGGTATTGGAGATCTCATGTGCCTTAGCCTCTCCACTGATTTTCGTGGCTATAGCACATCCGATGCTACCCCAAATCAACACTCCCTCTTAGCGAGGACTGTGCTCTAGTAATAGTCCTCACTGAGCATCACCTTGATCATCCGACATCGGTCCCTGTGCTGATGGTAGGCCTGCTACCCATCATCTACACTGCTGCATCCTGTACTGCTACCTATGGCCCTGTCACTGCTATTGCTGCATTCATACTGCAACTCCCTCTACATCCGTGCTGCTACACATGGCCCTTCCACTGCCACTATTGCATCTGCACTGCAACCCCTATCATCATGTTGCATCGTGCTACCATAGCACTACAACTGCTAACTGCTGCACTGCAACCCAGTTATTGAGAAGTAAGTAACTGATCTCCCAACTCTGACATCTCCGTCAGGCTAGACACACTCCTGATGCTGAAGCTCCCTCTGTCACTGACAAGTGCTCCCTCTCTGACCTCTGCGTTGTTGCAACAACGCTGTGCATCTTGCACCGTTGAACACCTCTTTGTGCCATCCTGCACTGGTGCAACACTCCCGTGCTTCTCACACTGCTGCCTCATGCTGTCCTGGGAATCTTGCATTGTAGCTCCCTCTCTCGCTCCATCCGCATCTGTCTCTATTGATATCTGCTAGCACTGCTACTCCTCTTTGGGGCTCCCATAGCCAGTAATAATCTGAGAGGTTGGGTACCTCAAGGATCCTGCCCCTCATCGCCTGTAGTCTGTCTGACTACAGCTCAATGTCTCCCCACTTCCGCTCAATTGGTGTGTGCGCACTCATGGCACAATCATCGTCTGTTTCCACTTCCTTATTTGCCCTTGCTGGCGCCGCCTTGGTCTCGGAGGCCTCTCCCTTGCTCTTCTTCCTTGGACGCTGGGTCGCATAATGACCGAACTCCCCACAGTGGAAGCATTTGACCTTGGAGAGGTCCTTCTTCTTCTGTTTCTCCTTCTTTCCCTCAGATGCTAGGGCAACATCCACCTCGTCCTCTTTGATTCTGATCCCCTTGTCGCTGCTTCCCGCCTTGCTCAGTCTTTTGATCTCTTCTTGGCGAAGAGCAACCCACATTTCCTCCCAATATGGAAGGGTTGCCCTGCCCAATATGCTCTGGACAAGCACCTCCCATTCTTCTGAGACTGCGTTTAGGGCTGTTCTCACCATTAATTCTTGATCCGACGTGGCCCCTATGGAAGTCAGCGAGTACCAGATCTCCTTCAATCGACTGAGGAAGGGGTCGATCTGTTCTCCCTTCTGCATCTGGTATGATCGCAGCTAATTTTCTAGTAATATCCTTCTCTGTATAGAGGTATGTTGGTACAATTTCTTTAGGGCCTCCCACATCTCATTTGCCGTGTCCTTTTCTGCAATATGTGGTACTACATGGTCCTTGACCCCGTCAAGAATGATGCTCTTGGCCCTCACAATTGCCTCCTCGTACTTATCGTTATCAATTGGGTCAACTAGGATAGCTATCGTCCTCAAGGCGAAACGCTTGACACGATTCCTGTCTAGAATGGATAAGATTTTGGCCTTCCAGACTACGAAGTTTGAGGCTCCGTCCAATCTGTCCTGGTCTCTTACCCTGTTCACTGCCATCTCGCTGCTCCTCTACTTCCCTCCTAGAAGTTCTCGGTGTGACTCCCTGAAACAAAATCTTCTGATACGCAGAAATTTATATATAAATATTTTATTAAAAAGATGAATAGATAGATGATGTTGATTACAAATGGGGTTCCTGGCTTATATAATGCCATGGACACCCTTTGGGGAAGGGCATGATCTTATGATCGTGCTCTTTCGTCTAATTTAACTAAAAATTAAATAATAAACCTAATCTAACTAATTTTTACATAACATTGCCTTCCTCTCGAAAGAATGCTTTGTCCTCAAAGCATACGTAAGGACGGATGTTGTTGACAAAATGCTTCATTCTCCCAAGAAGCTTCTTCTTCGGGTAAGTCCTTCCACTTGATCAGATATTCCTTGATAGTACGATATCGAAGCTTTCTTTCTCTAGTAGACAAAATACCTTCTGGTTCTAAAATGACTATTCCCTCATCACCTGGGGATGGAAGTGTTGTTTGCGCTGCTTGATTATTACCTAGTGCCCTTTTAAGGCAAGATACGTGGAAGACTTTGTGAACACGACTTGTCTCTGGAAGGCTTAAACCATACGCAACTTGGCTAATCTTTTTGTTGATCTGATAAGGTCCATAAAACTTTGGGGCCAATTTGTTTTTTCCTTTATGTTTTAAGGATAATTGTTTGTATGGTTGGAGCTTAACAAATACCCATTCTCCAACTTCAAACTCTCTTTCGGTTCTGTTACGGTCTGCTTGTTGCTTCATACGATTCCTTGCATTATTCAGGTTTTCTTTTAATATTTGGACGATTTTTTGGGTTTCTTCTAGTTGATCTTTAACAACTCTGGACAATAGCTAGATCCTTCCATTTCGGGGGTTCATACCCATATAGAGCTTGAAATGGCGTCATTTTTGCTGATGTATGATAAGTGGAATTATAGCACCATTCAGCAAGATGTAACCATTGAGCCCATTTATTTTGTTTTTCTGTAGCGTAGCAACGTAGGTAGGCCTCCAAACATTTATTGACAACCTCTGTTTGGCCATCTGTTTGAGGGTGATAAACGGAACTCATATTTAGGTAGGTTCCTATATGGCTGAACAATTCCTTCCAAAAATTACCCTTGAACTTGGCATCTCTATCACTCACAATGACTTTTGGAAAACCGTGTAACTTATATATATTTTTGCAAAATATTTCAGCGATTTCTTTTGCTGAGTATGACTTCTTTATTGCCATAAAGTGAGCATATTTGGTGAGTCTGTCGACTACTATGAAAATCTTGTCCTTGCCTTTAGATACTGGTAATCCTTCAATAAAGTCCATTGAGATTTCTTCCCATTTCTGATTTGGAATGTTTAAGGGGTGAAGTAATCCTGTTGTCGTAATATTTTCGCTTTTATTCCTTTGACATGTGTCACACTCGGCTACATACTTCTGAATATCACGATCCATTCCCTTCCAAAAGAAGGATTGATGTGCATTGTAGTAAGTGTTAAAGAATCCTACGTGTCCAGCTGACGATGAGTCATGTAATTCCTTGAGTATTTTAAACTTAAACTTGGAATTTGTATTTAGATAGATTCTTCCCTTATACCATAGGATATCATTCTTCCACTCAAATTTTGAGTTATTGGGAAGGTTATCGATTATTGCTGTTATTTCTGAATCCTTGGCATGCTCACTTCGAATTTCGTTAAGCCACTCAGGAACAACAACTGAAATTGCAAGTAGTGTTGGTTCTTCATCTTTCCTGGATAAGGCATCTGCTACTACATTGTCTTTACCTCTTTTATGTAGTATTTCTAAGTCAAAAGCAGCAATTTTTTCAATCCATTTTTGTTGTTCTTCGGAAAGTGTTTTTTGTTGAAGGAGATGCTGGAGACTGTTATGGTCTGTTCGAATAGAAAACTTACTTCCCAAAAGATATTGCCTCCACTTAGCTAGTGCGTGCATTTCTTTGTTGTATGTGAATTTGAGGCGTTCTCTTTTGTTGAGTTTCCTACTTTCAAAAGCTATTGGATGTCCTTGTTGCATTAATACTGCACGTATACCGAATCCAGAAGCATCACACTCAATGATAAATGGTTTAGAAAAATCTGGTGTTGCTAATACGGGAGCATTAGACATAATTTCTTTTAATTTTTCAAAACACCTTCCTGCTTCCTCATCCCATAGAAACAAATTCTTCTTTAAAAGATTTGTTAGAGGTGCAGTTATATGTGCATAGTTTTTAATAAACCTTCGGTAATATCCAGTCAAACCTAAGAATCCTCTTAGCTTGGATATATTAACAGGTTTGGTCCATTCTTTTATAGCTTTGATTTTGTTAGGGTCCACCTTTACACCTTCATGGGATATAATGTGTCCAAGGTATTCTACTTCTTCCTTTCCGAAGGTGCATTTGGATTTTTTTGCATAAAATTGGTGTTCTTTAAGTAGTGTAAGAACCTTGTCCAAATGTTGCAAGTGCTCCTTCCAAGTTTTACTGTAAATTAGAATATCGTCAAAGAATACTAATACAAACGTTCTGAGATGTGGGCGAAATAATTCATTCATAGTTGCTTGAAACGTCGTTGGTGCATTGGTTAATCCAAACGACATTACTTTAAATTCATAGTGACCTTCGTGTGTTCGGAATGCCGTTTTTGGTATGTCCTCTAATCTGATTCTAATTTGATAGTAGCCTGATCTTAAGTCCAATTTTGAGAAATACCTTGCGCCATGTAGCTCATCCAACATTTCGTCGATAAAGGGGATTGGAAACTTGTTTTTAATTGTTATTTTGTTTAATCCCCTATAGTCAATACATAGCCTGAATGACCCATCTTTCTTCCTTACCAAAACCACTGGAGCAGCGTAAGGACTTTTACTTTTCGAGATGATTCCACACTTTAAGAGGTCTTGGATTAATCTCTCGATTTCTGTTTTTTGGTAATGTGGATATCGGTATGGCTTGATGTTGACCGGGTCTGACCCTACCTTGACTTCTATTGTATGCTCAATTTCCCTATTAGGCGGCATCTTCAGAGGTAGGTCTTGAAATACTTTTTCATGTTTCCTAATTAGATCTTGTATCTCTGGTGACTCTTCACTGGTCATATTCACAGATAACATTTCTAACTGATGACATTGTACTACATAAGCGGGTGCTCCCTTTCGAATCATCTTCATCATCTGAGATGATGATACAATTTGATTTTCTGGTGCTTGGAATCCGTGTAATTTGTACTTCTGACCTCCCCATTTGAATTTTATAAATTGTACTTGGTGGTTGGCGGCATAAGTACCTAAAGTTCGTAACCACTGAATACCTAAGACTACATCTACTCCTCCTAATGGTACTGTGAAAAACGGAGACTCTAAACTGAAGTCTTGAATCTGCAATTTAACCTTATGGCATTTCCCCACCTTTTCTATCTTCTTACCGTCAGCTACCATCACCTTCATGTTTGGTAAGGGAAATGAAAAAATATTGAGTCTCTTTGCCACGGTTGCATCCAAAAAATTGTGTGTGCTACCAGAGTCAATGAGAACCACCACGTTGTTCTTCTTTATGTGTCCTTTTAACTTTAAGGTCTGAGGTTGTGATATACCTGTCATAGCTGATAATGATACTTGCAGAATACTTTCGTCATCTAATTCTGGTGAGAATTCTGGGGCATCTTCTGTTTCTTCAATGTCAGAATCTTCACTGTTTGAATCATTGGTTGCTTCACAATTATATAGGTTCTTTGGTTCTTTTCCTTTAGAACACCTATGTTTAGGGTCCCACTTCTCACCACAACGCTTGCATTTACCCTCCTTTATCCTTTGCGCTTCCACATTAGATTTTTCATCTTCACGACGATGTGGTGGAACATATCTTGTATTTTTTGCGTCCGCATACTGAGGTGTTCTTCGTTTTGAATATGTTTTTTCAGATTTTGACCAAAATATTTGTTCGAATTTTTTTTCGGCTGTTTTTGCTTTTCGTCTTGCTACTTCTATTGATGAAATGTCATGCATCTCAAGTTCTACTTGTAAGTGGGTTTTGAGTCCCGAGATGTATGACTGAATTAGATGAGATTCTGATAACCCAGGTACTCGTGTTACTAAGGTCTCCCATTCTTGAGTGTATTCGTCCACACTTCCTTTTTGTCGTAATTTGATGAGTTTTGAAAAGAACTCTTCTTCCTTTACACCTTGGAATCTTTTGAAGAATGCATCTTTAAATCTCCTCCAGCTAATGACGTGTGTTGTCTTTTTCCACCACATATACCAATTATATGCTTCTCCCTCCATTTTCATGGATGCATGCCTGAGCTTTTCGTCATCGTCATTAATGTCATATATCTCAAAGTATTCTTCTGCTTTATTTATCCATGCAACATTGTTTTTTTCGTTTCCATCGAATTTAGGCATCTCAACTTTTGCCCTTCGCTGGTATGTTGCTAATGGTTGAGCGAAAAAAGGGTGTTGATTGGTAAAGTTATCCCAGAGTTGCTTGTTTGTAAAGGCTGTGTTACTCGCTTCTTGGTGGGGTGTCGTTGATTTCCTTGGGGATTCAACTTTTTCATGAGAGTCAGTGGACTTTGTTGAATCTGATGAGATGTGTTCTTGATTCTCTTCATTTTCTTTTAGTAGTTGTTCGGGTGTACAGTTCATCTTTTTACACAGAAGTTTCAGCATTGTTACGACATCTCTGATATGTACTTCTGTTTGGACATGTTGATTTTCCATCTTTGTTTCTATTCGGTTTGTCGTATCGTGAAGACTTTTGATTTCGTCAGCTTGCTCCCCAAGCTTGATCTGGAATTCATTTAATCTTTTACTGACTTCATCGTGGTTGTTATTTATCTTATGCTCCGAATCCAACAATTTTTTTTGAAAATCCGCCATGGTCATTGTCGACATTGAGCAGGTTTGCGGGGGCGTGTATTTATCTGCCAGCTTAAATATATATATATATATTTTTGTTTTGTTTTGTTGATAAATAATTAAATTAAAATAATTAATTTAATTATTTGACATAAGTTTTTTTTTGGATAAATTTAATTAATCAAATTAACTGTATATATATAAATAAATTCTATATCGTATATAATATATGCTATATAATATATAACTATTTAATATAGTTTAGTTATATATATTATAACTATATAATGAAAATATCGCATTTATTTTCTGAAGGAAATATCGGATTTAGAATGTTTAATTGGAATGAAACAGTGCGACCGAGAGTCAATGGCCACGATGTTTGACGGCAGATGGTTAAGGGATGAGTCGGACGACGGACAGCAGATGGTGTGGGCTTGTGGATAGGGCGGATGGGAACAACAGTCGGAGAGGCGTAGAGTGGACAGCAGATGTAGAACGGTGAATGACGCAGATAGGGAGGCAACGAGAGACGCAGGGAAACACATCGTATGGTCAGCAGATGACAGGGACGCAGTGCGGGTTGACTGGAGCGCCCAGACAGGGCCGTGAAGAGGCAAGCCCACCGGAGACGGGAGGCGGATGATAGGTTCTGTGCAGCATCTTGCCGGAGAACCGAACAGGCTCTGATACCAGATGAAACAAAATCTTCTGATACGCAAAAATATATATATAAATATTTTATTAAAAGGATGAATAGATAGATGATGTTGATTACAAATGGGGTTCCTGGCTTATATAATGGCATGGACACCCTTTGGGGAAAGGGCATGATCTTATGATTGTGCCCTTTTGTCTAATTTAACTAAAAATTAAATAATAAATGTAATCTAACTAATTTTTACATAACACTCCCTCTGAGCCTCGATTTCCCTCCTGGAAACCCTTCTGCCAATGTCGAGATGCCCCACTCCGATCGCTAGTGCAGCTGCACCACTGATCTGGATCTCTCGGCTAGAAATCCTCGGTAGCAACTCCGTTCTCTTTGGCCTTGCCTTGTTAGGTACTGTACTGACTACAGTACCCCACCAACTCCACTCTGGAACTTACCCACAGACTCCTAAACCCCAACAAACTGAAGGTTAGAGCTCCTAGGCTCTTCGTAATCCCAACACCAACAAATCAACTTCCTCAGTCGTTTGCGTCAGACCTCTTGGCCTCTGTGTCAGCCTGTCTTTGCCTCCCTCAGCCTCTGCGTTGCCTCTCCCTGGCTCAATCTTGATGACGCAGGCACTGTGTCACCCCTTCCTTGCTGCTACTACTCTACTAGGAACAACTTCTGTCACTCGAGATAGTGGTTTTCTGCTACTGCTGCACTGCTCGGCTGATGTCCTCAGTTCTCTTGTGATCTGCAACCACGCTCCGATACCATGTTGGAATTTCTAAGTCTGACACGTTCGAAACCCTTCATGCACTTTACTGATTTATTCCTACCTACTTGTTCTGTTAATTAACAAGTTGTTTACCATATAAATATTGGAAATAAATACAAGTACATGCTCAACACATTACAGATCATCAATTGAAGGAAACAAAACAAGCACACAAGTGACAATGTTGTTTTTGGACTAATGTCCACGGAAAAACCCAATGCGGGAAAACTGGTGCAACTATTTGAGGGTTTGATTTATTAAGCAGTTTCATAACACAATTTGGGTGCCAAATCTGGCTCACCCAATAGAGAAAAATCTCAGCAGTAGTACCTCTCTACTCGGAAGCTGATATTCCAGGTGAAACCCTGGATAAACACTTTGGCAGCTCCACTGCTCCAATTTGCCCCACGAAACCCCAGTGTCAGCCTCTAGGACTGCGTCAATCTCTCTCCGGCCCAGCGTTAGCCCAACGTCACTCTGGCTTGGCCTACGTTAGCCTCTGGAGGCACTGCGTCAGCCCTCTGGCCACTCTGTGTCACCCACGTTGGCCCTTTGAGGCACTGCGCAGCTCCTGGCTGCCTCTGCGTGAGCCCTAGCTAGCTCTGCATGAACAGTTATGGTATGTTCTATGCTTATAACAGTGTACTTCTTTTTCTTATTATATTCCACCGATTAGCAATCACATGTACATAAAGTAAAGTGCAGATAGAACATTAAACGATCGACAGAAAACAAGCCAAGAAAAGAGACACAAGATGTGGCGGCTAGCCAGGGACAAACCCCACAATGTGTGGGGAAACCCTTTGATCAAATCTTCTTTTATCTTCAATAATTCAGCAGAGAGAAATAGTACAATAAATCTGATTCATATCAGCAGTAGCAAACCCTAGATCAGTAGCATCAACATTACCGGCTTCATTATCAAACTAGGGCAGACCATATCTCACAAACCGACAGTCGGATTGACTTCATTCCACCACCAAAAGTTTCGGCTTCCAGAGTTTCAGATGAACCTACAACGCAGTTCAGATGAGGAGATCTTCTAGGCCATGCAAGTCAATCTTTACTTCTGCAGTTGCAGCTTCAGTTTCAGCAGTTTCCGTCTTCAAACTAGGGCAGTCGATATCTTGCAAACCGTTCGTCGGATTGACTTCATTCCACCACCAAAAGTTGCGGCTTTGAAAGGAGGTTCAGATGAACCTACAACGCAGTTCCAAAGAGGAGATCTTTTAGGCCACGCAAGTCAATCTTTACTTCTGCAGTTGCAGCTTCAGTTTCAGCAGTTTCCGGCTTCAAATTAGGGCAGTCGATATCTTGCAAACCGTTCGTCGGATTAACTTCATTCCACCACCAAAAGTTGCGGCTTTCAAAGGAGGTTCAGATGAACCTACAGCGCAGTTCCAAAGAGGAGATCTTCTAGGCCACGCAATTCAATCTTTACTTCTGCAGTTGCAGCTTCAAATTCAACAGCTTCCGGCTTCACATGTGTGAGAGAGAGAGACCCATTTCAACGCAGTAGAGAAGAGACTCATATCTACGCAGTAGAGAGAGAGAGATGTGATGAGATGAGTGAGTCTAAATGAGGAAAAGTCCTCTTATATTTATACACAACGTTGGTGGGTGAATAGATGCGACTGTTGGGCTTCTGAGCCTACATGAGTTGTAGGTCGGCTTGATAATAATTCCATAATCAAAATAAATTCATATCTCCATGAATACTTATCGGAATTGGATGCTCTTTATATCAATCCTACACCTCTCGACGAGAGGAATCTAATAAAAATATTATTAGCCATGAATAAGATGACCCACATGAAGTTTTGCCCTGGTTGCCAATTTTAACACTCCCTCTCAACCATGGAGAACTTCATCTGCAATCTGTCTATCGGTCGTTACTATTCATCCATCAAATGCACTGCCTTGTACAGCCTGACCCTTGCCCTGCTCTGCTCTATTTTGCCTGTTCTGCTTTGTCTTGTTCTGCCCTGCACTGATCTGTACTGTTTTGTTCTGTTCTGCTCTGCTCTTGCATTGTTTTGTTCTACTCTGCTTTTGTCCGAATTATGAAGAAGAAGAAATGATCGAAGATGTATCATACTGACTCAAAGTCAGTCTTAGAGTATGTACCACTGGTCCTAGACCAGTCTCAACCAACCCAAAGTCAGCGTCATAGTGAGTACAACTCCAATGGTCCCAGACCAATATCATCCTCCACTGACTCAAAGTCAGTCTCAGAGTATGTACCACTGATCCCAGACCAGTCTCAACCGACCCGAAGTCAGCGTCATAGTATGGTACAACTCCTACCACTGGTCCCAGACTAGTATCATTGATCCCAGATCAATGGAGGTCATCCTAGCGTAGGGAGTACGGTAGTTACAACGATGCGTCCATCGGTACTACTATGGTCCCTAACTTCATTTCCCTACTCATTGATCAGATGAGAGGTACTTCCCATGAGTCCCAGACTGCATGGGTAGGATGCCTCGACAGGAGAACTAATCAATCCTGTCCTCACAGGAGAACACATCAATCCTGCTACAATTGCCATGGAGAACACATCAATCCAGGCCGCCATGGAGAACATATCAATCCAGGCCTCACAGGAGAACACATCAATCCTGCTACAATCGCCATGGAGAACACATCAATCCAGGCCTCACAGGAGAACTAATCATCCTGCTACACAGGAGAGCGAATCATCCTGTTCCACAAGAGAGCGAATCATCTTGTCCCACAAGAGAGCGAATCATCTTGTTCCAGTGTGCACCACCAGGGGAGGGTGAGTCACCCTGTGGTCGTATGTTGCTCCAGTAATAACCGCAAGCCCTCAGAGCTCCCAGAGCTCAATGTATGCAACATGCAGGACCCTTGTACAAGGGTTTCTTACCGACTCCAAGTCGTTTGGGAAAATCACAGATTAGATCTTTCCTCGGGGCTTTGACAGGGTGTATCAACCTGTACATCATCTTAATGCGATGGAGCCTCCTTGCTCATCAACTTACCATATCCAAGATGATGTATATTTGCTGGAGCAATCGACGAATACGGGATTCCTCAATAATTGAATCCCACCTCTAGTTGTTATAGAGAATCATAGTGGTATCCAATGTAAATCCAAACAGCTCACTGAAGAGCTTTCGCAACCAGACTACCTCACACGAGGTTATGCTAGCAACAATATATCCTGCTTCGGTGGTGCTCAAAGCCACCGACTTCTGCTTCCTGCTTATCCAGGATATCGAAGCAGATCCCAAGGTGAAACAGTACCTGGAAGTGCTCTTATGGTCCACCACACTGCCTGCCCAATCAACATCAGTATATCCAAGTAGTCTCACATCTCCGACAGTGTATCTTAATCCATGAGATTTTGTGTCCTAAAGACATCTCAGAAGATTCTTGGCATCAATCCAGTGAGGCTCAACCAAATATGAGCTCACAATGCTAACTGCAAAACATATGTTCGGACGGAGGTTCACCAAGAACATCAATGCGAATGAGTTTTTTTTTTAAACTCAAAGGTATTTACCAAGTCTGGTCTGACATCACTACCATACAACTTGTAAAAGTTAAGATCCTCGAGGTAGTCACAGGCTTGCAGTCCATCATACCGAATCTTTCCAATATATTTACCACATATTTTCCTTGAGATAGGAAAATTTCCCTTGGCTTCTGCCACACTTCAAGTCCTAGGTCCTTCATTTCAAATTCAGAAGCCATCTCCCTCTTACATTTGTGAATGAGAGGGTTTTCACCTGTAGAAAGAGGTCATCCACATGCAACACCAGTATGATAGGCTTTTCATCTTCAACCTTAAAGTAAAGGTTAGGATCGGCTTCACTCCTAGTGAATCCCAACTTCATCAAGTAGCTATCGATCCTCTCATACCATGCTCGGGGTGCTTGCTTCAGCCCATAGAGAGCCTTCTTCAACCTGCATACATGATATTTTCAATCATAAATCTCAAATCCTTCGGGTTGCTCCACGTAGACCTCTTTTTTGATCAAACCATGCAAGAACGCAGTCTTGACATCCATCTGATGTAGGTTCCATCCTTGTGAAGCGGCAAGGGCTATGATCGAGCGGATGGTCGTATATCTGGCAACAGGTGCAAATATCTCATCATAGTCTATACCTTCCCTTTGGGAGAAACCTCGAGCAACAAAACGAGCCTTATACTTTTCCGTGCTTCCATCTACTGCATGCTTTATCTTGTAAAGCCATTTGGAAGTAACAACAGTCTTGTCCAGGGTCTGGGAACTACTTCCCAAACATCATTCTTTATGATAGACTCATATTCTTCGGTCATAGCATCCTTCCATACTTGATGCTTGATGACATCTGAGAATGACGAAGGCTCATTTTGTATGATCGTGCTCATGATTGTCAGGTATCCTTGATACCTATTAAGTTTCTTACTTTGATGGAAGGTTCCTCAGGGTGCAACATGTCTTTTAGCATCATCAAGTATCCCCCTAAGCCATGAAGGCCTCTTCCTAGAAGAGGAAGGCTCATGTGGATGAGAATCTATCAGATCCATGGGTTCTTCTACATCAGGCATTGACTCATCATCCTTTTCTTTCGGTTCCCTGGTGTTGGCTTCTTGAGAGCTCCTCAAAGTCGAAAGATTGTTCACCTTGCGGTGAACTTTTCTTTAGGAGTCTTGGAACCCAATGCTTGATGAGGGAATCAATTTTGTACATATACGACAGTGATTGTAGTTTCAGCCCATAGAAACATCAGAAGTCTTTGATCATGTAGCATGGCCCAGATAGCTTCCATCATCGTGTGGTTCTTCCTTCCCACCACACCATTCTGCTCAGGAGTATGTGGTGTAGTAGTCTCCCTCTTAATGCCAACCTCAGGTATGCCTGAGTGAACCAATTGTAATATATCAGAGGTCTTGCTTTGGCTTGAGGGGAATGGTCCCCTTTTGAACTTTCCTTCAGCACATCCTGGACATACACCTTCATTCTCTATTTAGAATTCGGGCATCGCTATCACCATTTGTCTTACACCGAGTATAGCTTTATAATGAAGGGGGGAAAACCTCTAATGCCAAAGTTCGGACTGAAGAGATATGTCATAAGACATGACACCTAGCAGACTTCCATCGACCTGATATAATGAATCAACACTAAACCCAAGAGTAAAGGCATCTTTAACATTATTTTTCCATATACATGCCATTGCTGAAGGTTACCTTGTAGCCTTTGTCTTCCGTTCCCGAGATGGACACTAGGTTCTTTTTGAGGTCAGGTGCATTTAATACATCCTGGAATTTCTGGCCTTCTTGAATGCTTGTCCTCTTCCTTGATTCCCAGCTCTCCTCTTACCTTTGCTGTTGAATTTGTCATTCCTTTGATTGCCATCAGAGGGATTTTGATCATCGTCCTAGAGTGTGTCCTTTCTATCAGGGCACTCCCTTGCATAGTGACTTGCTTTATCGCAAATGTAACATCGTCATTTTCTTCTAGCCTTAGGTCCAGCCTTTCCTTTTGATTTAGTCCCGGAATTATTTCTTTTCTTTGCATGAAAAGAAAAGGCAGCAGGAGGACCTTTAGGCATGGGCATTTCTTACACTTCTTCCCTTGTTTCCTTTTGAATGCATCTAGCCATTAATTCCTCGAAACTAGGAATTATATTATAGTTCAGAAGAGTAGTCCTGAACACATACCATTCAGATGGTAATCCTTCAAGAGTTGTGAGTGCCATTTCTCTGTCAGTAATAGTTTCCCCAATAGATAGGAGATCGTTCTTGATCTCGGTGATTCTTAAGAAGTATGCTTGCATACTTTCATCTTTACCCTTCTTGATTTCCCTCAACTTATTTCTAAGAAACAAAACTTGATTTGCATCATTAACTTTAAATAAACTCACCAGTCTGTCGTAGATTTCCTTGGAGGTGTCTAGATCAGAGATGTTGGCCACCAAGCGCTTGTCGATAGAGTCTCGGATGATCTTCTTTGTTTTGACTTCTCCATTTTTCCATTTGTTCCAGGCAGCAGCAAATGCATTTGATGAAGGCTCAACAATATTGCCTCTTACATGGTCCAGCACTCCTTGATCTTCAAGGGTTAGATCGATAGACATCTTCCATCCGTGATAGTCAGCTTTCTCACGGAGCTTGTCTTCGGCAGGAAAGAGTGTTGAGGACCCCATAGTTCTTTTAGGATAGCCTTGCCAATCTTCTCTTCAATGATTGCTCTTGCTCTTGCTCGGACTTTGTCTTCACCTCAGCTCTGATACCATGTTAAGTTATGGTATGTTCTATGCTTATAACAGTTTATTTCTTTTTCTTATTATATTCCACCGATTAGCAATCAAATGTACATAAAGTAAAGTGCAGATAGAACATTAAACGATCGACAGAAAACAAGCCAAGACAAGAGACACAAGATGTGGCGGCTAGCCAGGGACAAAACCCACAATGTGTGGGGAAACCCTTTGATCAAATCTTCTTTTATCTTCAATAATTCAGCAGAGAGAAATAGTACAATAAATCTGATTCATATCAGCAGTAGAAAACCATAGATCAGTAGCATCAGCATTAGCGGCTTCATTATCAAACTAGGGCAGACCATATCTCACAAACCGACAGTCAGATTGACTTCATTCCACCACCAAAAGTTTCGGCTTCCAGAGGAGGTTCAGATGAACCTACAGTGCAGTTTAGATGAGGAGATCTTCTAGGCCACGCAAGTCAATCTTTACTTCTGCAGTTGCAGTTTCAGTTTCAGCAGTTTCCGGCTTCAAACTAGGGCAGTCGATATCTTGCAAACCGTTCGTCGGATTGACTTCATTCCACCACCAAAAGTTGCGGCTTTCAAAGGAGGTTCAGATGAACCTACAACGCAATTCCAAAGAGGAGATCTTCTAGGCCACGCAAGTCAATCTTTACTTCTGCAGTTGCAGCTTCAGTTTTAGCAGTTTCCGGCTTCAAACTAGGGCAGTCGATATCTTGCAAATCGTTCGTCGGATTAACTTCATTCCACCACCAAAAGTTGCGGCTTTCAAAGGAGGTTCAGATGAACCTACAGCACAGTTCCAAAGAGGAGACCTTCTAGGCCATGCAATTCAATCTTTACTTCTGCAGTTGCATCTTCAAATTCAACAGCTTCCGACTTCACATGTGTGAGAGAGAGAGACCCATTTCAGCGCAGTAGAGAAGAGACTCATATCTACGCAGTAGAGAGAGAGAGATGTGATGAGATGAGTGAGTTTAAATGAGGAAAAGTCCTCTTATATTTATACACAATGTTGGTGGGTGAATAGATGCGACTGTTGTGCTTCTGAGCCTACATGAGTTGTAGGTCGGCTTGATAATAATTCCATAATCAAAATAAATTCATATCTCCATGAATACTTATCGGAATTGGATGATCTTTATATCAATCCTACACCTCTCGACGAGGGGAATCTAATAAAAATATTATTAGCCATGAATAAGATGACCCACATGAAGTTTTGCCCTGGTTGCCAATTTTAACACCTTGGCTGCTTCTGCATCCCTCTCTCCCGGCTACTGTGCTGATCCTCCCGGTACTAGCTCTGCCTCTCTGTTTCTATATTTGCTGCCCCTCAGCTGCAACTCTAATCACTCTCTCAACTTTCTCAGGAAACCTAGCCCTAGAAAGTCGAAATCTTGATCTCTTAGTGTGTTCTCCAAGTGACCATCAAGCCTCTTATACTTTTCTTGTTGACAAATCGACGACTGAGATTAAGTCCCTAATCAACGCTAAGATTAGATCTGGCTTGATCCATGACTTTTGGACCATTCTAACATAGTTTTATATTAATTCACATTAATATTTTATTTTCCCTAAGTTTAGACTTAGGGACTTCATTAAAAATATTAATTATTTTAATATCTCCCAAACTGTTAGAATCTTTCCAAACCCTTTCTGGGTATTGGAGATCTCATGTGCCTTAGTCTCTCCACCAATTTTCGTGGCTAGAGAACATCCGATGCTACCCCAAATCAACAAGAAGCTTCTTCTTCTGGTAAGTCCTTCCACTTGATCAGGTATTCTTTGATTACTTGTGATCGTAGCTTCTATTCCCTGATGGAAATGATACCTTCTCGTTTTTGAATGATCCTTCCTTCGTCATCTAAAGTCGGAAGTGTTGTTTGTGCTTATTGATGTTTGCCAAGTGCCTTTTGAAGGCAGAATACATCGAAAATGTTGTGAACACGACTTTTATCAAAAAGAATTAAACTGTATGCTACTTGGTTGATCTTTTTGCTGATATGGCATGGTCCATAAATCCTTGGTGCCAATATGTTATTTCCCTTCTGTTTTAAGGACAACTACATGTGAGACTGAAGTTTAACAAATATCCATTCTCCCACGTGAAATTCTCTCTCGGTTCTATTTCAGTTAGCCTACTGCTTCATACGATTTCTTGCATTATTTAGATTTTCTTTTAGAGTTCGGCTCAAGTTCAGCTTGGAGATGGGGTTTAAGTCCCGTGGTGTATGATTGAATGAGACGGGTTTCTAATAATCGAGGTACTCTTGTAGCCAAGGTTTCCCATTCTCGAGTGTATTCGTCCACATCTCGTTTTTGTTGTAGTGCGGTGAGTGCCGAGAAGAACTCTTCCTCCTTGATGTGAAAATTTCTGAATCTAACAAACCATAAATCCTACTGCAGAAAACTGATTTGCATTATCTACTTGTTTTCTTCATTTGACAAGTTATTTTCAGAAATATTCAGAAATTATTAGTGTAAATACACTGCAGCCTACACCACTATTCAGATCAAGTACTGAAAAATAAATGAGACAAACATGCAAATGACACACTTATTTTTGGACTAAACGTCCCCGGAAAAACCCAATGTGGGAAAACTGGTGCAGTAACTCTGAGGATTTTCTATTATTAAGCAGAAGTTCTGAATACAAATGTTGGTTGCCCTCCGGGCAAACTGGTGACAAAGAAATACAATGGCGGAGAACCTGAGCGAGTTTTACCTCACTTCACCCGACAGAATCCGGCTAATCCGACAACAAATCTGGCTGGCCCTGACTACAATTGCGCTGCCCCTTCGTAGTAACTGCGTTGGCCAGCGTGGAGCTCTCTGAGGCTCTCCATCAACACTACTGCCCACTACGTCAGCTTTCTCGGCTATTCTGGCAGCTGCCCGACTTTCTGCGTGGAAGGCAACTCTTCCTCTGTGCTAGCCCTCCTGGCTCTGTGTGGGCCCAGACTGGCCCAACGTCAGCTCTCCCGATTACTACGCTGCCTCCACAAGTCTCTCTCCGCCTCTTTGTCTGTATTCCCAAACTATCACTGCCCCTCAGCTGCAAGATCTCCCCAATCAATTTCTCTCCTGAGAACTTCTCACCTCAGAAAATCGGGTTCCTCAATCTCTCGGTGTGCATTCTCCAACTAACCCCAAGCCTCCATTTATACTTTCCCTGTTGATAAATCAACGACTGAGATTAAGTCTCTAATTAATGGCTGAGATTAAATTAGACTTGATCCTCGTCTCTCAAATGTTTCTCACCAATATTTTTATTAATACTGTTAAGTTTAGGTATGTTATATGCTTAGAGCAATTTATTTCAATTTTCACAGTTAGCTCAATATCCTTTCCAGTTTAGCAATCACATCAACATTAAAGGAAACTATGGCTAGAACATAAACATAAATAGCAGAAGACAAGCCAAGACAAGAGGACACAAGATGTGGCGCTAGCCAGGGACAACCCCAATGTGGGGAAACCCTTGATCAATTCTTCTTATATGTTCTTCAATAGTTCAGCAGAGAGAGAGAGAGAGAGAGTACATTTACAACAAAAGTCAACACTTTGACTTATCTAGATAAGAGCAAAGATCATCTCTAAGAAGATGATACATGAGATCAGTTGAAGACATGCTGCTTCGACTCATTCACCTATCGTTGTGCTACATTTCGTCATCATGCTACACCTCACCATGTTGCACCATGCTGTACCTCACCGCGTTGCACGATGTTGCACCCATCATCACTATGTTGCATCTCATCACGCTTAATTGATCATGACTGTACCCATCACTGTACTGCATTATGTGCCATTGCTACACCATGTCTCTGTACTGACCTATGCTCTAGCTGCACCTTGTTTGCTTGTTGTCCCTAGCATGCTTGTTGTTCTTAACATGCTTGTTGTCCCTAGCATGCTTGTTGTCCTTAACATGTTTGTTGCATGCATGTTGCCCCTTGCGTGCTAGCTGTAACATTGCATGCTTGGTGTATTTGTTGCTAAGTACCATACAACTATCCCAATGTTAGTTAGCTGTCCCTTGCATGCTGGTCTCCTTCGAAGATAGATGCTCCGACTGTTCCCGGCAGTTCCAGCAGTTTCGGCTGTTCCGACAGTTCCTGGCAGTTCTGGTAGTTCTCGGCAGTTCCAACAGTTCTGACAGTTTCTGACAGTTCCGGATGTTTCGGCAGTTTCCGCAGTTCTTGGCAGTCCCGACAGTCCCGACAGTTCGCGGCAGTTTCGACAGTTCAAGCAGTTCTGGCAGTTCCCGACAGTTCCCGGCAGTTCCGGCTGTTCCCGATAGTTTCGGGCAGTTCTGACAGTTCTCGACAGTTTCGGCAGTTCCGACAGTTTCGTTAGTTCTCGGCAGTTTTGTCAGTTCCGGCTGTTCTCGGTAGTTCCGACAGTTCCAGCTGTTTCGACTGTTCTGGCAGTTCCCGTCAGTGCAAACAGTTCCGACAGTTCCGGCTTCTGCCCTCTAGATTAGGGCAACGTTATCCCTTAGGATCTCTCCTCCTACTATAACCCAAAGACAAGTAGAGAGGAAGAGATCCCAAGTGTGTTAAAAATGACTTGAAGGCCACCTCTATTTATACTAAAACGTTGAGCACAAGTGGGGTTTATTTGGTTGCTGGCCGACTTTGACAAATTGTCCCATAACACAAATAAATTCATATCTCCATGAATACTTATCAGAATCGGATGATCTTTAGATCAATCCTACACCTCTCGATGGGAGGGATCCAAGAAAAATATCAACTTCCATTAATAAGGTGACCCACATGGAGTTTGTCCCTAGTTGCCGATTTTAACAAATACCCATTAATATTTTAATTTTCCCAAGTTTAGACTTAGGAATCCCATTAAAAATATTAATTATTTTAATAAAATACAATCTGGGTGGAATTTCACCAAACAATTTTTGCGTCTTGGAGATCTCGTGTGTTCTAGCCCCTGCACAAAATTTCAGAGCTAGAGCACATCCGATGCTACCTAAAAATCAACACTCCCTCTTAGCGAGGAATGTGCTCTAGCAATACTTCTCAGCAGAAGTATCACATTGATCCACGACATCGGTCCTCTGCGCTGTTGATGCTTGGCCTGCTTCCCTTCATCCATTGCGTTGCTATAATCTGTACTGCTGCCCATGACACTACCACTATCACTGCTACATCTGTACTACAACTCCCTCTCAATACCTCGCATGCTGCCCATAGCACTTCCATTGCTAACTGCTGCACTGCAACTTAGTTGCTGAGAAGTAAGCAACTGAAAAGCCACCCAAAAGCTGACATACTGGTCAGTCTGGATACCTCGTGATGCTGAAGCTACCTCTGTTGCTAATCTGTTCTGACCCTCTGATGCTACTGCGTTGATGTTGTATCTGCTCTATGCCTCTTGCACTGCTCAATACTCTACTGCGCTGCTTCAGACTTTGGCACTCTAGCACTGCCATTGTCGCTCCATCATCCCTCGCACCAACTGACTCCTGTCATTTTGCTACTGTCATTAAGGGTTCCCGTAGCCGTATGTGATCCAAGAGTTTGGACACCTCAAGGGTCCTGCCCTTTCGTGTAGTCCTCCTGACTACAGCTCAATATCGCCCCACCTCTTCTCTAGAGGTGCATGAGCACTCATGGCGCAATCCTCATCATCGTCTTCTTTGTCAGCTTTCGCTAGAGCAACATTTGAGTTAGAATTCTCTTCCTTGCCCTTCTTCCGAGGGCACTGAGTGGCGAAATAAGCCAGTTCTCCACATCTGGAGCATTTGACTTTGGATATATCTTTATTTTTCCTCTTGTGCTGCCCTTGCTGTCCCACTGATGTGAGAGTTGCATACTCCCCTTCCTCATTTTTGGGTCTAATCCCTTTGCTGCTGCTTCCCGCCTTGGTCAACCGTCTGATCTCTTGCTGCCGAAGAGTTTCCCACAACTCCTCCCAATTGGGGAGAGAAGCCCTACCCAAGATGCTCTGGACAATGGTTTCCCAATCTTCAGTTACTGCATTCAGGGCAGTCCTGACCATGAATTCAGAATCTTGTGTAGACCCTATGAAAGTTAGCTGGTCTCGGATCCCTTGCAACTTGAGAAGTAAGGGATCGATTTCTTCTCCCTTTTGCATTTGATATTGTCTCAGATGACTCTCAAGCAACATCTTCTGTTGAACGAAAGTTCCCTCGTACAAGGTGGTCAAGGCCTCCCACATTTCCCTTGATGCGTGCTTCTCAACAATATGTCGAATCACATGATCTTTGAACCCGTCCAAGATCATGCACTTCGCTTTTGTCTGAGCCTCCTCGTACTTCTTGAGAGGATCAACATCAACTGGAACAACAACTGTCTTTAAGGCATAATCCTTTATGTGATTTTTGTCCAAAATGGCCAAGATCCTGGCCTTCCAAATGACAAAGTTGGATGCTCCATCCAACCTGTCTTGATCCCTCAGTCCATTAACTACCATCTCTGCTCAAATGAGTGTCGAATAGGTTCTCTTCTCCCTCTTTTGCTATTGCCCCAGCAAAACTCGGATCTGGATTTCTTTGGCGCTAGAAATCCTCTAAGGAACAACCTCTCTATGAAATTCGATTTCCTTCACGAAAATCCTTTTGCCAACAGCTATCGAACCAGCCCTCTCCGATCTCTCTTTGATGTTGGTCAGCTCTGGATCTAGATTTCTTGGTAATAAATCTTTCAAGGAACTGATTCCCTTTACATTGCTTCTGCCCCACTAGGCACTGTTCTGCACCAACAAAATCAGCACCCCACCAACAACTCTAGATGAAATCTGCACAACACCTCTAGCCACAACAACTAGAAAAGCAAGACTCAACAGTCTCTGCACTTGCCCATCAATCACGACGCTGCCTTTTGCAAGAACAATGTCACCCAATCAGGCTGACGTAGGCTCTACGTGAGCCTCCCTTGGTGACTGTGTTACCTTTTCTCTACACTCTTGGCTAGAAACTACACTGTCTCTTGGGACAAATGCCTTTGCACATAGATTTTCTTTTGTTCTTGCGCCTATGGCTTCAGTCCTCCTTGATCTACAACCGTTCTGATACCTTGTGAAAATTTTTGAATTTAACAAATTAGAAATCCTTCTGCAGAACACTGATTTACATTACCTACTTGTTTTCTTCATTTAACAAGTTATTTTCAGAAATATTCAGAAAATATTAATGTAAATACACTGTAGCCTACACCACTAGACAGATCAAGTACTAAAATATAAATGAGGCAAACATGCAAAGGACACTTATTTTTGGACTAAACGTCCTCAGAAAAACCCAAAGCGGGAAAACCGGTGCAACAGCTCTGACGGTTTTCTATTATTAAGAAAAAGTTCTGAATACAAATGTTGGTTGCCCTCCCGACAAACTAGTGACAGAGAAATATAATGGCGGAGAACCTGAGTGAGTTTTACCTCACTTCACCCGACAGAATCCGGCTGGCCCCGTTTACAACTGTGCTGCCCCTTCATAGTAACTGTGTGGGTCTGCGTGGAGCTCTCTGAGGCTCTGCGTCAACTTTCCCGGCTATTCTGGCAGTTTCCGACAAATCCCCGACTTTCTGCGTGGAAGGCAGCTCTTCCTTTGCGTTGGCCCTCTTGGCTCTGCGTCAAGGCTGTGTGGGCCCAGACTGGCCCAGCGTCAGCTCTCCCGGCTACTGCGCTGCCTCCACAAGTTTCTCTTCGCCTCTCTGTCTGTATTCTCGAACTATCACTGCCCCTCAGCTGCAAGATCTCCCTAATCGATTTTTCTCCTGAGAACTTCTCACCTCAGAAAATCGATTTCCTCAATCTTTGTGTGTGTGTTCTCCAACTGACCCCAAGCCTCCATTTATACTTTTCCTGTTGATAAATCAACGGTCGAGATTAAGTCTCTAATCAACGACTAAGATTAAATTAGACTTGATCCTCGTCTCTTAGAAGCTTCTCACCCATATTTTTATTAATACCTATTAATAATTTTCCTAAGTTTAGACTAAGGAACCCCATTAAAACTATTAATTATTTTAATAAAATACAATTCGGGTGGAATTTCACCAAACGATTTCTGGGTCTTGGAGATTTCATGTGTTCTAGCCCCTCCACAAAATTTTGGAGCTAGAGCACATCCGATGCTACCAAAAAGCAACACTTGACACCTTGAAACCTTTTAAAGAATGCATTTTTGAATTTCCTCCAACTAATAGCAATAGCAAGTGTTGTCTTTTTCCATCACATATACAAATTGTATGCTTCCCCTTCCATTTGCATAGATGCTTTTCATCATCATTGTCAATACCGTAAATCTCAAAATATTCCTTTGCTTTATTGAACCATGCAACACTGCAATTCTCATTAGCGTCAAATTTGGAGAGTTTGAGTTTTGCTCTTCGTTTATATGTCGCAACTCTTGGAGTAAAGAGAGGGTCTTGATTCACAAGCTGCATATTTGAGAATTGATTCCAGAGTTGCATATTTGGAAAATTTGTGTTACTTTTTTGTTGAAGGGGTATGGACGATGCTTTTGGAGATTTGGGTTTCTCATGTGATTTTGACGAGTTTGACGAATCTGGAGAATTGGGGTGTTGAGTAGCTTCATTATTCTAGGGTATTTGATCGGGTGTAAACTTCAACTTGTCACAAATATAGGTCAACATCACCATTGCTTGATTATGATTTAGATTCACCATATTTGAAAGGATTGCATGATCCTTTTTAAATTCGTTATGGTTATGATCGAGCTCACTCTCTATCCTCTTCATTGAGTCTTGGAGCTCCTTGATTTCATTAGAATGACTGGTAATCTTATTTTGAAGGTCTATCAATTTTTTACTAAAGTCAGCCATTGTCATAGATGACGACATCGAACGGGTGTGTCGGGGTGTATATTTATCCAGCTTAACCCTTTTTCTTAACTTGAACTTAGTTTTTTATTTTTTATTTATTTATTTATTTTTCTACTTAACCTCCTTTTTATTTATTTAATTATATAATGAAGTTATATATAATTTAAATATATAATACATATATATATATAATTATATATAATTATATGATTATTAATTAAATCCTAAATAAAGTTGCAACTATGAATCGATTTATTACACTGCGTGACCACAATTGTAAGGACGCGATGGTTTGATTGTCAAATTGGTTGAAAGGGCCGCATATTGGATGAGGAATGTCAGAGGGTCGAGCGTGGATAGAGGCTGTCGGGAGGTGTAGGCGTCAGGGTCGAGGAGGAGGTGCGAGGAGGGGGGCACAATGACAGTGCTGTGGTTGGGACAGGGTAACCAAAACCTGCAGCTGGTGGTTGGACCGATGGATGAACAGGGTCAGGCAGCGAATGGCTGACAGGGAGGCGGAGAAGGGACGACGTGATAGGGATGCAGAGGTGGAAGGATGAGACAGGGGAGCCAGTGGTTGAGGAGGATAAGTGACGGAGTCGTAGCAGCCTGCAGAATTTGGCTCAAGGATTGGAACCTGCTTTGATACCAAATGGAGTAGAAAATTCTGTTATTTTCTGAGTAAATATATATATATATATATAAATTGAGTGATGATTACAAATGTGGGAGGTCCTTGACTTAAATACTTCCTTGGGTGCCTCTTGGTGAATGGGCATGATCTTTGATCATGCCCTTTGCCTAATAATTTAATAATTACAAACTTTGATTAATTTTTATATAACATATTTATGTATGTTTGCAATTTTTGGGTGTTGTTTGTGAGCATGTTTTTTTGGTTATTCAGTATTAATTTCCTATTTGGAATATTACAGTGGTATCAAAACATGATCTTGGCCAATTGTGGGGTAGCTAGCAAGATCATGGAAGATTTGGGCATGTATGTACTATGACAGGTGAAACATAGACAAACCCATGGCTCAAGGGAGAGTGAGTATGCAGGAACTTTTGGAAGAGTCAACAAAAACAATGAGAAGCTACAAGAACTATGGGCCCAGTTGAGTAGTGTTGAGGGAAAAATAACCCTCAACCACTTTGATGGTTCAACTAGGAGTTCTGTCAGAAAATGGGTCCACGAAATGGACACATACTTCTGGCTAAACCCCATGAGAGAGGTGGATGTTATCAGACATGCCACTATGCAATTAGATGGAGATATTATGGAGTGGTGGTATCGAGGGTTGATCCCCTTGGTCATGCAAGTATCACATCCTACACAGGGTTCACACGGAGGCTCATGGAAAGATTCAACTGAAAGGACACCAGGCCCCCTTAAAGGGAGTGGATAGGATAAGGACAGTTAGAGGGTGAGACCAGGGGGCGTTTCTGCTGGTGGAGACTGGGCCTTAGATGTCAGGAGCATGAGGAGGTTGAGCAGGAGGACACGCAGGATGGTGAGGAGCACATCGATATACCTAGTGTGGCACATGAGTCGTCATTGTTGGAGACCTCTTTGATAGCACTGGTTGACTCCTTAGGGGAGAGAGTAGAGCATACATCCATGGAGCCATCTATTGGTGAGGTGCCAGGAGACACAGAGGTACCTAGATCCATGATTGAGTTCCCATATGGGAGCCACCTACAACAACGTGGAGAACACATAGAGGCACATGAGCTAGTCATGGAGGGGAAGTTCGTGATTCATGTTGAGCCCGTGGTAGAGGAGGACAAGTAGTCATCTTTTGGGCCAACCACCAATTTAGAGGAGATAGTTGCACAGACCATCAACAGAGTTGCGGTACTTCCAAATATAAGCTCTCTTCGGGCTTATATAGATGGGGCTTGAAGCATTGCTAGGTTACCTCTGCATAGCGAGGAGAGAGATACAGAATTACCCTGATAGGTTTTATGTGCCGACCAGATTAGTGAGATGAGGTGACATGAGCTGCGTAGGGGGCAACATATGTAGGATGGGGGGCTAGTTCCATGTATGAGAGTTCGTGCTTTTGGTCCTTCCCTTGGGGTTGGATGGCGAGAGATTTTGAGTTGGTACATGGTGGAGTGGGCTACGCATATGGAGTTAGTCATTGGTTAGAGTGAGGGTTAGCAGGCGCGTTCAAGCATCGGGGATACTAGAGACCCAGGTTAGCATTGGGATCCTGGTGAGACTACCTACCATTCACCCGATATTAAAATTGACTATGACATTGGTGGCATAGTTGACCCAACGATTGAGTGCACGTAGTCGCTAGGGAAGTTTCAGTTAGCACCAGTGGCTAGTTACTTTGTGAGGGGACCCGATGGGTCATCTTCGTGTGCTAGTTATGCATGGGGTCATGGGATGATCAACACACTTGGGCAAGAGATTGTCGGAGGAGGTGGCATTGGCAGGCCACCAGACAATGCCTTGTATGGGGCTGGGGGTTCTCACCAGTTATGTGGGGCACAGTGGTCACTGAGGAGTGACACCACCACAGGCACATAGGGAGATTCGCTTGTCAGATCTCTCAAGGAGGATCAGGATGGGAGGTCCACTCATCTGAGGGTATGGAGATAAGAGCGTGGATACAGTGATACTGACAAGATGCAGGCTGATACTTACGGACTCAATTTTAGACCATGGAATCCAAGGATGTATAGGGGCATAAAACGGTGCACAACGATACGCAGAGGAGCACGAAGGTGCGTGGTGGTGCATAGTGGTGTGCAGGGTCGTACCGGGGTGTAGGAGGAGTGGTTCACATTGCAGTACATTTCATTATAGTGTGAGAAACACACTGATACAGGAGGGATGTCAGCTGATCCAGGGCGATGCGACAACATGTAGCAAGGTCCAACGGTGCACAAAGATGTGCAACTGTATGCTAGGGGGCATGAGCATACATGGTTATATACAGTAGCGTGTGGGGCTGCACTGCAGACCGGGGGAGTGTTGCTAGCAAGGAGACTTCTTGACATGAGTGTCAGGCATGCCATTGAGGCAAAACATACCTAGGTTTGGAGAGCGGATTGGTCATGGGGTTGATCAGGAGTGACCACATGGGTTCTCAACCATTCTCGTCGAAGCCCAAGCATCTCTCACTCATTGACATTGCAGGCAGTTGAGGGGAGCCTTGTTATGCTTGGTCGAGGCCCACATTGTGGATAAGGGGACTTGGGAGATTTGCCTGAGATGACCATGAGATTCAGTGCATCAGGGGCACGATAGAGATTCCCCGATGGAGGAGCAAGGTCGATACGCAAGTGGGAAACCACAATCTAGGAGATGAGGTGATCTTCTGCAGGCGTGGTATACCGTTCATCTCTGACCTTAGACTTGGGGAGTTGATCATGGGGGAGACACGTGGCTCTAGTTTAGTGGGTCTTGTTTGTTGATTTTTGGTAGCATCGGATGTGCTCTAGCCTTGAAATTTGTAGGAGAGGCTAAGGCACATAAGATCTCCAAGACCCGAAATCGTTTTGAGAAATTCCACTCGGATGAGGAGTTATTAAAATAATTAATTATTTTTAACAGGTTCCTAAGTTTAAACTTAGGAAAATAAAAATATTAATGGGTATTAATAAAGATAAGGGTGAGAAGCTTCTCAGAGGCGAGGATCAAGTCTGTTTTAATCTTAGTTGTTGATTAGAGACTTAATCTCGGCCGTTGATTCATCAAAAGGAAAAGTATAAGAGAAGACTTGAGGATCATTTGTAGATACACCGACAGATACTCAGTATCTCAAGGGAAATCGATTCTCAAGTAAAGGAGATTGATTTCAAAGGGAGAGTTGCAGGGTGGAGGAAGAGGAGGGCATCAACAACAGACAGTGACTGAGGAGAAGGTGACACAGGGATAGTGGGAGACAATGCAGAAAGAGACGCAGTCCAGAGGAGAGACATAGCCCTCACGCACGCTGACGCAGAGCCACTCAGACCACACTGGGACACGTAAAGTGACGCAGAGGTGATGCAAAGACTGAAGAATGGTCATCGATGAAGCGAAGAGAGTGACAAGAGAGCTTCTTCAGTCTTTGACTCACAGATCGAATGCCTTGAAATGACCCCCTAAGACCCTATATAAAGGAAATGATCCTAACGGCTAGTTCGAGTGATCCATGTAGAAATGATCTCGACCGTTGATGAGGATCAAGACATCTCTTGATCTCATCCGTCGATTTATTAACTTAAAATATTATTATTTTATTAGTTAGGGTTTTTGCTTCATTTTTAAATTTTTTTTATTATTTTATTATTTTTATTCATTTTTTAATTTTTTAATTCATTTAACATGGATCACTGAACTAAGCTTTCGGAAACATCACCTAGGACCTAGGACTTAGGACTCATGAGGGGATTTAAAACATTTCTCGACCCTCAGGACACATTACATCATGACTTTTACAATTTACATCTCAAGGGGACAAGCCCACTTAATACAGACCCTCATAAATCACCCAGCTCTGCGACACCATGATAATCTAGCAGATCAACACACTAGGATTATCCTAAAGTTCTAATGACAAAATCAATCCCGGCTTTGGGGTCAGGTTTGAAGGAAAACTCTGCCGATCCGTGGATCGGTGAGACGAAAAACCTTCCGGGACGTAGATTATCATCAGAAAGTTAGGTCCACCTAGGCAAAATACATACATGACTCATGTCTGCTAAGATTATTTACAATTAACACATGCAGACTGGGTTTACAATCAAAAAGATCAAGCTGCTGATGATGGCAGGATGGCACGGACATGCTGATCAGGTGCTGCTTCTTTCTGTCAAGAAAAACGGGGTGCACTGCATGGGTGGTTGACCAGTAGAGGTCAACAGAAGGCATTAGAAGAGAGTGGACAACTCCCTACAATCCTGAGCAGAATGGAGTAGCAGAAAGGAAAAACAAGACTATTGTGGAAGCAACTAGGGCAATGTTGTATGATCAGGATATGCCTAAATTCCTGTGGGTAGAAGCATGCAGGACGACAGTTTATGTCCAGAACAGGACTCCACACAAGGAATTGGGAAAAATCACTCCGGAGAAGGTCTTCACTGGGAAGACACCTGAAGTAAATCATTTCAGGATATTTGGGAGTTTAGCGTATTGCCATATACCTGAAGAAAAGAGAAAGAAATTAGATCAAACTACTGAGAAAGGATATCTTGTGGGATATGGCGAGAATGCTAAGGCATATAGAGTCTATCTTCTAGGGATTAGGAAGGTAGTAGTTCGGCGGGATGCAAAGTTCATGGAGGACAGAGCTTTCAGGAAATCCTGAGAAATGCGTTCCGAGGAGCAGTAGAAAGACGAGCCGTTGGTCAAACCGCTTCGACCAGCAGAAACTAGTACCAGAAATTCTCTTGAAGACAAAACTTCAGAATAGGAGGAATCTCAGGAAGAGGAAGAGCAAGAGCTGATAGATGTGCCTACTAATAGTGGAAGAACGAGTCGGGAACTTCGACAGATTCTATGGGATGCAAAGGACTTCATTGGTGTACCCAGGAATAATAAAAGGGAGTGTAGACAACCAGACATATACCAGGCATTAGTAGCTCAGGTTGGGGAACCTTTTAATTTTCAGGAGGCCGTCCCACATCAAGTATGGGTATATGTTATGGTGGAGGAATACAACTCTATAATGGTCAATGATGTCTGGGAAGTGGTACCTAGGCCTCAGGACAGGTCAGTGGTAGGTTTGGGATGGATCTACAAGGTCAAATATGTTGCATACGGCAGTGTGTAGAAATACAAAGGCAGAGATGTGGCTAAGGGGTATGTTCAGAAGGAAGGGAAGACTACGAAGGAACCTTCGCCCCAGTAGCCAGGTATACTTCTATTAGAACCGTGATATCTCTTGTAGCACAGATGGGGTGGGAGATTCATCAGATGGATGTCAAGACGACATTCTTGAATGGGGTAATAGAAGAGGAAGTATACAACAACTAGAAGGTTTTGAGACACATGAGAAGAAATCTCATGTATGCAGATTAAAGAAATCCTTTTATGGGCAGCATGATGCAGCATGTTGAGAGGGAGTTGCAGTACAGATGTAGGAGTGGCACTGGCAGTGTCATGGGCAGCAGTATAGGAAGCATCAATGCAGTGGATGTGGGGCAGTAGGGCTAGCATTAACATAGGTACCAATGTGGAGGATCAGTGTGATGTTTCAGTGATGAAGTATTACTAGAGCACATTCCTCGCTAAGAGGGAGTGTTGATTTTTGGTAGCATCAAATGTGCTCTAGCCTTGAAATTTGGAGGAGAGGCTAAGGCACATAAGATCTCCAAGACCTAGAAATCGTTTTGAGAAATTCCACTCGGATAAGGAGTTATTAAAATAATTAATATTTTTAATGGGTTCCTAAGTCTAAACTTGAGAAAATAAAAATATTAATGGGTATTAATAAAGATAAGGGTGTGAAGCTTCTAAGAGATGAGGATCAAGTCTGTTTTAATCCTAGCCGTTGATTAGAGACTTAATCTCGGCCGTTGATTCATCAACAGGAAAAGTATAAGAGAAGACTTGAGGATCATTTGGAGATACACCGGCAGATACTCAGTATCTCAAGGAAAATCGATTCTCAAGTAAAGGAGATCGATTTCAGAGGGAGAGTTGCAGGGTGGAGGAAGAGGAGGGCATCAATAGTAGGCACTGACTGAGGAGGAGGTGACACAGGGACAGTGGGAGACAACGCAGAAAGAGACGCAGTCCAGAGGATAGACGTAGCCCTCACGCAGGCTGATGCAGATGGATGCAGAGCCAGTCAGACCCACACTGGGACACACAAAGTGATGCAAAGGTGACGCAGGAGTGGGAGTAGGGTCTCCAAAGTGTTAGAAAGTCTCAAAGGGAAAGGCTCAGGTGTTTTCTTTCAATTTATCTGTAAAATCATTCCTTGTAAAAGCAATTGCTACTAAAGAGTAATAAAGCCCTCATCTGCTGCACCTGTTTTCTCGCATTGGGTTTTTCCAGGGACAATTGTCCAAAAACAACTCTGTTGATGTGATTGGTTCTTGTGCATGTATTTTTTTCTCTAGGTGATTGTGTGATAACTGTAGTAAAATTTATTTTAATATTTGCTGAAGGGATTTCGTAAATAACTTATTGTGAATAATAAGTAGGTGAAATAAATCAGTTGCTGCAGTAGAATTTCAGCTTAGAAATTTTCACATTGTCAGGATCTTGCATGAGCAGAGGATACGTTGTACAGTTAAGGCAGTCTTCCAGTGGGTATCCAAGCTTCAAACACTATATTGGCACATTACCGAGGGTGTGGATGGCAGACTTAGGGGTGATGATTGGCTGGAGCAGGACAAATCTGCATACCTTGACTCGACTTTGGGTATTAGGCATTCGTTTGTTGACAACATTCAGGGATTAGTTGTACGACACGTGGAGTTCCTAGTGAAAATCGATACTAGATGATGGTAGGCGACAGGAATTGGAAGCGATGGGCTTTCAATCTAGCTTTGGGTTCCAGGGCTCCACTGAGGCAACAAACCACCTTTCTCTGGGAGGATCATAGAAATGACAGTGACAGGGCGACATCTCCCTTGGGATGACAGACCATGGATCGTCAGGATTCTCACATGAGCCGAGGAGGGTCTTCCTCGCTATTGTTTCGGTAGGAGATTGGACATGGATTGGTAGATTACGACCTTGTCAGGATGACAAGCAGGATGGACTTCCTCGCAGTAGAGTTGTTCCTTATTGGGGTGGCAACAAAGGATTACCAGATTGGATGATTCAGAGGGAGCATGAGAGGGTCGTAGTTATGAACAGATTGGAACATCGATCCCATAATGGTCTCACTTCGGGGTTAGCATGGGGCCATGGAGCTACAGGACATAGCAGCTGGGTCACAGATTTGGGAGAGAGGGTTCCCACGAGGGAAGGAAATCCAGGTATTCTGTTGGGTCTCAGTTTGGCAGCAGGCATGATACTTCTTGTTACCACTCAAACTAGAAGGGGTCCTAGGTGGGGATCCTATAGGGTAGCTACTAGGTTAAGGGCAACAATGGAGCTATAGCCCAATGTTACCTCTGCTAAGGCTCGTTGCTCTTTATGGACTTTCACCAATTGGAGGAGACCCGGCATAAGAGGAATCACAATAATGGATATGTCATTGAGAGGATAAAAGGTGATTCTCAAGGCCTATTCGTAAGAGAGACTCAATTGTGTGGCTTCTTGCTTGGAAAACAAGGTGATAGGCTCTCTAGGAAGGGCTAAGAGGATTCTCGAAGTTGGGGTTTGGGAATGTATCTGGTAAAGATGATCCCTAGGCCTAGAAATCCTTATGGAGACTTGGTCTTTACGTGATCTTTGTGGAATTAGAGTTGTAAAGTTGCGGGACCACACAGGGCCAAGTGGACCCAAACTTAGGTCAAGGGTATGGAGTTGATCAACCAAGGAGGGGCTTCACCTAATTAGGGAAGAGAAGAGAATCAAAGGAAAAAATTTCTTTTGATATTTGGATGCAATGATCCTAATGAGGTCACTAACCAAAATTCAACCTAGGGCAAGAAATGCTCTTCTGGTTAGGGCTTTCTATATCTCGGGATTCCACCATCATATTGCTTGAAATTTGGAGGACCCTTTGAGCAAACTACACTGTAGTAGTGGACCAATTTTCAAGGGTTTTGGATGGCTACAAATGATTTCATGTGATGCCCTAAGAGACCTTCTGGGGATAGGCCTAGAATTGGAAAAAATGAAGAAAAGAAATGTTCTTTTGACCACCAAAGGGATACTAGGATCAATGCCTTGTTGCTTGGGCTTAATGGAGTCAAGATACACATAGTTCATGAAATTTTGTGAGCTAAAGAGCCCTATTTGATCTTTGCAAGCCTCTCCAAGGGCAACAAGTAGATCAATAGGGATTTATATTTCAAATTTGTAAAGGAGACAAAGTTTTGAGGTATTTAACCTAAGAGGTGCCTCTAGGAACATTTTCCTAATCCTTGAAAGGTCAACATATGCATTTAATCAGTTATTCAAGGTCCTAGATGAATTTCACATTACATTAACCCATACAAGAATAATGATAACACTATACATGCATTTGACGAGTAAGATAACAAGAATAGCATAAAAAATTTGACTTACATGAGAGATAGAGTACATCCATTCATCCACTTTGCATTAGAAAGAAGCTCCAAAGATAATAGCGAAAATCCAAACATCATAGTGCATCAAGAAACTCCAAAAAGTTTATCCCAACAAAAAGTGGGAAAATCTCTCAAGTGATACCCATCCAATCCAAGTGATGATGATCAAAATGAATCACTAGGGATTTGAATGTTCTAATTTGGACTAATAATGGCCCTAAAATAAAATAATGTGCATAATAACAAAACTTTTGGTGACAAGCCCACCAAGTAGCTCAATAACATAATAAGAAGCCTCTCAAGAGGGTCTAATGATCAATAGAGTGAGTAGTTGGGCCTTTGAGGAGGCCTAATTTAGTCCTGAGTGTGCCATGATGAGAGAATGATCCTCAAACATAGTGGACAAGGGGTTGATCTGTTATGAACATAAATTATGTAAAAATAGATAATAAATAATAACCATAATAATATAAATATAATAATAAATAGTAAGTAATTAACTAATGGTTAGTTAGTTCATAATGAAAAGGCATGTTTTAGAGACATGCCTGTTTGTGAAAGGGTATTTACCTAGCTATATATACAGGACCCTCATTCTCATTTGTACTCATCCTACATTCATTCTTTTATACAATATACAATTTACAATTACTGTCCTATGATGGATGTCTTTGTTTACAAAGTATTTTAATATTTCCGCTGCGTATACGACTTTTGGTCATTACATTGGTATTAGAGTTGTTCGATTCTTTGGACGCTCAACCACTGAAGATAACCAGTCTGATCTGGCCTTTGGCCATTAATCTTTCCTCAGCCTTGTTGTCGTCACAATTGAAGCATTTCGCTAGACAAAGTTGGAGTTCCTCTGTTTCGTCATTCATGGCTTTGGCCATTAAACCAAAAAAAAAAGGAAGAAAAGAATAAGATAGTCAAAGAAAAAAAATAAAAAAGTACATATACAGATTAAAAAAAAAAGATATAAAAAAAATATAGCCCAATGTAAAGTTTGAAGGAGAACATTCATATATATATAAAGGTTCTACATTATTGATAAAAATTGCATGTTAAGAGGGAATCTTTCCAAATATCTTTAAAACTATACATAAGAGGAGTAGATAATATTATCTTGATTCTTCATTTAGTGGTTTACAAGCCGTGGTTTTAGCAACCCATGGTAATTGACCATGGTATTTTCAAGGTAAAAGAAAAACAAAAGGAATACAAAAACTTTTTATGTGAATGATAAGTTTTACTTTTTACGTAGAGAAAATTAATCATGTCAAAGACACATAAGTGGACATATATTTTATATTATACCCCAAAGAGGTGAATAGCCACATTTCACTAGGGTTGTAACTTTTTAAAAAGAAAAAGAAAAGATTAAAAATAAAAGATATCTAAAGAGAAGTTTTATATTATAAAGGGGTATTTTAATGAAAATTTCAAGTCATAAAATTATTGAAAATATATATAAGTACAAAGTGGGTATTATTATAGAAGGTTACTTAAAATATCCATATATTAAAGTATATAAAGGGTTAAATCTAGAACTATAAAGAGACATAAGGATAACAAGTTATAACAAAGGAAGAGTACTTTTTAAAAGCATTATAATAAATATAAGGTGCAGTTTATTTAAATAGTGGAGCTATATTAACTTATTTTAAAGTGGGAAAAATATGTAATTGAGGAAAATAAAAGTTGAAGGAATTTATAAAGGTGTTCAAGTTTATCAAATAAAAGGACACTTAATTTAAAGAAGTCTATTTTTGAATAAAAAAACAAATGGAACCAAATTCTAAAATGATGAAGGAAAGATGATTTTCCTATAAGGGTGTTTTAATCACACATCACAAGTTAATTACATTAAGAGGGACTATCCCAGGGAAAAAAATTAATATCGTTATTAGTACAAGTCATGAGGAAAATTACATCAATGTTAATTTGACAAATAAACTATTAGTTCCATAGTCAAACATAGGAGAAAGAACATATGTTTTTGGCAAAAAAGAATATGAAATTAATGATTTACAAGTGACAACTGATCATTATGAGTACATATCTCAATTTAGTGTCGTAACTATGTTTGACGAAGAGGTTGACATAATTCTTGGTCGACCTTCGTTCAAAGAATTAGGTACGTTTTTGGTTCAAAGAATTAGGTATGTTTATTTTAAACACACAAAAAATAAAATAAAATAAAAATAAAAAAAAATCTTGATGTTCCCTTACAAGAGGTAGATGGTGACGTTCTAAGACATGACGACGAAATCAGAATTGATAATGTCTTCATTAAAAGATCTTAAGGATATTTTGTAAGAACTGATAAACAGATGCAAAAAAGACAGTAAGGGATTTAAAGCATGAACCTGTAACATTTTCAACAGAAACTTGACAAAATCAATTTAACGGGACTGTTGAGGTACTTACCTGTACTCCCGCAGTTGCAGATGCCTCCGGCTACGCTGCTCCAGTTACTGAGAAACCGAATCATCCCAGCCAGACTGAGCAGAGCCTGGCTGCTCAATCCAGTAAGCTTCTTAACAGAAGCTGACTGTTCCCTCGTGCCCAGAACCTCAAAACTCTCAAGCTCTTCCAATCGCTGATTCCCCTTCTCCTTCCGAATTCTTCCCTCTGATTTTTCGTCCCCTGCTAAAACCCTGTCCTATGGTCTTTATCCTCTGGTTTGGCGGTGGCCGCCCTTGCATCTGCAGCCACTGCTCACCCTGCTGATGACAGACCTGCGCCCACGTATCCCCTCCTGGTCCTCTCTCAGGTCGTGAATGAATCCCCTTTATGTTTTTAAACCATAGGTGTTTATTAATTATTCCTTTTTTTTAATATAACCAAGACATGGTGTATACATGTATCATTAAAACATTATAACGTTTAAAACATTATACATGTATCATTATAACTTTATAACATTTAAAACATATCACATTGTTTTTATATATATTTGTTTTTTTTAAATATAACATTATAAACTTTATACTTGGATCCCCTTTTTAATTAATTAATTATATTAATATTTAACATTAATTTTATTAATTTATTAATATAATTTTATCAATAATCTGGAACATATAATATGTATAGTCCTCTTTTAAGATCTAACCATGCATTACGCAATATTGATGAATGAGTAGAACTTCTATTCCAAGAAGTGTCATGGTATTTAGCACTTATAATCAATTTAATATAAAATACTAGTGCGGTGTATGCAACACATGCATATGTAGCTATCATATGCATGTACCGTATACCTGTTATTATGCTTGCGTTCTTTGTATTTATAGATGAGTCGTCATATACACTCCCCCTTCAGAAAACTTCGTCCCGAAGTTAGAGTTTTTATTTTATGTGATTACTTATGATAGTAATTAGTGCACCTTTCTTAGGTTTGTAAACCGAGGTTCAAAATTTTTTATTTTAATAAAAAGAGACTATAAAATTAGTGTTTTAGGTTTATGATTTTAATGGTCATGCCTTGCCCTATTCAAGTTCCCAAGATATTCTAAAATCATCCCATCCTTCCTAATCTCTTCCGCTCCCATCCTATCCGTCGTCTACTGGAGTATGCCATGGTGTCAATTTTACTGACTTAACCATTCATAAACTCTAAGGTGACAACGTCGGTTATACCGACTTGATTCCCAGTAGGTATCCGACAGTCATCATCGCATGTCTAGGGGAGCGTGATTCGCACAGTCCTCCCATGACTCCAGGGTTCGGAGGATAAACGGTGGGAAACACCTCCACCCCTCCCAGTAGAATTAGGGCTAATACCCTATCATAGAATCACTTTGAGTTTTAATTGTTCTGAGGTTCTGTCATCATGTGGTCATCCCGGTAACTGTTTATTATCTGCAATCATACACTTATCCATGCATTCGTAAAACGTGCATTAGCATATTCAAAATAACTCATGTATTATTCACGTATGTCACTACAGTATAACATATTTTGCCATATTCTATGTATGTCGTTTGACTTTCATTTAAAATGTAATTATTTCCTGATTTCTATTCCATTGATCATATTGACATGTATAAATAAAACAGATTTATAATATCTTAATTTCTACCAAAAGTAAAATCATTTAACTGTCTTAAACTTTACTTTGACAACTATAACTTAGTAAGATCAACAACATATATCGTTTTGGTATCCTATGTACCAGCAGAAGTTAAACATATATTTATGTCACAAAATTTCACGTTTATATATAATCATTCAAAATGGTTCTGAGTCTCTGGTTGCAGTGAAGTAATATATACTAAACATAGTTTAAAGTTATTCAAAATTGACATAGATTAGGGTATCTTTGACATATGTCCTATGTATTTTCCCAAGTAGCTGATCTAGGACTATATTTGTCCCATTGGACCTTAACTTGGTCCACCAGGCGATTCCTGAGCTGTCGAACCCTACGTTCCAGTATACATAATGGTTCGACCGATATGACTCCCTCGTCTGATACCTGCAATTCCTTCCATTGGAGGTTATGTGATTGATTAGCTATATAATGTCTTAATACAGAAACATGAAACACATTATGAATTCTATGCAGGTGAGGTGGCAGGGCAAGACGATAGGCAATAGGTTCAACTCTTTCCACGACTTTAAATGGTCCAATAAATCGAGGTGACAACTTTGTCCCTTTTCGAAATTGAATAGTACTTTTATTCGGTTTGATGCGGATGAAAACTTGATCCCCTACTTCATACCTCCTATCAGTTTTGTGAACATCAGCATAACTCTTTTTTCTATCCTGTGCTTCCTTTAATCGTTGTCTAATTTGTCTTACCTGTTCTTCCATTTCATGGATTAATTCTGGTCCTATTATCACTTGATCTTCTACAATGTCCCAACTTAACGGTGTTCTGCAAAGTCTGCTGTATAATGCTTCAAATGGAGGCATTCCAATCGAACTGTGGTAACTGTTATTGTATGCGAATTCGACTAAGGGTAAATACTTTTCCCAGTGTGATTGCTGATCCATAACATACATTTGCAATATGTCTTCAAGTACTTGATTTACTCTTTCTGTTTGCCCACTAGTCTCAGGATGGTAAGCGGTGCTTAAATTTAGCTTAGTTCCTAAGGCCGTCTGCATGCAAGTCCAGAATCTAGAAGTGAAACGCGAATCTCTATCGGATATAATCTTCTTAGGTACTCCATGAAATTTGATAACTTCATTTATGAATACTCGAGCAACGTCAGCAACATCGTAAGTATTTCTTACGGGAATGAAATGGGCGCTTTTTGTTAATTTATCCACTACTACCAAAATGGCATTGTGTCTTTGAGAAGTAAGAGGTAGCCCGGTGATAAAATCCATAGAAATGATCTCCCATTTAGACATAGGAATGTCGTGAGGTTGTAAGAGACCCGCTGGGTGACAATGATCTGCTTTTACTTGTTGACATTCCAAACAGTTTGCAACAAATTGAGTGATATCACGTTTCATGCCTGACCAGAAGAAGAGTTTCTTGGTATCCGCATACATTTTCCCTACTCCAGGATGTGCACAATATACTGCTCTGTGGGCTTCCCCAAGGATAGTGTCTCGAAGATCCTTATTATCAGGAATATACATCCTTCCATGGAATCGTAAGATTCCATCGTTTTCTAATTCATATCCCTCAAATTTAGATTCTTTTGCCTTTTTACCCTCAAGACTCGATCTCACCTTTAAATACCAGCTATCTTTTATAAGATGTTTTAGTACTCGCTATCTTAAGTTTACTTTAATGGGTATGAGAAAAAATATCCAAGGTATTATGCTTAAAGCATCTGCTACCACATTTTCTTTTCCCTTAATGTATGATATTCCGAAGTCATATTCACTTAGGAATTCACTCTATCGCCTTTGTCTGGCATTTAAGTCTCTTTGGGTGAACAAATATTGTAGACTTTGATGGTCGCTTTTAAGTGTAAAACTTCGTCCCACTAGATAGTGTCTCCAAATCTTTAAAGCTAGCACTGCAGCGGCTAATTCTAAATCGTGAGTAGCATAGAGTTCTTCATGAGGTTTTAACTTTCTAGAAGCATATGCTATCACTCCTCTATCCTGCATCAACACTGCACCCAGCCCTTGTTTGGATGCATTAGTACATACTGTAAAATCTTTGTCCATATCTGGGACTCTTAGGATTGGTGCACTGGTGAGTAGTCTTTTGAGTTCAGAGAATGCTTTATTACATTCCTCAGTCCATTCATACTTAACACCTTTACGCTGAAGGGTTGTAATTGGCTTTGCGATTTTGGAGAATCCCTCCACAAATCTCAGTAATAACCGGCTAAACCCATAAAGCTTCGTAACTCATGTGCATTTTTTGGTATTGGCCATTCCATGATCGCTTTAACCTTCTCAGGATCTATTGAAATCCCTTCACCTGATATGATATGACCTAAATAATGAATCCTTTCCTAAAAGAATGAACACTTGGATAGTTTTCCATACAACTGACGTTCTCTAAGGCAGGACAATACTATCCGTAAATGATCTTCATGCTCTTTCTTATTCTTGGAATAGATGAAAATATCATCTAAAAAGACTTGTACAAATTGATCAAGATATTCGCAGAAAACACTGTTCATAATATTCATGAATACTGCTGGTGCATTTGTTAATCCAAATGGTACCACAGTAAATTCATAATGTCCAAAACGTGTTTGGAATGCATTCTTAGAAATATCGTTTTCAGAAATCCTTAGCTGATGATAGCGTGATCGAAGATCAATTCTTGAAAAGACAGCAGCTCCTTTCATTTGATGGAAAAGATCATCGATTCGAGGCATAGGGTATTGATTCTTTACTGTAGCTCGATTCAAGTCTCGATAATCTATGCATAATCTTAAAGATTCATCTTTCTTCTTTACAAAAATTACGGGAGTGCCCCAAGGTGATATACTAGGCCGAATAAGCCCTATATCCAGTAGTTCCTTCAATTGAATTTGCAATTCTTGAAGTTAAGGAGCGGTCATTCTATAAGGCGTTTTAGAGATTGGTTGGGTACCTGGTCTTAATTCAATAGTGAGATCCAACTCTCTTACCGGGGGTAATCCTGGTAGTTCTTTTGGAAATACATCCGGAAATTCGGCTAACACTGGATATTGTCCTAAGGATGGTCCTTTTTCTTCGCTTACTTCTTGAATTACATAAGCCGGACAACCTTTCCTTAAACAACACTTCATTTTCATTGCTGATATGTAGCGTAAAGATACCTATCTCTTGATTCCTTGAATTTGGATTACTACTCCTTCATCATTTATACCTAGAATTCTTTTCCCATAACAGTCTACTCAAGCTTGATAAGCTTCTAACCAATCCATACCTATGATAAGATCATAAGTTCCCAAGGCTGTAACATAAACTTTCAGATTAGTCGTACAGACCCCTAGGTCAATTTTGCATTGATCCACACTTAAGCCCATGGATTGGAGTTCTCCTGAGGCCATTTCCACCTGTTTGAAATCATTTTGTCTGCGAGCTGCCAACCCACATTTGTTTAATGCATATGACAAAATGAAACTATCTGGGGCACTAGTATCAAATAAGATTTTGAGTTTTATACCATTGATAATACCTGAAGATTCCACTATAGTGGATTGATGCACTGCTTGGTCGTTGTTGACTACTGCATGAATTCTATGATTACCTCGATTGTTTGATATTGGTTCCTTTCCAGTCCTATGCAATATATTCGACAAAGCTTCTGGACAATCACGTTGAAAATGCGGTCCCCCACATCCCCAACATTGATCCTCTTGAATCAGGATGTGAATTTCTAGAGAACGAGCTTCGTCCTCTCATGTTGATTCCCCTCGAATTTCTTCCTCTACTGGCAGTACCTCGAGATGTCCATGGACTGGTGTTTGATGATTCCGCAGCTATAGTGTTTACTGCCATAGGAGCTCTTGTTCCTATATTTCTTGGGGTAAACCTGTTACCATAAGGTGGCCTTGAGCTACCTCCTCTGAAGAAGTTTCGGGGAGTCTTTCTTGGAAATCCTGATTGTAAAGGTTCTGCTGACCCTATATCTTTTTTGATTCCAAGGTGCTCTTCTGCATAACGACCACATTCAACCGCCTCAGCTACTGATGATGGTTTCCACATGCTTACCAAGGCTCTGATGCAAGGATTTAACCCAAATATGAAGCATTCAGCTTGACGTTCATTAAAATCTCAGTAGTGAATGTATTTTACAAGCTCCATAAACCTTATCTCGTATTCTTCCATAGTTTTATTTCCTTGAATTAATATATGAAAGGCTCTAGCTTGCTGTTGTTGAAAGTATGGAGGTAAATACTTTGTGCAGAACCTTTCCTCAAAGAGTTCCCAAGGGACATTATCCGATGTAAGGTGCAGTTGCTTTTTTAGATTTCCTCACCAAATCAAGGCACTTTCCTTTAATTGAAATACAACAATTTTTGTTTTTGCTGAAGAAGAATATTCTCTTAATCTAAAGCATCTGTTCATTCCTTCTAACCATGCTTCAGCGCGTTCACCTGCTCGACCTCCTGAGAATTCTGGGAGTCTAATTTTCTGAAGCTCCCTAGAAATGTCTTCTTTTGATCTTTTGGGCTCAAAATTCTTTGGTTCCGCTGAACTGGTAGCTAAAGGTTGAAATTCCTCTTTGGTTTTAGCCTTAGTTGATTCTTTTAATGTCTCCAATAAGGCTTCCAATGAGTTCATTATCACGGTCAACTCTGGTGCTGGGGCGATTGATGTTGATAATGGTCTCGGTGGTGACGATGGTGATGGTGGTGGCGATGGAGAAGATGATGGCAACGGTGGCGGCATTAATGACGGTGATGCTGCCCGATCACGTCGTCGTCGCTCATATGTCTTTACCATTGTAATGGTTCTTATATACATAATAAAATTCTATAAAATTTTTGAGGTAGACAGTCGAATTTAACATATAACTTTCTTTTGCAACTTCACATTCATAAACGGGTATAGTTTTTGCTATTTTTATCTGCTAGGCAGATCTTACTAGTATCGAGGTGAAGGGGGGTGGTCTGGCGACCTCCTTGTCCTAATGTAGGGTATTCTATCCTAATATGAAATAATGCAGAAGTGTATGGTCATTAGTTCCTAAGGTAGATCATCTAAATAACATTCACAAAATGAAAATGTTAAATGCCTTGTTACAATGAACATCGGAAACATACCCGTCACACCTCAATCTAGCTATTACCTTTAAAGAAGGGCATACATATTTATATTTTTGAATATATATTACTTAGATATGGATTAAACCTATAATATATATAAATGAAGGATTGTTCTGGTTCCATATCAATTTGACCTTTAGCCGAGAAATTTACCATAGACATGTCATGATTAAAATCTAGAAGAGGTACAGTTCAGCAGTCTACCATACCATAAATGTAGGTTGGGGGTCAAACTGAAGGGTAAATTCAGATCAATAGTCAAATTATTCATAAAATTTAGGCCAGTGGCCTATACATTGCAATTGATCAGGCAAGGTAGAAAAAAATGGTTCTTTTAATGTTTCTACAGTATCCTACTTTGAAATTCGAGTGGCCGAGGACCAAAGGCACTATTACCAAGTATATAGATCCTAAACATTCTTGTCAATATGCAGAGGAGGATGCAGTGTTGAGAGGGTTTCACATAATGAAAATTTGCAATTAGGTTTTACTTCAGACAGCTCTAGGACTTGCACATTGTATATGCTTCACAGAATGATCCTAAAATTTTATAAGAGTGGTCAGACCTCAGCCAATACAGCAGAAGAGAGACATGGAAAAACTATTATGTAACCAAATCACGTTAAGTTTTATAATTTTCTAAATGTAAAACAGAAGATCAGTTTATTTATGATGAATATGGCAAATGGCTAGTACATAACAAGATATTTTAACAGTAAAGACAATTTTCAGACCAAACTAAAAATGTAGATGGCTACTAATGTATTTGATCTCCAATAAATCAGTCCGCAGTGCCACATTTCAATCATTGGATAAGCATGGAATAGGGAAATAGGTGTTCAACTGTATGGGGTTGGATTATGGCACACCGGGTTTGATCGAGATTTGATTGTTGCGGGCCGTGTGATGGTAAAGTGAAACGTTGATGGTGTTGTTCTTCATACTTCTTGATATTCAAGAGAGCAGTGTTGTCGCACAGATTGACACGACAGCGCTCAGACCGGGGGGCTGTCACTCTGATCTCCGATCTCTCCGTTTAGGCCTGTCTCCCGCGGCTAAGGGGGGTAGACCCTATGAGGTGATGAAGACCAACTGTCGACCAGTTGGGTTGGGAGACACGAAGAAACAAGCACTAAATTGATTTTGTTAAGTTTAATAGACCAGTGCCTTGCGGATTTAATGTTTAAACGATTAATTATCAGATGCTGCAGAAATATAAACCATGTAGAGCAACCATTCAAACAAAAATTAATTTTTATCAAATGCGAGAAAATGCTTAAATGATACTCCAGCAATTGAAATTTCGAAAGATAAAGTGCTTTGAACAATCACGTAAAATATTAACCAGAGATCACATTCACACAGTTAATCCTCAGATGAACATTGAATCATATTAAACACTAATTCCCAGGTCAAAATTTTAGCCTCAGCATAAAAGAATGAAACCTTAGAAATTTCCGGGCCAAGACTGAAATTGGCAAAAATTTCCCAAAATATTTTTTATGATTTTTTTATATGTTTTTTTATGAAAAACTAAATAAAACAACTGCAAATCTAAATCTAAAACCAAAGTCCTAAAAGTAAAAAGAAACTTTCAATTTTTTTTTATTTTTTTTAATGATTTTTTATTTAAACTATTTATAAAACAAAAAGAAAAGAAAATTTTAATTTAAACCAAAAATCAAATCTAAACCAGAAAGAACCTAAGGATAAAACTTTCTTATGCTTTTGGATATTTTTTATATTTTTATGATTTTAAAATTAAAATGAAACAAAATTAAAATAAAATCTAATCTAAATTTAGAACTAAAGTCTAAAAAATAAAAAGAAAAAGAAAATCTTTTAACTCTTTTTTTTTTTTTTTTTTTTAAATCAATCTATAAAAATTAAATTTGAATCCAAACTAACCCTTTAAACAAAAGTTAAAACTAAATTAAACAACTAAAAACCCCTAATTAAATGAAAGCGACATTCTAAACTAATAAAATTTTAAACAATAAAATCTAAATCTGATTAAAGTTTAAATGAAACGGAATTTTAGCGTTAAATCCTAAATGGCAGTATCAAAAAAAACAAAATTGAAAAATATAAACATAACCCTAATCGCTAACATACACTGACAACCATAGGTAAATAAAAAAAGGAAATAGAATGCGTTTTTCATTTTTCTCTGCAGGTTGAAAGCATGAGGATGCTCGACGGCAGGTGGAGATGCATTTGTGGGTCAGTTTCGAAGAAGCCAAGGAGGGGAGTCGACGCTACGCAAGGATGGCAGTGTGGAAAGTTGCAAAGGCAGCGCGTAGGAAAGAAAGCAATGACGGCTGCGTGAAAGGTTTCGGATAAACGGAGGTGTATCACGCTGACAGGGAAGGTTGAGGCAGCATGAGACTGCAAGGACAACAGAGGTGTGCGGAACAGCAGCTGCACGCAGGGAGCTGGGACTCAGGTAGAAATTGCGTGGGGAGGAATGCTGATGGAGGCTGCGCGCAGCAGTGATTTGAAAGGAGACGTAATACCGTGCGTGGAGGTAAATCAAGCTATGTGTATAACAACCAACAGATGAGCGGCTGAGATAATACGATGAGAAGCTGCAATTGTTGCGTGGGAGGTGTGTGGGTACAACTGCCTGGACGCGAAGAAGGTTGCTGGAACGCGTGTGGATCAGATGAAGGATACGCAGGGATATGGAGGGGAGGTATGCGATTCTGTAACTGGCAGCGTTTGAAGAAGCCAGAAAGGCAGCACGCAGGTGAATTGAAAAGCTAGAAGAAATGCGTGGAGGAGAGCTGATGCTTCTGCTTGCAGATTGGACGTAGGGAGCTGAGATATGGCAGCAATCCAGCCTGCCAAAAAGAAAGAATTTTTCTTGTAACAAAAATAAACCCCGAGCAGCAAAATATCTTTGATCAGACCCTCGGAAATCGACAGAAAACCCTGCAACCTGTAATGGAAAAATACCCAAAAATAATATGTGCATAAAACAAAAACTGAAAACCCTAAACCCAACAAAAAATTTACAGTATTTACAAATTGAAAGCTCTTAAGAAGCCAGATTTATCAATAATCACAGTAATATTATCAGAATTTAATTTTAATGTAAAACACTTCAGAAAACCCTGCATGCATTCATAAAAATATTTCGAATGATAAGCCCGGGATCAAGAACTGGCTGGGCTCTTTCAGAAAACACAACCCGGGAGTTGGCTGGTTCAGCCGAGAACTTCCCCTAACGCCCGGTAATCTGAAAAAAGGATTTCCTGCATAGCTTAAAATCAACCATCAACATAGAAGGAGAAAACAATAGTGAAACCCCGATCAAATGGAGATACTTGCCACTATATTTCAGAATCTAAACTATCATTCAAACCCCAAAGATCAGACAAGATACATGTGCCTAGATCAATCTTCATTAAGCTATCATAAATGGCTGAAAATAAAATTATGCAGAAAATAGAACAATCTTACATCATTTTCAGAAGAGTAACACCAGCAAGATTTTTAACCCCAAAGTCAAACAGATTACAAGAGAGCTTCTTCAGCACAAGACTCATAGATCCAATCTGATTTCAAATGACCCCTAGCACCATATTTAAAGGAAAAATTCCCAACAGCTAGTTCGAGTGATCCACGTCAAAAAGATCTCGACCGTCGATGAGGATCAAGATATCTCTTAATCTCATCCGTCGAATTTTTAATGCATTAAAAAATTGAAATTCTGCATTTATTTACTCAAAATATTATTATTTTATTATTTTTTAAGTTTTTACTTTAATTTTTATTTTTTTATTTATTATTTTTATTTTATTTATTTTTTTATTTATTATTATTATTATTATTATTTTTAATTTTTTAATTTATTTTTAATGGATCCTCGAACTTAGCCTTTGGAAAAATTACCTAGGACTTAGGACTTTTTTTTCCCCTGGGAAAAAGTCGTAATTTTCATTAAGGTTAAGAAAATTACATTTTGCAGATGCCGAAGCATATTCATATGCAGGCTTTAGCCTGTCGAGTTCATTTTATAACTGCTATAAACAAAATATCTCCACGCAGGGAGCATTCAAAAATAAGCCAGAACTATGTTCAAAATTATGGCTGGCTCTTCGCAGAGAGCAATATATACTGCTGAAATAAAACAAAAAGATGTACTGATCTGCTATATCTACATACTGTAATAAGCAAAAAATTGCATGTGAATATAGGCTTTATAGCCCATCATTCCAATTGCTCATCAAAAGGGCGATGATAATACTGATAAAAAGTGCCGTCGACTTCCTCTTAGATCCACCAATCTTCACCTATTCTGTGCGCTGCCTCTTTGGAGAGCTGGTCTGCAATGGTGTTTTGTTCCCTGTAGATATGATGACAGACAAAGGATTCAAAGGAGGTGATCAATCTCTTTGCTTCGTCAAGAATATGTCTCAAAGAAAAAGCATGACAATGTGATGCATTATTGAGCCAATTGCAAACAATTTTGGAGTCACCAAAAATCTGTAAGTGTCTGCATTGTTTAAGGATAGCAAAATGAATTAAGTGCTTGGCTGTGCTGAGTTCTGCAACGTTGTTTGTGCCTCTGCCTAAATTGATTTGTATCTTGTAGAAGTGTCTTTCGTCAATGTGGAGTATGGCTCCCCCCCCGCAACCATCATCTTGGGCTGAGCCATCGAAATAAGCCCAAGGCTTTGATTTATCAATGGGTACAGGTCTAAGAGTTCTCGGTGGGGTGGAGTGGTCTTCATCAGGTAACAAATTATAATCAGCGACCGTGTGAAGAATGATCGAAGGCCAGTGAGGCATTTTAAGATTGAAGATAGATTGGTTTCGGGCGATCCATATAGCCCAACAAACCAGCAGAGGCAGGTTCTTGGCCTTACCTGTATGCTCTAGACACCAGTTAGACCATGCCTCCAGAAGGTTGTGTTGACCACTACTGGTCAACTGCCCATGCAGTCCACCTCCTTTCTGTTGGCAGAGAGGGGTAGCTCCTGAGCGACATGTCCGTGCCAGCCTACAGTCATTGACAGCTTGATCATTTTTGTTGTAAACCCAGTCTGCATGTTTGAATTGTAAATAATCTAAGCAGATCAGAGTCATGTATGTAAAGTTGCCTAGGTGGACCTAACTTTCTAATGATGATCTGCGTCCCGGAGGTTTTTAGTCTCACCGATCCATGGATCGGCAGAGTTTTCCTTCAAACCCGACCCCAAAGCCGGGATGCATTTTGTTATTAGGACTTTAGGAGAATCCTAGCGTGTTAATCTGCTAGATTATAGTTGTGTCGCAAAACTGGGTGGTTTATGAGGGTCTATGTTAAAGTGGGTTCGTCCCCTTAAGATGTAAATTGTAAAAGTCATGATGTAATGTGCCTTGAGGGTTGAGAAATGTTTAAATCCCCTCATGAGTCCTAGGTCCTAGGTCCTAGGGGATGTTTCCAACGGTTTAGTTCAAATGATCCATTTAGAAAATAAATAAAATATTAAAATAAAATTAAAAAAATAAAAAAATAAAAAATAATAAAAAAATTCATAAAACAAAGCAAAAACCCTAAATAATAAAATAATAATATTTTTTGTGAACACATGCAAAATATCATTTTTAAATAAAATCGACGGATGAGATCAAGAGATGTCTTGATCCTCATCAACGGTCGAGATCAGTTCTACATGGATCACCCAAAACTAGCCGTTGGGATCATTTCCTTTTTATAGGGTCTTAGGGGGTCATTTTACAGGTTTATCTGATCTGTGAGTCTGTACTGAAAGCTCTCTTGTAATCTGATTTCTGATTAACAAAGAAGACTTTGGGGTTCAAACTGGCTGGTGTTACTCTCTGGAATTGCTGTGAGATTTTTGCTTTTTTGCATATTTCAGTTTTCAGCAATTAAAATAGCTGGTTTTTTTCAGAGCATTGTGAGTACAGGTATCTTGCTCACGTGCTAGGGTTTGAATGTTGAAGGGTTTCTGAAATAATGGCAGGTATCTCCATTATTTCTTGAAATCTAGCAGCATTTCTTGCCCTCTTTGCTGATGTTTGCTTGAGGTGTGCAGGAAACCTTTAGGTGAAGGGTATTTGTGGGCGTTTGGGGAAGTTCTGGGCTGAACCAGCCAACTCCCACAGGTTGTTCTGTGCAGAGCCCAGCTGATTGTGCCCCGGGTTAATCTGTTAAAGTTTATTTCATGTTTTACATTGAGAAATTCTCTTTCTGCTCACAGTAAAGTTCAAATTTTCTGATATTTCAAAAGTATTACTGCAATTATTGTCAAATCTAGGTATACCAGAGCTATAAATTTTTTGTGATTTTGGGCAAATTTGCAAGGGTTTTACTGCAAAAGTTTGTGTATGTCCGCCAAATTTCGTTTTCAGCTTTGCAGATTACAGGTACATCAAATCTAGAAAA